>RXPK01000029.1:755082-1955082 GCA_004143645.1 Protaetia brevitarsis | reverse complement strand
TTTTCTCAATTTAACAACGTTTCAACATTTTTTAATGTCTTTTTCAAGTTTTTTTTATACGAAGTGAATATTAATTAATAGTATAGATTACTTCAATTTTATTTTCTCACAACATATTGTTGTTTGTCAATTACAAAAAACATGTTAAAATATGTATACGACGTTAGCACATTAACCATTTACAAACACACATATACATAAATACATACATACATATAAGTATTAATATTCACTTCATATAAAAAAAAAAACTTGGGAAAGATATAAAAAAAAACATTGAAACGTCGTTAAATTGAGAAAATTACTTTTCTATTCAGTCATAAATCCATTAACATTTTGTCGCAGAATGTCCTCCACTCCAATATTCAAATTTAAAGTGCTTAGTTTAAGTGAAATAGTATGCATAAGACCCTTATATAACCAGTTTTAAGGTTGGTGATTAACGTTGCGAGATAAAGAAAACATTCAAGTTTGAAACACACGAGATTTTTATTTCCACAAGGTTCAAAATGTGAAATCGTGTAAAACAACCCAGATAAGAAACTAAATATCTAGGTAAGTCAAATGAGTTCGCTTAGTTAGTAACAAATAGGTTTTTATAATTAGTAACTCCACTTTTTGCAATATACATTCAACAAAGAAAAGAAATACGTTTAATTTTAAATTTTTAATATCCCCGCGTTTTCGAGACATTTATCTGTGTAATTCTATGCTTAAATGACGGGTAAATCAGTATGTGCAACATTTGATGGTAAAAATTACTGGGTGTTCGGCTTCGTGAATACATATTAACTAATCACATTGGAACTGCCACACGTATAAAAGTTGGAAAACATGAAGAATAGCCCGGGTGTTCTGAAGATCGTAATTTTGGGATGTATTGCTGTAGAATGACTCCAGAATCACGTTAGAGTGCTCATTTTTTGTCGGAAACCACGTCTTCCACACTTTTCTTCTTAAAGAAAAATGCAATTTTCAGATTATGTCACCATGAAAAACACGTCGAAATCTTGAAAAAAAAAACATTTATCAACCAATAACTGCTGTAACCTGTAATTTTCAATGATTTCGACGTGTTTTCTGTGGTGACATTATCTGAAAATCTTTTTTTAAGAAAAAAATATGGTAGACGAAAAATAAACACTCTAACGGGATTCTGGAAGCATTCTACACCCATACAGCCCAACATTACGATCTTCAGAGCCTATTATTCATATCACCCTAAAAGTTTTCCGCTAGTGCTCGCAAACTGGTTGGCGCGAGGTTATGAACAAAATTTCCTAACCCAAAATTTCGTGGAATATTTTAAAATAAAAATTCTTATAAGTATATTAAAATTTAGATTAGAGTCAAAATATTGCGTTTATTTTTAGATTGATATCGACGCAGAATACCTTTGGAAAGGGGCAGATCACCAAGATCCTGCTGCAGCTCGACACAATCCATTACCAATTGTACAGGTTTAAATATCTTTAGATTATCAGCATATTGAAAGAAACGAGTTTTTGAAGCACTCGCATACATCTGGGACACACAGATTGAAAAGTAAAGGACCCAAATGCGGCCCCTGCGGGACACCTGCTGTGAAAGTTACCATCCTAGATGTGTAGCCATTCAACTTAACAAATTAAGACCTGTTAAATATGTAAGACAGTAGCCACCGAAGAATGTCCACCTGCAAACCCAACCTTAACAATTTATTGGTAAGAATTTGGTGATCTATATTGTCGAAAGCTTATAAGTGAGTAAACGTTCAAACACTCTTTCACATGCATCAAACCAAGACAGTTGTTCCAGTATTGGAGCAACTTCTGATTTGCCCAGAATTTGATTTGCTATTTAGCTACTGTAGTTGTTATGTCAATGGCAGATTCTGGCCCCTAAAATTGCTCCGCAATACCCTTTTCCGCAAGGATGCGTGCTTCCTCATTTCTGGGAATGAGTGAGTACCCAAGACAAGATTAGAAAAAGATTATTAACCACCCCCAATGTATTTATAGTATGCTTACAACTCCAAATCTTGAATTCCAAATATACAAATGGTAGCACCGATAACTTTTGCAACTGATAAATCAAATTGTGTTTAATCAAAAATATTTTTATCATTGTTATTCAAAATATTCACCTTTAAACTAAATACACTTATGCATACGATAAAACTCATTTTTAAAAGATGAATTCCAGTCTTCTTGAGTCACTTTGGAAACTCAGTATTCCACCGCTCCTTCGGACGTTGCCATGTTGAAGTTATATGGCGGATGATGCAGTAATTTCATCTTAGTTTCATTTGTTTGTCGGTATGGATAGATGTGTTATCTTGATGCAGAACAATTTTACATTTAGGACATCGTAAGCGACAGTTTTTAAAACCCATTTGGCAGGTATACTGTTGTGTACCATTCTGCAGTCACCGTGCGTCTGTTTTCAAGAGCAAAAGTTACAACTGGTGCAGATTTCGAGAAAAAATTCATCATTTTCTTTTCTACACTTCGATACTGCTTGGCTTTGACTAGATTAGGATCAGTAAGAAAGACTCATTGAGCCGATTACAGCTTAGATTCGGGTTCAAATCAAAGGATCTTTTTAATTGCGCCATACAATTGCAAGTACAAGTACAAGTTGTTTCTAGTAATTCTGTAGGTGATTCGATTGTCTTTTTTAATCATTCTTCGAAAGACAGCTATGTTTTCATCAGTAACTACAGAAACTGGTCTCCCTCCTCTTAAGTCGTCGCTGAGTGTAGCCCTGTCAAACTTAAATTGTTGTACCAGTCTTAAACAATGTTTTGAGAAGCCGTTTATCACCAAATGCAGCACGAAGCCATTCTACGTTTTGCTTCGTAGATAACGAGGTTTTAAAAATATTGTATTTGTCAAACGCTTCACTTACTTTAACAACACACTGAAAAGTAGCTGCTGCAGTTATCGAAACCAAATTTGAAATGTCAAACTACAAAATAATAGGCAATTGATCGACAGCTCGTTTGATTCTCTACGGTCACTTGATTTACCAGTTTGCAGAAGTTATCGCTATTTGCCGCTATATGTGCCACTATGATACACTTTGGACACGATGAGACATTTAGTTATTTCATGATTGCATATTCCGTAAAATCTAAATCTCTCATAGTGGTCCATCTTACCCTACTAACGGCAAACAATTCTTTTTCTTAGTGTTTAAATTATACCTAATGTTAAGCTAAATATATATGAAATTTAAGATTTAATAATTAGTTCTTTCTCTCTCTTTTTCCATTTTTTTAAAAAAGGCAGTTGGGATATCAATCTTCTTCCTCATGCATACGGAATAATTCCGCAACTAGTGCCATACAGGCGGCAAGCACACTCGAAAAACTCGCGAATTCTGCAAAAAGATCCCCCCGATTATTCACGGTGAGCGGACAGAGTGGCATATTTTCCCCACTCTCCTTCCACCGACCTCAACCCCCAAACGCTACGACTACGTCATTCGCAGTGGCACCAACGCAACGGCCGAACAGAGAACACGTCAAAAGAGGATTTTTCTGCCATCGCCCGCCGTATTTTAATTAACGCCGCATTGCAACGGTGACAATGGATGCGTAAAATCATCGGCGCCACCGAAATGCATTAAAATTAATTTAATTAAATCTCCCGCACTCACGCTGGTGAAAAATTTCGCAGCGCCTATCAGCCGCCACGCCAGAGCGTCCGTCACGTTCCCGCGTGTGAAATTAGAGCGCTTGTGTCGGCCGTGCCATTTATGGATATTTAGTAATAATAATCATAATAATAACAGTAATTCTCCCCGCGGGATGTATGAAATTTAAAGTCCTTTTACAGTGGGATATACGTATTGATTAACCCTTGCTGCGACTGTATGATTTGATCGAAATTCTATCTTGATTAGAATCATTGTCTTCTTCAATTGCAATTAATATGATGGAGAATTAGTAAGAATTGGTAGTGTATGTAAACGAAATTGTAACTTTGTCGTGCCACATGGACTTTTATTTTTTACTTTAATAGGTGGTTGGCAGTAAAAACAAAAATTAAAAAAGATCTGTTATCCAAGAAGCTTATTCTTCTAAGTAATTTAAAATATTTCAAAAAATAATGATCTCCAGAACCAATAATGTAAAAAAAAATTATTATGAAATTACGATCTAAGATTTTCTAGCAAATTTAGCTCCTGGTTGGTTCCTTCTGATTTTCCAGCAGTAGTCTGCCAACATATTTGGGGTTCCATTTGCTCTGGTAACGTTTTCTGTCCTGATGGAACCTTTCTCCGTGCTCATTTTCTGCCCAAATTCTGAGGAAGAAATCCAGGTGCGAATCTAAAAAATGAATCTTGAGTGACATGTTGCAACCCAATGCTTGATAAGCCAACAATAGCTCGCTAATCAACTCTCTGTATCTCTCACTCTTATGGTTAACCAAAAAAATTGCAACAAAATTCTTAAAAGACTTCGATGCTGGTTTTTCTAAATCCCTCAATTTTTCTTTGAATACAGGATCTTTTATTAAGTCCCTGATTTGAGGTGCTTCGAAGATCACTTATTTTGGGGAATTTTTCTTTTAGATACAAAAATCCACTCCCATTGCGATCCATTGCCTTTACAAAATTTTTGATCAGGCCTAATTTGATATGCAATGGTGGTAGTGTATAGGTAGTGAAATACTTCACATTTCTTTTTGTCCAGGAATTAAGGTTGCACATGTAGGCCATATTTTTTATGATAGTGATTCTGTCTCGACTTTTCCATTCACATAAAAAGCAGTAGAATTTTAGTATAACCCACCTGAAGTCCGATAAATACTGTACTTAATTTTTTCAAGTAATAACTTCATGTTTTCATACATTTCTTTCATATTAGCAACATGAGCCAGAGGTACAGAAGGAAGTATGTTTCCGTGATGCAGTAACACTGCTTTTAGACTTGTTTTGGAAGAGTCGATGAATAAATGTCACTGGGAGGGATCAAAATCGATTTCCAAAATAATTCATAATCCCATTTATATCACACCCAGTACCCGTCTTGAGAAAAATATGATTTATCAAAATTAGTTTCATGATGTAGCAAATTCCATCCTTTTAATAGAGATCCTAATAGTTCTGAGTGCTTTTTTGACAAATTTAAATCGCGAGACCAAATCGTTTAGGTCTCCTTGACTTATCAAGTGTGGTTCAATTTTCTTCAAACTCAAAATCATTGTCCTCATTAACACATTGGCTTGAAGTGGAGGATTGCGTATCGTCAATCTCAACGGACGCATAGTTTTAGTTTAGTTAGTTAGTTTATATGTAACTGGTATGGGCAAATCTTCACTATAAGGGACTGGTCTCTTGGTTGAAGGTAAATTAATTGAAATTTATACCATTTACGTCAGTAAGACAAAAATAGCAGTTAGAAATGTGATCTCTTGGTTCAAATCATGGGCACAGCAAACGGTATATGATGGGACCCTTTCTTCCAATCGGTTAAATTCTTCACACACATTATGCAACAAATATGAGGGGCCCAGCATTTATCTTAATGGGCCACAGTGACACCAAAACACCGTTGACAACTCTCCAAGACTAGTTTTGTGAAATTTCGTCTTTGTTTTTTGAAAGTCAGTTCACCACAGATACAACAAAAAGAATTAGGATCCTTACTACACTTTCTGGCCATGTTAACGCAGTTAATAAATCACAATATTTTGATGAAATCACAGACAAATTGGCGAACGTTCCTTTGCTTTTATTGCCGTAGTACCAGTTATAAATATTACCGCATCATAAGAAAAGTGGAGCTAATTGAAACAAAACAACTGCCGTTTAATAATGAGGGTAGTCAGCTAAAACAGCTATCAAAGGTTGTGTGGAATGACTAGTGTTAACCAGTGTAATAATATGCTCTCTAAGTAAGATTTATATCTGCGCAAACTGATAAAACCCGAACTGTCTAAGACATCCAGGGATCTTAGTTTTGATATCCTCGTCGTCATAAGGAGAGACATTAATTAAGACAGTCACTGTACACTTCAATTTGAAATGAAAGCATATTTATTGTGTCAAGACCCTTAAATAAATGCGTAGGAATAATTCTACACCCTTAACGAACCTCACTTCGGCTCGTTATTATAACAGTTAGAGGGCCCCCTACTGTTGCAGATTAATTGCCTCATGTATACGCTACAATCTATGTTACTGCTACGATTTCGGTACCCTGACGTCTTCTTATAAATCAGCATTATGTACACCCTTAGGGTTCCTTAACTGTCGGAGTGTGTATCCTACATCGTTAGGGGGTTATGTGAACGTGAAATTTATAATACTTTGTAAGTATCTCCATTGGATGATCCTATAAAATTTCAGTACCTTGTTTACTATTACAGATCCTAATTATATATGTACAAACAGCTATTTTATTTAATTTACGTCCTATTTAAACTTTGGGTAAACGGCGATTGTCACACATGAAAATGAGTTGCGCTATTTAAAATTTATACATATATGTGTCTATTACTTGCTTTTATTTGATAGGGATATCATAATGTTATTTAACATCATCAAAAACCTCCGCATTTTTAAACCAGTACTATATGTGCAGGGCGTCGACAGAATAAAATAATAAATTCTTATCTTATATATTATTGTGTGTATTCACCCCCTGAAAATTAGTTCGAAATAAATTATAACAACTTTACTAAAAATTACTTATTTTGGCAACCGCTAAGTTTGTAATTTCTTTGGATTGTTACGTTTAGCTTTGAAATCCAAGAGCCAAAGATGCTGTGTCGATGCACAAAATACCCTTTTTTACCAAACAGTGAAATAAGTATGTGAATTTCTGTCGTATGCCCAGTTTTCTTAAGAAATTTATTGTTGTGTCACAAACAGTAAGGTAATTCCTTTGGTAAGCACAAAGTGCTTTTATTTTTTTAGGGTAGTGTAGTGTAGTGTGTAGTGTAGTTTATTAGTCAAAAATACCCGACATGTTAAAAAAACAAATATAAAATATAAAAAAAGAAATAAGATATGAAAATATAAAATATAAAATTAGGTGTGAAAAGGTATACCTAAAAAGAGTAAAGAAAAATTTCAAAGACACGCATAAGATAAAGTAAGATAAAGACCAGTGACAGAGCATGAATCTCAACAAACGTGTCTACGCAAAATCATAACCTAAAAACTCATTCACACGTGTAAAAAGGGTTTTCTTGAAGCATATTTTTAACAGTCTTGATGAAAGCGCTATGTCGCATTTTTAAAACTGTCTTTTTTGCATGAATGAAGGTGTTTTGTACTCATCTTTCACATAGCACCATCGAAAATTCCGGAAATTCAAGAACACTCGAGCCTCGTGAATGTATGAAGGGGTTATGTTATACTACTTTTGAGAAAAATTACATAAAAAAACTTAATTTCTGAAAAAGTTGGATTTTGTAACAAAACACCTTCATCCACTCGTGTCTTCAATTTATTATATAGCTTTGACCCCCAAAAAACCACGGACTGCTGCGCCAACTTCACCCTTTTGAAAGGTGTAATTAAGGCGTCCTTACGCCTTGTTCCATAGGCATGAAACTACGAGTTGGTCTTGAAACATGTGGACGAATTTCACACATGATAATATATACACGTTCCCCACAGTCAGTATGCCCTTCACTCTAAAAGCAGTTCAGCAGCTCTCGGCGTACCTCATGCCACACAAAGTTCTTATGGCCTTCTTCTGCATTATCAACACGCCTCTGTTGACATGCCCCACCCCGTACCGTATATAGCAACACTGTGGAAGTTAGCATAGTATGTCAGCTTAACTGCTCTGGGTGTCGCTACACTCTTAACTCGCCTTATGCTATAAATAGCCGAGCTTATTTTTTATTAAGGGAGGTATGTAATATGTTGTATCCATTTAATGCTAGTGTCCACCTGCAATCCCAAGAACAACCCAGAATCCCCATTCTTTACAGTTGAGAAGGTAAGCACTTGAGTTTTATTTTCTATTAATTTTAGATTATTGGCATCACACCATATTTTCAACTTATCATTAGTGTTTTCCATTTCAGTAATAGCTCGCCAAGAAAAATGCGGCGTCTGTATATATATATGCACGCCTTTAAATGCGGTATACTAGCAGGTAAGTCGTTTATATAGATAATAAACAGTATTGGTCCTAGAATTGATTCTTGTGGAACTCCCGACCGTATGTACCTAAAATCGGAAAGGGTATTCTTCCACTAGATCGCCTGCTTTCTGGTATGTTTATAATGTTATTAGAAACAAAAAAATCTAAGAAATACTAGTTACCCAAATAGAGAAATGCTAGGTGATATCAACATGTAGCTATCAGAAATCATGGAATAGAGATAACCAGAGGAATAATTTACTTTTCAGAGGACTGACACATAGATACATGTATGCTACTATTGCTCGAGCAATGTGTGTGTGAAGTTAAAGTGATGTTTTCCCGGATTTTCAAGTGGGATGGTAAACAGGTTTTTAAGGCCGACTTTCATTTTGATGACATTAAACATATTTTTTCATCATCTGCAGTTTCTTTTCCGCGAAGGGATGTAATATTTTCTTTCACAAAAAAATCTTCCAGTTTTCGAACGAGGATAGCATGTGTTTTGGTAAACTTTGGTTTTTTTTTGAATAATAATCTAAATTTTATAAAGAAATTTCAATAAATGTTTAGCCAAAAAAAAAACTATTTGCCTCATTCCTCTGGTACAAATTTTTGTATTTCTTTGAGAAAAGGTAAAATTAATTAAGTACGCAGTTTGATCCTCTGCTATTTTGGTATTAAGTGCCTTAACTGGTGTCGGCAAACTTATTTGCAGTAAAATTAAACATTAAACAAAACTATCTATGTTGATGTCTAAAAAATGATTATTTTTGAAGAATGATACATATATGTATATGTACGAGAATGTATATCAAATGAATGTGAAAGCGGTGAGCAAACGTATGATACATTTCATATACATAACACATCCACAATGTATAATAATAATATACATAATTGGAATAGCTTCGCCCTAAAAGTGAGAATTGCAGTTCAAAATATACAAACTCATCTCAGACGTATATGGTGTACAATAGAGGAGCCAAGATGGATCCCTGCGGCACCCCACACCCAACAGGCAAAAACGACGAAATTTCACCAGACAGTCGTACAGCTTGAAATCTGCCGTGTAAATAATTGTAAAAAAGTGTAAACCAAACCCTATGTAATGTAACATAGACAGCAGCATGTTGAAATTTATGTTATCAAATGCCTTGGAAAAATCAAGTAATACCAAGGCTACAACTTGCCCTTTTTCTAGACCAAGAAAGCGCCGTTGCACAACTACAACCAACTCTAAAACCAGATTGCAACGAAGGGTAAATGTTATTAGCATTTAAATCTTGTCTAATCTGCATGTCCAAGTACTTGGGAAAGTACAGGTCTATTTCTTTTCGTCACGGTCAAGAAATAAAGGCGTTTATAGTTATTATCATATTATTATTATTATTCTATTCTACAGTCTATATTTTTGATAATTACGTAGAAATTTATTGCTTCTCTTTATTTGTTAATAATAATAAAAAAAAAAAAAATGAAAGTCAAGCGAATCAAAGGTTACATATAGTTCACAACTGAAAAAAAATGGATTGGTTTTATTAGACGAAAAATGAAACTAACATCTAGATAATCAAGCTATGTCCCTCATAACCACGTCTAGACATTTCAACTTCCGTCAAACTACCATCTCTAGGCTGAGGAATTTACGGCTTAAGCATATTTCCCTCATAAATTTTAATACTCGGCCAAACTCAGTTATGCAAATGCATACAGTCTCACCGTCTGCCCTCAAAATACGCCAGAAGATATCGACGGCCATAAATTTAAACTTATAAATGATAGTGGAGGATAATGCGGCGGCTCCCGCTGTAGACACTAAACTTTGTTAGTTTTCACGAATCAGGCAATCGCGCCATCGATCTCGACCAGTCAATACCGCGAACACACCCACCGCCTTAAGAATTCGCCAGCGGTAAATTTCGTCTTAATTACACGCCCCGGGAG
This sequence comes from Protaetia brevitarsis, assembly GCA_004143645.1. NCBI lineage: Eukaryota > Metazoa > Arthropoda > Insecta > Coleoptera > Scarabaeidae > Protaetia > Protaetia brevitarsis. The sequence goes on along the minus strand of RXPK01000029.1, from coordinate 1,945,043 downwards.
CGACGTAAGCGCACTTTTTTTTCCGTTTACCTACCCTATTTTTTCGGTCGGCGGTGTTCTGTTGATTTTGCCGAAACGTTAGTTTGTTTTAAAGCGCTTTCTCCCGGGAGATGTTTAAGCAGCAAAAAAAAAAGATATTTAACCGAGACATAATAGGATTCTGCGATGTTTAATCAGCTGCGTCGGGTTATTTATAACTTTAATCACGCTGAAAGGCGGCTATCACCTAATTAACTACATCCGAACGGGCTTTTTTTTTCCTGCGGCACGCGGTGGCAAACGCGGAGGCCGCTTGACCGAACGTCGGCGTCGTGGAACTTTTCTATTTGAGCTGAGGCTCCCGAAAATGGGTTCATTAGTGAGTGCGCTGTTTGCGAAAGACCGGTATTTTTTAATTACGAAACTCCCGCGCGACTATTAATTAAAAGGGGCTCGTTTGTCGAAAGATGATTGCGGGACACGAGTAAGGCCGCCACCCGACTATTTATAAAACCCGATTTGTTTTTCCAGTCCGGGCGGCTTTTTCGGCGGTCGCAAGCCTTTTCTGCCATTCTCTCTCGATCTCTCTTTCTCTGGGGTCGCCACTTAAATATTGATGAGGTCGACGCCGTTAAGGGAACGAGGAAATTAGCGCCGCGCGTAAATTCAAATTGCTAATTTCGCTTTTATAGTCGGGTACTGGTCCCAAAGGGAAAGCGCGCCGACCTAAATGGTCGGTGTATGTGAAGTTGTATGAAATTTCTAGTGAAAAATTGTCTTTTATTTTTGTTTATTGATTCTACGTTCCGGCATTAGTGTAAAAAATATAAAATAATATAAAACTTTGCATAAATTCTATCCTCCATAGAGCTCGTTTATCTGATGCTACTTTTTGTTTAAGCAACAATTATTTTGAACTCAGCGTTGAAGTATGAAGTTACTTACAAAGTTATTAAAAATATAATAGAAAAATATCACAAGGGCTGTAGCGTAGTACACGGAAAAAAAGTATTTACTCTTTCGATTGTGTTATAATTTACTATAATTAAGAAAAATTAGTGTGATAACGGCAATGGCCTGTTGTAGATACTAGGAAATTGTAATAAACCTTCAATAATAATAATAATAATAATATTTTATTGTAGCTTGGTTGGAAAAATAATACAATACCAGTATAGTACGTCATAACCAATTATCAAATATAATTTACTTGCCAATCAAGAAAGTCTTGGATGTTATAGGGTTCCAGACTACACAGAAAACTAAATAATTTCTTCCGAAAAATTGCCAAAGAATTGATTATTTTGAGCTCATTTGGTAGAACATTTTTTTAGAAAAATTTTAAACACATATAATTTAAACAATTTTGGGCTAAAGTTAGTCTAGTTTTATGGTAACAGTAATCGGTTTTGTTTCTAGTGTGATAATCATGAAATAATTGATTTTGATCGAACAGATATTTATTTCTAAAGAGAAATAATAATGACTCAAAAATATCGATTCCATATAAAGTCAGGATTCTAGTTTTTTTTTAAAAAGGCCTCTACATGACTGGTTGAGTTTATATAAAGTACGTGATATTTTTTTTTGAATTATAAATATTCGAGAAGTATCACTGCTAACCCGCCCCCCTCCCCCCCCCCCCCCCACAAGATAATTCCGTATTTTAATTTTATATGAGGACAACAGCAACCATAATATATTGCCCTAAGGGTGTGCGCGTCCACAAGATCTCGCAATTGTCGTATACCAAAACAGACACTACTATTTTTTTTAGTTAATACATCGATATGTTTTTTCCATTTTAAATGATCGTCCACTACGAGTTCCAATACACGCACAGCATCCCTAACAGGGTAGGAGTTATTGTTTAATATTAGCTGAGTAGGATAATTTTGATTTTTTGTTTTAAACAATATTAATTCGGATTTTGCACGATTAATTTGCAATTTGTTATTCTGTAACCATTTCTCAATACATTCTAGAGAGTCTGAAACAGCTCTAGTTACGGTGTCCAGGTTGTCCCCCATCACAAGCAAGGCAGCATCCGCGTAATTAGTAGCTATAAAGTTACAATCGATCGTTGGGCATTTAACAGCATGGATGTCGTTAAAATACAACATTAAAAGCAGGGGTCGCAAGATACTACCCTGTGGAACGCCCTTATTTACTTTGATATCATTAGAATAGATGGTTTTACCGTCAGTTGAGATAGAGACCGTTTGTTTCTTACAATGTTATCAATGCTCTGACAACTCCAACTGTGTTGTAAATACGGCAGCATAAAAATTCCAAAATATCTTGTGTAATACGGGGCAATCTCTGCCCCACATGTTTGTGCGTCAGATTGGAATGAGTCGTTAATTTACTTATAAAGAATATATATTTTGTTGGGCGCTATAACATTGATGAATATTAATAGCTATTAATTAATTAAAATAAATAAAAAACTAACATGAGATTAGTTTTTAGCTATTAATCAATTAAAATAACCGCTCTCAAGTCATACGGTTCTACGAGTATTAAAAATATAATACAACCATGTATACTAAATAAAAAAATAAAATAATAAAAGAAATGGATTTCACCTTTACAATATTTTGAAAGCAACGGAGGCAAAACAATATATACATAAAAGTGTTACATATAAACAACGATTATTCAGTGGAAAAGAAATAATGAATAGGACCTCTTGTATGCTCCTGACTGAACTGAGTATTAAAAATAAAGTAGATAAAATAATGATGCGGATTTTACAAATAATAAACAAATATAAAAACCCCGTAACGCTTGCGGTTTTGGCGGTCCTTAGGCTCTAGGCGTGGCCGTTTTGACACGGGCAGCGGTTCGTTCATCGTTCATCATTCGTCGTTGTCGCACAACACTCAGCTAATATGCAATCTAATATCTGATTGAATTGAAATATACATGGTTCTGGTTATCCTCAGGTAGTAAACAGCTATCAAGAAAGAAGACGTGGTTTGAAGACGAACATTGTATAAAAGAAGCGTAGGATAAATTAAACATGTGTTATATCAAAAGCTATACTTTCGACTAAAACCAACTAAATTTTGGACGTGACTCAAGGCGAGAGGAAGGGCACTACTATGGTGATTTGGTCTTTTTGGGAAATATGAAATGTATTTTGTTATGATCTCAATAAATAGATATTATTATTATTATTGCTGCATTCCTCACTTATGAGGTTTTATTCCTCGGCCATATATAAATTCCCAGATTCTTGGACAATAACGGGGACACGTTAACCCGCCACGCGTTTATGTTTTACCAATATCTGGTATTCTTATCGGGCAGCAACAAATGGCCGATTTACTCTATAATCACGAGGCTACCATACCTCGCTACGCGATGCACTTTAAATAATATATCACTGTGTTGTGACCGGTGTTTAATGGCGGACCTCGCAATCGTCTCGTTTCACACGAACGACGAACGTCCACTCCCTTTGCCGCTGCCTGAAGACTTCTCTGTGCGCCTGTGTTCCTACGCTCTCCCACGTGCTTCCCTCGGTTGTCCGCCAATCAGGGACATTGCGCTGATCTCGTGTTCGCGGCAAACCTGTTTATTCGTCGCTTCCTTCCTCCTGTGCGTTTGTCACCGCACACACACACACACACACACACAGACAAATTAAATAGAACTAAAAATTCGTTACAAATCCCACATGTTTATATATTTATATAAATAGACTGAAATCAAATGTCTTTTATGGAGGAAGTAAATAATAAATCAGATTAAAAAGTAAAATGCATTCTAGACGTCTCAATACACTTGCTATAACTCTAAAAATGCTGCAAGTCAGCCACCAGCTTAAGGATCCCACTGACAATTGTGTTAACGTATAAGACTATAAGCGTTGAAACTAATTTACCGTATTTTTTGGACTATAAGACGCACGGGCGATACAATGCACCTCAAATTTAGAAACGATTTATTGAAAAAAAATATATTATGTTACCTTCGGACCATAAGCACCCAAAATTTGAGTCCATTCTTCTATGTGAAAAAGCGCGTCTTATAGTCCGAAAAATATGGTAAGTTAATCTATGGAGTAGGGAGTAGACTTTCATATTTTCTATATAAAATAAAGTTAACGCAGTCTAACAATTATAGCACAGCAACAATAACACAACAATACAATTAAATTGCCACCATCAACAATGTTATGAATAACTATCACAAGATATTCACCCAAAATTTTCCTAGAAATCAATTCCTTCAGACATATTCAAATGCTCGTGTTTTTTTTTTTTAATTACTGAAACAGTTTAAGGAATTCTAAAACATAGCTCTCTATCTTTATAAGCTCAGAAAAAAATCCTTGTGTTGTTGAACTAATTCGTCACGTGGAGGTAAGGTAGAAGTACAGTCTGTACTTGTTAGGGATTTGAAGAAAACAACACTCTTTTATCCAGCAGACAAAGGATTAAATGAAATTCCTTGTTATCCGTCTAAACTTTTGCAATTAATTTATTGCTTCCTCGGGGACAAAAAAAACTAGAATTTCTAAGATAAACATTACAAGATTAATAAAGTTGAAAGTCAGATTACTTACAGTGGAATGATTAAACAAGTCAAAGTATATATAAATTGTGCACATATTTAACAAAACTAGACATTATAAAAAATATAGAACCACATGTTCACAAGGTAAGGTTACGATTGGCATAAAAGCCGCAAAATTGAGCAATGATATCAAGAACGCAGTGTGGCTAACCCACTTATAATAAAATTAAGAAGCCAGGGATACTGTTGCATTCTTTGTTATCCGTCTAAACTTTCGCAATTAATTTATTGTTTCCTCGGAGACAAAAAAACTAGAATTTGTAAGATGAACATTGCAAGATTAATAAAGTTGAAAGTCAGATTACTTACAGTGGAATGATTAAACAAGTCAAAGTATATCACATAAATTGTGCACATATTTAACAAAACTAGACATTACAAAAAATGTAGAACCACATGTTCACAAGGCAAGGTTACGATTGACATAAAAGCCGTAAAATTGAGCAATGATACCAAGAACGCAGTGTGGGTAACCCGCTTATAATAAAATTAAGAAGCCAGGGATACTGTTGTTATAAAATTTATTTGAGTCAAAAATCGTTGAACATATTTTTAAATTAAGTTGTTGGATTAAAGCTCAAAAAATAAGCATAAATATTGCATAAGTTGTCAATATCAGTTCTAAAATTAATCAATTTGAAATTAATTTATGACAAACACAGGAGATAAAGAAGGAAAGAAAGAAACACGAATGATGTAAGAATTGAAGAGAAAGCAAAACGGAATTATTGCATAGGAGAATTTTTGACTAAACCTATTGGTTAATTCTAACATTCTATGATTGCTATACCAATGTGTACTCAGAACTATTCTCCATTCATTCTGCAAGGCACTAAAATGGAGTTTGGACATGAGTGAAAATAAATTTTGCAATTCCCAAAAGCTTATTTTTGTGCGAGACGCTGAGTGGATATAACATGACAACATACTGAACCTTAAATCAATAGGAACATCCTATTGTATTGGAATTTTCGTTAAAGTGGACGTCTACGAGCTGTCTTTAGGCGTAAGCCTCTGCAGACATAACATTCGCGTCGTGCTAGTTTGCACTTCAGATTTCATGCAATTTTCTACTACGTGACACGAAGACCAACACAACAAGTATTCAACGTGCAATCCCGTTTCGCAAGCTTACATACAATTTTTTTCCGGTTTCTCTCGCTATAAAATTCTTTTTAAGCTACTTTTCCATCCTCGCCCAAAGAAAACGGTAAAGGTCTCTAACTGGTAGGCAGATTTACCGCCCGGCCCATGAATTATTTATTCCTGCCTTTCAAGTGGCTCGCTCGACAGTTTAAATAAACAATTCATGGGGACGGAAGAAAGAGACCCAACTGGGACTAGTCGCAAAGACTGAGAAAGCGACGTAGGATCTCTTGTACGGTATAGAACGGGCGGCAATTTGGTTTTGTTATAGGCGAATCAGAAGAATACAATATGAGCAATGAACGAACGTCTTCGGAGAATGAAAACGGAAGGGAGGAAAAAACTGGGAAAGCAATTTAGTCACATCGGAGACGATCGAACGCGCTCGAGTAGACATCAAACGGTCGTTTAGGACTCAAGGTGACGCAAGGAAAAAAAAAAAAATCGAACTGCGTCACGAACAACGGCAAGGCGATGACGCGTTTTAATTTGTCGTATTCAGCTGGGCGTAGTTGAATGGGAAGCTGAAGGCGTTCTTATAGCAACTTAAACTTGAACTACACGAATATTACTATTAGTTGCAAAGCAATGGTGGTGATTATTTCAAACTAACCTAAAATTTATACGCTACAGGGGGTTCTCATTTGTATTTCTTCTCAGGATTGCCGTAGGAATATCCAAAAGACTTGATGAAATAATGAAAGCAAGGCAGAGTGAAATGGTCTTAAAATGTGTCAATGAGCAGTTGGACAGAGATCTCATTATTACTAACTCGATAAACAGCAAAGAGTATACAGTTAATGTTATCAACAGCATTAATTATTTAGGGGCCCGTGGAGCGACGTAAGGTGTTCGTCTCTCAACATTCGCCAAGGAGTGAGGAAAACCACGAAAACCTCACTCTAAGAGCAGTCCGTCGGGCTCGAACCGAGGACTCCGTGACTGATAGCCAAGCGTGTAAGCCACTAGACCATCAGCCGGGCTGATAAAAGGCTAACAAAGACAAACATCCCTCATGAAAAGTGTAACTTCCAAAAGTATCTCTAAAAAGGCTAATGCACATTCGGTGGCAGCTGTAAAGTTATGTCCAAGTCTACAACTATATATTTTATGTAAGGCTTATAGACCTGCAGAGAACTTTAGAGGCGTTACAGATATGCATAGAGGAAGCATTTATCCAACAGCTATACGGCCATTAGTTCTATATGACAGCAAAAATATGAATCATGAAGAAAAATAAAGAAAAATAAACTGGATATGTGGGAGAGAAGAATCCTAAGACGAATATATGAAAGAAAGAAATTTGATGACGAATGGGAAAGACATACTAATCAAAAACTATATGACCTATATGAATTTCACCATTAACGAGTGTTTTTAGATATCCAAGATTCCATCGGGTAAAAATCTGCTGGAAGAGCACCGAAGACGGTATTGAAAAGAAGTATAGATGGAAAGAAAAAGAAGTGGAGGTTGAGGAAGAAATGGTGGAATGCAGTAGATGATCTTGTTACTTCTTAATTGTTTACCAAGCCTTAGGTCTTCATGGCTTGTAGAACTGCATGAGTGGGGTGGCTTCAATTTGGAGACATACGCTGGGGGTAGATCCAATTCTAGGCAAAATGGACTGCGGGTAGTTTCAATTTGGGGGTATATCCGACTGGGAGTGGGTCCAATTCTGTGTGAAATGAACTGGGGGTGGCTTGAATTCATAGTATACCCGATTGGGGGTGGGTCCACTTCTGGGTAAATGGACTGGGGGTGGCTTCAATTCGTGGTATACCTGACTGGGGGTGGGTCCAATTTTGGGCAAAATGTACTGGCGGTGGCTTCAATTTGGAGGTATACCCGACTGAGGGTGAGTCTAATTCTGGGCATAATGGACTGGAGGTGGCTTCAATTCATAGTATACCCGATTGGGGATGTGTCCAATCCTGGGCAAATGAACTAGGGGTGGCTTCAATTCATGGTATATCCGACTGGGGGTGGATCCAATTTTAAGCAAAATGTACCGGCGGTGGCTTCAATTTGGGGGTATACCCGACTGAGGGTGGGTGTAATTCTGGGCATAATGGACTGTGGGTGGCTTCAATTTGGTAGTAAACCCGACTGGGGGTGGATACAATTCTGGCCAAAGTGGACTGGGGTGGCAATTATTATCATAAGGATTATACAGACAATAAATACTTTCTTATAATGCCCATTGTTAAATTAAATTATAGGATAATTGGTGATGTTGGCTGATTCTCCACCACTCGTTCTGATATCATTGCTTCACTTCCGCGGCTGTCTGTTTTCTTGTTTTCTATTATTGTTATAAAATCATCTAAGGACATTCGCGCACTGGTACGTGCTTGAAACAGTGTTAGAGTTACCATTAATAACGTTGTATACAGTTTCATTTTGTTTTCATAATACTACCCCAGTTGCCTTGTTGTCTAATATATTTTTATGATGATTTTTGTATTATTTACACATGCATTTTTTTTTAAATAAAGTTAACTGACCTTATTCGTTTATTTCTTCTTGGTATAAAACCAAAGCACCATAAGATTGACAACAGCGACAATTTATAGTGTACTTAAAAAATTAACCAATTGTAACCATAAATCTAGTTCGCGTTACATAAATTCCATTCCATCGACATTCCTGAAAAATGCATGTTTATTTAATTCGGTTTCCTGAAATTGGTAATTTGCGATGTTACCAAACTAACCGAAATCTTTCTTGGTCCTTAGTGGTAAATTAAAATGTTACATGTAAGTATATATGTAATTAGTAATATTATTGCACATGTTGTGAAAGTGGTGCTCTAGAATTGCTACGAATAACTGCAATGGAAAGAATTAGATTTTCCACCATTTAGAAATGCTGTTTAGATAAGGTTTTAAAAATTACCACCTATTTTCGGTTACCGCAAGTTACCGTTATCAATATTATGGTTGCTTTTTTAAACACAATTAATTCATAATTAAATTAAATTTTGGATCAAAGTGTTAATCACAGATGACGTAAACGGCTGGATGTGGTAAAAATTATTAACAGTGAAATGTCAGAATATGTCAAACGTCAAACTAATTGTCAGGCTAAAATAAATGGTATAATTGGTTGCCTATTCACTAATGCATCGATAAGTTTTACTGTCTCATTTGATGTTGTAATAAAGTATAAATACACTAGACAGAGTGCGTTTATGAGATATAAATGCACTAAGATTTTACTGGAATATCTTAACGTTGAAAAAAGGAGACTAATGTGCAAATGTTATGTTTCATAGTCTTTCATGTCTTTTTAGACTCGTCCTTTGAATCTTGGACTCGTCTGATAAAAATACACTCATGAAACTAATTCTTTAATATACTATTTTAAAATTATACATGGGAAAAATGTATATGTTATTTTTTAATTGCCTGTGAATCGGTGCAAGCAATTTGGTTTGAACATGGTGCCATATAATATTCTATTACATCGTAACACAAAATTCTCCTCCCCTTGCTTCACAAAGTAAAAAGCGACATCCATAAAGCTATTCTACAAGATTCTAGATGAAAAGAGTATTACCTCTTTTATCGCGAAATTGAAATGCACAGACGAATTTCCTACAAGTATGTGCATGACTAGATATTTCACGAGATGACAAACGGAGTAGGACGAGCCGATAGCTTGGCCTGACCTCGCCCGATCAAAGCTTATACGATTTCCGATGTCCTCAATACATGATTCCAGAATAAGTCGGGGGCATAAAACGATTGATTCCATTTCTGTTAGATAGGCAGAGGGCAGAAATAATATAATACGTAATACTTGGACGTCCGGGACAGCGTCGTTCGATTGCACGGTGGTCATATTGAATACAACTCCGATGAAATGGCTAATATTTTTCTATTTACGAAGCCTCACAGAAAAAAAAGAGAAATATCAGCAATCCAGCGGTAGCGTTCATTCATTCACCGATCGCCAACTCCAGTTACTTTATTGTAAAGTATAAATCATCGCGGACGTCGCTTTATATGGGAGAGCGAAATGAATTTTTATCATCGTTCTCCCCTTCTGCGCGAATCAATTCCGCTTCAGATGCTTCGACCGCAACCGTTAAGAAGTAAGTAATTGAATCTGGCGAATAAATATTTTTCTTTTCCCCATTCATGTGATTATATTTCGCGCATTCCTTGTCGGCGCCAGCCCTCTTTCTTTCCCTCTGCGTTGGAAATGAATCAAACACCCCCGGGGGTTATATTGAATTGTTTCTGCAGGCGGAGAGGGCTGTTTCTTCGAACCCCCGAAACGATTCGTTATGTTTGCTTTTAATATCTGAAGCATCGCTTTCCTTTTGAAGTTTCGCTCGCTTCTGTTACGGGTCAACGATAGACACAGGACAATAAATATCTTTTTTATTCGTAATTTTCTTTTTGCTGGGACCGTCGTGCGTACATGTTTGCAGATGGTATTAAATTCACTGCGCCTAGTGATTCATAAGCGACATGTGCATGTCAAAGGGTAATTTCCTCGGATTATTGTTGGGTTCGCAATTAACTGCATCTGCAGTTTAAATGTTGCGCATACACGGAATGATATGTTTGCATATCGCTGCAAGAAATATAGATACGTAAATTGAACTTGAAGTTTGATTAGTTCGTAGCCCCTATTTGGTAAGATCGTGTGCACACGCAAAAGATTGTGATGGGAAATTAAAGATAAAAGCTCTATAAATTAAAATTAAATTTCAGTAATACGTTTTGGATTTGTGTTCACGCAACACTCTTATCTTCACAAACAATCATTTTCATTTCATTTTGCATTTTCCAAGACATTTGGCAAGGAAAACTGATATTATACCCCAGACGGGATTTAGAAATAAGTGTAGATTTCCACGGCCGGTGTTTAAACAACACTGAGGAAAAAAATTCTTTGTCGTTAATAAATATGCATTAATCCAAGTAAATTATTCTTTTAAATAGTATCAAAGAAATATGTATTAAGTCCTAAGAAAAAAATATTTGACACAAATAGTGATTTAGGTAGGAAATTCCTTCCTTATGAAAAAAGTATAGCTTTGACTTGGAAATAATCGATATCAGTCGCAAAGTAATTTTTTTTTAACTGGAAGAATAATAGTAAACGTACTTACTAATTTGTTTTAATGTTTTTAAATTTTACAATTTGCATTGCTACCAGTTTCGGTCAGACATGACCTTCTTCAGGCAACTATTGAAATTATAGTCAATATAAAACAGGAAAAAATGAGAAACTGATGGATGAAAACATCATAATTGTGTTTAGCAAAACATAAGTGGTTAATTGGGCCCTCAACTGTGCCTCCAGCGCGAAGCTACGCGAAGCATCGTACACTGTTTCTAATTCTACTCACCTAATTATGGAATACATTACATTACATAAAAGTTCTTTGTTTGGAATAGTAAAGCATATTTCATCGAATGACTCTACATTTTATATTCAAAGAAATATTTGTTTGATTCAAAGAAATAAAATTATTTGGATTTAATAAAGCATATCTTAGTTTAATAATTTGTTTATTTGACCAAAATAGATGATTTACAAATATTACAAATAATAGAGAGCCTAGCACTGGCCCTTGTTATATTGATTTGACTGATAGCCACATTCAAGACTGCTTTCGGAATGTGTTCGAGAACTGAATAGCTTTGAGAGCAGTGCATCGGGCGCGAATCGAGACCCCGCGACTGATAGTCAAGCGTGCAAGCCACTAAACCATAAGCTGGGCAAGAACAATACACCAAATGTAAGTATGACGTAAAATACAATACAAACAAATGTAATTATAAATAATGTAAATCTAAGTAAATTTAGATTTACATTATTTATAATTATTAAATACGTTTACAAAGTTGTCCCGATTGATAAAAGTGTGAGCAAGGATAGGAGCATATATACGGAAGTCAAAGGTAAGATACTAAATCTCTTAAAGAATGGTGTACAGGATTCAGTGGCGCCGATACCTGCGATACTGCAAACTATGCGCTTTTGTGCGATAAATACATCATGTGCGTGAGTAGATGAGCCCCAAAAGATAATTCCATAAGTTATTCTAGAGAACACTTGGCCATAATAAAATGTTGGTAAATAATCTCTTCCAACCGCACATTTAAGGTTCCTAATTATAAAACACGAGGAGTTTTAGGAGAAGCTTACGGCAATGCGAATACCAGTCAAGCGACTCGTTCAACTGATGAACCCCTAGCAAATTAATAGAGCTTTGACTCTTCAGCAACTCACCGTTCAAACGAATATCCACATTATAATCAGCTCTGGAAATGGATCATCTGCTTCATATATAGGTCCAGTAACTATTCTAGAAGTGTCTAAAACCGCAGTAGGAGAGCAGGTAAGCAGTGGAATTAAAGAAAAACAAAAAGACCACTGGAATAATAGAACCAGGCAAACTCATGGTGAAATCTTCATAAAGGGACCGTCAAAAAGAAGGCTGAAGAACTGCTGCAGTGCATCTTTGCATCATAACAGGCCTCCTCACAGGGCATTGTACATTTAAATGGCGCGCCTACAGAAAATTGGGATCAACACTGGAGATTCCAACTGCTGACTGTGTAATGAGAAGACAAAAAACGCTTACCATATTCCGTGTGAATGTGAAGCTCTGGATGCAAGAAAATAGGCAATTTTTGGTAAGCCAAAAATTAACTCGGAGGATTACTTCGATCAATCGGTCAGAGACTAGTACATATTAGTTCAAGATAATAAGATCCTGGAATGGCTGGTATAATTTAATGGATAAAAGAAATGGGAGACTAAATACAAAAAGCCAAGAAGATGCAGAGACTCCATGTCTATATGTAAGGTTGAAGTTTCTGTTTTAACAAATTTTACATAATCCACAATAGTTGAAAAAATTAGAAAATCAAGAACACGTGTATCTGCTTTTGATTTGGCTTTACACTAAGAACAAAGATATTAACACAAAATCGGGTTGTATATAAGCAACAATAAATTGGGTTCATACGACCCATAAAGTGTTTATCTAAAACCACGTGGTACTGAAGATACCTTTTAAAGATTGTACTAAAGAAAAAAAAAGAAAATTTTCTTATTATATTTAAATAATACTCACCAACAATATTTTGAAAATAAAACTTACGAAATGAATATCTATGTAGATATTAAAGGAATATTAATGTTATTAATGTTAATAGGTAAATAGTTCCTTAACAATGCCAGAGAATTTTATTCAGTTCTAATGGTATTACTTACCGTCATTATGACCTCATATATGCTATCGAAAATGTAGATCTACCACATATTGGATTATTGGACTTACCTGAAATAGAAAGACAAAATACGTTAATAACTAAAAGGGTGATTACATCTGATTTTATCAAATATGATAAATGGGGTTGTATTGGGATTACGGTCGCATTCTAATATGCATGACTCTAGGTTATGTGTAAGTTTGTAAGCATGTATTATAAATGCTAAACTAATAGGTAATCTTACAGGCGTTATAGGTTAGCATTGTATCCCATCATTATTTTAACGTTAAAATTGTTTCTTATGTTCGGGATCTAGATCTAAGAATATTATATGATATAAAATATATTAAAAACTTTTTTTTAGTAAATATTATTTTGTGGTAATAATTTCTCTCTCTGGACACTAAATTTTTATTGATAAATTTTAATAATTCAACATTTTAAAAAGATGTAAGTATAGGTTAATATTTTTGTGTTAATTATAAATGCTGACGATAAGTTGTGCATTGAAATACATCCGTTTAAATTTAGTTAAGCGCAGTAAATGGAAACAAAATGAAAATTTTATCAGCAAAGCTATAGTTTACATGTTCGGAATTGTTTATTAAAATGTATATTCTACCTTCATTATATTGTATATCGATTAACCTTAAGCGCGCTGCATATTTATTCCAACCGTACACATAAAATAATTTCTTGAACAATTGTATCGTGATTAATTAATTAATTAAAAGAACTAGGTTATCAAATAATCACTTCGTGAGGAGATAAGTCAGGACGATCCCATACGCTTTATGAATAATAAAATAGCAGTTATTAATATTCCAATATGCCTGCAATTAACGAATGACGACGTAAACTCACTGCGCATTTAGAAGTAATACGCTTCCTTGTACATCAAACCTGAATTGTGTCAGTAGAGATGAAAATAGTCTCGGATTCGATAGATATTCATTGGTTTCTGAGGGCGAATCCAATCGAAAAGCGACGGAAACCAGTCTGTCTCCGCCAGAAGGAAACCTAATTGACTGGCATTGTTATTTAACCGTCTTCGCCTTGATTGATTCGAGATTTAGATTTTACTGTCGACTTTAGGAGATGTATAGGTAAAACTAGGATGAGCTTCCTTTGAGCGTACATTCGACGAAAAATTCCCGACGTTTACTGTACACTTTTCCCTTTTTTTTATTGTGAATTAAATTTTACGTCCGTACCGCGACGATTCGCCCCCAAGGACCGGGGATTTCCGGGCCAACATCTTTGCATAAATGCCGGTTTGTTTCCGGGCGATTTCCCGTCGCGCGACTACTGTGATGACTTTCCACAAAACCGTATCCTTCTCCTCCTAGAAGCAATTTCTTCTTTATTGCACTTCCTTTCCGTTTTGTTAGATGTTTGGACGTGGCTAATGTTGCATGTGATCTCCCGCAGTTCTCTCTTGAAGGCGCACTTTCGGAGGGGCAGTGGCGAAAATAGATGAGTTTAGAGTTAACGTTTCGAGGAAGCGATCTTATTTAATTCTATGTTATCTGGGGGAAAAATCAAGAACGGGGTATGAATATTTAGGAATGAATTAGTTGATTTTTGTTGTATGAAATTGGTTAGGATGCTAGAAAAGATTTTAGTTGCACGACAATTTACTTAACTTAAATTTGTAAATCAATTCCCTCGCATTCACAGACAAATGTTCTTAGTATAACTAAATAATGATTATTAATAAGAAATAGTTATTCGTATCACTAAGTCAGAAACTACATTACACTTTTGCGAGTATGAGTACTTGTAGCCCAATTTTTTCTTGCATTTGTCATAATTCCTTTTTGGTTTCTGAGCACAAAGAGAAAAAATAAATTATGTAAAATATAAGAGCAAATTAGAAAATTCCAGATAGTCAAATTGAAGGTATACATGTATACTTTAAAACGCAATAAACAAAATCAAACTATATTATTTTTAAAAAGCTTTCGAATAAGCCGTGCTGTAAACTGCATTGATATACGTATCCGCCATATTGCTTTGGAGTACGCTCTTAATTAGTTGCTGTTAGAGAGTAATTCGTTTTATAACTGAAAAGATAATTAAATAATTTTATTTTTATAGAAGCCGAGGAAATGAAAAATCTGCACCTCACCAATTTGAACACAGTTTTGAAAAAGAGGCCCTGTACGATTTAGAACACTTGGCATCAGAAATGGATAATATAAACATCTGTATCAAAAACTCTGACAACAAATGGACACAATTCAAAATAAAGGCTGGTAAATCCTAAGAAAATCTTGTAATAATTAACTATCTTAACGTTCCTTATTAATATTTTTAGCCCAGTGGTAAATACGACGACTCACATTTATTTTATTAAATTTATTTTCCCTGAGGATACCAAAATATAATTTAACTTTTATGAATTAACAAATAATTGAAAACAATTTGATGACATTTTTTTATTAATGAACAGTAATGGACTCCTAGTCATTTATTTTACACGAGCTACATTAAGTCTCTGCCATCTAATAAATATCGATTTTCGAGGAAACCAAGTTATTAAATTATTAAATTGTTTTTAAGTGTATTTTCACTATTGAATGTATATTAAACCAGTAGGATGTGTTATCTTTTTTAAATTTGTTTAATGTTTCTGTGATTAGCCGTTTTGGGTTCCTCGCGTTGCAAAGAAAGTAAATAGATAAATAAATAAATATGATTCAATGGACTTCACTAAACACAATGCTTGAGCTGCATTTTGAATTAACTAGTCTATAATACACTGGATTTACAAAATAGGTACATATTATCGGCTCAAAAAAAGATGACAGGGAAATTAAGCCATAAGGAAACATAAGGAAAGACACACCTCCTTTAATCTGCTAAAAATAATTTTTTCGTTGAATTCCTTCCCGGAAACTATAAAGCTAAATTCTGCGAATAAACCTCTAGGCGAAAAGATTGAGGCACTTTTGTCGCATAACATCAAGGGGATTAGCTTTCGGGGCGATTGTCGGCATATATATGTCTCTTACTTTTGTTGCTTACGTTAGCTATCGATTACTGGCGTAGTGCTTCGGCGGTATAATTTACAAATATGATATATATTTAATTACGTAAAATTATTTAAAAATGTGTTCTTGTTTAAGTATTAGAAGAATTAGAATTTTCTAAAGCCCTTACTTCTATTACAAAAGACTGTTTTAATGTTTGGTTTTATAAGAATTTCTTAATATGGATGTATAAAATATCGAACATAAATGCCAACTGAGAATTATGTATATTAAAAAAATATATACACTTAAAAAAATGTTACCCTTATTAAGAAAACAGGTTATTCTTTCTTAATGTTTTAATTCTATTTTTTTTATAACGGCACAAATCGAATTACATTTATTGGAATTTTTGCATAAAATATAATAAAATATTGCCCTGCCATGCCGTATTAAGAAATTGAAAAATAAGTATGTTGTTATTATTTGAAGAAATAAATATGTTGAAGCCGTTACCTGCAATACAAACATTTTTTAAACTTTAGTTTTGTAAGAATTTCTTAATCTAGATGTATAAGATAATAACTGGCAAACTATATTTTAAAAAAGAGCATAGAATATAGGGAAAAATGTCATTCACATCGGAAAAAAAATGTTAACTTTATTTAAAGAAATTGTCCAGTTATTCTTTCTTAATGTTGTATTTCTATTGCTCTTTACGGCACAAATAAAATTACAGTTATTGGAATTTTTGCATAAAAGTGAATTAATGTTTTGACTTTAAAATTTTAAGAATTAAAATGATTCGACTTAACAGTCATGAAGACGAAACTCTTTTGATAAATCTATTATTACAAAAAGTATTATAATTATTTTGTTCCCCTAGGGATTCTTCCATAGAAAGTTTGCTTCTTCAATTGAATAAGAAATAAACAAGTAAATCACTTGTTTTTCAATATATTTACTTTTAATATATATTATAAATAACAAAACGAGTAAACTGGGGCCTGTTGCATAAAAGTACAATTACAATTTACAGGTGATACTTTTGTTACAATCTGTCAAAATTTGACATATATATATATATATATTTTTGCAACGTCCGTAAGTCATATTTATTTCTTCAAATAATAACAACATACTTATTTTTGAATTTCTTAATACGGTATGGCTGGGCAATATTTTATTATATTTTATGCAAAAATTCCAATAAATGCAATTCGATTTGTGCCGTTATAAAAGAAATAGAATTAAAACATTAAGAAAGAATAACGTGTTTTCTTAATAAGGGTAAGATTTTTTTAAGTGTATACAATTTTTAATATACATAATTCTCAGTTGGCATTTATATCCGATATTTTATACATCCATATTAAGAAATTCTTATAAAACCAAACTTTAAAACAGTCTCTTGTAATAGAAGTAAAGGCTTTAGAAAATTCTAATTCTTCTAATAATTAAACAACAACACATTTTTAAATAATTTTACGTAATTAAATACAGATCATATTTGCAAATTATACCGTCGAAGCACTATGCCCCTGGTATCGACATTTGTAAAAACAAAAAAAGGTATATAAAGACTAGATATTTATTTATTGCTGCAACGATAAATTATAACGATATAACTGAAATGAAAACAATTATTTAAACTACAAAAATAAACTGCTGTTTACATAAGTAGTAAGCACACAGTAAACTATAGAACTACATTTAATGATAGCTAAAATATAAGAAAAAAGAAATACGAACAGTTTATTGAAATAAAATGTCCATGTGAGCAAGAGAATTAAAAATCAGAATCATTACATTTTTTTTTTGTGGCGAAACTACAAAGGTTTTAATTCTGGGAATGTAAATCGCCGAAAAGGTGGCGGCATCTTTGTCGGGCACCGTAAAGGGTATTATCTTTTGAAACGATAGTTTATTACGTCGCGGATTACGATGGCATCGCGTTTAAAGTGGATATGTTAGAATCACGTTTACGAATTCGTTTTACCAACAGCGGTCATAATTTTTTTAGGTAATTGTATACAAAATAAAACTTTATACCTAGTGATTTTATGCATAATTTAACATATTTGAACATATATATAACATAGCAATATATATACTTTTCAATTATCATAATTTTGCTGTAGAATAAATTGTTTGCTTAAACTCAAAATATGCGCTTTAGGGCTTACAATATATTTAAATCTAGAGCACTAAATTGTTTGCTGCTTGACGTGACACATTAGCTTAGTTTAATTACAAATGTCTAGATAATATAATCTATCGATGCAATACAGAAAGCTACTATTCATTAAAAGTGACGTCTTTTTATTATTGATGGATCTTTTTTATTCATAGCGTAGAAGCATCTATTCTCAGAATTTATAGGTTGCTTTAATTAAAGCTAACTACATCTTAAGACAATTTCCTTTGAGATAGTATGGTAATTTTTGCCTCGTAAGAGAAAGGACGGCTCTATAAAATCTAATTATGACGCAATTATGCGGCGCACAAAAGGTGCACTATTTACTTTTAATGAAACGGGTTAATTGCAACGCTAACTTTACCCGGCGTAAAACTCAAAAGCGCGCTTCTTAAATTACTATTAATAAACCGGCAGCTTGCATGTGCTTTTCCTACGTTAGATGTGCAATTTGGCAGAGTTTGCCGAGGCCAACTAGGGCCGGTTATTGATCATATTTAATTCGGGCGATCTTTTATAAGATCCAATTAATCACGCTTACGAAAACTTACCTGAGAAGGATAAACTTTAGCGACTAGCAGGGAAATTGGAGTTATGATTAAATTTTTTCTCCTATAGTATCAAAATTAATTAAAACGCAGCGCTGAAAAGATCAGAGAGAAACGGTGGTAGCCGGATGATGCGTTTTTTTATTAAAAAAAATAAAGAAAACCACTTAATTTACGGCGTCTCTCATATAGCTGACGATGCGAATGTATGTGTACATAAGCGGAAAGCTACGTAGGCGCTCGCACAAAGCATTTATGTGGATGTGCATACCTGCACGTAGTTAAAGCATCGCAGGAAAATTTTTGAAGTGCTTATCATGAAGAGAGCGCTATACCGTTTAATAATAATAATAAAAAAAAAAACAGGATGCAACACACAAAGAGAACACTCCTGCCTATGTATATATATACATATATTGCTCTGTTTTTTTCAGAACACAATGCCGGGGATTTCATAATTTTATTTTTAAAGTTCAGTAAAATTTAATTATTATATTTAAATTTATGTTATCAATTTATATTATTATTATTATTTAGCTTGTCCGTTTACGATTTTTTTTCATTTTTGTTTTCAATAAAAATCAAATAAAATAAAATAGTGGTTTCAATACACCCAGCGACCTCTCTGAGAAGTGCAAGAATACTGTGAAAAGTGATTTCCTACCTGCTAGGTGGCACGGGACGCTTCAAAGGACACCAGATCGCCTGTCAAAATCATACTCTGGACACTTACTAACGAATAGGCAGTTTTTTTCTCACCTAACGGGCGCACCCTCAAAGCCCCTTCTTGGATTATTAAAATTTGAAATAAGTAATTATCGAAAATCAATGTAAAAACACTAATTGTACAAATAGAAGAAATGTTTCAAACCAAAACAAGCTTAAATCTTTATTTAGTTAGCTAGGTTTCTTCATCATTTAGACTCTTTGATCATAAGGTACGTATTGCTATAGTCTGGCACCCCGGGTTTCGGAAATTTAAATGTGTATTTTTGTTTATTCCAAATCAGCCTTGTCAAAACAATGTTAGAGTTTCCACCATTCTTAAAATTGTTAGTATCATTTTATTTGTTCAGTTGTGTATATTTAATTTCATTTATTTGTACATTTTGCGTACTCCTGTATATAGTTTATATGCTAGTTTTTTCTTTGCGATGCGTTGCGGTCATCGCACGCAGATTGTAAATTTCATATATATGCGATGTTATCCCTTGGAGGCCCTCAGTTCTTTGAATGATGGCGGCCGTAAGTACATGTTTTTCATTTTTGTTTGCTACCATGTAGGTAATTTCATTTTATTTTAAATCTTTGTTCAGGTATTTTGATATTAATTCATCCATCAAAGAACTCTTTATTTAATTATTGCTGTTTTGTTTAATTGTGTACGCATTTTGAATATTAGATCAGTAATTATTGTAAAATGTTCTAGAAGATTTCGTGTTTTTAGTTTAAAAAGTTTAAATTTTCCGTTTTCTTTTTGCTGATTTGTATTGTATTGTTAATCACCACGGTTAAGGTGAAGTGAAGCTTTGTGCTGTTAAAATTAAATTTCCAATTTAAATCATATTTGTTTTTCACGTGTAAAATTTAGTTTGGTTTAAATTTCGTGACCGCGTGGATATTTTTTGTGGGATTGAGATTTATCTTCTGGAACAAATCTTCCATTTTGTTTGCTAAAGGATTTGCATTGTCCTTTTTAAATTGTAGAATCTTATGCAGGTTTGTTTTATGCCAGAATCTTATATTCACGGTTTTTATTTATCCTGTAAATTGTTTCAAATGTTTTTTTTCTTTTTTTTTTAAATAAATTTAATGATTGTAAATATCATCTTAATTAGTTCTTTTATTTTTGAATCTGCCATTTCAATTTTTTGGGATTTTAAATTTCTATTTTGCAAAAGCCCACTATTAATTTTTAAAAAATTTACTTTAATTAATTTTGTCATTTTTAATTTCTCTTTACTTATATGCTTGGACCATCAGTTCACAGCAGTATGTTGGAATCGGTAAATACTATACAAATTATTTAATACAAAAACACGTATTCAAACTTTCCTGGCATTTTAAATGACTATGAGGTTATGGAAAGGTCATATTACAAATTTAATTAAATTCAAATAACGGCGCCATCTACCCGTAAACAGCAATATACTAAATTTTATAGCAAACGATCATCTGTGATTATCGATATTTGTTAAAGACAGCTATTTTATCACAGACCAAATTCAGTGATTTTTATATACAACCCTTAAATATTAAAATTCCTAAAATAACTAACTAAAAGGCGGTTGATATAAATCGAACCTCAAATTAACGTATAGTGAAATAAATTATAAAAATCTAAATTTCTGATTAATATTGAATGGAAATGGAAATTAATTTTTTTCTGTTTTAGGTGAGGTAATTTAATGGAATACTAACTTGATCCTACCCGACGAACTGGCAATTCTCTGGGTACGGGATGGAGTTTCAATTGGACGGGCCCCCGGTCTCGGTCAATATCATGGAAAGGCAATCTGGTCGGGATTCTTCATAGGAAATTTTTATAGGAATTCTTGACAATTGGAGGTATTCAGTAAGGATTTAATCATTCAGGAGTTATATCGATACTTTTTTAGGTAAACACTTCTTGGAACTTTGATATTTTTTTAAAAGTGTGGCATAAAAATCGTTATAGGAAATTAGTACAACCGTCGTCTCTCGTGACCACGCACAGAATGAGGATCCAAACCAGATTTATCAGTTAACAGCCTTCGATGTTATCGCTAACATGCCGGCCAACCTCAATTTTGAAAGATATCGCTAACCGACATTAAAATACCGTTATTTTCTCTAGTTTGAGGGAAATACGACAAACGTCACCAAAAAAGTATCCCGAAGAATGAAAAATCTCTTCGAGCAAAATATAAAAAGACACAAAAATATACCAGGTAAGCTTGAATTAACACAGAAAATAAAGTTTACATTATAATAAAGGCAATATTTAGCACCTAATGCTAATATTGTCCATTTTAAAAGCTATCTTTGACAAATTCATAATTCGCCTGTAAAGTAGGCAACTGAGCACACGCCTCACTTTTGAATCACTTGTTCATTTGGTTTGGAAACCTGTTCTAAATGCCTCTAACTTAGATTCCGTACCTTAGATATCATAGCAATATATATACTTTTCCTCCTTTTTGCATCCCAGCTATACGAGAATATTTAATCGGCATAAATTAATTAAGCTCAAAAGCAGTGAGACAGGGGGGTGGTTTCTCAAAGATTTGTTGACTTAATTACGTACACTACGCGAAAAGTAAAGAAATGTAAGCTGACGGGGAGCCCCACTGGGGGTGAGTTAGCCCGTTCTATTTCATAAATATTCAGCAAGTTTTGAGGGTGGACGTTGGAATTTTTTCGACAAACATTTTTAATTTTAACGTCTCGGCTTTGTAGTGACGAGTATCGGGCAGAAAAACTCGCTCTTAAAAAGAAAGGCGCAATGAAATAAGTCCGTCAATCAAGTTTCTTTGTTCGCAATAAGGCTACTATTTATTAGTACGAGCCGTCTCCACTGCAGTTGTATGCATTGTTATATGTATGAAGCGCACGCTGTCTATTGCTTTGAGATGATTTTACTAAATTTATATTTATGTATTAATTATCATTATGTAACAATTGCTATTAATTTTTTTTGTCATTGGGTTGTAAGTGTCATTTCCTATTTTCTTATGTCCGAAAAGTATAAAAAGAGTCGATTATACCTCACAAACTTTGCTTTTATGGCCAAGACAGTGCTATTTTAAAATTTACAAGCAAACCCAAAATGACAAATACATATTATGTCATCATCGTAATGTCGAGGTGGAGTACGAGAACTTAAAGTCCTCAGTGACATGGGTGAATTCATTTACGATAGAAATTATAATAAATACTTTTGTCAATGTGTTAGGAACCGGTATCTTCGGTTTTAAGTTTCGTTTTTTGGAAAATTGTATATTGTGGACCCTTCGAAACGTTATACTGGTAAAAATGCCCCCGCTGTCACGTATCCGGATCTTCCTTCATCCATGGCCCTAGTATTACACAGCCGTCAGTTTCCAATACCTACTCCTCCTGAGATAGATCCGGCGTCTTCAATCAACAACAGCGAGTCGGAGTGAGAAGAAAATATTGTAGAACCAGATGACGATTTCATATGTGGAGATGATAAGAAGGGCTCAATGACAAAGACATCAACGACTTAGTTAGAGATCTTGGACTCTCCAAGTCCAATGCCGAGGTTTTAACCTCTAGGCTGAAGCAGTGGATGTTGTTGGATGAAAATGCGCGAGTTGTAGTTCAGAGAAAGTGTCACCAAACTTTTTCTAGCTTCTTCACCAATCAAGATGGTCCCTGCTGACTGATGTATTTGAGGTAATTAGAATCGTCTATAATCCGAATGAGTGGCGCATCCTCATTGACAGCTCTTCAAGGAGCCTCAAAGCAGTACTGCTGCATAATGGTAATAAGTAGGTATCCATCTCTTCCCCTGGGTCGAATGACCCAGTGCAGCTCAAAGAGGATTACTTTAACTTCAAAACCTTGCTGAAAGTTTTGAAGTATGATAAGTGGGAGATCATCGGTGACTTCAAAATGGTGTCATTCCTCATGGGTTTCTAATGTGGTTTCGCCAAACTTCCATGCTATCTTTGTCTTTGGGGCAGCAGGGATACCAATGCGCATTACAACAAGCGCGACTGACCACAGAGGACAAAGTTTCTATAGGGAAAAGCAATATCAAATGGAAGCCATTGGTAGACCCCATGAAGGTGCTAATGCCACCACTGCACATAACGTTGGGGCATATAGTAATTTTGTAAAATTCTATTTCTTTGATTTCTATTTTGGCACATTTAGGAATTTGAAGCACTTTTTACTAATGGAGCTTTTTGATGTCTTTAAAAATAAGGTGTTTTATTCTCAAGACAATTTCTTTTTTTCTTAATTTATAGCAAAACGACGTATTTTAAGTAATTTTAAACATAAAATAATATGTTCTAAAGAAGCACCAACTTTTATTTTATATATATATATATTTTTTTTTTTTGGTAAATTCAACAATTTTTTTTTCCAATTTGTCTCAAACTTAAGTAGACATACGATATAGGTATGTGGGAATATTTCAAATTTTCGTTGTCCTAGTCACAAAGGCAAAGTTAGAGGGAAATAAGAGCATTTTTCTATTATTTTGAAGCATAAATAAGTTGGAAATAACGCTTACTACTCAAGGACAAAAACGTGTTACATAGTGTTATATTTGCTAATTTAAACGTATCCATTATGTTTCTAGGTGTGCATTGTGTGACAGTCAAAATGTCGCAGGAATCTGCACAGGTCAAACCACGACTTCAATAGAGCTAACAATGCTAATGTAATCACTGGCGCTGGGCGCAATCGGAAACTCTTGAGAATGGAGATGTGAGAGAATATAATGGAGGTAACGCCTAGAATGCTAGACGTTGATTATGATATTTATATATTTTATTTATTATGTTTTATATTCAAGAATAAGCAATATTTTGTCCTGCAGTAATATTAATTATAGATGTAATACACTTTACCTTCCAGTTCCTAATACAAGGAAAATCTTCCAAAAAGGTACCTACTTTGTAGGATGTAAATTATATCATAATCTTCCTACTAATATAAAAAACATGTCACTAACTTTTTCCAGTTCAAAAAAGCAATTAAAGAGTATGTATTTGATTTGAATTGTTACTGTGCTCTTTTGATAGTGCGCAAGCTATTTGTATCTGATGTGACGTATTTATGGCTTATACGATTTATGTTTTTTTTTGTCACTAAAAATTTGTAATATAATTTTTAATCAATTTCTTCGTAAAATAAAATTAGACCTCACAAACATAGGTTTCTTTCTATGTTTTTTAATTTTTTTTATAAATCCAGGCACTTATTATACAATTTACTATCCGTATTTTGCAAGCAAATGATACGTATTTTATGTAATGTGACTAGGCAAATACTGTACAGCGATATTTCAATGGAATGCTAGGGTTTCTACGATGGAATGATAAAAATCGAATACTTCCTTGACCCCATACCTACGCATACTATTCTGCTGGGCGGTTGTATGTCAGATATACGCTTCAATTTACCATCTGTAATCCGCATTATTGCTGTCTAACGGTAAGCACACACCGCTATTCTCTGCCCTTGTCTAACTACTACAAAATGCTATCACCACATTGATCTCTTCAATTTAATTCATTTTGTTTACTGCGAGGTGAGGGGAGCGATTGGATAGGCATGCATAAACATAGCCGTAAATTCACTTTCAGTTTAGCCGGCGTTCGATTCATTTCGCTTATTTCTTAACAAGGCGTTGCTAGATATTAGGGTACGGCTGTCAAATTTTGTAGCGGTTAGTAAGTTTTGATCGGGATCAGTATTTTTATAAAAAAAATGTAATATTATACACCCGAGGAAAACCTTTTTATTGTGAAACAATTTTACGGTGGCAATTCAGCAGAAGTTACACACGATTTATTTAAAATAAATTATCCTGAAAGATAATTCTTAGCGCGACTACTATTCGTAATACAGTCCGACGATTTGAAACAACGTTTACATTTATAAATAACTAAAATAAAAAAGTCCTAGCGAAAAAATGTCAGTGATATCGAAATAAGTTTGTGCATTACTGGAATAAAATCCTAGTATGACATCTAAACAAATTGCTTGCAGATTAGCGTAAAAGTTTCAAACCCTTTACATAAAAATGAATATCGATCGTACAAAATTAACACATCCCAGGAACTTTTACTCGACAATTATTACTGTCGGCTGAAATATAAATATTTTCTTTCAATAATATACTATTTACCGACGAAAAGATAGTTTATTTACTATCGTTAGTTTTTTTTTTTTAATTTATGTTGATTATTTTATTAAATTATTGAGTTTGTTTATATATGAGCTCTGTCACTAAAATTTATAGTTTACATTATCTGATACTTCAATATAAAAATAAGCATGAATAGATTTTAGTATCTAATCTTTATACTAATGCGGAGGTAGTGTTGGATTTAATATTACTTTTACAAACTTTATAAATAAAGCGAGAAAAATAATATCGGACTTAATTTAATTCGGCTGAACTATAACAATTCGCCAACATTAATAAATCTACGCTGGGGTTTCGTGCGTAGCTATATCTACAGTTAAAGTCTTTACCATTTTCAGTCATCCAGAATGCAATCGACAGCTCGCAATTTTTCACCACATATATCATGAAATGACTATCGTTTTTCAAATGACATGATAGCCAGAATGCCGATATTCTTCAATAAAATTAGAGAATTTCTATTTTTAACAAAAAATTACATTTATTTTTTCCAATGTTCGAGAAAATCAAATCTTATTTAATAGTAATAGAACAAATCAAGCTTAAAAAACTGTTTAATTAGTACATTAGAATACTATACGATAAATAAAATATATACTTAAGTTAAACGATTCGATTTTCGAAAGTAAGAAAAAAGAAAACAAAAATCGATTGTTTGTCTTCTCTTAATATATCCACTAGAATGTGAATCCTTTTTTTTTAATATTCGGCATTTCTTTTTAATTTCATAAACGATATGTATTGTTTTCGTGGTACAATATATCAACAAGGTAAATTATTGATTATTAGTAAATCAATATCTTCACCTACTTCGAAGATACACATTTCAGCTAACATTTAAATTACATATTTAACTTCCACTTTAATCAACTAAATGAAACGTAGTTATTTGACTTCCTGCTTATATTTGATTTTTGTTCGTGTAGTCCATAACTTCATTATATTCAACCCCTGCACAAAGTCAATATGTATCGTAACAAACCGCACGGTACTTAATCACTAATGATTGTTCCGAGTATATTTGTTCTTGGGGGTTACTGAAATCGCATTAATATTATTGGATCGGCGCGAATTATCCGGAAATACGTACGTAAAACACGACCTTAATTACAGAAGGCAATTGCTATACTCAAGGTTAAATTCGTACCAATGCGCGAACGTGCTTTTCAACATACATACATTGCGACAACTTCTACTTCTAACCACACGGTTCGGACGCAGTCGAGCACATTACCGAGAGCAGTATAGTCAAAGGCAGCGACAACAGATGGGCGGGGAGGAAGGAGCACGTTCCGGGACACGAAACATGCTACGGAAGAGGGTTTTCGCTACAATGAAAAAGCAATTTCCGTAGACGCGAAGCGGACAGCGCGCACAAGCTGCTTATAGGTGTTAACTAATGGACAAATATCCGTGACGTTGTTAGGCTACACGGGGCAACGACGGGAACGGGTTTTACCGGAGGCGACATGGATACGAGCGCGGTTTAGGGTTAGTGTTTTGTTTAATTAAGTCGAGATGAACGCCTGCACCGTAAGCGGATCCCCCTTTCGTCAGATATGAGCCTGCAAAGACTCGGAACATCGCCAGCATCCGTGTAGTTTGATCGATTTATCGTAGTGCATGTTAAGTAGGGTTGTTAGATGCAAACAGTCGATCGAGGTGTGATTACGGGGGACAATTCGCGGTATGCCGAAACAAACACACGCCGATCGCTTTAGCTATATATAGTACAGTGTGGAAATGAAATATTTACACCTCAAACAGTTTCTAGTTGGATATTCTGGTTTCAGAGACAGATTATCGCTCCCTTCACCCTATAATAATAATAATAATATACCCTTTATTTTCAGATACATGCATAGTACAAAACCATGAACATGCCTGAAACACGTCACCAAATGAACATAATATTCAAATATCTTATACCTACTAAGCTAACTTAAAATAAAGTCACATAACAATATTAACAATTCAGATAATCATCTATACTGTAACAATTTAAATTTAAAAGAAAACCCTTTGCTGCTACTTTAAATTTCGTCAGTCCATCTAAACATCTTATATTTAGAGGAAGTTTATTAAAAAATTGACATGTTGGTTTCAATTCTAAGCTCTGTTTATACATTGTAGTGGTATGCTTAACCGACAAAAAATAATGCTTCTGTTTAGTATTTAAATTATGTTGTACATTATTTCTACAAAAATTTTCTTTAAAATATATATATCATATACTGTTAGTAATCGTTTGCTTTGAAGAATGGTGTTACAGGATTGGGCTTGTTTTAAATTGTATATTATACGTAATGCCCTTTTTTGCATTAAAAAAATTCTTGTCACACCGGACGCTCAACCCCAATGTATAATTCCGTAACGCATTGCACCCACAAAATTCGCGTGGTAGAAAGTTGTTAAAATTTCCAACGTGCAAGAGTTTTTTAAGGATCTTGAAGCAAAAGAAACTTTTGCTAATTTACTTGCTAGATAATCTATATGTTCTTGTCATTTAACATGCTGATCAATAAACAAACCTAGTATTTTGGCAGATTTAGATAAACTAAGTTCTGTATCCATGCGCAGGGCTACGCCGATGACATCACCATTCTTGTCTGCGGGAAATTTGGGGGCGTAGTATCCGAGAGGATGCAGGTCGCGCTCAGGCTTGTAGAGAGGTGGTGTACAAGAGAGGCTCTCAATGTCAACTCCAGTAAAACGACTATGGTTCCGTTCACTTGGAGGAGGAAACTCTCCAATCTCCAGTGTCCCACTATATTCGGCTCCAAAATACTCGTATCAACCGAGGTTAAATACCTGGGTGTTATCTTGGACGCTAAACTGCTGTACCAATCACACCTAGAACATGTGACGAACAAAGCCATCAGGAACTTCTGGGCCTGCAGAGGTATGTTCGGTAAAGCGTGGGGGCTAAAGCCTTCAATGGTACACTGGTTGTACACGAAGGTCATAGTAATCTCTATAACTTACGCCTCGCTGGTCTGGTGGCATAAAGCATAAATCTAGGCTATGCTATAAGTGCGCTTAGCAAAGTCTAGAGGATTGCCTGTGTGAGGATCATGGGAGCCATGTCCTCAGCGCCGACTGCTGCTATGGAGACCATGCTTGGGCTTCCCCCGCTGCAGTTGGTGCTGTGGTCTGAGGCAGTCCTAGGGGCCTACAGAGCAAAATGTAGTGGATGCAAGGGCTTCTCCGGCAAAGTCGGAGATCATACCAGTATCTTCAACTACATCGAACAAACAGTACCACTGTCCGTAAAGGCAGATAAGATCTCGCCCGTTTTCAGCTTCTCTGGGGGATACAGGGTAGATATCTCCAGCAGAGAAACTGCAATTGCATACATCGGCAAACCAAATCGAGGTATATCCCGTTGGTTCGTCGATGCCTCGAAAACGTGTAATGGCACGGGCATTGGAATCTGGAGGGACGGCGAGCGGGACGGGGAAGCTTTCAGCCTATGGACCTCCCCCACCGTCTTCCAATCCGAAATCATTGCCATTCAAACTTGTGCTGAGGGCATCTCAAACTGCCCACGCAAAAATGGAACGATTGAAATCATCTCCGACAGCCAAGCTGCCCTCAAAGCTTTGCGGGCTGTCAGATTTGACTCTGAGGTGGTACTGGGGTGCCACAGAATACTCAAACAGCTGGCGGAACATCTTAACGTTACATTGAGATGGGTGCCAGGTCACTCTGGGATCAAAGGCAATGAAATCGCTGACACGTTAGCTGGGGGCGCCAGCGAGGTGCCGTTCGTGGGTCCAGAACCGACGTGTGGCAGCTCGTATGGGGCGATCAAAACGTTTGTAAGGTCCCAACTTGCTGCTAGGCACTGTTCCCTGTGGAATAGACTTGCCGGCGCTAGACACTGCAAATTCCTAGGACTCCATCCTTATCAGGAAAGACTCCGTAAAGCAGTCTTTATGAGCAGGGACAGATTGAGATTACTCACAGGAATCTTAACTGGACACTGCGCACTAAATAAACACAGGCACCGCATGGGGCTGGTGGACTCTCCCCTGTGCAGGAGGTGTGGGGGGGGGCGGAGGAAACTCCTGCTCACCTTCTTCTCAACTGCTCGGCAGTGGATGGGGAGAGGCAGAGGCACTTTGGCGTCGATCGGTTGGACGAACCCAGAGTTGACAAATTAACTCTCAGCCAGATTGCGAACTTCTTTGATAGGGTGCAACCTGAGCGAGAGGGCTAAATATGGACATGGGGGCACAATAGGTCTCTCTGGCCGAGCTGCCTTCCTCGGGTTTTACACCCGCCCATGGAAAAAAAAAGTTCTGTATTATTTAAATCAATAATAGTGTGATTACAACCGCTTCGATCACTACAAAACAAGACGCAGGCAGTTTTGTTCTGATTTACTATAAGTTGATTATCTTCAGCCCATTTTAAGATGTTGGAGTAAATATAGTTAATTTTTTGGGTAACTTCCTCTATTGTCTTCCCACTTACAATAACATTTATATCACCAGCGTAGTTAATAATTTGAAAATTAATATTATGTAAATATGTTAATAGGTCATTAATGTACACAATGAATAAGGTGGGACTTAAGGATGATCCTTGTGGAATTCCAAATTATAACTCAATTTTCTGAGAATATTTATCACAATAACGCGTTTTGTTGTATCTGTTTAATAAATAAGACTGAAACCAACTGTGTACTGTTCCTCTAATTCCAATCCGCTCTAGTTTATGTAGGAGATATTTATGGTTTATGCAATTGAATGCCTTTGATAAATCAATAAAAAGGCCTAAAGAAAGTAGTTGATTATCTAAGCAATTATATATTAGTGATAAAAAATCTTGGTAGTAAATTAATTTGGAAATTCGTGGATGCTTATTACACGTTACTACAAAATCTTCCTTTAAAAAAATCTGCAGCTTTTTGTATTGTCTAAGACTATCTAGGGCGTAGATTACTGATTTCTTATTTATTTCCTTCGGTCAGGTCAAGCTTAAATTTTACAGTTAGGTGTGATTTTTCTAGTCGAGATTCTGAGTAGCAAGGACAGTTAATACAATAAAAACAAATGCCACTGAAGCTCTGTACTAATCATAATGAAAATAACCACAACTCTAGTAATAACAATAATAATCTCCAACATAAAACAGCGTGGGTGGCATAGACACGCCTGCTCAAACAATCACCAAGAATTGCGTTAAGCCTTGTCCACATCTGCATAAACATACTGCTATGGGCAGCCATCCCGTCTTTCGCGAGTGTATTTTAAGTTGCATAGATTTTGTCTTGATTACTCTGTTCAGTCATTTATCAATGTACCGAGAGAATTTTCACAAATTTAGATTTTATTTTGTTTAGATTAAGTTAAAGAGTTTATTATTTGATTTAATTTATTTAGTGTTAAGTTTCTTTAAATTAATTCCATTCATTTAAATGTTTAGCGTTAGCTAGTTTGATTCAATGCGTTTTCTAGTAGATTTTGTAGGTGATTTGTGCGTTTGCGTTGTTCGTATCGTTATACGGCTGCGTTGTAGAAGTTTGTTCTAGAGTTCCTTGGTCGACTGTTAACGTGAGTAGACGTATTTTTGTAAATCATTGTTACCATTTTGTAATCCATTTTGATTTTAGTAAATTTCGTTTCGTTTCTTTAAAAATTTTGTCCATCAAGGAATTCATTTTGCAATAATTGTTAATATATTGATGTGTGCACATTATAGATATAAGATCATTTATTATTTTTGTTCGGGAGATGTATTTTACTTGTAAGTTTCTCATTTTAGTTTAAAGAGTTAATTTTTCCGTTTTTCTATTTTGCTGATTCATTTTTATTTTATTAATCACCTCGTTCGGGTGAGTAGAAGCATTGTGCTTGCATTTTGTTTTCCATTCTTGTTATTTACTAGAAATTGTCCACGCTTAATTTAGTTTGTTTTAATTTGTGGATTGATATTGATAAATTCAGGATTATCTTCCTGAACAAACTAATCTTTTGCTTTGTATAGGAAATAGCATTGTCCTATTGTAATTTAGAATCATGTGCAGTTTTTATTTTAGGCCAGAACCTTCAGTTCACGGTTTTTTTCTGCACTATCTGTAATTTAACCCTTTTTGAATAATAAAATTTGTTTGTTAATTAGCTTCTTTGGGTTGAAAATTCTGTTGTTTTATTTTAAATTAAACCTTTTCAATTTTTCGGGTAATTAAGAAAGTCAGATTTCATTCACTCACTATTTACTTTTCGTGGTTAGATTCAAGTTTTAACTCGCGAGGGTAACTCTGAGGTTAATTGTTCTTTTGCGCCCTTTTAAAATTTTACCCGTTGAGTCAGCTAATTTAATTTTTCTTTTTCATGTTTAATTTATTCTGCAATTTCTTTTAAATCAATCAGCACACAGCAATGCGTTGGGTCAAACTGAAGACGTTCTGAAGTTCTGGAGATATTTAAAGTTATTTGAGGCTTAAAATAGTTGCATGTTGGTCTACGTATATCGTTCAGACCATTCAATATTAGAAAGCACATTGAAATGCTCCAACAAATTTAGAAGTTGTTGTGGCTGGTTTGGCTAAAATGTTTATGCACAGGTGGATGAGGCCTTATGAGTTAATTTATCAATCAACGTGACGTCGATAATGTAGTTTTTTAAGCGCATACTACGCTATCACTTCAGCACAATGAACTAATTTACCACATGATTACAATAACCAATCAGATATTGAATGAAATTTTTCTTATTATGATCTTATCCCCTGATTCACATGCTTTGTACTGTATTGATTATTCTTTTACTTTTTCCAAATTGAATTGTTAATTCCATCTTTGCAAAAAAATTTAGATATCTAAATTCAAATTAGTTTAAAAAGAAAACTTCGTTAATGGATTGTAACTTCGTGAATCCTAATTTCTTTTTCAGATTTGCATAAGTCCTTGTTAACAAAAGTTCGCTTCCAAGCGAAATATTATTTTGATAATCAATTAACCTCGAAAAGCTGAATATACGACATGTTCTCTTATTCTTCTTTTATCGTCTTAGCTCATTTTATTCCTGTGCTGTCTTTACAAGCTCCACAGACTACAAAGTTTCACTGTATTTGTTATTCATTACAACCGTGTAATCAGAACAGCAGTGAAAATCGCACCAAAAGTTTTGGCTGTTAAATTGAATCTATCATTATATGAGTCGTAGTTCTTTGTTTTTCATTTTAAGGTTATATTATTATAACAATATTGCATGCGGAAACTGATTTTATATCAATTGGTGATAAAATATACAGGGTGGTCTATTTAAAAAAGCAAACTTATCTTTATATCTCGTAAACGAGATTTTCGATTGTTTTTCTGATTATATAATTGTAATCAGCGTAAAAAATCCTACATCTTTGATAATTTAACCAACATCATAGCTGCAATATTAACAAAGTTAGCAATAGTACGCCAATATATACAGGGTGTATCAGATATAGAGTTAAATATAATAATATGTAGCAGCTGTAATCATATACGATCAAAAAATCTTAATGCAGAGGGGGTCTATCTGTAAGCATTAACGAGAAAAAAATATTTTATAAATGCTGTGGGCTAGAGCCGCACCTGTGCCCAACCTAAATGCTGTCCCGAGTATACCCCCACATACCACTATCACTCAGCCATTGCCGCTGTTAGTTTTGTGTGGATCGCCGCTTGGAGTGCAAGCCACTTCAAATATTTTATTTAAATTCTTCCCGTCTCGAAAAAACGATCCTTTTCAGGACCATCATGATTTCAAATAAAGAAAATCGAAGCTTGATGCATCGGCAAAAGCACGGGAATGTATAGATTCATTTTCGCGCGATATCACAGTAAAAAGGCGTGTTTGCAAATTTTCTGTATCTACATTTATTTCTGTGTAATTCGATTCAATTCATTTTGCGTTATATGATTAAATAAATCCAAAAGAAATAACTCAGATTCATGTGGTACCGTTTATTAACAACTAACTCTCGATTCGACAAGGCAAAAGAAAAATATTTACGTTTTTTGTAACTACTGAAATCGCATATCCGGTGAAACTCGAACGTCTTATCAGGATATTAAAAATAATACTTTGTAGACTTACGTAGAATGTTCTTAACAAAAGAGGAATGTTTATTTCATGAAAAGAAGAAATTTAAAATGCCTCAGTTTTGCTATTTTTACAAGGGCCTTTATTTATTCAGAATGACGTTAAATGAACTTACGGCATACCATTAAGAATAATACTAAATGAGTGCAATGTATTTATACATAATACCACGTTTAGCGGGTGCTTAACATGACGTTTCCTTGCATCAGGCCCGGACTAAAGATTTTTGGCTCTATATTTTACTTTTTTTTATTCTTTAATCATGAAATCCGGTTTCGGTGGGTTTATGCTTTATATGTCGTGTAGTTAACACCCAAGCAATATTTACTTTTTTATTTGATACACCCTGTATACAGATAATTAAGACATTTGTCAGAGTTAATAACGTTTGTCGTGCAATGAGTGGTTAAAATTGAGGCATTTATTACTTGCTGCGTTGGTATCCATTTTGTTACGGGAATATACACGATTTAACTCCCATTGGCAGAATAGCGAAAGCTATATAGAGGATTGGTGGAAGAGTTCCTCCTTGAGGTACATAATTCGAATTCGGCAGACATTGGTTTACTCATAAAGTTATTTGCTTTTGCGATTTGTCACCTGTTGTACATATAAGTTGTATTACATTCAGTTCTTTTTCTTTAAAATATAGTCTATCTATCTATGTCTTTTTGGATTCTTTTCCAATTTTAATCGAAACTATGAAGCGACGCTAAATTGGAACAAATCGACGTTCAAACATTCTACAAGGCAGATAGGAGAGAGCACACGATCACGCTGTGGATCGTTGTGACTGTACAGAGCGCGACTTATGCAAATGATCCGCTAACTTTAAGCAATTGACACTTTCCTTATCTGCGGTGAATATAATTACGTCGTATTAATAAGTTAATCCGGTCTCGCCTCCGTACGTGTGGAGAATCTACAGAGGAACGATCGCGAAATATTTTCGCGTGGGGGAAGGTATTAAAGCGTCACGTCTCTCGACATTAAATCGACGAAGTAGTTTATTATACGGATAAGTTGAATCGAGTAATGTTTACCCGTAACCAGAAGCGAGAGAATGTTAAATGTTTCCTTCGGGATTTCAGTTTGTATGGAGTTGCGCTGTAATCTGTTTTATAGTATCAACAGCAATTTCTATTATATGATAGCAGTTATATAGCGATTTGTATAAACATTGTTGAAATTACTTTCAAATAGATAAAAGGAGGTTTTACAAATTTGATGGAGACCATTTATACTTTAAGTCAACTTTACCGGAATACACGAATGTATCAAAAAGATGTTTTAAAGTCTTATGTTGTGAAAAATGATTTAAAACTGCAAATAATTAATAAATTAAGTATTTAAAATAGAATAAAACATAAAACATGCTTGCGAGTACTTAATCGCTGTAAATCTTCGTTCGAAAACACTTTCTCTTCATTTTTCTGTTCCATTGTGACGTTAAACACCTCTCTAATCTAGGCTTCACTTTATCCTATGAAGTATACATATATCGTTTAACTCTAACGCATTCCTCAGTGTATTTGATCTATAAATAACACCTGTTACCATCGTCTCAACTTAACCTTTTAGAAAATTGCAGTAATAGCTGCTGATCATATAACCTTTTGTTATATACTCTCCCTGTACTACATTTTTGTTAAAGTAACCTTTCCCCATCTATTCAATTCAGGACAATAGAAATAGCTTTCTATTGTCCTGCCGTTGTCAATGTATCACTTTTCGCGCTGGTTGATAACGTCTAGTTCTTTATTTGGCCACATGGTCAAATATCAATAACAAATGGGAGAAAGAATACTGTGATGTCGATGCATTATAAGGATTTTGTTATTTATACTAGTGAAGCAATAAAGTAGCACTGCTACTGGCACTTTGTTGTACTTCTATTATTTTTCATGTTTTCCATTGAGTAATCGATTCACTAATAAAAAGGATTTTTAAGAAATTATTTTATTTAAGTACAGTTACCGCTAAATGTTATAGGCACCTTAGAATTTGTGCTAATAATCAGAATAAAATTAACATCATAACCAAATAAATGTGATAGATACTGTGTACAAAATAATTTAGGGACCAACATCTGAAACATTGTAATGTTCTGCAATATAAATGTAATGTAAATGTAAATGTAAAATTAGTAAAAAATACTCGCAGCTTTTTTTTTTTTAAATTAATCCAGACACTTGAGCTGGGTGCTCATTGTACCGTCCCTATTAAATCTCTTACTTCTACTTGAGCAGGTTGGTGTTCTCTATAAAGCCCAGTATCTTGCTCAGTGGAAACTTGAGCACCCTCGAGGGTTCCAATAGATCCTTCTCGAAATATTTCTGCCTGAGTACTTTCAATTCCTCACCTGTGCAGATTACATGTAAACTCGTCTCCTCCTATAGTTCGCATCTTCTGTACCACGGTTCGCTTACTCGACCTGTATTGTATAGATGCTTTTTTAGGCGACCGTATCCAGCTGCCAGCCCAGTAATGGTTTTAGCTTCTCTCTTGCTACGTCTGAGTAGGTTATCAAAGAATTTAGCATCCCCATCCTCTATTAGCGCTTTGGTATAGAGTTGACCTGCAGTCGACCTCTATTTCTTTGTACTCTCTTTATCTAACCAGATCCAAATCTTCCTTTTAGCAGAGTCCTTGGTGATTCCAAATACGGGCTTTGGATCTATGAAGTGTCTTTTAGAGGCCCCCTTAACTAGTTCGTCGGCTACAATATTGCTCTTTATATCCTTAATCTTGGCACCCACATCAGAGACACCGTGCAGTCTCGTGCCAGTGCATTGAGGAATTGTTTGCAGTCTCTAACTAGTTTTGACGTAGTTACAGGGTTGGGTACTGCCTTGATAGCAGCATGGCTGTCAGTCATTATAATTATTTTCATCCTCATACAGCCCTTCTTTGCAATCATTTCTGCGCAGACTGTAAGGGTGAATACCTTTGCCTGGCAAACCGTCGCATGCTTCTCCAGGATTATGAATATCCTTTGATTATGGGGCTGCCCACACATACCGGCTCCTGTGCCCTTGGTAGATTTGGATCCGTCCGTGAACCAGTCACCAAAACAGTGATATACGTAGTGATATCCTGGTTTCTGCCGGTATGGAGATTCTCACCTTTTCAGTGAAGATAATCTCGAGTGCCATACTGTCCGTGGGCATTTATACTAGTAGCCTAAATATTTTATAAGTAGTTTTTCTTATTAAAGAATATTAATAATTTGTTAATTGCTAAAAGTGCATAAAAATATAGAAACCAACAGAAAGTATTTATAAAAAAATATTGTAAAATAAAAAAAACGATTATAGAGACCCTTCCGGTATCTGCTGTACAGGAAATTCAAAAACCAAAAAAATTAATTGGTTTCACCAAGGATGCTATAACATTTGGCCATAACTGTACATTACTTGTTTCAAAGTAAAGTAAAGTAAGTCTCTCACAGTTTACATTCGAATACGCATATACTTGTAATGAAAGAATTTGTTCATAATATGCCCTTAAATTAAATAACTGGTCTTTTCATTCAATTAAAAAAGAAACAAGATTGTTAGATAGGATAATTCTTATTAGTGTATAGTATCACAGAGGATTGGTGTATGTAAATTGAAATTAAATTAAATTAAAAGCGAAAATTCGTGTTCCAATCCTCTTTTATTTAAAATCCTATTGCGACATGTTTCTGTAATTACCATCATCGGGCAATAAAACAATATTCGTTTTTTTTTTCTCTAAAATGATTCGTCCAAATTTAGATACATTCAGAGAAGAAATTCCTTGAAAAACAGTTTAACTAATTAAAGTGATGGCCGTTAACATTAAAATGTATGTATGTAAAAATATCACATCTATCGAAGACATTGGAGAACATAAAACGGCCGAAAAAGGGCCTTTTCCTTTACATATATACATTTTAATGTGTTACTGTGTTACGTTCATCAGTTTAATTAGTTAAACCGTTTTTCAAGGAATTTTCTCTCTCAATGTATCTAAATTTCGACGCATCATTAAAAAAAAAACGAATATTGACGTTTTATTGGCCGATGATAGTCAATAAAACATCGCTTTTAATTTAAGTTAATTTCAATAATTCTTATTGTTACGATTCATCAATATATTTCTTCTAATAAACACACCTTATATTGGTTTGTAAATAGAAAATATCTATTATCACCTATCTGGTTATATCGTTAATTTTTTTTGAGTCTCTTCTTAATTTTATTAGTAGCATACTTTGCAGAAAAACGACAGCCTTGCTAATTATGAGGCAAAAACCGAATTATTATTATGTGACAAAAATCCTGTCCCGTTTGTATATGCACTTTTCGTAGGAAATAGTAGTAGAAGAATAAATGAATTAAATTTTATTTATAAAAACATATAAAATGTAAATGAAATCATTTAGTATGCGTTTGAAAATATTTCATTATTTGTTATGTTATTTTAAACGTTTATTTTTGTTAATAATCATTATTAATTCTCTAAATATATATAAATATATATATATATATATATATATATATATATATATATATATAATATGGAAATGTATTGAATGAGAGTATTAAGTTATTAAACTCTTAATATTTGCGAAGATTTTGCTAATTAGTCAATTAGACTACAATTTTGTTTCATTCGAAACTAATTAATGTAGGTTGACTTTTAAGCCACCTAAATTTGCGCTGTTGCGCACTTAATAATCAGTAAACTGCAGAAAAATGTACACACAATTACCACTATGGACAGACACGTGTTTCGCTTTTCCAAAGCTCCTCAGTGCCCCTCGGTGGTAACTGTGTATAAACGCCAACGCGTATATATATATATATATATATATATAAATGAAATAAATCAAATTACTTGTTCCGAAATGAAACAAGAATTAGGTTTCAATAATTTATATTTAATTAAGGCTTTGTTACGAGAATAACTACAATAAAAGGGTATTTTTGGAAAGTTTAGCAATATACAAAATAAAAAACAATCTAAATTCTAAAGAACAAACACAAAATACAGTTAAAATTACAAAAATTTAATACAAATTGTAAAAATTAAAATATAACTTAATTTATGTCTGTACTGCGACTTTATGAGTCCGCCGTATATACTTCTACATTTAAACATTTTCTGTCAAAATTTTAAACTATTAAACAAAAAGATTTTCCCGCAGTCTCTCTCCATCCTCGGGCTGTTTTGGCCTCTTCAGCTTTTAATTGTAGTTTTGTCCCCTTTTACATTAAATTTTATCTCTACTTCAATTTTAATGTGTGTTATTTGGTGTTGTCCGAGTTTTTAATTAGAAGACCAATGTTAGCTATTCAAGACAAAAATTTTAACTTCGTCAGTTCGGATATGAGGCCATCATTTTGTTTCTAGTACCGTAATTTTGGGCGACTGTAAGTTC
Source organism: Protaetia brevitarsis (assembly GCA_004143645.1). NCBI lineage: Eukaryota > Metazoa > Arthropoda > Insecta > Coleoptera > Scarabaeidae > Protaetia > Protaetia brevitarsis. Next base: position 1,905,977 of record RXPK01000029.1, on the reverse strand, counting down.
CCTTTCATTATTTTTAGTTAATAAGTTTTGTAAAATTGTAATTTTCCATCATTTAGGTCTGAAGAAGGGGCGAATTTGCAAAGGTCCCGAAACGTAATTAAATATAAATTATTGAAACCTAATTCTTGTTTCATTTCGGAACAAGTAATTTGATTTATTTCATCAACATATTGGAACATCAGAATCAGTAGCTGAATTTTTCCGTTTTAATCTCTAATCTAATATATATATATATATATATATATAATAATATATATAATATATATATAAGCATTACACGTTTTTTTTTCTGCCTAATACCCTAATTTAGGGCTGTAATTCCTTCCAATGTTTGCACGATTTTTCAATTTTTATAATATAAAATAATATAATATTTCCGAAATTATAACAGATATTAAACCACTTTTTTAATATAATTTGCATCAGATTACATAGTCCGAAAGATGACGTAATCCGTCTTCGCAAGAAGCTAATAATACGGAGGGGGTACTCGCGCTTTTACGTATAAAACGACGGTGTATAAAAAATTCAGAAAAATAATAACAATAATTAAAAAATAATAAGAAACATTCAACATCAAATACTAAAAAATTGTCAAATGCATTTACTAAATGAGTTCATTTATATTTTACATATTTTTTTATTGAAATGTCGTTCATTCTTCTATTACTATATCCTCAGAAAAGTGCTCCTAAAGATTTATTTAATCTATAGTTGACGCTCTGTGTATATACGATCAATTACATCAGACTGAGCATTTATAGAGTAATATATTAAACAATAACATTTCGTAGAAAGGCATACATCATCTTCAAATCTGTAATTAAACATAAACCTACGAAAAGTCACGTAGACGATTGGATAGGTACATGTGTAGACATTGACGTTTCAAATGATACTAATACTATATCTTGTGTTGCATAGAATTTCAGTTTGGTACAATGCCAATAATTAGTATAGCTAATGTGATAACCATGTTATTTGCGACGGAATACAAGCACAGTTACATTAAACAATTTTAAAAATGATTTACAAAACTGTAAATCAACCGTATAAAATGTTATTCATTTTTAATACCATTTTCTTAGGAAAGTATAATATTTTTTACTTAAAACCAAGCAGGATAAAGAAATCGTTCCTTCCTATTTTCATTTTTATCTAAAACCTCAAAATACAAGTTATCTGATCTACGTGGGTTATATCCGGTGTAGAATCTACAATAATGCATTTGGGAACTGCATACATTAAATATTTTTGGCCACGGTACCAATTATTTTTATTATGAAAAATATTTAAATGAAATGTGTATTTTTTTTTTTGTTCTGATAGCGAATATTGCTTCTTTCATGTCTTATAAGACGCATGACTCAATCCTACAAGTTTGTAGCCTCTTGCATTCTTCATTTTGAATATACGATACTGTTAAATCTTTATTCACACAATCTCGGAAGCCACGCCGTTACGGAAGACACAATAAAAGTTTAATTGTATGCATAAATGCAGTGCATAATACGATCCTGTCGCAAGCGCACCAATTTTCAGGTCGAATTTACGAGCAATCCTCGTAAATTTTCGACGTATTACAGCCGACGAATGCACTTGATCTTTTCTCTTAACTACTCAGATACAGTATTTACATGTTTATCGTCCGACCCGGTATATATGAACCGTGAAGAATAAAATAGCGGAGTGCATAGATTTATGGCCGGTTGTTAATTTTCATTATTCTTCGAGGAGACGGCATGAGTTAGTGCTTCTATTCCGAAGGACGCGACCCCGTTTCGTTGTAAATGGGGCTTTTCGAATGCTTCCTTATGCGATACACATGGTAATATGGGGATTGTTCTTTTATACGCTTTTATGTCTATGAGAAAATTTTATTGCCTCGGCGAATATAATTCTGCGGACGAGGACGAACCGCACCGCGCCAGCTGCCTTATTCACGAAATTATCGCAGAACAATTCCGCGCCAGTACCGCTCTGGGACTGTTTTATTTTCTCGCCCACAATTTGGCCTCCCCGTAACGGATGTCGACTTTTTAACTACTGACCGGCGACATAAAAACGAACCGTAAGCTTTTTTAACACGCTCCCTGTTTCCGAGCACACGCCCAGTATCGGAACGTAATAGATATAAAAGCTTTTACATGCGTGGAAGTAATGGCCTGTATCGAGGGGCCTTTACATTTGCCATCCTTTTATCTTCGGGCAATCGATAGCTGGTCGGTTACGGTTGCCGGATAGTCGCGTGGGGAGGGAGGAGAGGGGCGGAATGGCATAGATAGAGGCGAAAAGGAAATTATGAGCTTTGACTTCGAGTTATGGCGCATTCGTGGTCGTGCGGCAATCACACGATAAGAGATGGGGTGGTGGTGAGTGCTTTAGGGTGAATTTCAAACTGTAGTGGAGTACCTTAAGGTGGAATTAGTAAGTTACGGAACTTGTGGAGTTGTGTCAGTTGTTGAGTGCGCAATTATGCTGTAGAGGAGGATCAAAATATTACTTGAATGATAGTTACAATCTCAAGATTCAAATGATTGGAATAAATTGTTTTATGTTATTGGTATTATTTCAATGTATATTAAAAACAAAATGCTTGCGAAATTACATTAGATATCACTGGTTATTTTTATCCCCCGCGACTTGATTAATGCACAGATGAAAAGATTTCCTTAAATTAAACAAATATTTCTGTATACTTATTGAAAGTTTTAGATTGGTGGTGGAATTAGTAATAATATAATTAAGTGTTCTTTCCAATCACTTATTTTTAAACTTCTCTGTCCACCGATTTCGGCTTAAGCCATCATCTGGACAACAGTACGTCTTAAAAGGAACTAAGAGCTACGTCATTCAAAGTTGTAGTATTAAACATTAATAATAAAATATTTTAAATAAAATAAAACAAGGACAATGCACAAATAAAACGAAAAACACGTTAAAATTTTTCAGTCCGTTTTCAAACACATCACGCTCATCACATATTTTAAGTAAGAATTAGGTTTAAGTAGTAATATTTGTGCTAGTAAGGACAGGTTGTACAATTACACCGATCAAATTATACCAATTTTAGGAAAGACTAATGTTAAATGTATATTCAGAAATAAAGAATACAATATTTACTTCTATGTAACTGAAGGTAATTATAATACAATATTAGGCTTTCAGACTTGTGAGACGCTTGGTTTAGTTAATAGAATTCAAAGTTTTCGTGAAAGTAATCATGACGAATTATTTGAAAAATATGAGGAAGTATTTAAGGGAATTGGAAAACTGGGAACGGCATACGATATTGAGCTAATTGAAAACGCGATTCCTGTTTCTAGACCTGTTCGCAATGTTCCTTTCGCGTTACGAGATGAATTTCAAAAAAAAAAGTTAGAGAATTTAGAGATAATAGAGCGTATACAGGGTGGATCGGAATGGCTTAGTTCTTTTGTTATTGTTCGTGAACCAAATGGCTCGTTAAGAATTTGTCTGGATCCGAAAGATCTAAATAAGGTTAATAATTAAACGTCAGGTGTATAAAATGCCAACAATTGAAGAAATTTCAAGTAAATTAAAGGGTGCAAAAATCTTTAGTACGCTAGACGCTACTAGCGGTTTCTGGAACATTCCACTTACTGAGCGTGGCAGTAATTTGTGTGCATTTGGGACGCCTTATGGACGCTTCAAATTTAAGAGAATGCCCTTTGGCATCAAAACAGCGAGTGATGTTTTCCAGGAACGGCTGGAGGAAATTTTTAATATAGTGGGTGTCGAGATTTACATTGATGACATTCTTATATATGGTAAAACAAAGGAAGAGCAGGATGTAAGATTGGAGCAGGTACTAAAGATAGCACAAGAAAGAATATTAAATTTAATTCTTCAAAATGTTTATTTGGAGTAACGGAAATTAAATATTTGGGCCATACATTAAATGAGAACGGTGTATTTGTCGCTGATATCAAAGTAAAAGCAATTAGAGAAATGCCAAGTCCAGGTAATAAGAAAGATTTGCAAAGATTCTTAGGTCTAATTACCTACGTAGGTCGATTTATACCCAACCTTTCACCACAATGGCACAAACTTGTTAACGTGTTAAAGAAGTACGTATTAAACAATTTACACATATGTACAGTTCCTACCAATAAAAGTTAACGACCTATGCGAAAATGTATGTGGCGAGCGCATTTAGAATGGACTATAGCTTTTACTAGGGCTGCGGTTTATCGTTTATACGTATAATTTGTTGCGTACCTATTTATTCGACAGGATTTCTCATTTTTATAATTTGCAACAAGCACATGTAATAATTTCAAAGTCTGATAACCAAGAAGTAACTGTAATTTCATTTACTTTTGCTGCTTCACCCCCATTTAATTTACCCTACAATTATGTGGTAATATGTGGATAAAATTAATATAATAAACTTTGTTCAACAATTAGATAATCAAATTTTAGATTGGAATTTGGAATAAATGGGAATTTATCAAAATAGCCGTTAAATTTTATAAAATAACTCGAGGCATGTCCGTCTCTCACAGAGGTTCGTTAGTGAATCTTTTCGAATTGAAATTTTCTAACAGACATCGATAGCGATTGTTTTCACAGGGGTTGCAAACTACCTCAGAAAAGTCTATTCATTTCACTGATGTGAGGGGAATATTGAATATTTAATATATGAAAATGTTCATGTGACCAAATGAACTACGAAATGTTTATACTAAATTGTTATTTTTTTCATTTCTTTGGGTATTCCGGTTTTTTATTTAATAATAAAGATGTTCTTTACGTTTCGGAATTATATTTTTTCCTTTTTCACATTTTATCATTAGTTATTTTCATTTTTTCACCTTTGTGGTGTTGTCAATAGAATTTTTAATTACATTTAAAACTTAAAATTGTAAAAAACAGGCTAGTACATTTACAGGTCAACAAACAAACATATACTAATGATAAAATATGAAAAAATATAATTCCGAAACGTAAAGAACATCTTCATAAATAAATAAAAAACCGTAAAACCCAAAGAAATGAAAAAATAATAATAAATCAACACCGGTTAAATAATTTTGAAGAAATTTATAAACTAAATTCAAAAGAAAATATTGCAAAATTATGGAATCACCTTACATTCATTATAAAATAAAGGTAGGGGTGTGTACATCATGGGAAAAATACATTTTGAATTTTACAGAATAAATTACTATACTTAATTAACAATCTTAAAATATTAACTGTACAATGAGTATGCAACCTTGCATACACGTCAATTTTTGACAAAACCGAATTCCAGCAATTTTCCCTGTCTTCTTGTTGACATATCAATGAAATTATTAAACTAAATTTAAGCAAAAATAAGTACACTGTAAAAAAATATATTCCTTCGAACTGAAACTTGATTCAACTTTGATCTGTCAAAATCTTTGTGAATATATAATATTCAAATTCTAATATTTGATTTCCATGTGTAGGTATTTCACTACTCATCATCTTTACCTCTTGAAGGGAAAATTCTAAAGGAAAATGCCTTGAAGAAACTTGCTTTGAATGCCTTGAAGAAACTTGCCAAACGCAGGGGTCTTCTGACTGTTTACTGCAACATTTTATATCCTTTTTGTTATATCATTTTTATTATTTTAAAACAGATAAAAGTAAAACTGATAACGGTACAAATAAATAATATCAATTTATGCAACCACTACAATACATACTTTAAGATTTATTGGGAACCATTCAACCTTTTGTTTTTTGAAATTATATTAAAATTATGATCAAACGATGATGAATCTATTAGAAAAATAAATTTTACCTTTTCCAAACCAAGTACTTTAAGTTTAGAAATACAACTTTCTGAAAGAGTGACTTTCTTTTAAAGAAGTCTAAATAAGGTGGGGCATCTGATATACTCAAAGCAACAAGACTCAATCCAATATTGTAGTCGAGGATTTGGATTTGAAATTGGTATGTCACACGCAATCCAGAGAGATGACTTGCGAGATTAAGACATAAATTAGTTGTTGGTTTAGGTGTGCAAGTGTTTTCCAACAAAAAGTTGTAGTTGCAAATTTCAGCTGCAATTAGTTTAATTGAAAGAAAAAAAAACGATTAAATTGTTGGTTGCCAAACGCAGGTACAACTAATTTATTTAGTTACAATTCTTGGCTGATAATTGAAATTGATTTTTTCTCCAGCACTGTACCATAAATACCTGAATTAATGAGATGGACTCACTCGGCATTTGTCCACGCGCCATTCGTCAAATAACCCAATAAAGGAAAACTGATACGCAACGTATTTCCGCAGAGATAAACAGGAAATATCCTCGGTATCAGAATAAAATTCGACCTACTCTTGTTTACCGGGTCGGAGGAAAATCAATGCCGAAAATATGGGCAAGCGGCCAACGCGACAAACAGCGTCGTAGAATGGAGGCGCCAGTCGCCCCGGCGCCCCCGTATTTCGGTCTCCAGGAGTCGACAACTTCGGCGACCGTAGACTACCCATCATCTCCTCCTTCCTCTTGTCCTCTTTTCGCCAATGGACGTCATCGTTGTCGCTATCAGTTCCGATTTATGATAATTAGGGTTTCAGTCGGCTAATCTCGACGCGTTTCGGTCCGCGTCGCCGTACGATTTATGAAATGGGCCGACAGAACAGCCGAACGAACCTCGCGGTTATCATTGAATGCGCCGCGATTAAGACAGGGGGGGTACAGCTTGGAATTGACAAGTTGCACGGAGGCGAACATGGAGATACGTTTATATCTCCATGAGAGATAAATTGACATGTTGCTACATTACGTGTAAGGAATATTAGAGCTCTAGAAACGCTATTGTTGTAATAAAGCGGATGCGTGGCAATTCAGATGTAATTCCGCCAGTTCTAAGAGCGCAAGGATTAAAGTTACTATTTCCAACGGTAATTACGAGCTTATTAGGGGCTGAGATAACTTTATACTAAGCTGGCAATTAGTCTTATTGTCGAAATAATAAAATTCTAAAATTGGTTCACTTCAAAGCTAATGTTTAAATTAAATTTCAAGGCAGTGCTTTCGAGCATAATGATTTTAGTTCGGGTTTGTTTTACATGAACAATATACATTTTAGTATTCCTCATCACTACTTTTTCTTACGCTAATCTATGAAAAAACTTGGAGACAATATTGGCTTAAAGCAAGTTTTATGTTCCATATCTATTTAGATTTTAATTACGGCTCCATTATTTATTTATTTACATTGAACAGACAGCGTTGCAACAAGATTTAGATATACAGGGTTGGGATAAAGTATGGAACCAAGCAAATAACTTTAAAATGGAGAGGATGATGTTAATGAAACTTTGCAAATAAGTGTCACGAAAGTGTGTCACATCTAATTTCGATTTTGTTGTTGTGACTGTACTTCCGGTTCAACTGGAAGTTCTCTTTATTTTTTTTTATTTAAATGGAACACCCAATTAATTTGATGGACGTGAATTAAATAAACTTGACAGTTTGTCAACAGTTACCTACTAGATGATAATACCTTTTGTTTGTTTGTTGCTGGGCAAAGCTTCGGCTTGTGACCGACATCTATGGACTTATTGTATCATCCCCACTGACATTTTGCCGAACTAATTATCTCTCCATTATTTACAAATAATGGTGCTAAAACCAGTATGGCCGAATTCGCCAAAACAAGGTCTATTATAATCTGCAAAAATATACAGGGTGTTCCATTTAAATAAAAAAAAAATAGAGGGAACTTCCGGTTGAACCGGAAGTACAGTCACAATAAGAAAATCAACATCAGATGAATTATATTTCCTTACACTTATCTGCAAAATTTTGTCAATACCATCCTCTTCGTTTTAAAGATATTTGCTTGGTTCCATACTTTATCCCAACCCTGTATATTATACACAGTATAACAAATATAGGTCCCCACGCTGCTGATCACCATACCTCATCTTTGCCTTCGGAGCTACTATCTCGGGCTAAGGGTGTTGAGGGCCTCTAGCATTTTTGATGTTGCGGTCGAGTTTATTGGATCAACTAGGACATTCTTTTTTCATCAATTGTTTTAGTTTCGTTTTGAATTTGTTATATGGGTATTCTCTTATGTATTTTGGAATTTTGTTGTACATGTCTATTGCTGTTGTTGTTAGTGCCTGATTATACTTATGGTAGCTATACTTTTCACTTCTCAATTGCGATATCCTACGAGTTTTGTAATTGTGTATTTCTCTATTAGTTTGTAATTTAATTTTGATTTCATTGTTTCTTATTTTGTGTAAAAATAATATATTTTTAAATTTATTATTTCTTGTATGTTTAATTCCTTTGTCTTTTTATAAATAGACGTTGTTGGGATTCTATAGTGTAATTTGTATATTTTTTTAGCACTTCGTTTTGCTGTTTTTGTATCTTGGCGAGATTCTTTTTTAACGTATTTTCCCAAATGCTTCTTAGATCACTATTTTTGGCGGTAACTAGGGTATGATATAATGCATTTTTATAACCGAACGGTATTATGTGCCTAATTTCATTCAATGCTGCAATAGTTTTTGTATTTTGTTCAATCAATTTCTATATACAGGCTGATTCACGGAACCTGTCCATTAAAAGTATTTGACTTTGCAATGATGTCCCGATTTTGAAACTTTGGGGTTAAACATAGTTGGCTATGATCTCTTTAGAAAAAACAATTGCATCTATGTCGCACTTCCGGTTACATCGAAAGTCATGGGCAACTTTGACATTTTAAATAGAAACCCATATTTTTAGTGCATTTTTAGGTTCTACTAAGCATTTTAAAGCCAGTTTTATAAAACATCTACTTACCTATCGGTTACCGTTTCCGAGTTATTTTAGTTTTTGTGAACAAAAACTCAAAAAAATATGATGCTGTAAATGCGTATAACGGCTATACAATAAAAGATAGAGAGTTTTTATGTTGATTGTGGAAGGTATGAGTCCTGTACTATTTAACTAGGGAATAAAAAGCAAACAAAATTATACAGGCTGTTCCATAATCTAGGGTTGATTTGGAGTAATTTCTTAGTACTAAAAGTATTCTTTCTTTTTCAAATAGAACGCCCTGTATATTTTTACACCATGTGATGTAGAATTTCATCCTCTATCGAAAAGGCACAGATGTTCTTATACCTATCTCTTCTTCGCTTCTTTTAGAATAAGCGGTTTTCAGAAAGTGTAGTATTTAATTAGTATACTTTTGAGATATTTTCAAAAAAAAAATTGCACTTAATGTTGCACTACATTCTTAATTGCTATTTTCTAATAAATTTTTGGTACGTAACACACTTTTATATAAAATAATGGATGAAAAATATTTCCACTGTGTTATATAGGGTGCTGTACATCTAATGAGTGTTAAAATCAACGTCAGAACAGTTACTGCAGTGGCGCCCTCTCAGTAAGTTGACAGTGATGTCAGAACGTCATTGTTTAAGTACATGCGAATTAGCTGAAAACGGGATCTGACTCTTCTTGCCTTATCTCTTCATTGGTCTGGCTGCATATCTACATTTTCAATTTTTCTGAGATAATTTTTGATAATATTAACAATGAATGCACATTTGCTGTTTTTGTAAGCCTTAAGCTAATACGTTTCCACTGAAGCAACATTAAGAATTTTTTTTTTCGTTTTTGTTGCTTGTTTCTGAGAATCTTTCATAATGTTTCTGAATGCTTTTCAGTGTTTCCGTAACAAATTCTAACTGATTCTAATTTTTTTAGTAGGTTTCTTATTTATGGCAATATAAGAGGAAACACAAGGCAACAAAAGCTCCTTGATGTTGCTTTAGTGGAAAGCTAGTTTAATAGTTACCGAGAACTTGCGAAAATGGTACAGTTAAAGAAAAATAAAGTCCGGAAAAGTTAGGTTACACTGAACCAAAAATGATCAAAAGAAAATGGCTAAACAATTACACGTAAGAATGCCACCATGACATGGGCTCATAATCCATTGTGGAGGAATCGCCATACAAGCAGAAAAGAGAATAGAAATGTAAGGTTCTGCCTACCAGACGTCTTTAGCATTCCTCCAAGAGCACATTAACTTTCATCAGTATCGTGTTTCAAGTATTATCCTCGATTCCCCCTAAGAGATCACGAGTTTGGATGCATGCACTCTAGGGGCTACATGCCAAACACTCACTCAGTCAGCGACCACTTCGTAAGTTGGTAATTTAATCACTGCCGTACACCTTTCATTAAGGTATGCTATCTCTTCGTTCTTGCAATAAATTGCGAACCATTGAACTAACGAAGAAGGTATCATTTAATACTTTATCGTATTCATATCGTGAATAATTTTATGAGTATTATACATAAAAATAACAATATTTATGTTATCCATGGACTAATGTGCAATGATTTGTTATAATAATGACAACTAATTTATTTCACTAATGAATACTGCTACTCCTTAATCAAAGATTGTACATAATATTTTATTATAACATAAGAATGACATTTCGTTTTGTCAATGAAAATTCACTCAATGAATGTAGATTATTGATATCACGTCCATAATTTTTTTCAGTGTAGGATTGGGGTGGCCCACAAACCTGTTTCACTGCGACCTTTTCATATGTATTGTGATCCTCTTTTTCCTAGAAGACACTTTCTAATTTTGCCCTTTTAATTACGGCTATCGTCCTTGAGAGCAGCTTATTTGAGTAGCTGTTATAGGGTTCTCCATACCCACTGCCAGAAACCTTGTCCTGGATAAGCCATTGCATTGCCACGCTACATGTGCATGTGTGAAAGTGGTGTGATTTGCATATATATTTAGTTAGTTGATAATGACAAAATCGTATGCTCGCAATTCTACTGCCTTTTACTTTAACTTTTAACCTTCCAGTAAATACGTTGGAAAGTAAATGTGAAACATATTTGTACATATTTTCGCTTTAGCTAAATCAGAACTGAAATAAGAAATCGGCTTCAATATAATCATATTAGGTGTAGTGTATGTGTGAATTTAATACCTTGAAGTGTCGAAGCTCTGTGTCTGTAATTACTCAGAAGGATAATAATAATTTCCGGCTAACAGTAATAAGGTCTGGGACTTCTTCCCAGATTCTCCCAGAGTAAGGTTTTTGCCATGGTTTTCTCTTACTCCGTGGCCATTGATTTTATATAAGTATGTTATATATAATCAGTGTCCTTGGCGAATGCTGGGAGATAACGAAAGTTGTTCCATGAGTGCATTTAAAAATAACAGATAGCTGACTGATTTACAGTAGACTAGCGATTATGTGAACTAATCACATTTTATCATTTCTCATAAGTAGTATTCATATGGTCACAAGGCTACTGTATTATATTTTTGTTATTAAGAATCATAGGGAAATTATTTAGTTAGAGTAGGATGATTTCAATGAACCCATATAGTACTTAGAATAGGTAGCCTCGTGTAGTACCTTTTTAGGTGGAGCTCGGGGTTGGGTTGATTTGTAATAATTTAGTTTTCATAAATAAAGTGTGTCTGTAATTATACTTATTTGCTTTGGAAACAACTTTCTGCTATTTAGATGCAACAACTCTATACTCAAGCTTGTAGCAGAATGAAAACAAAAACTTTTACGTAGTTTGTTAAACCAACAGATGAAATAAAACACTGGAACTTTCCAACGAAACAAATTCAAAAGGAAATTTGCGAAAACCAGCGACCTTTCGCCGCTTTCTTTCCGGGCGCGCAGAAATTGAGGTGCGATAAAGGAAACTTCATTTGATCGCCGAGGGCCGATAAGCCGCGTAATTACGACATTTCTCCACGGACAAATAGGGCGCAACGCGAGTTTCAGAAACTGTCCCGCCGCCGTGTTTATTATGCCGAGATAATATAGTGAAAATTAAAGTATTTCACCGCGTCGGATTCTTGAGTTTCCTTGAGATCGGAATAAAGGACCCGTTGCGGGCAGACCACTTAAGAAACTTTGTGTCGTGTTTCTCTTTTGGGAAAGTTTAATTAACGAATCTTTCATTCTTTTCGTTTAATTTTCCGCTGGTAGGGTGAAAAGTAAAAGAGCCGCGTCCCTTGACATACAAAAAAAAAAAAGGAAAACGCTTTATTATCGTTATTGTCAAGGGTAAACGCGAATAGAATTATCGTAAAATCGAAGTATGTCCGTACAAAACGCAGCATGTTTTTTATTTAAAAACCTCCGCGTCAAACCCTCGTAAAATGCGACCGAAATCTCGGGACGTGAAAGGAGTTAAAACGTACTGCTGTGAACTGATGGTCCAAGCATATAAGTAAAGGAAAATAAAAAAAAAACAAAATTAATTTAGCTAGCTCAGCAAAAATGAATTTAAATTCTTTTAGGAGATTCTAAAATCTCAGGTAAATTCTTTAAAAATTAAAAAGTGGTGCTTATGATAAATTTACTTTCTTTAAAATCCCCAAAAATTGAAATGGCAGAACCAAAAATAAAAGAATTATTGATTTTAAAATGATATTTACAATCATTAAGTTTATTTTTAAAAAAAAAAGAAAAAAAAAACATTTAATTACAATAATGATGATGCAGAAAATGAACCGTGAATTTATGATTCTGGACAAACAAAAACTGCAAGAATTTAATATGACAAAGGACGATTTAAAATCCTTTAACAAACAAAATGGAAGATTCGTTCTAGAAGGAATTTCATAAAAAAAAATCATCCACGCGGTCATGAAATCTAAACTATAATTTACACGTGGAGAAATAGATACAATTTACATTGAAATTTAAAATTTAATAGCTCAAAGCTTCACTTCACCTTCCCCGAGGTGATTAACAAAATACAAAACAATTAATAAGAAAACGGATAATTTAACACACTTTCGCGGAATCCTCTAGAACGTTTTTACAATAATTACTGACTCTAACATCCAAAATGTGTACACAATTAAACAATACAGCAATAATTAATTAGGATTCCTTGAAAGCTAATCAATCAAATAACCGAGCAACAATTTTAAAATAAAAATGAATTTACCTCAACGGCAATAAAAAAAAATAAAACAACATTACTTACGGGCAACTTTCAACGAACTGCCTGCCCTTTTGGGCCTCCCGCATATATATGAATATACAACTCGTGCGTTGAACGCAGAACGCAACTCTAAGAAAAACTCTAACAAATAAACTAACCAATACGGGAGTACGCAAAATGTACAAATAAATGATTTTAAATAATACACAAACGTCCAAAAAGAATGAAACTAACAATTAATAAAAAATTCTTAATAAAATTTATAATAGTGGAAACTCTGACATTGTTTGACAAGGCTGATTAGGAATAAATAAAAAATACACATTTGAATTTCCGAAACCCGGGGTGCCAGTCCATAGCACATCTCCAATTACTAAGGGAAAACGAAAGTTTCAACGAAAATAGAGTGTTTCTCCTTAAAAATTGTACGCACACGAAAAATTAATATTCTAAAGTCTCCCGCACCAAACGAACAATACCGTATCTCCGCACACAGGGGTGAAAACGTCACTTCCGGGTGATGAAAACTACCCGGGGTCGTGGTGGAGTGTCCAACATACCATCCGGTTGATACAGTGTCCAACAGCAATCGGCATAGCAGTCGGTATGGCATACGATGTGGCAGTCGGTGTGGCAGTGGTGGGTCTGCATCATGAAGAACTTCTCTAACTCCATGGATGTACCTCTCGCTTGTAACTCCAGAAGGATAACTCAAAAAAAACAGAAACATTCTTTAAATTGTGCTCCAACATGGCTTCAGGAATGGGATTCTTAAATTTGACAGGGTTGACTTGATCTGAAGAGAGTGTTCGGCATCAACGACAATAATGGCCAACTTATTTTCGAAGGATACATGCTGGTTGAAAATTTCCTTGACTTCAACTTCAAACTTCTCATTCGAATTGATTTCAACTTCATTCTTCTCATTATGATTGCTTTCAATTTGATTTCGACATCTGGGGATTCGATGTGGGAATTGATAACTTCTTCTGGGAATTCTTCTTCAGAATAGTTGACTACTTCAGAAATTCTACTTGGAATTGTTGATTACTTCTGGGAATCTGCTTGGGAATTGTTGACTTCTTCTTTCTCTACCTCTAACTCACCAAAAACCTCAACCTCGACATCCTCTTCGGATCCAACATCTCCAACAACTTTTTCGCTACCTTGTATATCATCACTCTAACTTTTCCGAACCTTGTATTTCAAACTTAAAACTATCATCACAATATTTCATTTTTTCATCATCTTTTCATCATCAACATTTTCATCATAATTTTCCATTATTTCAACATCATCAATTTCATCATCAACATTTTCATCATCATTTTCCTCTTCTCTACCTAAACTATTAATATTATCTTCCCTTTCTCTACCTAAATCATCAACAACTTCTCTTCCTTTCTTTATCAAAACATCAACATTTTCATCAACTTTATCTTCCCTTTCTTTATCTAAATCATCAACAACTTTCATCAACTTTATCTTCCCTTTCTTTATCTAAATCATCAACAATTCATCAACTTTCTCCTCATTAGAAGTATCTGAACCCCGATTGATTTTATCCCCTTCCGTCTGAATCTCTTTCTTTTCTTTATCAACAACACGGTAATCTTTTTTCAAACATCCATCCATTTTCTCAATACTTCTGTCATATTTTGTCATTTCATTTGTTTCATCATTGCCATCATCTCATACATACTATTAATACTTTCCTTAAAACTGTCTCCCTGAATATCCTTTTCGTCCATCCTTCCCTTTGTTCCTGCCACAATTTCCTTTTCGTCAATCCTTCCCTTTTGTCCTGCCACAACCGACTCCTTCCTGCCATGAGTTCCTTGGCTCCGCCAACTCTGGTCTCCAGGAACGTCCACTTCCTGATCCCTCGTGGTCCTGTCCATCTTCATACTCGCAGCGGTGTATATAAAAAGTTTATAAAACGCACACGGTCATCAGCCTTATCAACGCAACGAGAAATTCTCACAAATTCAAAACACGGGATCCTAACCTTACTAATTACAATTACAATCATATCGTGCTTCGCACATTGGGATTGCCATAAATATATACTCAAAAACTGCATGAGAATTTACAATTAAAAAAAAATGCAATAATATCGTGCCTCGCACGTTGGTCGCCATAAATATATGCTGTGAACTGATGGTCCAAGCATATAAGTAAAGGGAAAATAAAAAAAAAACAAAATTAATTTAGCTAGCTCAGCAAAAATGAATTTAAATTCTTTTAGAGATTCTAAAATCTCAGGGAAATTTCTTTAAAAATTAAAAGTGGGCTTATGATAAATTTACTTTCTTTAAAATCCCCAAAAATTGAAATGGCAGAACCAAAAATAAAAGAATTATTGATTTTAAAATGATATTTACAATCATTAAGTTTATTTTTAAAAAAAAAGAAAAAAAAAACATTTAATTACTAATAAGATGATGCAGAAAATGAACCGTGAATTTATGATTCTGGACAAACAAAAACTGCAAGAATTTAATATGACAAAGGACGATTTAAAATCCTTTAACAAACAAAATGGAAGATTCGTTCTAGAAGGAATTTCATAAAAAAAAATCATCCACGCGGTCATGAAATCTAAACTATAATTTACACGTGGAGAAATAGATACAATTTACATTGAATTTAAAATTTAATAGCTCAAAGCTTCACTTCACCTTCCCCGAGGTGATTAACAAAAATTAAAAACAATTAATAAGAAAACGGATAATTTAACACACTTCGCGGAATCCTCTAGAACGTTTTTACAATAATTACTGATCTAACATCCAAATGTGTACACAATTAAACAATACAGCAATAATTAATTAGGAGTTCCTTGAAAGCTAATCAATCAAATAACCGAGCAACAATTTAAAATAAAAAAATTTTACTTCAACGGCAATAAAAAAAATAAAACAACATTACTTACGGGCAACTTTCAACAAACTGCCTGCCCTTTTGAGGGCCCCCGCATATATATGAAATATACAACTCGTGGCGTTGAACGCAGAACGCAACTCTAAGAAAAACTCTAACAAATAAACTAACCAATACGGGAGTACGCAAAATGTACAAATAAATGATTTTAAATATACACAAACGTCCAAAAAGAATGAAACTAACAATTAAATAAAAATTCTTAATAAAATTTTATAATAGTGGAAACTCTGACATTGTTTTGACAAGGCTGATTAGGAATAAATAAAAATACACATTTGAATTTCGGAAACCCGGGGTGCCAGTCCATAGCAGTACGTATCGCATGTTTTTTTTTTTTTGCGTCTAGCGACGGGGAACGTGCACTTTGGGGAACAATTCCTGTCCTCGAGCAAGTGTGCGGGTGTTTTCTACCCCAATGAAAATAAAATCAACGAATATCGCCTGGTCCGTTTTATGCATGAACGCACACATATGCGGCCGGCATATATCGTGTATTTGGACCGCACGATACGTATGTAGATATATGATTCATAAAAACGTATACTTTAAACGTGGAGGGTCACATTATTCATGGTACATTTACGTGGAATGATTCAGGCTTCGTTCTTATGAAAACGTGATGTGGGGAAACGTGGAAATTGAGGAAATGATTAATCAGAATTAATTATTTATAATAGACCTTACATTCACACTCATCGTATAAAGTGTACGTAAACTTTCATTAGCACATTATAAGGGGATTTATATACTAAGCGTAGTAACTTATTAATACTTATTAATAAATTTAGAGTAGACGACGGAGAGATAATGAACAGGTGGCGGCAGTATTTCAAAGAGTTATTGGATAGCACGAATGATGATGATACACCTATTGAAAACGTTGGAACTACTCAAATAAATGAAGTTGATCACATGGAACCTATAACAAAAAAGGAAGTAATCGACGCTATAAGGATTTTAAAAAATGGAAAAGCTCCGGGATATGACATGATAACCTCAGAAATGTTAAAAGCGCTAGGAGAAAATGGAATAGAACTGATGTTGAAAATATTCAAGAAGTCATGGGAAGGTGAAAAAGTACCAAAAGATTGGAATATAGGATTAATAGTACCAATACACAAAAACGGAAATACACGTGATTGCAATAACTACAGAGGACTAACACTATTGAGCACAGTAACAAAAACATATGAAAAGATTTTGGAAAACAGATTAAGAAAATATACAGAAGCTGCAATGGAGGAATCACAAAGCGCATTTAGAAAAGGGAGAAGTGTTAACGATCATATATTCACAATAAAGCAGATAATGGAAAAAGTTATACTGAGTCGGACAAAAGCATGTTTTGGCTTCCTAGACCTAGAAAAGGCGTTCGATAGAATCCCTAGAGGAACAGTTTGGAAATATTTACAACAAAGAAAGGTGAATGATAAATTGATTAGAAATATCAAAAATATGTACAATGAAAACACTTGCTATGTCATAAGTAAAAATAGGAAGTCAGAAATGTTTAACACTAAAGGAGGACTAAGACAAGGAGGTGTATTAAGCCCACTGCTATTTAACGTATTTATTGATGGAGTATTGAAAGAATGTAAGTCGAAATTAACAAAGTTGAATATAGGATATAGACACTTGGCACCAGTAGACATTACAGAATGCATATTTGCTGACGATTTGGTTATCATGGCTAATAGCGAAGAAAAACTTCAGAAAAATATAAATGAATGGAATGCAGTTTTGAAAAAATACAACATGAAAATTAACACGAAAAAGACGAAGGAAATGATGATAACAGCAGGGAATGAAGAGCAGATAAGAATATATATTGATGGGGAAAAGATACAACAAGTTTCTGAATATAAATATCTGGGAGTTACAATTGAAAGAAATGGAAACCAAGATATAGATATTACCGAGCGAATTAATAAAACTGTCAAATTGTACCATTCAATGAAAAAAACATTTATATTTAAAAAAGAAATAAGCCACAAAACTAAGATGACGGTATATAGGACAATATATAGACCTATACTCACCCTATGGAATGAACATGGGTTCTTACAGATAGACTCAAAAGCAAAATACAAAGCATGGAAATGAATATTTGGGAGGCATTTATGGAATAACACGTAGGGACAGAATCAGGAACACGGAACATAAGGAAATAACTAGATGTAGAGCCTATCTTACAATATATAGAGAGAGAAACAACTAAATTGGTGGGGGCATGTACAGAGAATGGAGGCAGACAGACAAGCAAGAAAAGTAATGGAGGCGAGGATCATAATCAAAAGGGGACCAGGAAGACCAAGGATAACGTGGGATAAAGTGGTAGCAGAGGCAATACTGAGAAGAGGACAAACGGTGGTAAACGCAAGAAAACTAGCGGGAAATAGAAAAGAATGGAAGGACTTTGTACATTTCACTTAAAAAGAAACACACATGTAGCAAAAGAATGTAATTTAATTTTATTATTATTACCTCTACACCGAAAGGTAAAGAGGCATGTGATTATATATATATAATAAATTTATAGTTTGTTAAAAACATGTGAAAGCTATGAATTATTTAAAATTTATAAGGAAATAAAAATAGCTGTTTATTTCAAACTATGAAACATACAAAATAGCGGCAACACAAAGGGAGTACCAAGAGACAAATAAGCATGACATTAAACTATAAAAAATAATCATTGATGGAATAAAAATAACTCAATTACGTGCGATTTAACCACATGTTTGAAATGGTGTAAATTGATTTCATTGGACAATTTATGAACGGTTTAGAACTTGTATGGGTTAAATTCTTCTAAAAACCATGATAATTTGACATGTATTGTGACCTAATGAAGTGTCAGGAGAAAATTCCAATCTAAACAACGTGCCAAAAAAATTGCGATACCTTGAAGGAGTTGAGTCACCACAAAGCTGACATTTTGGCAAGTTATTTTTATTTGCTTCAGTAGCATCAGCAAAAAACTATCAATAAAATGTCGCATCCACTCCATTGTTTATGCACTGTCTAACTCTGAGAGCATACTCTGAATGAGATGATCAATAGCATCTTGTGAGATATCATCCCACATGTGCGAAGTAAGGTGTTTGCTACTGGTATCAACCAAGGTTAAATATCTGAATGTTGTTTTGGACTGCTGTACAAATCACATCTAGAAACATGACGAACAAAGTCATAAGGAAATTCTGGATCTGTAGAGGTATTTTCGGTAAAACGGAGGGGCTAAAACCTGCAATGGTACTCTGGCTGTAGACGAAAGCAGCCTCTATAACTTGCGCCTAGCTAGTCTGGTGGCATAAAGCAAATCTAGGCTATGCTATAAGTGCTCTTAGGAAAGTCTAAAGATTAGCCTGTTTGGGCATCTTGGGAGCCATGTCCTGGATGCCGACGGCTGCTATGGCTTCTTCTTGGGCTTCCCTCGCTGCAGTTGGCGTTGTAGTTAGAAGCAATCCTAGGGGCTTACAGAGCAAAATCTATTGGATGCAAGTATTTCTTCGGTAAAGTCGGAGACCACACCAGCATCTTCAACTGCATCGAACAGACAGTACCACGGATAAGATCTCGACTGTTTTCCGCTGCTCATACAGCGTAGATATTTCCAGCAGGGAAACTGTAATACCATACATCCGCAAACCAAATCAGAGTCTATCCCGTTGGTTTGTCGAGGCCTCTTGAAAACGGGCATTGGAATCTGGAGGGACGAAGAGCGGAACGGCGAAGCTTTTAGCCTAGGGCCTCCCCTACAATTTTTGAGACCAAAATTATTGCCATTCAAATTTGTGCTGAGGGCATCTCAAACTTCCTGCGAAAGAATGGAAAGGTAGAAATAATCTCCGACAATCAGACTGGTCTGAAAGCTTGGCAGGTTCTCAGATTTGACTCTGAGGTGGTACTGAAGTGAAGACAAAAATGATATCATTAGTGAAGATAACACCAGTGAGACCAAGAGAAAGATTATGAGAAACATGGAACAGTGTGATAAGGATTAGTCTAAAGCAAGGTCGAGCCCAATGTAATGAAGGAATAAAGATGACGAAAAAATAAGAAAGCTTGGACAAAGCTTAAGCCGAGACAATATCAGATTAGTAGTATTCCTTCATTAGTACTTTACAAGGGGATTGATATATTTAGTGTTGAGATAAATATTTATTAATAAACTTGTAATTAGTTATGAACATGTAAAAGTTAAAGATTATTTAAAATCAGAACGGTAAGTGTGAGTTTAAATACTATTATAAACAACTAGATTTTAATATTTTATCCAGAACCCAATTAGAAATTTAATTATTTAATAAGTTCATTACCTTAATTTTTTTACGAATACATAAAGCTGAATGCCCCATGTCTTAAGAGAAATCAATTAAACCAATGCGAGATAAAATACCACAAAATGGCAGTTATAAATATCAACTTTCAAAAACCAAAATTGTTTCTAGATAATCTAATTTTAGTTAACTGAGATGTATTTTCTTTCAGGATGAATTTCTTTTAAAATGCTTAGCTCGGAGACGATTCAAACGGTTTTTTATCAGGTTAAAATGCAAAAACGAAGAGTCTAGAAATCGGATGTGGTTCTGGCTTCCAATGGTGGTTTTAAATAGACCTCAATTACTGGAAAATCAGCTGAATTCGCAGTTCAGTGATAGGTACAATTAATTGTGGAATTAAAATCAAATGGAATTATAAAATTCTTTGATAGAGTAGGTACGTAAAAATATTTAAATATCTATAAACTATTTACTATGATAAGCAATTATAATCGCTTCTACTTTACCCAGTAATAAAATTTTTTTTCTAAGGGCCGGTTTCATAATAAATGTCACTTTAGCATTTTAACAAAAGTCTGTGTATTATTTATGGGAACTTTAATTTAAAGTAATTTTAAAGTTATAAAGTGACATTATGAAACTCACCCTCAATTAGAACGTCAAAATATTATCTAGATATTTTCCGCCAATACATTACTGAATATTTTGGGATAAAATATGTTAACTACTGATAATAAAACCACAAAAAATCAAATTATCCTATATTAAACCATTCCAATATAGCTTACCAACTTATATTAAAATCTAAATATCACTTATACTAATAACAACAACAAATGATCATAATTTTATTCACTTGGAAATACCAAGTAAATTATACATATCCTCTATTAGGATGAGATTTCTTACGTATCTGGATGTTTACAAGAAAATTTCAGAATAGCATCCGTGAAACTAAAGAGCCCTATATCAAAAGTGGTTGGTGGTTGGCCGAAGTTGGAGGTTTGCATTGTCTCGAGAGGAGCTTTATAATTCAGGATGTCAGCCGTAGAAAAATGCCCAAAGGTGGACGTACATAGGTATTTTCTGAAGTTGAACTGACATGAGATTTATTTAAAACTTTGCAGATAAAAAATTGAGTGAAACGTGAAAAATTACTGGTTGTGTAACGCCAAATTGTCGGAGCATCCACAAATATATGTGCCTTTGATACTGGTCAAAGAAGAATTCAATTCAACATCAATTTGAAATTCAATAGTTATTGTCAAGGAATCAAACCCTTCTAGGTGGCAAATAGGCAACCAGTCGTCCATTGTAGTTGCTCATAGTTGGAATCCTAAAGATGAATAATCTAGTTGAATATTAAATTAAGAATAAAACTTTTTTTAAAAGGGTTTAATTAAAAATAACACAGCAATATATAAATATATACCTGGCACGAGTTTATTTAACATTACCTGTTTTCACATCTTTGTATATTTGAACTTCTAGATTTGCCGCATATCTGTTGCCAGTACCGTATTTATTTCACCGTAATGTACGAAACAACTAAAGCGTACTACTCTTAGATATCAGGTAACGTTACAAACGTATGAAACGTCAGAACATTACAGAGAAGTTGAACTAAAATGCGTGGAATTGTTCCGAAATCGTACACTACTATCGCAGAGAGGAATTGTTTAACTTCTAGCTCACCTATTAACTTGATTGTACTATAAAGGAAACACAGGCAACTGGAAAATCCCAGGCTCAGATGAGAAACTTTGTTTGAGTTTATATAGCCAGCGGTTCGGCTGTAAGAACAATGGGGCTTTTTAGCCGGATAATTGCCTATTTTTGGCCGAGAGGGATACGTCTTAAAGGCCCTTGTGTTATTTGCGTAAACGTTCGAGAAGCTACCGAATGGATTGAATTAGATTTTGACTGAAAGTATTAAATCTGGTTTTAGTTCAAAGTTTAGATAGTTAATGGGTTTTAAGGGGGTCGCTACATAATTTGCGTCCAACTTTTTTTTTTATTATTTTTAATTATCGTAATAGAGGGCTTTGTAGTTATTTTCGAACAAGTTTCCAGAAAATCCGAGCAGCAAAATTATTATTTTTTTTTAATTAGCAAAACCACTTAACACCATCAAATCTCAATCGGAAGAATGGATGGAGATAAAAAGCGAAGTGTGACGCATGCAAAAATGGTTGAGCAAAGGTGAAGGTCGAGAACAGAAGTAGTGGAATCACTCAACAACTTTCCCCAATTATAGGTGGATTGGCCACTAATTAGTTATTGTTACGCCGACGCCCGTAAAGCGATATAAGATGTTCGTCTCTTACCCCCTTATTTACAATCGTATTTCGCTAATATTTTGCCACGTTATGTACGATACGGTAAAATGTAATACTGTTATCCAGATTCGGATAATTTGCTATCCAGATCTATATGTTATCGGAATGCGCTATCCCAAACATCGGATCCTGATCCACTATCCGAAACATCAGATTCGGATCTGATATCCGAAACCTCGGATCCTGATCGACTATCCGAAATCTCGTATCTAGTACACTAATAACTAAGATTTCTTGAATACCTACTGCTGTGGTAGACTCCCCGTGTTTCGCGAGTGTATTTTGAGTTGCATATTTTGATGTGTGTAATTTCTTCCGAGCTTAATCAATTTACTGAGAGTTTTCACAAATTTAGATTTTATTTTTGTATAGATTTAGGTAAAGAGTTTCTTATTTGATTTAATTTATTTAGTGGTTTTATTAATTCCATCCATTTAGATGTCTAGCGTTTGCTAGTTCTGTTTAACGTCTATTCTACTAGATTTTGTAGGTGAATTGTGCGTTTGCGTTGTTGTTTACGACTGCGTTGTAGAGTTTTGTCAGGCAGTTCCTTGGTCGACTGTTAACGTGAGTAGACGTATTTTTGTATATTATTGATGCCATTTTATAATTCATTTTGATATTCTATATTTTGTATAAATTGAAAAATTTAGTCCATCAAGGAATTCATTTAGTAATAATTGTTAATATATTGATGTGTGCACATTATAGATATAAGATCATTTATTATTTTTGTGCAGGAAGATATTTTTAGCTGTTTTTTTCTCATTATAGTTTTTATTTTATCAATCACCTCGTTTGGGTGAGTAGAAGCATTGTGCTTGCTTTTAGTTTTTCATTCTTGTTAATTACTAGTGTTTGTCCACGCTTAATTTTATTTTGATACCTCGTGGATTGAAATTGAAATATTTAGGATTATCTTCCTGAACAAACAAAATTTTTGCTTTGTATAAGAAATAGCATTTATCTATTGGATTTTAGCATCAAGTGCAGTTTTTAATTTAGACCAGAACCTTCAGTTCACGGTTTTTTTCTGTACAAATTGTAATTAAACCCATTTTGTAAAATAAAATTTAATTTTTCTTTTTCCTTGTTAAAATTCATTTTGCAATTTCATTTAATTTATTCGGTACACACCACTACTCAATGCAAAGTGAATATTTACATGTGTAGTACGTTAATATTGAGTTGGTCGATAATTTATATCTCTTCCAGATCTGAATCCGAGAATCAGATAGTGGATCTGGATCCGAAAACCGGATACTAGATTCGGATCTCCGAACCGGATAGTGGATTCGGATCCGAAAGTCGGATACTGGATCCGGATCTAAGGACCGGATAGTGGCTTCGAATCCGAGCACCTGATAGTAGATTCAAATAATTTTGGATCCGGATATCAATTTTATCGGATACCAACAGCACTATTAAAAGATTAGATTCGCCACGGCGGCGCGGTGTGTTTGTGAATACAGGAGCTCCCAGGAGCTGGGAATGATCTAGCAGTTTTCCCCTGTTTACGTTGGCGGCATTGACAATCCCGTTCTGGCTTGTGTGACCTCTTTTCTGCCATGATCCATCAAAGAAATACACAAAGGTCAATAAATTTCTGTAGTTCTTTTCGCCGCCTATAAACAATTTTTTCCGCGGAAATTTTTGCAAACCGCAATTGAAGTAAGCGCACGGTTCAGTTAGCTGACATAGACAAGGTCGAACTTGTAACCTGATACAAAATAATTGTATTCCTCTAAATTATTTGGTATATTTCGAGGCTTACAAGAAGAAGTAAAATCTGATGTTGAACACGTAACAATATTTAAGCTCGCACTATAGGCATTTCCTTAAATTATGGGCCCCGATGTTTTTTCATTGTTTTTATTGCCATGTAAACTTCTCCTTTTTCTAAAAAGTTTGTTGGAGAAAAGAGAAATGTTTAAAATAAATAAAAACAGAAAACAATGAAAAACCACGCAATACAACACAATACCAATACAACGCAAGGATTCAGAGATTTTATTGTTCAAATTGTGTACAAGAATATATCAAATCTAACAGCTGTTTGCTGAAAAGCTTCTTTAGCGGCGCAGAAAGTAGGCAGCGTTAACTGCTGACACAACTGCTCAGCGAATCCGCTGAACAACTGCGCTGGTTGTGCGCTCAGTGTCAGTGGCTAAGTGTTTTGTATAAAATTCATATACTTAACGAAATAATTACACTAAGATAGAGTTAGTAACACTGACTATTGCTGACCACGATCACAAAAACTACCAATTGTGGACTTTTTTGTATTTTTGCGTCTCCTGTAAACTTTTAACCTTTAGGTTACATTTATTATTATTTTTTGAGTAGATCTAGCATTGTTTAAAGCAACTATGGGCAACCTTTGACATGTTGTGGGCCAAAATTTAGTGTGCAAATTCGTTCGCGGGCCGCGTTTAAAAGCAGTACATTTTAAAGTAGTGTTCATAATTTTTAGCGATAGATATCAGACATGAAATAATACGACAATGTTATTATAACGCAATTTATTAAAATAAGAAAATGAAATGAAAAAAATAGGTACAACATTATAATTAAATAGTGTAAATATTTTTTTTTAATTGGGTTTTTCAAAATGTCTTGCGGGCCGGATCAAACCTTACAGCGGGCCGGATCCGGCCCGCGGGCTGGTTGCCGCCCACATATGGTCTAAAGAGTAGACTAAAGGAGGGATTTTACTAAATAAAGCGTAGTTTGTGTAAAAGCAATCAAAAGCTCGATGTAAAAGGAATTCAAGAATTGCAACACATGTAAACCCTAAATTTCTTATTGAGTTTTAATTTTTTTTTTAAATCCCTCATTCAGTGTGTCCAAAGGACGTTATTTAACACGCTCAGAAATTTTGACATGAATCGATTTGCGAATCTTTGAGAAAATGTTCCTTTTCTCTTGTCGATAATCTCTAGGAATTTCCGTTGAATTCAAGTTATGTAGTGACATCCTTAAATAAATGAGAAGCTACCCACACAAGCATTTTTAACTTTTACTTCTGAGACTCTTAATTGCACCGGCAACTCATTAACCGCCGTCCTTTCGCTACCTCAGTGAGGAAGGATGTAAATACGAATTTGGCGAAATTCCAAACGGCATAATATTCCTAATTACAGGTATCCCTTCGTTAGCATTCCTCATTTCGTTACTCTCCTACTCGCAGCTTGAATACCGAAGAACGCCGTCCTTTTCGAATGGAACCAATCAATTCCTCGACGCAAGAAGGAAGAGAAGGAATAGCGAAATAGTCATCATTCCTCGCCGTCGTAATCTAATCATGCCAGGATTCGGTGAGGTACCGCTGTATCGAGGACGTGGTATTTTCGGTGTGGAGGAGGAAAAAATCCCCGGAACGTGATTCCGAGAGAGAAAGGAACCGTATAACAGAAAGGGAAAAGCATTTTTGTCTGGTTTTCGTGCCTCTGTCTAGTGCCAAATGGAAATAAATTGTCACGCCTAAAAAAAAGAAACCCGAGAAAAAAGAATGGAAAGTTTTAAAGAAGTTCTTCTCCGCTCGTCGGACCATTGTGGTGCTCCCCTCAATGGGGGGCGAAAGGAGGAATGATGGACGCGAAAAAAGGGGTTTGTAGTATTTTCCCTTAAACATGAAACCGAACGTTCCCTCGATTATCCGGGAAGGTATACACATTTTTCTCCGATTTCTATTTTCCACGAGCTTCGTCACGAGTTCTTTACGCGCTTATTGTTATAAAATTGATTTGCTCCGCCAATAAAAAGGAGAGATATACCTCCATTCTACCAGAACACAATAACAATAACAGTTTATTTATTTTTTTTCCGTATTTTACGATCAATGCGTATTCTTCCGCGTCCGTAGTGCAACCTAACCTAAATAAAATTCACGTCGTTGAAGTGTATTCATCTGAGCGTCGCGCTGTGTCGTCTTTTACATGAGGAAGTAGTATTTCAGGGTATTCGTCTGAGAGTTAAGTGGGTAATTGCGTCGAGAAATTTACACCGTCTCTATGGGAAAAGACAAATTAATTTATCTTTCAAAAACAACCGTTAAATTCACCGAGGGAATCTTAATATCGTGTAGTAACGGCTAAGTTGAGTTCTGGAGCAGTGTATAGCGATGTCGGAATTTTAAGATCGTCGGTATGTTGTTAAGTTTGCTCGTATTAAAATGCTGAAATAAATGCATCTCTTGCACCTTGGGATTTTAATATTCTCGCCAATTCCTTTGTAACGTAAGGTGGGACAAGTATATTTGAGTATTACTAATTTTAGAGGATGATCTAGGATGTGGGGATCGCGATAAAACGTATCCTTTAGCGATTTCCACGTCTTAGATCATCAACGTTCCATAATAATTAACCTTAAATATTAAGCAAATAAAAACTAAAGCTTAATATGATACTGTTTCGACAAGAGCAGAGCTTGACAGAGTTATTGGCTTGTTACTGACTAGCACAAAATCAGAATTGGGGGTGGGAATTATTGTTGGGAACGAAACTTTCATCGTCATTCACAGTAGATCGTGCGCTTCATAATACGATTTCAAGCAGTCTACTTTATTCATTGCGTGAATGAAGGGCTTGTGTATGAAGTAAATCTTTCACATTGCTTTCACAAGAGTAAACGTGCAGCAACTAGTGTGTATATAAACAGTTTACTATTTATTTTATCAGTAAGTTATTATAATCAATAAGGTATTTGCCCAAAAAGTAAATTGTAACCTATTATAAAAGCCACAATATAATATGTATCAATTCATATCGTGAAAGCAACCTTGAGCCTTCGTTTCATTCGTTATGTGGTTTTGCACTGTAATATTTACTCATAGCTATACAGGCGAATGAAACCACGTTTATTGCAGTTAAGATTTGCTAGCTATGCGTTCTTATTTACGTGGTCCTTGTTCTTGTGAATAAAGATAAATAAATAAGTTTTTGTATTAAACCTTTTATATCAATTCTAATATTCAATTTCTACTATTGAATATGAAGGATTGCCTTTATTTTTTAAGAAAGCATAACATATTCTGACCTGCCCCACAAAAATTAAGTGTTGGAGCACATTTGCAGTACTTGATGTTCCGGTTTAATTTTGGTGATCTGCGAATTAAAAACAATTACCTATGGTGAAGCTTATGAGGAAATCCAGGAAAACAATAAGAAAAGAGCTGAAGCACAACAATATGATATAAATGGAAAAGAGGAAGGAATACATACAATGGAAAGACTATAAGAGCACAGACAAATAAAGTAGTTGGTTTTAAAGGTATTGAGTTTATAGCATATAGCAGTTGTATTATAGCAGCAATTTATCTGAAGTACTTAAAAATATAATTGAGGTGTTTGCGACTATCCACTTTTGTTAACACTTGTGATACTTTTATAAACATATTGATGTTTTCCACATGTAATTTTAGGAAGGATGTCGCACTGAAAAGAATGCTTGTTTTTAACAAATACCCTTAGAATATCCATTATGTCTTACTCGACGATCTACGCTTAAATAACTCATTTACTTTGTGTCGTGTTATGTTTTCGTTGATATAAAATCACAAAAACACCTGAATAGTTTTGCGTTAGTTAAGTGGGAGAATGTAAACAAGTGGCTGTGTATGCGCAGTTTAACGACTAAATATATAAATACGTCAGTATTTAAATTTTGGTAGATAAGTGCTCCCCACAAAAACTTAATGTATTTTTTATTTTAAAATGGCTCTAGATTTGGAAACATTACATTTTTTGTGTCGGTATTATTTTAGTTGGCAATAAACAAGGTAATAAATTACTACAAGTTGAGGTAAATTGATTGGCGCAGTTGTCCGAGATTGGCTCATCACTTAATATGTCAACGAGCCCCCACTGAATCTTGTTACTATTACGAGGTATTTAGGAAATCGATTTGATAAGCATAGGGAACTGGATGTAGTAAAAATAGATATTTACTAACGTTTAGATGGGATTTCTATTAGCTGAGCCTAACGGAATGCTGAAAAAGAAGCTAACCTATAATCAAAGACATCAGTGTCCCAACACCGCATAAGGTGGAGTAAATTTGTATCATAGTTCGCTTTTGTCATCAGCTCTTTTAGCTATGCTTGCTTCATACCTTCCAAAAGCCATGCCATTGAGAGAGTGCAACGCAAGTTCGTGAAATTGCCTTTAAAGCTGGTGGTGTGGTATCTTCCTGGAGGGATTGCTTACAGTCATTTGTTAGACAGATACATGTAATTTCTTGGTAAGTATTGTGGATAAGTGGTTCAGGGGTTCATTGACTTGTCTCATTTCTCATCTTTTGCAATGCATTATTTTCATGTTTTGTGTACGATTGCTCGTTTGCCAGTAATCTTCCCCAAAGTGACGCTCAATATGTTTTGGCATTTGGCACGGTGTTTAACTATTCTCTCGATCTTTGGTTTAGACACTTTTTTCGTTTGTATCTAATACAAATAAGTACTGACTCTTTGCCTAATCCCAATGTATATTTACTGACATGAAATTTTCAAAGTTTGACTTTTATTACGGTCGAATTACCTTCAACTATACCAATAAAGTTTTAACCTTAATACCTTCTGAAGTTCCACTTACATAAACGAATAAAAATAAAAAAAAAAGGACGAATACACGCTAGGAGATCCAATGTCAACTCCGATCTTGTTTTGTTGTTTCCCTTTTCCTTCTTTATTTGGCTTTCTCTTAATAATATTTCACTCATGCACCGGCAGCGTTTCCGGATCTTCCTCGAGTGCGGGTGGATCGCAGTTGGATTTTCTACCTTTATCCTTTAGCTGCAGCTACCGGTTTGGTAGGGTATTATTGTTGCTTATGGCCCATGTTTCATAATCGGCTTTTCGGCTTGCCGTTTCAAAGTAAATCCACTTGTTTATGAGGATGAGGGACGCGTTAGGAGATGTACAACGCGGGGGAGTTAGTTGTTTCGGCTCAGCCGACCGTCAACGGGACTTAGGCAAAGCGAAACGTCAAATCCCAAACGCCTAAAGCAAGATGGATCGCGTAATATCGAAGTTAGGCAATTTCCAAATTGCGCCCTGTCAAGACAGATGCAGTAATCCTCAATGGTTCTGTACTTTCGCGATGTATAAATAATTCCCATTTATTTTATTTCGTTAGCCCGTGGCAGACGTCTTATTAACATTAACAACAAGAATAAGTTTCCGACAAATTCTTTCCATTACCCTCGTTTGGACAAATTCCTCCCTTTTCCCAGAACGAGATAAATTAAATTTGCCCACGGGCAATCAAGCGAAAAAGAATTAAGGGTTATAATTGCCTCAAGGTGGTACCTAAATGAATTAAATTTCGTCCCCATTCCACGCCCCTTAGATACCATTCTGTTTCCCCTTGGCAACTTTTTAACCTAGGGAAGTTGACAACAACTCGGTGGGGAATGAATTCCTCGTCAATTAGTTTACCTCCTAAACGGAGTGGATTAAATTCTATGGATTGCATTAAATATGCATCTCTCAGCGCCGAAGGAATCCAGCATTTCGGAAGAAAGAGTTCCAATAATCCCCTCTTAAAACCTTTCCCTTTCTTTCGCTTGGGCAAGCACCTGTGAGCCTGGAAACGTAGGCGCGGGAAAACAGGTAATTTATAGCCTCATTTTAATTGCTAATGATTCGCCCGGCGGAATATAAAATTTATTAGGCCCACTGTGTTATTTATGACCCGTGCCGGATTCGATAAATTCAAAATATAAAGTCGAAAAAAGGGGCAGAGGGAAATTGAATTAAATTCGCAACCTGCAGGCTTCGCCCGAAAGTTTACACATCTCGGGGACAAAATTTGATTGGTTATGACGGGATTGATTCGAACTCCTTAGTGCTCCTAAGCTTCCGACGAAGAACCTAGGAACGGGACGGAGATAACTTCTGTGTGACCGACTTTTACGCGGACCAATTTGCGAATCCAAATAAACAACTTTAGATGGTCAGATAGAGTTCGGCCGGTCTTTGTAGGATATAAAGTCGTTCTTTTTATAGTGGTCGTAAAATCTGCAATTGAGGGAGCGGATTAGGGAGATAATGCTTCGGAGAGTATATTGACAAAGTTGCGCAAGAAACGACTACTACGTAAAATAGGCGACAACTACTTTACTACTACAGTTTTCATGGAAAGGAAAACTATGAAGCTATGTATATGTAGACCAATTTCAAGAAAACTGGTTCGTATTCTTGAAAAGCTATTATAAGTCCCAATCATACAGATACTATACAGTATATAGTATCAGAATATAGATCGAAAATTTGTGGTTTTTGATTTATAATCAAGAGAACTGTGGATGTTTCTTTCTTTTTCTATATATGAACTAATAACCAACAAGGAAAGGTATCCAAGTTTATCTCTCCGATTTTGGTATAATTTGGTAGAAATGTAGAACATCGAAAAATATTTGACACTTAATTTTTTTTGGCGTCCCATATTTGGTTCTAGGTGTAATACGTGTTCAACATTGCCCCCAAAAAAATATTTCAGAAACGAGACGGGATTTCGGGTACAGGTAAAGATTAAATGGCTTCTTGTTAACAGCTTACATTTTAGGTTGAAGAAAAAACAGTGACTCACCTACGGGCTGGTTAGGGGGTTAAAAAATGTCATCCCTTTCACCGTCCGCTTGCATATTATAAATTCAATTCTTATCAAAATCGGGGAGATCAACTTCCTTGTAATTCATTCATGTTAACTACGGCCGCTTGATTTGGTGGAGGCAGGTAATTATTAAACTCGCAAAGATACAAAAGTTAGTTTGCCTGTACGTCACTGGAAGATGCTACGGAAAGCATGCCAAATCTACTTCCGTCGGTTATTTGCATTAAGGAGGAAGCAATGATCGGAGCACTGAAATGTGGTAGAAGCTAGAGAAATTAGGACATTTTTGAGCAAGTCAACATTTCCAAACTCTATTTCAATAAACCCTTCAAGGTTATCCTGGACTGGAATGGATGAAAAGTGAAACAGAAATCAGGGATTCAAAAGCAAAATTGCTACATTGGAGATCATGAAGAATCACAGGTTCTGGAGCTAGTGTGAATGGAAAGCATCACATTATTTGGCCCTCCAGTATAGATTCACGGTTTACCAAATGAAAAGCGTTGGGAAAATAAGTCAGGCCAGCCGATTAACATCCTATCGGATACCTAAGCGACCCTAAAGATTCTATCAGATAATCTCGAAACCATCTTGGAATTGCCTAAAAAAAATTATAAAGACCTTGGATAAATACAACAAGGTTAATTTGGTGTTGGTCATAAGGGCATAACAGGTAACGAATTTACAAACAAGCTAGCAAGAAAGGGCTCTGAAATGATACCCATTAGATCTTGACTGGATTTGATGGTAACCAATGCTGTGATACGCTGTGGCTGAGTAGATCAATAAGACACACCAAGCTTACTGGAGGACACACACCCAGCCAACAGATGATGAGTAGTATGAGAGTATGATGGTAACGAGTTTGTTAACAGGATTCTGTTGTCTAAGAAGGTACCCACATAGAACAGGTGTCTTTAAAGATGAACCTATATGTAGATTACGCTATTAGGAGGAGGGGGCAGTTCATTATGTTGGTTTTCAATGTGCATTTGAACGTCAAAGACTGCAAAGACAGAAAAAAGATTTACCAGACAGGCTAATAAACTCGGTCAACTTGGACTAGAGTAGATTAGGAGCGGATGACCTATGAACCTGCTTCGCCGCGATCTTTTCAGATCTATTGTGGTCCTCATTTTCCTAGAAGACGCTCTCTAACGTCGCCCTCCTAATTAGGCTTATCATCTTTGAGAGCGGCTTCTTGGTGTAGATTCGAACCTACATCCTCCCGTTTTCCGGACGAGCGCTTTACCAATTAGCAAGCTAAGAGGAGATGCAAGTTCGATCGTTTAACCGAACATACGTCGATATTAGATCCCTGAAAGGCCGGTAGGGCGCTAATTATGCAAAAATTCCTCCTAATTATTGCAGTTAATAGCAGAAATACATTAATTTGTTATTTTCTCACTGTAAAAAGCTTGCAATCTTTGCATACAAAGGTTGGTTTGGCTGTACGTCACTGTACGCTCTAGAAAGCATACCAAATCATGCAATGGAGGTAAGAGTAGCAGCACACAAATTGAAATATGGTGGAAGCTGGAGAATTCAGAACATGACTAGTTAAAAAGGCCTTCCGTATCAATATAGATGGCGCTGCTAAATTATTACTTATAAGCCGGAGTTGCTCGTATGATAAAAACGAACTCGAACTTTTATAACTTTCCTCCTTTAGATGTTTGTTAACGTAATTTATTTATTATATAAAATGACATTCGGGAAACTTTTCCCCAGAGTATACCAAAGCACTGACATGGTAATTTGGAACGCTGGTTAATCATACTCGTTAATGAGAAAAGTTTGAGTGTGGTTATTTAAAGGGAATGATATGAGCGAGTACGTGTAGTCAACTAGAGTTACGCAAGCGGAGACTAATCAATATTATGTATAATCATTTATTCTCATTTATTTCTTTTTACTTCAGAAGTATTTTTGCCTTATTTTTAACTCTCCTTAGTATACAAGTATGAGAACCGAGTTCTTAATAGCGTTTTCAAAATTAGCATTTATAGAGTATCTACATATTTTCCTTTTGCATGGTAATTGAATGGATTATATCTAAGATAATTTAACTTAAAAATAGGAGCTGAAAGCTGTCAGTGATAGAAATTCTTTGTTATACTTGATACCTTAAAATATGAAGAAAAAAAAATTAATTACCTTAAGGAAGAAAGAGTAAAACACAGAAAATGCTTGGCTGAAATTTCATAATGTTAATGTTGTTGTTGTTGTTATTGGCCTTGACGTTAGCCATTAGCCACGTACATAATAATGTTAGTAATAACCCCAATACAACACCGTGTCTTAGAGAATAATGTGACAGAGATTTTTTCAAAATTGTATTGTAATTCACTAATTTTTATCAGGATGTTTTCTAAAAATGAATAACAAATAAACATCTACAAAAAAGCAGATATATTCATGTATATATAGCTATTAAGAAGAAGTATCCTAACAGCACACCTAAAGCGTGTCAAATGACCAATTTGATTTATATTGTTGAAGCAATGCATTACATAGGCGTTTATTTATTTAAAGCAGTGAGAAGAAATAAGGTGAAAAATAAATTCAGATCTGGTATTATATTGATGAATGCCGTTGTTAGATAAAAATGTGTATTTATTATTGTATATGTACACATTGAAAGACAAATAAAAACAACAAATCGAAAATTGCAATTTTTGTGTGTCAATACAGAACAGTACAGAGAAACAAAATGAATAATATACAACTAACAGTTAAAAATCTTACTCAAAAAAAAACATTTAGTGAATAAAATGCGTTGTAAATGGGACACGTTTTTAAACATTTTTTAAATGTGTGATATGTGTGGGTGGCAAGCGATTGTATATTTTAAAATATTGCCAAACTATTTGGCTCTGTAATTTTGACAGGTGGGCTAGCGATGGAAGTAACTATGTACTGATCTTACCCCTAGTACTATGCATATGTTCTAATTAGTATTTACTGAATAGACGTACTTATTTTTAACAAACTTTGCAGATTTCAGGAAGTATAGTGATGTCAAGGTTAGCATCTTAGCAGATTTAAATAATAGCCTAGCCTATGCCGGAGTCAATTGTAACACCAAGAAGAGCACGTCATTAATCTTCCATAGTTAGATAGATCTTCGAGAGGCAGTCTAAATTGAAGAATGCTTGTTGCAGTTCTCTTACGTACAGCATTTATTTATTTATTTATTTAAGTATAAGTACAAAAACAGGACTAGCCCAAGAACATTGTACTCTCAAGACATAAAAAAGAGAAAAGTATGTATTAGAAGTGTCATTGGTGAACAACACAACAAGTCCCTCAAACAGCTCGCGCAAGATCATTAATGTAGAGGAGAAAAAAGAGCGGTCTAAGAACTGATCCTTGCGGAACACCATGAGCATTTATACGCCAAGCCGATGTGATTTGACTGTCAGTCAATCCAGTAGCTGCTACACACTCTTTTCTCTCGCTTAGGTAGGATGTAACTAAATCCAGAGTTACGTCCCTAAAACCCATTTTCTTACAGCTTTTGAAGAAATATCGCGTGGTGCAGGCTGTGAGTTCCTTGTTTTCAATATCTCATCCGGAAATTGCAAATTAGCACGTGTTATAGATCTCCCTTTCGAGTAACCGTTTTGATTGGTGTGAAAAATATTATGCTTAGATAGTAAGTTGTTAATAGATATTTACTAAATATTGGCTGCTATTTTACATTTAACTTGGTTATGGGGTTTAATTGGAATATAACATTATGAAACTTCTTTTGTTCTAATTGACGTTATTTTTTACATATCTGTTCTAGCGTGGTTGAAATAAATATTTATTGTTATTATTATGTATTAATTTCAAATGCTTTTCTCTACTTAAAAAATATAGAGATTTGATTTTTAAAATAAATTAGTGCGTAATAAAACATTTAAATATCTATTTAATTTATTAATAAATGGTGTGCCCAAAGTACCACCAATACCACAGTGTTAATCGCTACGTATAGGTACCTGTGTAAACAAAATGAAAAGACTCAAATTACAATCACAATTAAATTGGTTGGTTTTCAGAACGTAATTCCATTAAATCAAAACCAAAATGTGGTAGATTGCTACCTTTTGCGCATACAATTCATCTATTCATACTCCACTGTACTTGATCAGGTTTATGCTGTAAACCACACACCTCTCGATGTTCAGAGGATTTTCATTATTGGATTGTCAATGGAAGCGAAATTTGTTTGGCATGTCATTAATATTGTTTGTTATACGCATACCGGGGGTACGACACAAGACTGCAAGCGCGATTTTTGTTTTTGCATTTCGCGCTGTCAAATTAATCACGGCCGGTGGTACACCAATACAAATGTCGGACAGAAGGAGGAGAGTGTAAATGGCAATCATTTCCCGCGATTCGACGATTTATTGTCGCGAGGCGGATCGATATGCCGGGCAAAAACGAGACGTTTTTAGTCGGCTTGCAATTATTCCCGCACGGATGCACTTCAAACACTTGTGAAACCGATAGACGTGCAAACGGAACTCATAACAACGACCGCACTAGCGCCGGATAATTAATAGAGCGGTGGCGTATTGTAAGAGACGCTTCCGGAACTTTTCGTTCGTCCGGGAATCCGAAGGAATGCCCGCAATTTCCTCCCAACGCATCAGCGAGTCTAAGGCCCTCCTCTGTACGGTACATTCCTCAAATATCGCAACAGATTAATAGGCCATTATCTGTACAGCGTTAGAGGAGCCCGCTACAGAGCGAATGTCCTAGATGAAATGAAAATATCGCCCACATAGTTCTATGTTGCACGACCATTGCTATATATACATATATATGTGTATATATTGCTACTCCGGCGTAAAATTATTAGCCGATATAATGTGTATGCGCGCGCCCGCCTCCACGGTTATGAAATTTTAATATTCTCGCATCAGTACCCGGACGGTGGCGCTGGTAAGACGGTTTCCGTCGTACTCGTCGTCGACATGGTCGCCCTGGAGAAAATGAATTTCCCTTTAACTGCCGAATAGCCACCGATAGTCGTTCGGCGAATTTTCGCGCAATTTCCGACGTTTTCAATATGCGACGGCGTGATTTAGTGGGTCTCAGGGTTTTCCGGTCGTCTTTCTATCATCCGGTCGAAATTCTTCGCAAAAATTTATATAGAAAAATCCGTGGAATGTTCGACGACGTATAACCAGCACCGGTTTAACACAAACTTGCCGGCAACTCTAGCCTACAATACTTATACTGAGATAGTTAAAATATATTGTGATGCTATGATATAGCCCGCAGCTCAGTATATAAAAAAAATAATTTTAAAACACAATACTGTATTTAAATTAATGAAAGCCTATTTTAAACATCCCAGTGTTAACTATTTAACT
This sequence comes from Protaetia brevitarsis, assembly GCA_004143645.1. NCBI lineage: Eukaryota > Metazoa > Arthropoda > Insecta > Coleoptera > Scarabaeidae > Protaetia > Protaetia brevitarsis. The sequence continues at coordinate 1,869,446 of RXPK01000029.1, read as the reverse complement.
AATCCCAGATTAGATTAGATTAGGATTGGGGTGGCCTATGGACCTATTTTACCGCGACCTTTTCAGATCTATTGTGATCCTCCTTTTTCCTAGAGGACGCTCTCTAATTTTACCCTCTTAATTAGGCCTATTATCTTTGAGAGCGACTTCTGTATGTAGCCACTAGCTGTGGGGTTCTCCTCCCCCATTATTAGAAACCTTGTCCTCGCCAGGCCTTCACATTGGGACAGCACATGAACTGGTGTTTCTTCCTTCTCTTGGCAGTATCTGCAGGTTGCATCATCTGCCAGGCCTATGTTGTACATATGCCTATTCAGTCTACAATGACCAGTCAGCAGACCTACAATCATTTTTGACAGTCTTCCTGCCTTTATTCAGTAGATCTCTCGTAAATTCGGCCTCTGCTCCTTTAGGAACTTTTTGCCTGTCTTTGTCCCGGTGATTTTTGCCACCCCTGTCTGCACTGTAAAAAAAGTTGCAGTAAAATTACATGTAAAATCGTTGGTAACAAAGTTGCCTACAATTTTACAGGTAAATTTGCTTCATAAGGTAAAATTTCTACCATCTAGTAAATTTCACATGCTGATGTGTTTTTAAAAGATTGTACTGTAAAATTCGTATGTAATATTTATATGGACTATATATTTACCGAACACTGAAGTAATTTTCATATGTATTTTTATAAAGACAGCAAGCAACTTACCAAATTCTTTTATAACACCTAATAGGTTATATTGAATCGCTCAACCAGAGATCAAGAATGAACACGCTTACGCGAAATCTACGATTGTTTGTGACGTACATGATATCATTGAGCCATAATAAGTTCGACAAACGAATAGAATTACCTACACGCGCACAGATAAATAATCCAATAACACATTCACATTGCGGCGTATGAATTTCGTATTTTTCATGATATATATAGTTTTACCCGAAAATTTAAGTAAAAACAAATAAATATAAAAGATCCTCATATTTTTACAGCAAAATTAATAGTTCACTAGTAAAATTATTTTTAAAGTGCACTAAATATCCCAAAAAAAATGTCAATTTTACACTTTCAAGTAAATTCTGAGAGTAAATACAAAATTGTACATGTTTTTTTCCTGTATTTTCCTTTTGAATTTTTGTTACATCTTAAACTTACATGAAAAAGCTATAAATTTTACCGAAATTTCTTTTTCCATCTTAAATATCCTAGAAAAAACATGTAAAATAAAATTTACATGATTTATTGTGGTAAATTCACAACGTTATTACATGTAATATTCCTGATTTACGATGGCAAAATTACTGTAATTTTTTATAGTGTGGACTGATTATGCAACCATTCATTGATGGATTTTTAATTTGCGATTTGGTAGTGCCGAAAGAGGGGTCGGCTCCAACGAATGGCCTTGACGAACCTCGCCTGGCCAGCTCGTCCGCCGCCTCATTTCCTCTCATGCCCGAGTGGCTATGGACCTAGGCCAGGGTTAGTTTCCTTTGGGTACCCACCTCATTTAGGGCGCTCACACAGTCCCAAATCAGCTTAGAGTCCACGCTCGTGGTTACTAATCCTAAATCATAAGTGTATCTCCCAGATAACAATTTAAGGTTTACACAAGCTTAGTTTAAGGTTGTCCGACAAGCGAAAAAGCTTATCTGGAATTAAGCTTGTCATTTACAAGAGTGCAAGCTTGTTGTAAGGTTCTATAAAGGTTTTTAGTTGACACAAAATAACGTTTTCATAAGCTTGCCTGTATTAAAAGCATATGACAAGGTTAGAATGACAATGTTGAGCCAAGCTTTAGACAAAGCATATACAAACCTTGGCGAAAGTTTGCGACAATCATAACGAAATAAGAATTGTGAATATGAAGGGGCACTCGCAGAAATAAGTACTTGGATACGACGAGCTAGACTAGAAGCTTTATGATCACTACCTGCTTTCTTACCCGTTTTAGTCAAGCTGCAATTTATAATATATGGTGTATTGTAATAGAGTTATTATTGCTTGGGTAAAGAAGGTGGGTTAGTTACAATAACCTCTTATTCAACTTGTGGCCGAGTACTAATTTTCGCGAAGTGTATGTGACTTTGAAAGTTACTAAAATATTTTATGGAAAGATATAGCCTGCAAATCGAAATCAAACCGAACTTTGTACAAATAAGCTTTATTAAAAAGCTATAATAACGCTAAGCGTCAAAATTTTGCTGTAACTTTGAAACCTTCTTAGTTGTCGAAGCATCGTATGAATGTAGTAGATAATAATAATAAAAATTAAGTGGTTCCAAAAATGCTTTATTACAAAATTAATACTAAACGAAACTCAGGAAGAATTTTAGTAAATTTATTAGATATAATTTGCGTTTTTACTATGTATTTCCATGCTCTCCACCGTCTCATAAAATACTTTAATCGTTCTCAAAATCACATCTGTTTGCAACAAGCAAAGTTGCTAGAATAAGAATAAAATTTCTGAGAATTTCAGTATTTAATAAGAAAACACTTTTAAATTTTTATATATACTTATTTAGATTGTGTTTTTATATTTATACAGAAAAAAACACTATTTTCCATTGACATTGTGTTACTGCGATTCTTTTGTAATAAAAAAAAGACAATTATTACAAAATTAAACAATATCAGATTTGGGAAGACGGCGAAAAGGCTATCAGTTTCCCAAGAGTCGACAAATCGTCGTAGATGAAATCGTAATGAAAAGTAACTGCTTCCCCCATTACTGTAAAATACACTCATATACTACTGGCATGTGATAACATCACTACCATCAGTGGCGATTTGCGGTGACGTGAGTGGCAGTGCGAATATAATTATGATACCTAACAAGAAAGAGCTTATCGTTGCAGGCGAATTGCTGAACACGCCACCGTAAACCGTTGCTGACCACTGTAGACGTTGGACGCGCTCAGTGCACCAAACTGTTGCCTCTAAGTAAACAAACTGGAGACTACTTCATTGGAATGACAAGCACCAACAAGCGAAACACGTAACCACAGCCACCAATCACGTCAACCGCTACTAACCAAATATATTTTATATTGAATTGTTTAGTAAATAGTTAACACTAAACGCTAACGTTCAAAGCATCACCTTTGAACAACATATTCAATAGTTTGGTGTGATGAACGCTTCTACCGAAGGAAATCTTTTGTTCGTTTTATTGAAATTACAAAAATATACTTCCACATATCAAGTACAGTTCCATTTGTTTTTAATTTGCGCCCGAGTTTTTTCACAATAGTCCACTACAACTTGTGTTACTTGTGGAACATTATTTCCAAATTTGTTAATAAAATTCTTCAGATCAAGCATATGCTAGCTTATGTAAGTAATTTGGGTACTTCACGTTCCATAATAGACAAATCCATTTTTTAACGCTTACTTCTTTGTTAAAAATTTATAGTATAAGAAGAAGTGAATAAGTAGTTTACCTAGCGAAATTACTACAAAAATGTTTTTTTTTGAATGTGATCAACATTGGAAGATATTTGGAAATGAATTTAATTAACTGAGTAATTTAAAAATAGTGTGAGAAGCAAGTATAACAGTATATCAGTTGCTGCGCAAACTTCCCAAGAAGTTGGAGATAGGTAGATTTCCTCTTTATCAGTATTTTGAGCAAGCCCTATATAATTGTAAATGTGCCAATAGGAAAATAGTGTTGTTATACGGATTTTATCACTATTCAATGTTGGTTTAATGAAATTATATTAATTTTAGTTTAGATAAATATTCATCCATATGTTATTTGCAAATTCTTATTAACTAAATTATTAAATGTAATAAAATTAAACTTAATTGAACAATATTTCAACTAAATTTATTTATCTTGTTTCTGTTTTATTGAATGTTTTACGCCATGCTTTTTAAACCCCAAAAAGCATATTATAAACTACTTCAAGCATTTAAGTGCTAGTTACAACACTACAAAAGAAGCAATTTTATTTTAATATAAGCCATTATTACAGCTTCAGCTTTCTCTCATTCATGCAGTCAAATATACTGCATCTAAAATTGTTTGACAAGCTGACGATGCAACGCTGCAGTAGTTCCAATTCTAACTACGACAATCGATGCTGAGAAGAATTGAAAGCCTGCAGCCGTAGGTCAAACAGACAAAGGCACGTTATCGAAGTACAATCGGATCGAACCGAATGTCTCGTTTATGTCTTTATTTTTCTTTTGCGTTTTACCGATGATGGCACTTAATTTTCTCGCGATTGCTCGAGTAAATAAAACAGAGTGTACACCTTCTGCTTGGCGCTTCTCTTGTGCGCTAAAATTACTTTAGAAGACAAATTCGTCGATTTCGCTGCGACAGATGCGCCCCAGGCTAATCAAGTGTAAAGTCAGGAGGTCGAGAGTATAATTTATTAGCTTTTCCTACAAAGCCGACAATTACAAATATCTCCGCTTGTACGTTATTAGAGTAGATACATATGTGTTCGCCACATAAAGGAAATGTTACGCGTCGAGAAACGTAGCAATTCTGATATGAATGCAAATGCAATGTCCTAACATCGCATGAATTATGAGTAATATGCCGAGTAGTTTTGACTCTTGGACAGTTGTGTCAACTACTCGTACGCCATCTAACGTTCGTTCATATTCATTTAAGTATGTCGAGGCTGGAGTGTACCGTTCTTGGGCATGTGGGTCACTACGAAGTTTGTCAAGCGCCCTCGGACTTCTGCAGAAGTCAGTGCTCGCTGTCAGAGCGGTAGTAGAGCGTCGAAACTTTGTTGTATTGGCAAAGCGTGAAAGTTTAATTGCAGATCCCAATTAGTAGGAAGTAAGACAAATTTTCGCTGTTCTATACGGAATGCTGTTGTTTCTTCTTTATTACTTATTTGGTGGCAGGCTATTAATGTTCATACTTAAATTATTTTTTTTTTAATTTAATTAAATAACATTCAAAAAACATATTTAACAAAGAAAACATTTCTATTGTGAATGCTGTAACCAATTGTTTTATTCTAACTACCAGAATTGCATGTAAAAATATTTAAACTATATATATTAAAAGAAATGCACATAGTATATTGGATATAAATAAAGATGATCATTTACAATCAAAAATTAAAAATTGCCAGCAACATGCGCTAGATCACCTTTCTTAGATCTACATTTCTTTTCTTCTTTTTGCTGCTTTCTGCCCTTTCAAATCATTTTTCTTGTCTGCTGTGGCCTCATCTACATTTACTTTTACTCTATTATTCTTCGCTTGTCTTCCCTTTTTAGGATTTTACAATAAATTTTCTCTGGCGTTTTTCACACTAGGCAGTGAGAAATATCACCATCATTTCTTCCATTTATGTAAGAAGCTGGAAGGTTTATATAATCAATATAAACTACGTGGCAAAAAAAAAATTGCAACGCTTTGAAGAAACCAAATCACAAAGCTGGAATTTTGGCTAAGTTTCAAGTAGTAAATCATACTTGAGTTGTTGTTTGGGCTATTTCCATCGTTTGTAGGATTTTGATGATCCGGTGTTTCGGCAGTTCGTCCACTGCCGTCATCAGGGTAGCCCTGAAGCTGCTTCTTGCCAAACTCTATTATTTGCAATTAATTTGACAAATATGTCTGAGAACCAATTTTTAGACCCATAGATACATACAGTAAAAAACCAAAAATGTGGTTAAGGTATGTAGATGATACATTCGTAAAATGGCCCCATGGTGAAGAAGCCCTGAACGAATTCCTACAACATCTAAACAAGTTAGAAAACTCCATAAAATTCACCATGGAAACGGAAGCAGAAGGCAAGCTACCGTTCCTGGATGTTCTGGTACATAAGAATATAATCGGCACACTCAAGACTACAGTGTATAGAAAGCCTACACACATAGGATAATACTTACACTTCGACTCCAACCACCCAAACAATGTGAAAGTTGGAGTGGCCAAGTGCTTATATGATAGAGCGAAGAATATTTGCTCAGAGGAAGAAGACAGGAAGCAGGAGTTCAACAACATAACCAATATTAAAACAGAATGGTTATACAAACAGTGCGTTGTCATTAGCAAGGAAGAATCGTGTAACACAGCATAGTCAAGACCCAGAAGAACCAGACAAGGTGTGCCCAACATGCTGCAACAACTACAAAATTAGAACAGTGATAAAAACGACGAACACCAACAGATCAACCCTAACCAACACAAAGCCGGACAATGCGAATCAGAGATCGAAAGAATGCATATATCGAGTACCGTGTGAATGTGGAAGACCATACATCTGAGAAATAGGCAGATCCTTGCAAGTCAGAATCAAAGAACACCAAAAATTGGATAATGAATAACAGTTAAAGATGATAGTAATGTGAAAAGCAGCCAAGGATTGAAGAAAAACGATTCCTTGTTCGCATGTATCTAAGCTTTCACTGTATATTTTCAGCTTCAAAGTCTAGTTAACCTTATCATCACACGTAGTTTTACATCTCTTGTTGAGGGTTAAACTATTTTTAAAACTACTGCTGTGTACTGTTTGAATAAAATGAATTTAACAAAGAAAAAGAAAATTAAATTAGCTAGCTCAACGGAAAATATTTAAATTGAACAAAAGAACAATTAATCTCAGAGTTGCCCTCTCGAATTAAAACTTGAATCTAACCACGAAAAGTAAAATGTGAGTGAATGAAAACTGACTTTCTTAAATTACCCGAAAAATTGAAAACGTTCAATATAACTCAAAAGAATAGAATTTTTAACCCAAAGATGCTAATTAACAATCAATTTTATTTTAAAATGGGTAAAATTACAACTTGTGCAGAAAAAAACCGTGAACTGAAAGTTCTGGCCTAAAATAAAAACTGCACTTGATACAAAATTAACCTAGGACAATGCTATAGGACAATGCTATTTCCTATACAAAGCAAAAGTAAAACTATTTGTTCAGGAAGATTATCCAATATCTTACACATTCAATCCACGTGGTTTCAAATTCAAATAAACTAAGCGTGAACAATTACTAGAAAATTTACAAAATGGAAAACTAAATGCAAGAACAAAGCTTCTACTCACCCAACCGAGGTGGTTGATAAATAAAATGAATCAGCAAAATTGAATAACGAAGAAAATTAACTCTTAAAATAATGAAGAAAAATTAAACTAAAAAGTGTCTTCCCGAACAAAAATTATACATGATCTTATATCTATAAAATGCACTGTTCAATATATTAACAATTATTACGATATGAATTCCTTGATGGACTAAATTTTTACAGGATTAAACCTCAACATCAAATGGATTACAAAATGGCAACAATAATTGAAAAATGCAAAAATACATCTACTCACGTCAATAGTCGAACAAGGAACTCCCTGACAAAACTCTACAATTGTTTTTCTTACAAAAATCCCTCTCTTAAATTCATACAATGCAGACGTATTAACAATAAGACGACAATTGAATAGAATAGGCGTTAAAACAGTACACGCAAACAATTTGTGACATTTGAATGAAAGGAATTAATTTAAAAAAAACTTAACATTGAATTAAATAAATCATACAATAAACTCTTTAACTTAATTTATACAAAATAAACATAAAATTTGTGAAAAATTCTTGGTAAATTAATTCTGCTCGGAAGAAAGTAAATAAATCAAAATATGCAACTCAAAAAACACTCAGCAGTCACGCTGGTAGTCTAACCATAGCAGTATTTTACAACAATTAAGTATTCGTTTTTTCGTATTTTTCAATCCTGTTCTCTGATGAAGTTGAGAATATACAGCGAAAGCTTATATACATACGAATAAGGAATCGCTTTTTCTTCAATCCTTGACTGCTTTTCCCATTATTATCATCTTTAACTATTAACCATTGTCCTAACGTTCTACAGCCATTATTACCTAACCAAAAATTGGTTCGACTGGGAGAAATGGAAGTCTCGCTTGGTGCAGCATACTTGGGAAGAAGATCACAAGATTGAATGGGACGAAGCGACAGTCTTGGTAAGAGAGGAAAACTTCACAAAAAGGAAATTGAAAGAAGCAGCATACATGACCATAACACCAAATGTCATAAGTTCATTTAGAACATGCGATTGCTTTATTTGATGTTTGGAGACACGTCATAACTTTTTACGTATCAAATCAGCACTTTTAAGTCACACATAACAATACACAGGCAATATTTCCAGTCATTAAAATCGACGTTCAAATTATCTTATTACAAATATTAACGCAACGTTAACTAAGGGATTATAAAGCTAAATGATGATGATGATGCTGGTGTAGAGAAAACTATAAATGTGAAAGACAAACAAATGATATTACAGTAATTATGTATAAGCGTTTTAACAGCAGTACTTATTTTGATACTCCAAAAAAAAAAACTGATCTATTTAATTCTCTATATAGGGGCGTACAAACATGAATCTACACTTTTATTGCGTACACAAAGCCGCATGAATCTAGCAAGGTTCATGTTCATATTTTACCCTAGATATCGGTTAAACGTAGCTGCTGTAAAAGTAAATATATGTACAAACAGGGCGAGCGTGTCCGTTATTTGGAACGGCAGCCCAGCGTATCCCACATATGCGAGCTCACTGGACGGTCGATTGCAGCAAGGCACACATGCATATGTCCGGGATCGATAAAATTGTTGACATTTAATTAATTCTTCGTGCGCGTTAATTGAGTTGGGAGGCGGGGGTGTATAAAGGTCGCTAGGGTTCCCTGAAACCCCCCAACTGGTTAAGGCACATTAGACGCATACCATCTGCTACACCGCCGGTTGAAATTTAATCATGTAAATTAGGTTTTCTTAGAGCCCGTTTTCGTTAATTTAATCGGTTTAATCGTGCAATTCAGATTAATGTATTAGTTTTAGTATATCCCCAATGTAAATATTGGTAGTGCAAGGTAATTATTCTAAGAAGTATTTAATTGTGTTTAGCGCTGAATTAACTGTAGAGAATTTAACCGGCTTTGATTCTCACTATATCATTGTCAGCGTGAGGATGTTGGGTGAAGTTCGCTAGCGAGTGTAAAGGTAGGATTTGGTTGCAACGTTCAACGTTCTTCACGACGTCCAGCAGTAACGGCTGGCCATGTTTCCATTAAAACGTCCTACGTTGGCGTCTGTACAGTCTGCTGCTTAATTCAGGAGTGGAAATTGATCTCTAAAATGAACGGAAAAGCTCTAGGAACGTTAATTTTGTTAGAGCAAAAGAAAGATTATATCGTGTTTGTACATTGTACTCGTAACGAAACACGAAGTTTCCATATCTCCAAGGTTTTAGAAACAGAAATTATCAGTGTTCTTTTTGATATGTTTATAAGTCAGAATTAATGTTGACAATTTAATGTTCGTAATGTATCTAGTAAGTGAACTCACCCTAGGGAGATATTTTGTCGATTGTTTTCTTTTGATAATGATTATGTTGATTTGTCAGTTGAAGGTGTCACGATGTAAAAGAAGTGTGAATGAAGTACAGATTATCCGAGCAACGTTCTGTATTAGTGGTAATAATATAACATTTATTTGGCACATGGAACGTGTGGGACAAACTTACTAGCTAGATGGAAATGGATCAGACGGATATATCGACATTTTTCGCAATATATATGCAGGATAAACGGGAAGAGAGAGAAGAATTAACTCAATTAATAGCGGAGGTGAGACAAATGAGAAAAGAGATTAAATTAAGATCTGTAGCTAAAGGAATCATATCCGATATATTAAAAAGCGAGATGGATAAACTAAGAACTACTGAAATAAAAACGAAAAAATACCAAGCAAATAAGCATTAAATGATTAAATAATGATCAAATATATGTATTATAACTAGTAATAACTACTAAATATCTGGACCATTCTGGCCTCCGATTCTTCTCGTGAATGATTGCTAAAACGAATGCGGTCCTTGAAGAAAACGAAATATGAACTCTAAAGAATACTCCAAAAATATGAGTGTACTTAACAAAATACACCGAAAATCGAACAGTTCAATAACAATATAAACCAAAACCAAGACTTCTAAAGTAGGGCAGTAATGAAATAAATGAAAAAAAGCACTCTTAAAATCGCACAGTAACAAAATATACCAAAATGGGCACTTATAAAATAAAATGCTAACGAAATTTCCAGATATTTTAAACTGAACGTGGATACTATGCTATCTATGCACTCGGTTACTACGTTACAACGTACATGCAATACTTAGCTTGCCACCGAACGTAACACCAATGACAAACTGCACACAACGCAACGTCTAATCATTGTATAACACGATAGCTTTGTACAAATACAATTGTAGCTTGTTGTGACATACGTTTGTCTTAACAGTCTGGATTACATTTCATTGTTATTAATGTTTATATGTGTTAGATATCACGAATAACATTTCAAAGAAAACAAGAGGTATATACTTAAGCACATCTAAATACAATGAAGACAAGCTTTTAGCAAATAGTGGGAAATAGATAACGCTGTATGTATGATTTGAAAATATTTACAGAAATATGAAGATTGCAGCAATGAATATCATTATTTATTTGCATTATCCCATGCAGTATTAACAGAATAATTCTTAGGTGGCTTTATAATGAATCCCACCATACAACTGGAAACCATTTGACTTTTCTTTATATTTTTTCTTGTTATTATTTATTTTTACTAAAACTAACTTGCAAAACCTGCCTGTTAAAAATTGTCTCAATCTTTAACTACATATATTTACACTTTTATACAGCATATTTATATATTTTACGCTTCTATTATTTAAATATTAACAATATTTTAGTTAAACATATTTTAAAATGTTCCAAAACGTACTGCTGTGGTTTTACAACCCATTTATTGCTGAGTTTATTTTAAGTTGCATATTTTTTTGTTTTGATTTCTCCGTTCAGCTGATTTTCAATTTACGGAGAATTTTCACAATTTTATTTTTGTTTTGATTCATTATAGTTTAAGAGTTTATTGTATGATTTTATTATGTAGTGTTAAGATTTTTTTTATTTAATCCGTTCATTCAATTGTCTATTGTTCGCTTGTGCTGATTTAATGCTATTCTATTTATTATTGTCGTTGTAATGTTATACGTCTGCGTTGTACGATTTTGAGAGAGGGATTTTTGTAAGAAAAACAATTGTAGAATGTTGTTAAACACTTCCTTGTTCGACTAGTGACGTGAGTAGACGTATTTTTAAATCTTTGTTGCCATTTTGTAATTCATGTTGAATTTGTAATATTTAATTTTCTTTTATTTAGTCAACCAAGGAACTTATTAAAGTGTTCACTTTATTGATATAGGATCAATTATTTTTTTTTTTTGTTTTAGGAAGATTTAGTTTAGTTTTCTTCTTCTTTCATTATATTTTAAAGTGTTGATTTTCAGTTATTCAATTTTGCTGTTTCATTTTTATTTTTCACCTCATTTGGGTGAGTAAAAGATTTGTTCTTTCTTTTAGCTTTTTCATTTTTGCATTTGTCCACGGTTTGATTTTAATTTGTGAAACCACGTGGATAGAAGTTTAAAGAGGTTCCTGAACAAATAAAACTTTTGTTTTTGCTTTGTAGAGGAAATAGCATTGTCCTATTTTAATTTAGAGTCAAGTGCAGTTTTTATTTTAGGCCAGAACCTTCAGTTCATGTTTTTTTCCGCACCATTGTAATTTAACCCATTTTGTAAAATAAATTGATTGTTAATTAGCGTAATTGGGTTAAAAATTCTGTTGTTTTATTTTATTTTAAACCTTTTCAATTTTTCGGGTAATTAAGAAAGTCTGATTTCATTCACTCACATTTTACTTTTCGTGGTTGGATTCAAGTTTTAATTTGCGAGGGTAATTCTGAGGTTTATAGTTCTTTTGCGTTCATTAAATTCTTATCCGTTGAGCTAGCTAATTTTATTTTCTTTTTCATTTTAAAATTCATTTTCGCATTTTCATTTAATTCAATCAGTACACAGCAGTACGTACAGAATTTATTCCCGTTTAACGCAGTTTCACGTGAAAACACCGTGTGTTTGTCCTTTACCGTTTGTCTTTAGGGTTGGTAGTAGATATATTCTGTCTTTTATTTCGCGGAGCGATGCACAATTTCCGAATGTACATACGTACAAATATAGATACAGGTTTATCAAAGCTGTTTGCACGTTCTCGCTTCAGTCGAATGAGGTTTCCTTTGATCTACATACTTTTACGTCTGTACTGTGCCGTTTTATGTATAAATACAATGTTTATTTGACGTCCTTTTCAAGTTACTGTGTGTACTTATTAAACATTATTCTTCACATAGGATTTATAGATTTTTTTTTCATTCAAACATTCATATTTATTGCTGCATCTACGATTCAGTGATTATGCAGAAAAATGTGTGTTTGTAGAAAAATTACTTAGAAAATTTCTTTTCGAATTAATCATTACCGATATTACATATACTTAAGAATGGTTAAAACGCAAGAAACTAAAAAAACTCAAATATTTTGAAAAAAATTGAAACAAATCATTAAAATTACTAAAATAAGCAATTTTGAATTCATATCAACAGCATTAAAACCAGATAGCGGACAACCACAAGATAAAAAAGATTAAAAAGAAAAGACTATTCCTGGATAGTTGACAACGTTGTAAAATAGATCAAAAGAAAGAAACATATTGTGCCAAAAGATCAATCTAAATAATGAAAACTGAAAAACTATATCTTATAGTGCAAAACAAATATTTATAATAAAAAAATCGAAAAGAAAATATAATGCTAGAAAATGTGTATGTAATCAATAGAGTGGTCAGAAGTGTCTGCTTACACGGGCCGTACTTGCCTTGCGCTATGCAGAACGTTTAGCCATAGTATATCTTCAAGGCAGTAGAATCATTCCATCCGATTCGTGTGTCTAGTATCTAGAGATGGTAACTATCAGTATTTAGGAATAACAGGTACGAACTGTTCTTAGGTTGGAGAGTGTGCATCTATCAAAATCAGTATCAGTATCTTTACATAGGTATCTGTTACTAGACAATTGCCAAACAACTAACGCAGTATTTTACTGGAAAAACATCAGTGTGCGTACTCATGCTCGTTTACAAAGGCGTTTTCTTGCACTTGGTCATTAGACTGGAAGAAGTATGAGGTAACAGATATATATTAAATCATGTACTTGTTCTAAGCTGTTCCATATTCATACCAGTTACCAAATAACTGTTGTAAGTATTGCGTACTATCTCTACTAGTATTTAGTATCAGTGTTAGTCGAGTCTTCATGAGAATAGTACAATTCTTCGTTAACGTTTTATGCATTGTAAATGTAATACAATTTCGGGCGTAGAAAATCCCAGAAAACGACCATTGTGTCGTAATGTAGATGTTGAACGGCCTTTTTCAAAATATAAAGATATTTTATCATCGCGACGAAAGCGGTTTAGGGAGAAAGAAACAGTAAATCCTATAAACCTTTCTGCTACTTAAATAAAGTAAGGAAGTTATATATAATATTTATAGTTAAATAAATAATTAATTTTGCTGTTTCCCGACACTGTATTATATACTTGTGTTAAACATTAATGTTATGTATATTAAACTTAGTACGGACCTGGCGCGCAGACAAAAGTTGACCACTCTAGTAATCAATATTACATTTTCCCTATAGACTAAATTATATTGAACAATTTTCCCTGTATAAATATATATTTGTTTTTGTAGTCGTATATATACTTCTAAATTCGATCAAAGAATGACAGTAATAGGATTTTCAGATTCCAAACAAAAAAGTTCACCAATTTTAATATTAAAATTGTAAAACCCAAATCAAAGGAACAACTTCCAACTTTTGTAATAAATACACGTGATACAGCATCGTAAATAATATACCTGTGTATTTTAACTTCGTCTCAGAGCAGCAAGAAGGTCGTATGTCAAAAACATCTCGGTTGTTTTCAATATTAAACGTATATCCTATATTAGAAAATATGCGCCGTTCCCTTTGTCGAATATTTTATTTATTCGATCCAATTCCGAATCGTGACGAATATTTTTATTTGTGTGCGGAAGCACTTTTGCGTCACGGCAAAGCGACATAATACATTTACGGCGCCCTTTTTTTCTGTTCTATTCATTTTCCACGTGTTCCGTCGAATGTCGATTACGTTATTGCCGCATCGATCAATTTTTTTTCATTCAATTTCCTCGCCGAAAACATTACAAAAGTAATATCAATTTCGCCCCCGGTTCGACAATTTGAATATAGACGCAATGTGTTCACCGTACGAAATCTAAAGGATTCCATTTGTTTGCGGCTTCTTCGCCTTTTCGCAATGGCGCCAGAATTCATTGATCAGGTGAAAAACGCAGACCTGTTATTGTGATTTCAGGTAATGGAGTTTGTACAGATGTCACACACAAAGAAGTATTGAATCGATATCTCTAAAATGTAAGAAACGGGTGTAAAGCGGCAAAATAGAGACTCAACTCGACAGTAATCGTTTACCTAATTATGAATTAATATCGAAAACAACCCTTCGTAAAGTTAATTAAAAACTTAGTGAGCCGAATGGAACTTTCTAATAATAGTAACGAGCAGAACACACAGGAGAGAGATGCAAAATTAATTAATTATTGCAAGCATCGTTTGGGGTGCGATTATTTTTAATGGGAACACTCCCGCTTAAAAGTTTCGAAGCACAGCTGAAAATGAACGGCTTTAGTTCGATTGTTATCGACAATTGCAGTATTTGGAGTGAAGATAATTGCCGTTTAGTTTTAAATGGCGTATTTTGAACACGTATTTGGCTTTTGTGATAGTCACAAAAATGGTATTTTTTCTAATTTGATGATATAGTGAAGCTACAAACACACTAAGCTGAGTGCGTTTATCAGTTAAAAACTATAAACGCGTTAGTGTGTTTATAAAGGACTTTTATTGAAATATTTTGAGCTAAAAAAGTTCTACACGTTTTACAATAACTGTTGTAATACTCGTACATTGAATCACTCGTGGTTCAAACTTCCGTATTACAAATGTTATTATAACACTAGTGTTTTAATATACTGTCATGCTATTATTCTTTTCGCAATCCATTTAACGTCATGGTGACAGCCAACCTGTCAACCGCTTCGGCATGTTTCTCTTTCAAGTTCTTATGTTTAAAAATTGAAACTTTCAGAGTAGGTAAAAATAAACTTTATTTCTTTATTTTCCTAGTAGCCTTGCAATTCATAAAGTTTTAATAGTTTGTGTCAAGGTTTTATATTAAAAGAAAAATCTAGTGGAATATATATATTTTTTTCTATTTAATCGGATACGTTTCAAAAATACAAATTATCTTCCTCAGTCCTGAAATGTAAAGATTACGTTCACAGAATGTGGCATTAAAATTTTTAAATGACATTAGTCAATTGTTTAATATATTTCATTTGTCAAAAAAATTATATATTAAACAATTGACCAATAATACAGCCATTTAAGAAATTTCAATGCTTGATTATTCAGCAAACTTATATAAAATGAAAAAATTAATAGATGAACATTAATAACAGATAAAAAAATTAAAGGAATTGTAATTGTTTCGTGAATATTTAAATTCGCTAATCCGAAGAAGACCGAATGAAGGTTTGCCTTGAAAACGTTTGGTGTGATAATAAAATTAAATTACTCATAGTTTACCCAACAAGAGAAGCGCATCTGCAGAATGTAGTCATTACATTCTGAGATGTATATGGAATCTTTAGCAAGCAGACATGGCCATTAAGCCGTAATGTTTCTGCAGAAATTAATCAATAATAAAATCCATCGTCCTGACTTGCTGCCAAAGATGCAATTTTATATGTTCCGAATTGCCACGCGCTACCGCGTGGCTCGTGCATACGTCATTGAGGAGGTTGCAACAATGATCGAATTTCTTCGTATAATTCATAGAGTTGTTCGAATTGAGTTGAAATTATAGTGATAATATAGTTATTTTGAAGTTACAGGTATTCTCCATCAATTACTTTAATAGCAATTATACATTCCAGCTTATATGTTTCGGCCTGAAGAGGTCATCCTCAGAGTCAGCTACAAAATTACACAAAATAAACCACATTCAAATAATACGAGCTTTCATACTTACGTCTGTAATTTCTTCTACTTTTTTTATTTTGGGTTTAATTTCGAGTTGGTGCAGTAAATAAATTATTAAGTCTTCAATAGCATTTTATTCTTTTATTTTTCTATTTCTGCTAGGATAATAATAAGAAAAATAAAAGAATAAAATGCAATTGAAGATTTAATTACTTACTGGATCTACTCGACCTTAAATCCAAAAGAACAAAAAGTATGAGAAATTACAGACAAATATTGCAAGGTCAATTTGAAGATAAATCAGCCAAACAACTTAATACTTACGCTAATATAGCAATAAAATTGGATTACATATTTTAGTTATAAAATGTCAGAATATGAAATAAGTTGCAATATCATTAATTGAATATGCAAATTTAAATTTAAAATTTGAAATGACATGAAACTAATAAACATATGATAGACCAGAATGTGAAACTACTTGATTGATTACAGATTGATTTTAGCGTAAAACCATTATTTCTATATTTATGCACCTAATCTTTGTTTGTGTTCGTTTTGCTCCATGTATAGATTCTATTCTATTACACTTCAATTTTGTATTTTACATTTACTTGTTATGTTGTTATTTTTATAGTTATGTTTAATAACTTTAGTTTACAATAAATTCAGAAGATGTGAAAAAATTTAACTCAGCATAATAGGAATTATAACATTAAGAGATAAATGTAAGCCTTACAAGAGTATCATTAACTCCAATTACTTTTGTAATTCGCTAATGGTATGTGACTTTCTTCTTCCATTAATGGAACGTGTAGACTTTATTTAAGCATGTGTTATAATTAAACAATACTATATCTCGCACATATATACAGGGTGCTCCTTGAGGTAATCGATAAACATACACCATGTGTTGTGATTCAGAACAAAAAACTTAGTATCTATTGTATTCAGTTTATCTTCCATTTCTGTGTGAAATGGGAATTAGATAAATAGCCGAAATAATCAAGATAGAAAGACATTCTGCTGTCATTGATGGTGCCTACTACCATTTTTTTTTAAAGTTGGACATTTTAATTCGCGCTTGGGGTTTGCAACATAGAAATTTGTAGTCATTTCTACGGGATGCCTTGTGAGCAAGTATATAAAGCAACAAATAAGGGTAGGAGTCAATTAAGAAAGACTGTTAGTTAATTAGTTTAATAAGAGATAACATCCGCATGGTTCGATTAATCGTCCGATCCAGTGCAACCACTAGGGTCTATTGTAGAGCAGATGTTATTTTAGTGTTCATCCAACAAGTTCATGTTCTTAAGATAACTCAGTATCTTGCAGATAAGTCCGATTCTGTGTAGGTGTTTTCTGAGTCTACAGTAACCACTAAAAACAAGGGGCAACCATCACTTTGACATTTTTACAGTCAAGTTCTAGCAGTTCCTTGGTTCTGACATGACTAGATGAAACACACTCCTTTGCATGCACCAAACCAGAACAGATGTTCTAGCATTGGAGCACTTTCTGATTTGCCCAGAAGAAAGATTGTTGGATGTATAGGTAAATATTTCCCGATCACACAGCACCAATTCGCCAAACGATGCCTGGTATCATAAGGCGTTTTGATGATCTTGAAATATTACGTGAGTTTTGGCCAATTCGCCAAACGATGCCTGATTTCGTAAGCCGTTTTGATGATCTTGAAATATTACGTGAGTTTTGGCCAATTCGCCAAACGATGCCTGATATCATAAGCCGTTTTGATGATCTTGAAACATTACATGAGTTTTGACCAATTCGCCAAACGATGCCTGATCCCATAAGCCGTTTTGATGATCTTGAAATATTACGTAAGGCTTGGCTTCAAGTAAGAAACAAATTTCTTTGAGACTACTTTGAAACTCTGGCAGTCTTCATCGTTATATTTCAACGCATATCTAGACCGTTTCATTCACGTTTATGTTCATCACAAAACCTTTTGAGTTTTTTTTTTGATGATTGTTCTGTGAAGTGAATAAAAGGTATCTTTGCATTTTTTATTACTCAAGTGAATACTCAAGGCTTAAAATAAGAGAATTGTTACTCATATGAATACGGAATGATGAGATGAGTCATTCCATATGTAATGCTTCCCTCTCTGTTTATATGACATAATGTTACTCCTAAGTTATATTTTATTAAAAAGTATTTACTACCGAATTTGTGGAACAACAAAACAATTATTTATTTATGATTCAAACCGATAACTTAATTTAAATACTAAATTAATAAATCCTAAATGTACACAAATGGATACCGAACATCAACAGACAAGCTATCGTTGCTTGCATATACAGCTTTACGTAGAACGCGACGGCAATAAACACAGGAATCTCTGGGCACATTCCCGGTCGTAAGTACTAATCTCCACTGGTTACGGTCTTCGTTACTACGTAATCTGCAGCTTATTCCAGCGTGGACAGCGGTTAAACCGTACAGAGCTCAGATATTTTCGCTAGAACGAGTCTTAACTCACCCTCTCTGAATGCGATAAGTGCTCTGAGAACTTCCATAGCGACACTACTTTGGTATCTGTGCGATATGTCGCCAAACAGTCGAGTTTTTTTTTCTGTGTATTTAGTTGTTGACGTCTTGAGAATTATCTGGGTTGGAAAATATGATTAAGCAGTATAAAGGTTGGATAAAAGCATGTTAACCGAATGTATTTAATGATTTGTTTTTTAAATAAAATAAAGGTAAATGTGGTAGTTTTGTAGACCAAAGTATAGGCATTATCACTAGGGGAGTTCTAAACCAGCGAGTGTAGCACAACACATAAATGATACCGGACACAATATTAAAATAAAAAAAAAAATAAGAATTAGACATCATATACATAGAAAG
Source organism: Protaetia brevitarsis (assembly GCA_004143645.1). NCBI lineage: Eukaryota > Metazoa > Arthropoda > Insecta > Coleoptera > Scarabaeidae > Protaetia > Protaetia brevitarsis. The sequence continues at coordinate 1,850,551 of RXPK01000029.1, read as the reverse complement.
AGCTTTAATAACTTATTGAACCGCATATGTCCATCTCCACTATTGATGTTAATTGGGGTCAAATTGATATCCTCACACTGACATCCCAAATTATTGGTATTTTAATAGGTGGAAGTAGGCATTAGGAAAAGAAATCATTTATAGATATCTTTTTGGAGTAGAGATAACAATGCACGTTTAAGTATCGCATCTTTTTTAATTCATGTAGTCTTTGTTGAAAATGAAAATCCACGAATTTCCGAAATAATTATCCCGAATAAATAAACTAGTGTAACATATAGTCATCCAATATCTTGTGAGCCTATAAAATAAAGGAAAGTCAACATTTTGCATTCCGAGGAGACGAATAATGTAGCATCACTCCGATGCGGCCAACTCGTTAATCGCCTTAATTGGAACAAGTCCCTGTACCACTGTAGTAGCTAGTTATCGCCGCATAACGATTCCTCTTCCCCATCTGCCAAACGCTAATGCCATTAACGAACACACTGTTTGGGATTGATAGACATATTCGTGTCAATTTGCAAAGCGGTTACTGGGGTTGATAGCGACAATTCTTCACCTTGCTATATGATCGTATTTGCTCAATTATAAATTGGAGCTTGAGTGTATAGAAAGCAAAATAATATAATAAATTTGGTGCTGATACTGGATATTTTTGAGGATGTGGTAGGTATACTTTGCATCTTTGTCTTCTATAATAGAATATATTAAATATCTCATTAGGAATAGTTCGTATAAATTACACTATACTCCATAACTCTCATTAATGTATAAATGAAGTTATTATTGCTTTATTTAACTAACCCTGACTAATTTCATTGCGATGTCTGTCCCTATACAGCAAAACTCGTTAGCGACCATGGTCGAAAGTTTGATGACTTTGGCACCTACATGTTAACACCCCATTATAGTTTGAATAGTTTGACTATATTGTCATGTTTATTTAGTACGAGGTATGTTTTAAAGTGTAGAACTCTACAAAATACTAATTTCCTAAATTACTAATGTCAGCATAATGGAGAAGTAATTCCAGCAATTTTTGATGCGTCAAACATTATCAGCCATTACAATGATCTAATTTCTTCGTATAAGTTCGTAACATGTTCGTATTTCGGACGATAGCACAGGAACTTCAACAACCAGCCACCACTAGACCATACCAAATAGTCATTGTCATCTTGTCTTAATAACTTCGCAACTATTAGTATCAGAGATTTAGGTGTGGTGTGGTTCTCTTAACTATTAATTACGAATTGTTTTTTCGAGTGCAATAAAAGATTTCGCATTTCGTAGATTAAATTTTTGCTTATTTAGCTATTTTGTCATCGACGTGATTTTTTTCTGTGTTTAGACTTTTCACTAGAAAATTTCCTAGCTCTTTTAGATAATTTTATTCCACAATACTTTTTCATCCAACTCATAAATCTTTAATAAGCATAAGAAAAAACGTGGTTTTAAATAGTTTACGAAATAAAACATTAGTAGAAAATATTTCAAAATGTGTTGTTGTCATCGTGGTTGAACATCATTGTCATAATTTCCCAAAAATTCCTTAAAGCATTCCCTAACTAGAAACTTTGTGGTTGTAGCCACAACAATCTTTTTGTATATTTAGTGATGGTATTGAACTGCTGTTGTACTTTTTTTTTCAATACAGTTTTGTATGCTGTTGAATATTATAAATCAAATTATCAGTAATTGTAGGCTCCAATATTGCTGTAAAGGTCGATGGAACCTTTCTGTAAACAATGATGTCACTCTCATGTCTGTCGCACTTTAGGTATTCCAAATAGAATTCTAAATTCCTATTTAATGCATATGCGACTACGTACCTACTATACCTGATCATCTTATAGTGAAATGAGCCAGAAATTTGCAATTTTGCACACCAAAATATATGTTTTGTTGGGTGGAATAATATTACAGGCCGATAAAACAGTAATCGAATTTGAAACATTTAACTATTCATAAGCGTGAAGCGATAGGCTTCTCTGAGCAACTTCGTACGTCACGTCTGCTAGACTCCTGCAGAGAGCGCGCATCGATAATAGCATAGGATTCGCACGCTAAATGGCCTGTGAGGTGCCAGCAACTTCACGAAGGTTAAGCTCTGTGAGAGGGACAATGGATTAGAACAAAAATGTGTAGCGAAAGATTGCGCCATCTCGCGGTTCGCGCTCCTAACTTCTAACTGGGAGATGGCAGTGGCTCGCGTTGGAGAGTTTCGTTTCGATCGAACGTTTTTCCGTACTTTTATCGGTAAACCACGATACCCCTATATGGACAGCATTTTATTGTACCTATATAGGACCAGTGTAGAATCAGAGCTATATTGACGGTGGCGTTGCAGGCGGTCAAAGCTATTGTCTTTGTTTCTAATGGATATGTCAATTTGGTGAGTCCCACAGTAACTGATCATATACTTAAGTACCTGTCAGAAGAGAAATCGAGAATATGCTTGTAAAACAGAGCAGTAAAATATAATATTTTCAATCAAGCATATAAATCGTATCAACTCAAATTTCCTACCTATTACTTTAGCCTAATAAAGTAGTCTAGACGGTCTTAAAATATCTTCTTACAATGCTCACTTTATACAATTCTTACAAAGGTTAAGATGTCGAATATTTTGAAACTCAAATTGCAATTCTTCAATCAATTATAAATACTTTAGCAAGATATTCGGCAATTATATCCGTTAATGATTCATTTTATTCTCCTGTTCTTCCTTTCGCAACTTAGGCTGTGGTGTAAATGCTAAGGAAGTTACTTTTCCACCAGTTACATTATCTTCACCAAACATCAAGTAAAAGTTTCTGAACTACCGTCAGTGGAGATGTAAAGTCTCTCTACGGATAACCTAGTCTTGGCTGGGTGATGTCTGCCGAATGTGTGGTGGTGATTAAACCCAGTCACGTTAATTTTAAAATTACCGTATCCTCGCTCGAGCGGCTTTCAGAGCTCAGATGTCAAGAGCGTTTCGTCCCTTAGCCTTCGCAACATTGTTTCGTCTCGCAGTTCGCGCACAGTAGCACTCCCACCGGTATCTCCTCGAATATGGACGAGTCCCGCCGCTGTTTGAGATATGTATCTCTAATTAGGACGAAGGGAAGTGCGTAAGTGTATACTTTAATGTAGGGATCCTTTTTCGAAATTTGCATCCCTTGTTTTGGGGCGATAAGACCGCGAAGCAATTTGGCCGCATAATAAGATAAACGTAACCCTGCGAATTGCTTAGTGAATAAAGAGGGTACTATTAAAAACGTTGTTGCGAGACGTCTCGTATTTATCCATTCTAGTCGGGTGAATTTTCGGAATAAAAGTTAATTTTTAATGAGGATTCCACGAGCATTCCAGAATTTGTAATTAATAAGAAAATTTTTGCAATTAAAACTTCCGGTTGGAAAAACGTCAGGCCCACGTTCATGGCAAAACGAAATTAATCCCTTACGAACGTTTAATTAAACCCGTGCTAAAGGCGATTTCTCGGACACAAATGCGTATTATACAGCGTGTCCCACCAAACTGGTTCATTAGGTTTTTTCGAACGCCTTGTAGGAATTTACTTTTGAAACTTGCAGAGTAGCCTCAGCCCACTGTTATGCATTATATAGCTTGTCTGGTATGCAGAGTGTTGATATCAACCTTCTTACTTTAACTGGAATGATGAAATTTTTGTCCGGTTTAATAAATTTACCGAATCATTTGCAACTAATTCGTTTTGAGGTTTTGTATGGGATGGGAGAAACTGGAACAGAGAAAATCCAATCCTTGGGAGAATATCCAGAGAATGAGGCAAGGTGTCACACTTTTGGGAACTTATAACCAGAAGAGGTTTACAAAATGCATCAACTTGAGTGGCAACAATATTCGCACATTAACAAGAATACTTTCAGGCCATTGCAAACATCTGAGTAAACTTTGATTAGCAAAAGAATCTGAATGTAGTTTTTACGCGGAAAAGGATGAAATACCCATCCCTCTCCTCTCTAATTGCGTAGTCAAAGACGTTTCAACTGGAAGCACGTGAAAAAAGGAGACTTAAGTACCTAATCGGAGGCCTTCTCATATCCTACACTTCCTGAAAGAAATAGGATTGGAAGGTCAGTCAGAACAACAAGAATAGGGGACACAAATCAAAATCGAAAGCAAACTATAAAAAAGTTTCAGTCCAAGCAGGACTTATTTGTCAAATATTAAATTCCAATTCAAAATTTTCCGTTGATCCTGTCAACCCCATCCGTGGACATACTATATATTGATATAAAACTTACATTCATATACATACCCTCTGTCTTTTATTTTATGTTTTAACCAGCGTCATTGAGGCATCATACGAATAAAGACAATCTTCTGATTTGACTATTTTTCTCAAGTATTGCTATTGAAAAAAGAAGCAAAGTTTCCGCTTGTCTCACAGAAGAAGATACAAGGATTAATTTCATGAAAGTGACAGATAGAGAAAGCCCTATTACTGCTTTGTTTAAGTACAATACTTAAAATAGTGCACCGTTTCCGGATTCTATTATGGCACCAGTCAGTTATCAAATCTAACCTAAGCGTCGTTAGTTTTTCTGTATTTGGTTTATTATTAGTGATTTCTCGCCCGTTTTTTCGCTTGCCTTCTCTATTTTGCAAGAACAAAATGTTCGTTTTAGAACACAGAGCCTTCTGTAAAGTTTTCAGTACACTCAGAAAAATACTTGTGTTAATTTAACCAAAACTTGTTTGGATCTACTATAATTTTTTGTTGTATATAGTCAAACATGCTCTTTTGTTGAATCCACAAAAAACATTTTGTTGCATTTTTTTGTTTAACTCAACAATTGTTTTTTTTTCAATCGTACATTTTGTTCAATTTAAAAATATTTTTTGTTCAATTTAAGCTATTAATATAAATGGAACAACATTATGTTAATGTTTTACAAAATTTTATTGTTAATTCAACCACAATTTCCAAAAATAATATTTTGTTTGATTTGAATATCTTTTTTTGAATAAATAAACAAGAATATAGTTAATCCAATCATATTTTTTCAAACAATTCATATTTGTTGAATTAATGCAAGTATTTTTCTGAGTGTAGATAAATTATTTTGATTAAAGGGAATGTAAAATCGAATCTAAACTAATATTGAAAAACCGCGCATAAGATATCCTGTTTATACGGTTTTTAATTTGACTTAGAATTATAGATTTGATTCATACCGACAAAAATCGATGACGTTGGTTAAAACATAAAATAGACAGATAGAGTATGTCATTGTACTTACATCGGTATTAGTAGAACCACTAAATAATCTCACTGTAACATATCATGAGCTATTTAATTATTTATTCAACAAAACTGCAAATATCTCAAAAAGGACGAGGAAAGCTTAATAGGAATTAGTTCCCAATGATTTGGAAAATTTACTGTACCGAGTGTCATTGCACCATTTCATTTAAAATCTGAAAGTTGATATCAACACTCTGCATGCTATGAAGTAGAAGTTATTTTGCTTAAGTAAATTGCAGTGGGCCACGATTACTCTGCAAGTTTCAAAACCGAATTCCTGCTAAAAATTTGAAAAGTGTCCTGGTGGGACAGCCTGAATAGAATGAAGAAACCTACCGTTATTGAAATTCGAACAATAAGAAAAAAAACTTGAGCTAAGACATTAATTTATAGTTTGGGTAAGGTGGAATTTATATGGCATCTCAATAAAATCATAACGTTGTTATTAAAAGGTTTCTACTTGCCCAATGAGGTAAAAGATAGAGCAAATGGATGGAACTAGTTGTAATAAAGTTAGCTTTTAATGGCACCACAACGCGTCGATATAGGTAACGAAATTATAAGGTTAGATCTCATACGAGATCATCAATTTTTGATGAGCTGGAACTTTGCAAACTATTTCTATTAAACTTCTTTTGTGGAGTTATTTTATATTTCTTAAGAGACAAGTTTATTACTCGCGCAAACGAAGTTTGAAGTTCCAAGTCCATGATGTGGCCATAAAATCCGAAGGCGTTAGAATTTTCTTGCTTCAGCTTCTTACATTTTTATTGCTGTAATCTTAATTGACGACCCGATTGAGAGTTTTATTAAAGATCCGTATATGTTAGTATTGTAATTGGATGCAGTGAGATAATAGTTAAGTTATTTATGATTTTTAATAATTGGAACCATTAACGTTACAGCTTTTCGTCACATATCGTATGATGTTTAAGCGTTTCACCACTCCCATCGATTATTTTCGCAAAATTCCAATTCTGTAATTAATTCGGAATGCGTTCCGGTAGAAACCCGAGGCACTGTACAACGAAACGACTAATTCCAAATTCGAATAGCTATTAATTACGCCAACTAGTATTAAGAACCGTTTTGGGCGTCCGGATTAAACCCATTGGCTTTATTGCGTGCTAATAGTCCAGGATGGCCCGGTATAAAGCCGAAATTATTCGGTTTAAATTGCGGGATGAGCTGTAAAGTGGAACAGCGCGCAGGTGATTCATATATTTTGCACGAACAAGTCTGGATGGCGGGTAAAAAAAAAAGAGGCTATTGTCCAAATTTTAGGGAATTCCGTCACACAATCTCATGATCATGGTAAGGTGCATTGAAAATAAACATACAAGTAAACAGTTTTAGATAATTTTATTCATGGATTCTATTAAGTGAAAGTCGAATCTTTCTTTGGATAAAACCAAATATGTAAATGTTGATGGATTAGTGCATGAAAGGAAATTAATTCTAATCCAAATAAGTAAGCCAATTGAGTTTGTATCATCGTTTATATTATCTTGTAAAAGGTATTTAATCTACTGTTGGATAATAAACTTTATTTTTGTTGTTGTGGCAGTTTGCAGCTCGCCAATACACACCATCACGTTCTTCACCAGCAGACGTCTTCATGGAAGATGAGCCTAACAGGATTCTAGCCGGAAAGTCGAGGGTGGCCAGCTTCATGCGCTCGCAGGGCATGCAGTGAACCCCGCTTCTGAATGTGTGAAAAGGGAGCAGCTACGCGAGAACGGCAAGGCTGTCGGAATTTGAGGAGACGTGGAGGCTGCTTCTTCGGCACTCAGAAGGATAATAATAATTTGTCGCTATCAGTAATAAGGTCTGGGACTTCTTCCCAGATCCTCCCAGAGTAAGGTTTTTGCCATGGTTTTCCCTTACTCCGTGGCCATTGATTTTATATAAGTATTATATATAATCAGTGTCCTTGGCGAATGCTGGGAGATAACGAAAGTCGTTCCATGGGCGCATTTAATAATAACTGATAGCTGACTGATTTACAGTAGACTCGCGATTATGTGAACTAATCACATTTTACATTTTTTATCATTTCTCAAAAGTAATATTCGTATGGTCGCGAGGCTACTATATTTTTGTTTTTTATTATATTTTTGTTATTAAAAATCATAGGGAAGTTATTTAGTTAGAGTAGGATCATTTCAATTGTTATGGAACCCATATAGTACTTAGAAGGTAGCCTCGTGTAGTACTTTTTCAGGTGGAGCACGGGGTTAGGATGATTTGTAATAATTTAGTTTTCATAAATAAAGTGAACCCCGCTTCTGCATCCCCGCCAGTATCTTTTGAGTCATTCCAGGGGGCAGTTTCAGTTTTTGGAGATAGCGAAGAGTCGGCACGTGTATTCCGCCAAGGACGCCGATGATAAGGGGTACCATAGTTATTGTGTATTCTGAATATATTTGCCTTAGCTGGAACAATAAATCTTTATACTTCTCGATTTTTTCTGTTTCTTTATCCCTGACATTCTTTTCCCCTGGACAAGACATCTCAATAATGTACATCCGCTTCTGTTTCTCCTCCACCACCACCATATCAGGTCTATTGGATTCAACGGGAGAAATGGTGTTAAATGAGAGAAGTTCCACATAATCTTGTAGTCTTCGTTTGATATCACAGGAACCACACTTTCGACGTCATACGGCGGCACCAGTCTCTCATCAAGATTGTGGAGGTATCGAAGATAGTAATATAGGATCCTTAGCGCATTATCGTGCCCTTTTACATATAACGTGGGGCATACTCCGGGCACCAGGATAAGATATGTATCGTTGTTTCAGAATGCACGTCGTAAGCGGCACAGGTGGTGCTCTGGATCGGTGACTTCAGTACATTGCGAATATAATTAAAACTGTGATATACCCATCCTGGCAAGCTGTGATGAAACCCTGTCTCAGACCGAAGGCCCGACGATTGCAGGAATAAAACTGTTAGTCCTTCTGACAGGTGGTGCTGTTCCATATTTTTACAAAAGACACTGTGAAGAGGCTTCTCACAGTGATTAAGTGTCATTCGATTTAGTGAAACAACCTTCACTTCCTTGGCCATATTGCTAATGCTCAATTGAATCAGCGTATCACGGGCTTTCTCTTGCGAATGACTTCTGGAGCCAAATCAAATTTCACCATTGCCCTGTCAGTCGCCTTGAATAGGAAGGCATCCCGATCTTGTTCTTCGTGGTGTTTGACAAATTGGAGTAATGCGTCCGTTGCTTGCAAAACTCGAGTGGCTGTTACCGTCACGGCCCTATCATGGTAGTCCTCGATGTTTATTAATCCTCGGCCACCTTTTGATCTGCTCATGTACAATCGATCGATGGAAGCGTTTGGGTGTAGGGATCTGTAGTACGTTATAATTCTTCTTGTGAGTCGATTCAGTTGCAACAATTCGTCTGTATTTCATCGAAGTGCCCCAAGCGTACTAGCCAAGGCTGGTGTGGTCAGGATGTTGGTTGCCGTGAGTTCAAAATTCCAGATTCTTCTCAGGATGGTCTCATCTTTGGTCCTCGCAGCCTCTCTTACCGATATTCTGATGTGTAGTCCCTTCTGCTCAACTCCAAGGTAGATATATTATTATTATTATTTTAAATCTATTGCACTGTATCAGATACAATAAACATATTCTACGAGTGTGTCTCTAAAGACAATAATTTAACAAGGGAGGCAATATTAAACGCATCGTTCCTAGTTTTGCTATAAACATATGCATTAATTACATTCCAACCTTTCCACAAAACACTACACGTATGGATCTATAACAATAAAGCATTAAAGTCGTGCGTGACTGTACAAGCCGAGTGGAAAACATCCAAACGAAGGGAGAAGCTCCAGCTATAAAACTCTGGAGAATTGTAAATTTATGGAAATCGCATGTTTAATAATACATGTCTAGACAACTAGTTTAGCACGCAAGCTTCATCGTGAATGCGCAACTATTTCAGACATGTCTCCGCGGTACAGTTCGTTGTTGCAGCTATTTGCTTATTTCAGTTCAGCAATATCCGTTTCAAACCTTGCCGCCTGATTATTATGAAACCAACTTATATATAGTTTTCGAAATCCCAGACGCTAGACTTAAAATCCCTCGTGGCGGTTTCAATCTTCGCGTCAATCGTCAATTGTTTGTACTTACCTGCGTTTCGCAACTCGACAGGTATTAGATTTCTTTTACCCTTCTGTTTTCAGTTAATCTAAAATCTCATTAAAAACTTGCGGCAGATGGAAAGTTCTATGCCGATTATCCTGTTAGGGCAGTGACGCTTTTAGGTTAATGAGAAAAGTTCTCTATTATCACGAAGGAAGAGGAACATTTACTAGTACTCCGAGTTTTGCGCTGAACTCAGGTTTGCATATTTTTAAACCCGCCAACCTGAAATATACCTACAATATGTATAAAAGAAAATATTAATGGAAAAGTTATGCTACGACATCCTAAATGAAATACCCTCAAGGATTTAAAAAATATATCTACAGCGTTAAAATGACGTTGTGAACGTCGCTGTGAAGTTCATAAATAGAGAGACTGTAAACCGGTTTAGCCGGCATAATATATCATTCGTTCAACAACCCTATAAGGTTACAATACTAAAACAACCCTTATTTGAAACATCTCATTCAAAACCTTCCCACAAAACTTCAACGACAACAAAAGCAGGAAAAAACGCCCCATTACCTTATTAGAAGGGTACGTTCAGGGAAAATGAATCATTGTATAAATATAGGGTAGGCGATGAGGTAATTACGATATTTAAGCGGTTGTTACCATATTATACCGGTGCTTCAGACGGGGTTAGTTACCTGTAATACACGTAAACTGGTGAAAACGATGAATCAACTTGAGTATGATGTCATCAAGATTTTTTTATGCTTTATCAGATGTTTCCAGGTTATGTATGATATGCTTTAGGCTATAACAATATTAAAAAAGATGCTTTTATAACAATAAATTAAAAGAAAAATTGTTTTTTTTTTGAATGAGCTTTGTAATACAGAGATCTATATAGGAGAAGCTTTGCGAATTCAATTACTGAAGGCTTATGGTAAGATGGCAGATGAATGCTTTAGAGAAGTATTAACGCGTCATTAAAATGAAATTAATTGCCAGATTACTACTCCATACATCATAAAAATATTAACACAGCAATAGGAAAAATAATAACTAGATAGATGTTACCTAATTTTCGGATGTAAGTATATATATTGCTATGGCATATTTTGGTTTTTAATATTAAGCAGGTACACAGGATTCAATATTGGTGGCAGCAGGGGTTTCATTTAGGGGTCAAATGCGTGTGTTTTTGACTGGAAGGGAAAATTTTTGTAAGATAAAATCCCATAACTGGAGTCCGCGATTTTTCGGCAATCTTTAGAGAAATAAGTGGCCTATTTGACATGAATAAATGTCAGGATTAATTTTGACAATTTATGTATATATTCCGGGTAACGTTTTGTATAATTGGAGTGATAACATAATATAATTTTGGGCAAACTTATATACTAATATTTTGACATCACAGAGAAAAATAAAGTGATTTATAAACAATAATGGAGATAGAAGAGAGGGAAGTGGACAAGTCATTGAAGGTCTTTTTGCAATGTATATGAAAGATAGGTTAGGAAGAAAGGGAACAAATTGCTCAATTGTTAGCGGAAGTAAGAGATATAAGAATAGAAATTAAATCAAGTTTTAAAGCCACAGGAACTTCGTATTATGAATCAAGGATCGAAGACGAAATTGCGAAGTAAGAGGGAAAGCAAAGATTTAAAAACATACATGATTTTACGACGAAAAATGCACAAAATGAAGAATATTATGATGCTTATAATTTTTATGATAATTTTGCATGCGACTCTGAGTGTGAAATTATGTTATTCTATAAAGAGAAAGGCAGGGGTATTGTTAATATGGAGGTTATAGAAATAATTAATAAATCACATTAACACGCCTTTCTTAGAAGATGGGTGTCAAAACGCAAAAACTCTAATTTTCCTCCAACTCTGACTTACCGTAGACCTTGCTTATAGTGGCCCTACTAGCTGCAGTGAAGACAGGATGGTTCGAAGAGATGGTAAATGGGCGCCACTGTGGTTTCAAAAACACCTACTAGGTCTTCGCATAAACCCAGAAACTGCGGGATGTTAAAGGAGGAAAACCAGGAGAAATACACGAAAATGAAACACGGGCAAAGGCTTGTTTAGGTTTTGAATATTGGCAATGAGAAACCACAAAATATATAATTACTACGATTCAGTATGATAATTGAAAGGCGCACAAAAATTAAGTATGAAGTTTGTGAAAATATTAAATAAACATCTAAATATTTTTAAAAATCTCTCTAAATTATAATATCCCAATTCTGATCAAAACACAACAAAATTACATAAATTGGCCAAGCTCTAGTAAGAATAAAAGAAAGTGAATTGGACCAGCTCTAGCAACAAATGTAAGTAGTAGTGCGTTCATCAAAGTAAAACCAATATGTTTTACTAAAATAACCAAAAAATATTTTTTTATTTGATATATTTCACAATAACATCGTTACAGAAGTCGTCATGTTATGTAAATATGTACGCATGTACCTTATTGCAGCAGTAAGTGCAGACAAACAAATATGTTAGTGAAGTTGATTGTTACTGTTTAAACTAAAAGATACAGAAGAGCATAAGTTATCTAGATCCCAAGTACTTGTGCAAAAGATCATAACAATTTTATCGTATATAAACTGGATAATTTGAAAAACAAATGTAAAGCTTTGATTTATCTATTGCAAAGAATGTTTAAATTTATGTCTGCAAATGAAGCGAGCTGTCACGAATTAAAATTTACAAGCGAGAAGGCATCACTACCCAAGTTAAACATTGTAAATAAGAAAGTAAAAATACGCCTACTTGAGTTATTGTTGCGTGTGATGGGGGTAAGCCGATAACCAGGATTCTAACGTAGCAATTTTCCCGCGTAGAGATGTTTGACAGAGCTTGCCGATGAACTACGTCCAGCCTCAAGATGTAACGAGTGCTGGAAATTTATTCGTAATCTCACCAAGGCGGATATCTTCCTAAATAGAGCGTGGTCTCCTGTAATTTGATGTTCTAAATTTCCTCAAGAAAAGTATGTAGACATCGGGGACAAAGCGTATAATACGTGGACACGCTAACAATCACCTAGAGGGATCAATCTTCCTCGTAGAATTCGGCAGAGATACGTATAAATGCAAAAAGATTGTGAAATTGCACTTATACCGACGGAGGAACCTAAGAAACGAAGTCCAAAGACAGAAAAATATGAAAAAGTAAAATGGCATAAGACGGCGGCATGTTTACCGTTGACTGCCCCGATAAAAATCCCTTGAAGAAAGATGTAAAACGTCAAAAATGCGTTGAAACGTGAAATGCTGCCTACAGTAGATATACTGAACACTAAACTTGAAACCAAAGCTTCTTTAAAGCCCACAAGTTTCACATAAAACGTTAACAATACTCATCAGGGAGCTTAGCAACGGTTCATCCCATCAAATTCTAGATCATTCGAGAAAAAATGCTAGCCGAACCCTACGGTAGAGAGAGAGAGAGAGAGTACCACTCCGTTGGACAGGCAGTAACTTACCAAAATTAACGCTGTAATACGGGAATTGACAGATGACGCGATTAGTACCGTTATATTAGAAGTTTAAAAAAATCTCATGACCCAGTTCGGTGCGACACTCTGTATAATAAAAAAGTCTTTGCCGTTTTTATTTTAACTTTACCATGTAAGGTAAATAAAACTCCAAGAACTCCAACTTGCCTTAACGGTTCGAGAATCCAGCATATATTTGAAATGTATATTTAGAATATTCGAAAAAAAAGCTAGCCTGGAGCGACGTAACGCTAGCGTCGGGTCGACTACACCTTTTCCGGTAGATAAATATCCGGAGGGGCGCCTGTAATGTACCTACGGTGTGTTTAATGAATGTAAAACTCTTCGTTCGATTTCCGGGCCGAAGGGGTGCCGTATATATCGAGTTGTTCGAGACGACTGTATACGACGAGCAAACGTACAATGACGTGTATTGGCAGGATGGGCGTTTCGAAGTCCTTTTGTGCGAATGTGCGTGCTTGAGGACACGGGCGAGGAAGAGTGTAACAACTCCCAATTCACCCCTCAACTACAGAAGGTTTGACGTGCTCACACGAACCGCGTAACTGCGCGTCTGGAAAATAAAACAGTTTCCTGGTTGGGGAGGAAATTTCAAGGGGGAAAATTTGAGGAAAAGCGACGCGTCACCTCAAATTAGGGGGTGGGCGTGAATGATTTTCCGCTGTACTTCAGAATTCACCACGGAATTTATGACATCGAAACAAGTTTCAATAATTAAAATTGATTCTTTTGTAAAACTGATTGAACAAACGGTTTGAAAAGTTTGAACTCCGAACCTAAAGTATTATGAACGTCGAAAAAGATATAATAATTACTATGAGAGAAAAAAAAAATACTATAATACTATACTTTTACATTCTTTACACTACAGTTAGTTTCTCGTGAGACACTTACGAGTTTTACGACAAATTTAGATTTAAATTTTTTTTTTGACCAGTATATATTCTTCTTCTTGATTTTTAAGTCTTTTAGAGAATATATAGAAATATATAACAACATTTCGCATTTATTTCAAAGCTTGTTCAAGTTATAAAATATTCGTAGAAATATAAATTGTAAAGGGTGACATTAAAATTATTTTTTTTTGTTTAATAAGTGACAAAATCATTATTGCTTTGTTTGCTATAAATTTATAATTTGTGTAATTTAAATATTTATTTTTAATATAATATGTTGATTTGATTATTTAGTTAAATATGCCAACGTTATTAAATTTGGTAATAAAACAGATTTTAAAAAAATGTTATTGTATTTAGTTATAAAATTAAGTTATATAGTTTCTAGTTAGTCTGTTTTATCCTTAACTGCATTTTTATGTTTAAAAATTTAATTTTTATAAATAATATATAACGTGTTTTTGAATTTAATTTTTTGTTTAAAATTGTTATATTTATGCCCTTTTATTCTATTTTCTAAATATTGCACAGTTTCACCAATATATACACCATTACATTTTTGAAAGTCTATTTTATACACTAAGCGTTATATTTTATTCTTTTTTTTCAGTTTTTGATTTTAATTTTAAGGAATTTGTACATATTTTGTAATTGCTTGATTATCACATATATTTTTTGGCGATTTATGATGGAAAAGAAAAAAAATTGTTTAATATTTTGATCAGAGAATTTGGATGATTATTTTGTTTAAAAATATCTTTTGCTTTATTAATAGCAGCAAATCACCTGGCTGATAGTCGAGTGGCTTGCACGCTTGGCTATCAGTATGGAGTCTCACTCTGGTCAGTTACGATAGTCGGTTTTCCCGGGTCGTAATGTTGATCAGGAGGGAGATTTGGCTCTGCAGGAGTGCCTGGACAAGCTGAGGCTTAGGCATTACCACGCCCTTAAGAAAATATCGAAAAACTGGACTTGTTAGTGTTATTGCCTTGCCAATTAATTTTTTACTTAGCTGAAAGGCAGTTTAAATTTTGAATTATATCGTGACAGTGCCTATAATTTTTGCCACGTACTTGTAAGTGGAGTAAATAAACTTAAATATTCATTTTGGTACCTAATTTATTTTAGATTTGTTTAGGTTCGACATCTTACACCAACTTAAATATTGGAAAAGTGCATGATTTAATTTTTTACCTCATTTAGTGAAATGTCACATTGATAATTATTTCACAGCCACTTTCCTTTTGTAGCCATTCTTTCTTTTTATTTTTTTTTTTTACACACAGCGTTTGCAAAATCATTTAAAAATGTTTTTCGGAACCAATACGCTATGTGCTGGTAACCTTCTGATAATAAATCTACATTTATCTTGATATTGCATGACCAGGAAGTCATTCTTAAATGAAATTCAGATACCTCCACTTACTGGAATTTGGTGGCAACAGTTCAATGTGAATTTGAACTAAACGACAGGTCGAATATAAAACAATGGCAAAATCATTAAATTGCCCATAATAAGGATCTGTACTATCGATACCTAATTGTGAACGCAAATTATTTTTTAAAAATCCATTTTTCATAAGAAAATAAGATTTTCATTCGCATGTTGCACATAATTTTACATTGTGATATACATATGTTTTTCTTGGAAAAAAAGGCCTTCAGCCTTTAGAATCAGGGAAAGTGAAATAGGGAGCAGTAGTGAATATGAATATAGTAGTATATTAAAACACTAATGTTACAGCAACTATTGTAAAATATGCTTTTTACACTGTTTTTTTCTGTTTCGCATTAATGTACATTTATTTATTATTTAAAATGGTATTCCTTATCCATATAGAGAATTTCAATGTTTCCATGTTTGTGGCATAATTCTTGTGCCATCCGCAATTACATACAATAGCCTATATAAAAAAGTCAAATATGAAATTTCAAATCAAGAGTTGTACAACCAACCTCAAACAAAATGTCACCACGAACAGTGTCACAAAATAGCAAAAGCAGTGTGTCAATCGAAACTTTGTGACACTGTTTTTCTGCAAAACAGTTACACAAAGTGCTCATTGTATATGCGAATAGAAAAAAAATAGATTTGTTACACTTCTGCAATAATGGGTTTGTATTTTCAATAAACTGGGCCCCTTCTTACTAGGACGGCAAATTTCATTATAATCGCTTTATTGCGTGTCCGGAAATGTACTTCCATCTTCCTTTACTCGATTTGAAATCAGAGGGAGTACGGTGAATGTGTTTAATGATGCAGCAGCACAGTATTGAATTATTATGTGGGTCAACGATACAATCTGATTTTCAAAACCGTTCCCATGATCTTCGTAATATATGAAATACCACTATGATTAAGGAAATGTTGTAAATAAAATTATTACATTACAAATTCTCAGAGGAACTCTACAAAATATTTTTAGGATCTTTAAATTGATAAAGATATAAGGTAAGTCCAGGGTAGATGAACCATTAGTATAGTCGGACCACTAACGACAACCACTTTTAGTTGCGTGTCTGGCAGTATACATTACATTTGAACAATTTGAGAAAAACTAACCGTCAACTGATGACTTTTTATGTAGTTACGGTGAAGTGATTCATTCGAATACACCAGAAATTTTGTGCCCGTTACACAGTGTTAAGTAGAGGAGTCTTCAATAATAATATTAATCTTTATTCATGGCCAATATACAATTGGATTGAATGCGTCATTAAACTAAAAAACACAATAAGTTCGATATACTAGAGAAATGATAAAAACAAAATAAAGTAAACTGCAATCACGAAGATAAAAACTCATTAAAAACTGTAGAAACAGTAGAACTGTAGTAGCTGGCTACCCTCTGGTAGATTAAGGGCTGGGCAATAAGAGAGGGTTTCTTTGTTAAAAGTATAAAAGTTATGTTATAACTTTGTCATAGTAGCTAAAGAGAAGTTTTCCAGGCGTAGTGGCAGACATCATGCGTAACGTACTGCGAATGGTGGAGGAATGGTGCCTTTCACAAGGAACCTCAGTCAAGAAAAACAAAGTTGGTTGTTTTCACCCACATGAAGAAACTTAATGACCTAGGCGGTTTTAGACTGTTTGGGCAGGAGTTACAATTAACCAGAGAAGTAAAGTATCTGGGTGTTACATTCGAAGCAAAACTGAGTTGGAAAAATCACTTAGTCAAAATAACGATCAGGGCTACGCAACTATTCTGGCGATGCAGTTGCTGGGGACTCAAGAAGAGGGTGATCCACTGGCTATATACTGCTGCGATGAGATTAGCGATAACATATGGGGCAGTAGTCTAGTGGAGAAGGACAGAAGTGTCCTCCGCAGTGAAGCTGCTCACCGCTATCCAGAGACAGGCGCTGCTGGGAATCACTGGTGCAATCAACATTACAGGGACCGCTCTTTGGAAACCATTGTGGGCCTCCTCCTCACTAGAGCTTTATGTGTAAGCGGAGACTGTGAATGCGATCCTGAAAACCAACAGCTTGTGGCATCCCAACACTAGGGTTGAAGGAAACACTGATACTACGGGTAGGATACTGAACGGACCATTGCTGCAAATGTTCACGCACAGTATGGCACCCGAGATTATCTTCACTGAGAAGGTGAGAATCTCCATACCGAACAGAAACCAGGCACGTAGTACTTTCGTATTTACGAAGTCCAATCAGCGTTGACAAACCAAAAATTTCCTGATTACTCGCGAACAAACAAAAATTAAAATATAAGAAATAATATGCAAAACTTTATTGTTTTTATCAGCAGTGCACTCGCTTTCAAAACCATCCTTTTCTTATTATAAAAACCTTTATGCGGTATAAAATTTACGAAGGAGAATTTATAGTCTATAAAACATGACGAGGATTCCTATATTTGTATGAACTGCTTATATTCTCCGCTTCATCGAATTTTAGGTACACTTTTATTCCTACTCCGCGCATATACATCCATAAAACATTTTATTTGCCCCAATCCTGTATTTCTTCTAGAATTCGGAATATTGAATTTTTAGGTTGCGAGTCGCGACCTCGTATTGCCGGACCTCTTCTCGTTTTTAAAATTATATTTATGTTAGAGTTGAGATGAGCCGGGTCCTCTGGCACAATAACAGGATAATAAAAATGCTCGATGAAACGAATCTGCTTCATGTATAACATGTTATATTTTAATGGTATTAGATAGTGTATGTGTCAGCCGTCTACTACGTAACAACACCCGTTGGGAATTGAAGCTGTGACGATAACACGAAGCAATTAGGTGTTCTAGTGTGACTTACTACATCACAATGTATCTGATGATGAGAATAAATCATTTCTGGGGTTCCCTAAAGCGATTTGTACAGACGCTAAAAAACAATTCCAATGGAAAATAGTCGAAACGCATTGTTTGCAGAGAAAATAACTTACTAATTAAAAGATAACATACATATTTCGAAGCTTGTGTTTATAATTATAATATATTTTGTTCCCCTTGCTACTGAAACAGATAGTTGTTATCTAATTCTTGTTCCCAGTAAATATGGTCGCGTATTCAGTAAAACTGCGGTACTTCTACCCCACGTTAGATAATCTCCCGGAAAGTAACTGCACGAAACAATGACCCGGCTCGATCATAAAAGGGCAATTTGCAAGGGAAAATCGATTTGGGAACAATGGAGCTCAAGTCTAGTCTTACACGGGTAACAAAAAAAACACATCAGCATCTGGATGGATATTATAACTAGACGTCTGCATTGAAGACGTAAAAACAACAGACAACAGAATTGTCCTGATAAAGTGAACAACACACTAAAACATTCGAAATGACAGAGGAGAGGATAGTTGAGTTAAAGTTTGTTAATTTGACGGATTGTGGAATCGTTTACATTGAGATGAATCAAATTAAATTCTGTATTATGAAATTTATGACGGTCAAAAATAAGGGATATTAAAAAGTGGATAGTCTGATGCATCATTCATAACCTATGTGAGAAAAACAGGTTTGTGGCAATGTGTATGTAGTGTTAAATGAAAGCATAAAAAAAGGTGCTAAACTGTTGTAGTTAATTCAACAAAAATAACTTCAATGTTCTAGATCTTACAACGAAAAATAATGAGAAGAAATCACTGGAATAACAACATTAGATTTGCATAGATTCAAGTAAAATTAATTTATGGTAGCTATCAGGGTTGCATCAGATTCAGCCGATTTTGCAAATAAAAACTATATTCTACTGCTTCAAGTGATCGGCAAGTAATAATGATAATTTATAACATTGTACCCTCATTTACAGTTTTGATAAAAAAAGTCAAAAGCAGAGGTCCTAAATTCCACCCTTGCGGTACACTGGGTTGAATAAAAATTAGCAGATTCGTTGTCTAGGTGAGACACAAAGTAATTTTTATGCTATGATGCGAATATGATTTGAGTCCCGTTGAGAACCACATGCCTGAAGTGTTTACTGTATAGTCTATCCATATATATAACGATTTTAATAATGGTGTTTACCGGGGATTATCCATTACCGGTTGCGGCATAAACACTTCTTTTATGAAGTTCGAGTGTTAGTGAATAAGTCATATCATTATATCTATGAATAGACTATACCTGTTGCAGCAGGTAGTGGATAATCCCTGGTAATGATGGTACGTTTAATCCTATCAAAAAGTTTTGTTTAGGTGTCTGCATATGATATTACTATTATCATTATTGTTAGACACATGTGTTTTCTCGGTTATGTGTGGTTTATATACATGTACGGTTAAATAAACGATCTTCTTATTATTATTGTATACTAAGACAAAGCTGAATACTTAGGATTAAGTGGAAATTGTAAAAGTTCACTGATCTTTTCCGTTTATAACTGAGGTCTTATGTCTCCTAAATTACTAACTTATACCATATTATTAGTCTTTACTTTGTTAAATATTGAATTTATAGTTTAATTTTTAATTATTCAATGTATTAAACGAGTTTTTATTACTAAAACAGCGTAATTTTAAATAATATGCATAATTTCTTAACAAATTTATATCAAAAACATATAAAGAGTATGAGAACTCTTACCCAAGGTGAGTATATTTATTTGGAATGTTTAAATTAAATATTAACTAATATCTAGTATACTTTGGATTCTTAAATTCTCAAAATAACTTTTAAATATCCCGGCATGATAAGACAGAAAAACCACGTCTATCAACTTATACATATAAAAATTTCAATTTCAACTGTCATTTTGCAAATATGAAAAGTTACCTCAAAATGTTCGAAATGTTAAATACTTATTTACACAGAAATTTATTAAACATTAATTTGACGAAATACTTCGTATATCAGTTTGCATACTCCCAAAAATACTTCAGAATGGAGTTTCCTCGCTGTGACAAACCAGAGATGTTGCAAAAGGTCCACATCAGGAGAACAACGCCGCTATTAGAAAAATCCAAGAAAAAAAATCTCCATCACAGCATCCAAAGTGTATACTTATATTCGATACTGCAGAGACATGTATGATTCCATATAAGAAAATGTATTAACACAGCGAATTTCTTCTAATATTGAACAATCTTGGCATTTAGTCTGTATATTTTTAGGTCGAAGGTAAATACATTGATTTACAAAGAGGATCCTCTTCGATGTCGGATATTCTACAGGAATATGATTTCATTGATTTAACTTGATGAAAAACAAAACAATTTTTAAAAAAGACTACTCATTTATTTCATGCGAATTACATTCAGTTTCTATCGCTTTGAAGCAAAGTTGAATCCTAGAATATCGTTTATATATTCAAGGGCTGTTATGCGAATTAACCAAATTATACTGGACTTACAAACAGGTATGTACATAAAATAATAATTACATCTACTATGGTTAGTGGTTATTCCTACGTATGTACCATAACAATATAGGTATATACTCGTTTTTTGACTTGTTTCACTTTTTAAACAAGAGAAAAAATGAAATTCATTATTATTAATATGTCTAAATTCTGAAATCGGTTTTAATTATTATTGTAATCCACCTACTATTACACAAGCCGCTAATATTTGGTTTCCGCCCGATATACAGTTAAATATATACATTATTGACGGTTAGATGTTAATAAGCCAAAGTAATCAGGCGTCGATATTACATTATAAACCGATATTTGGAGCTGCCTATGGGGAATTTAATCATTTCAGCGGCGTTTTAGTATTCTGCTATGACGCCGCGAGTAAATACGTTCTCGTCAAATCCCTCCATAAAAGCTCTTCGGTTATGCATACAACGTTACGATGTTGTTGCGTTAAAACACGAGTTATATTGTGTGTGGCAACGCAGTTAAATTCTGTTGATAATGCTGTCGAAGAGGATGAGATGTTGTTTCAATCAATAAAAATGTTATTTTAATGGAACGATGTTTAATCAGAAGTTGTTTAGTAGTAGTAAAAACCTTAATATGAATTTGTAACTAGAAATCTGGGTGTTGGTGGTAGGCATTGCTTAATGTTTTTTAAATATTTATACATTTTTTTTGCAGGACAAGAAGGATGTGTATACGAGCGGATTTAATTTCTTCACTAGATTAAATTATTTTTTTAGCAATATCAAGTGCAAAATTGGTGCAAAAAATGAATAGTTCGATGAAGCTTTTAAATGGTGATTTTTTCTATTATACTGTGGGGTGGAATTCAAAATTTTTAAAGTGACTGAATAAGAAGGTTGACTGGTGTTATCTAAAGGTACTCCGAAAAAAAAATCACTAA
The DNA here is from genome assembly GCA_004143645.1 of Protaetia brevitarsis. Classification (NCBI taxonomy): domain Eukaryota; kingdom Metazoa; phylum Arthropoda; class Insecta; order Coleoptera; family Scarabaeidae; genus Protaetia; species Protaetia brevitarsis. Next base: position 1,828,984 of record RXPK01000029.1, on the reverse strand, counting down.
AGGTGTCTTCACATACATAGGTACCTCATTTTGTCATTGGTTGTATTTAACAGGAAATACATACCTTAGAAGGGCGATTAAAGGCAATTCCTATTTCACAATTAGCTATATTTTGTATTATCAATTACGTGGTTTACTACATCATCAGCCTCACTGGTTTGAAGCATTCAATTAAAAAGATATTTAAGCACAAACATAAGTTACATATATATAAAGAATGAATTAGTCAAACTTATAAAATATAATAGTTCATGATACATTAATTCCAAAAATTATAGTACATAATTATACCAGTAATTTCAATCAATTACTTTACTAATAAAATTACAATTGTAAACCGTATTCGTTAAATAATATTCTTACTATGCTTATGTTAACAAAGATGACAGCTAAATATTAAAATTAAATATGTCATAATTAGAAAATTTTAATTCGTGTGAATTAATAAATTAAAATGTTTTTTAAAAGAATATTTAAATTTGAAATCAAATTTAAAAACCACATTCGTTAAATAACATTCTTACTATATTAGGTTAACAAAGATTAATGAATTTGAATTTAAATTTAAATATTCTTTTTAAAATATATTTTAATTAATTCATATTATTTAATATTTAGTTAATATAACATATTTAATTTTAACGTTTAACTTCAATCTTTGTTAACGTAATGCTGTGGACTGGCACTCCGGGTTTTGTAAACTCAGTGTTTATTTTTTGAAGATCAAGTTTTGGCCATGCTGCGCGCAAATTCTCACAGAAGTTAATTTATTTTACTTTGATAAGATTTTGTTAGTTGATTTGTTTGTTTATTTAATTGTTCAGTCATTTATTTTATTTTCATTCTTTAATATGTTTAGCATTTGTTTATCTTGTATTATTTCCTTCTTAAAAGGCATATTCGATAATCTTTTGCGGCTGTTGCAGCGCGCGCAATTGTTATTTTGTTATATGTATGCGAGAAGTGCCTCTTAGGGACTTAGTTACTGAATTGATGTCGCGTAAGTACATGTAAATATTTAGCTCATTGCACCCATTTTGCAATCTTTCTTTTGTAAAGATTTGTTCGATTATATTGTTATTTTGATCATCATTCAGACAACTCAGTTTGTATTAATTGGTGTTATATTGTTGTGCACAATTTATATGTAAGGCCCGTTAATAATTTTTGTTCTAGAAGATACCGCGTTAAGAGTTTAAATTTTCCGTTTTTTTTTTGTTAGTTTTCAATTTTATTGTAATTTAATCACCTCGGGTTAGGTGAAAAAGAAGCTTAGAGCTTGGATGTTAATTCCATTATTTTTATACTTGTTTCTCCACGTGTGATGTAAGTTAAATTATAGTTTGGTTTAAATTTTTGAAACCACGTGGATTTTTTGTGATTTAAGATTTTCCTTCTAGAACAAATCTTCCATTTTGTTTGCTGAAGGATTTGAATTGTCCTTCTTAAATTTTAGATTCACGCAGGGTTTGTTTTAATCCAGGACTTTCAGTCCATGGTTTTTTTACCCCTGTTAATTGTAATTAAATGTTTTTTTTCTTTTTCTTTTTATACTATAAAATTAATGAATATATATATAAATATCATTTTAAAATTACAGTTCTTCTATTTTTGAATCAACCATTTCAATCTTTGGGGATTTTAAAAGAAAGTCAATTTATTTTCGCCCACATTTTGTTTTCATGATTAGATCAATTCTGAAAATAACCTTGAGGTTATCTGTTCTTTTGCGCCCTTTTAAATTTTTATACGCTGAGCTAGCTAAATTAATTTTGTCATTTTTCATTTCTTTAAACATATATGCTTGTACAATCAGTTCACAGCAGTAAGTATAGTAAGAATGTTATTTAACAAATATGGTTTATGATTGTAATTTTGCAGATGGCTCTGAAGATGGCCGAAACATGTAAACCGCAATTGTAAGTACTATTAGAGTAGTTGATGGAGATTAATTGCATTATGATTCACTACAGTTTCAGCTGAATCTGGACAAAACCATGAATACAAAAAAGTTATTAACAAAATGGTTGAAAGTTAAATTATAAAAATGTTTTAAAAATTAATAAAAATAGGTTAACTGCTTTTTCCGAATGATATGATTTATTAAATTATTTGTTTTTTCAAATCTTGCCGACTCCTTGTAAGATATAAACAAAATTTTGAATAAATTCTTCACAAAATTAATTAAATATAAATCTCTAAATTCATTATGTAATCAACATATTTAAAAAAATGGATAGCAGAAAGTAGAAACATAAATGTTGCTGCAATAATGAGATGAATTCTGAAGACTCATCTTGAAATTAAAAAAGGGGATTGACGTATTAACCCTGCACCCACTTCAGCATCAGTATGATGACAATGGCGACAAGAGAAAAAAAGGAAATTTCTAATCTAAACAAAGATCGTTCAAGTACTCGATGTAAAAAGAGGCGAATAGGATGACGACACAGACGTTATGGGCATATAAACCAGCACTTGACGATGCACGAAAAAAGTTCTCCGACAACTCTGGTGTTATGAATTCGCGCCGTTCGTCGTCGAATGAAGGATAAAACGTTCACTACAAAAGAATTGAATTGCCACACTGCGGCACACGCCGAGGGGATTGTATAGAGCGTCCCTGACAACGGAAGTCTCCGATGGAAATGTCGAGGGCGCCGCAGGTTCAGACGCCAGCGTCAAACGTACGAATTATTGTTTCCATCCGATGATAAGTTGTCCTCCGGTACTGACGTTTCGGGCTGAATCGAAAGAAGGGAAAGGTGGCAAGTGTCTTTTTGCTGTAGCATCGTGTTGAGGTATTGATTTCTCCGCTTATTTCGATACCCGTCATTTCATCTATCGTGGAATTTGTTCAATGATATCGGTAAAACAGGTGTGGGAGGTAAGATATTGAAATTTTGTACATGGAAAGGATGGGTGCAGACATACGAAATTGAATAGAGCTAGATTTTCGCTGCAAGGAGCTTATTGGATTTTCTAATAAAATACTTCTGATACTAGTTGAAGTAAACAAGACGAGATAAAGAGAATATTGAAGACAAAATACGGAAACTTGCTTACGCGAAAAGAAATTTAAGATATTATCAACAGAATTTTGTGTGCTTTGAAAAAATTGCGAGATGCCAATCATTGGATATAAAAAATACTCATATATCAAGAATTAAGAATCGTACACTCAAATCGTTTTCAGTTTGTTTTAGTATTAACTGCCCCTTTCAGTTGATAAATAATTAATTTACTTTTAAATTCCACAAATTTTGCCGACTCTTTGGTGTTTAACCGGCGCCTCCACCAAACATTTCTACTTTCTTGGAAATACTACTAATATCTATTACAAAATATTTTTGGCAGATTCTCTAATTACACATAAGAAACAGCATGGAACACTACTGAACAGCTATGAGACCGACGTCAATTCATAGGTACTTTAGCAATTAAATTTGCAGGTACTTTAGTTTTAATATAAAGTTTACCTTGTGAGAAGTAAATTGAACCTAAAACTGTTATTTAATGAATTTGTAGTACACTGTCTGCAGTATTATTTTCGCCAATGCAAGATATTTCTGTAATTTTCTTAATGCTTAGGTGAATTCTGGATTTCCTTCTATGATTCTTGGTATTAACGACCAGAACTTAAACATTCCTTTCTTTATTATCAATGGCTATAAAGATCTTTTTCGATTTGTCTATTACACGGCTGACTCTGCAATGCAAATTACATCCTAAGAAAGACGTGTCTTTTGCGTTTAAGTCACAGAAAAGCTGTAAAAGATGTGATACACCAACATTTGTGTTAAAAAATTGTGGACATTGTATCCCCATTACTTAATTTCATAATAAAAATACCAGCTTTTGCTGATGCGTGGAAAATTGCTAATCTTTTGCAAGGCGCTAGACGGATGATTGGAAATTGCGACATAGGTTATTGGGAGATCAAGTCACTGCATTTTGGACATTGTGGCCTGGATTATTGTTGAAGATAGGAACAACTAGAAGCTTGGCAATATACAGTCACGGGGTGATTTTCGAAGAGAATCCTTAGGTCTTACCCTGAACATCAGAAAGCCATGCATGTTTTCTTAGCTTTTATTTTGACATGTTTGCTCCAGTACATGCTGGGGTGGAGTGGTTAAACCCTTACCCTTCTGGAATGAACACAACTCTAGTATCTCTCCAGACCTTGGGAATGTAGCCCAACGCGTGGTTAGCCCTAAATATCTCCAAGAGGGGCCCCATAATGTCTCCAATTGCCTGCTGCAGCAATCTTGGAAACACTCCATCTGGTTCCGGAGATTTATACGGTTCAAACGATTCAACTGCCCATCGAACAAGATGAGGTTTGAAAATATCTTTAGACGCTCTAATCACCGCGACTGATTGGTCTGTACTACCGAAGTCCACCCTCTCCGAACCGGGAAAGTGCACGCTGAGAAGATACTCAAGAGTCTCCTCCGCAGTGGAAATGAATCTGCCGTTCGGCAGCTGAATGGACCTCAGCGTATTAGAAGAGTCCTTCTTCAGAATCCTGTGAATTCTGACCGTGTCAGGGACAGCTTCTATGTCCTCACAGAAGTTTCTCCAGGCCTTCTTCTTTGATTCTTTAATTCTTTTGTTATAGGTGCCTAGTTTACCCTTATAAGCTTCCCAGTTTCCCGTTTTTTTCGCCTTGTTAAATAACTGGCGTGTTTCTCTTCTGAGAGTGTTCAGCTCTTTACTCCACCAAACAGCCTGTCTTGGCGAGCGATGCTCCCTTAGTGGACAGTTGTTTTCATAACACGAGAGAATGGTCCCTTGCAACCATACAAGAGCCAACTCTAGTTCCTCACTATTCCTGATCCTTACAGGATAGTTACGGGCTGCTGCAGAGAGATCTTCCCTCTAGGACTCCCAATTAGTTCTTCTGGAATCACTGTACGTTTTCAACTCCTTTGCGTATTAGTTAGAAATTTCATAGGATATGTACGCATGATCAGATAGAGATGGGTCATCCGATACATGCCAATTTCTGATGTTTTCCCGCAGCCCTAGTGTGCAGAGAGTTATATCAATTAGTGATACCCCCCTCGATGTTCTAAACGTTGGTTTGTTGCCACGATTCAGACAGTGAAGTTCAGTACTACACAAATAGTCAAATAGAAATAAGAAATAAGAAGTTTATATGATGTGTTAACATTTAATTGTTTATTTTAGAATAATGAGATGTAAATTGTGCGGTAGATTATATTAAATGAAAAATAATTATTCTGTACTTAAGAAAAGTCCAATTTCTCTTCACACGGTCCTTTACTTCATTTGCATATAATTTCTGGAAGCTGCCGCAGCAGGTAGTGGCTAATTCTCGGTAATGCTCATTAGTCAAATCGTTACATCTATGGATAGACTATAAAATTAACCAAATTTCGGCTGCGAAAACCTTGTCCAAAGTCAATAACATTAATAAATTAATGAACTTGTGCGGTATGAAACATACCACTACTACGTACACACACAGTTCATAGCGTTGTCATGACAACTTAAACTAACTTTTCACAAAAGGTTTCAACGGTAACAACCATTTCCAGATTTTCTATTATGAGCGGCCGCATTGATCGACTACACCAACGCAGAAATCAAACAAATCTAACAAACCCCATCGAACCCGCATACGAACCGTCTAACTAGCGGCACGTCGGCTGGCACCGAACTCGCCTATAACAAAGTCACGGACTTCGGCTGCCGTTGTCTCCGCGTTCGCTCGGTCCAATTGAATCATTGAATAATAAACACACACAGGAACAGAGAGATCATTATTGCCAACCTCGCATTCACACGTTCCCCATTGTCGCAGCGCGAGGCCACATCGGCACGGGAATAATAGGGCCGCGATGGGATTGTAGCAGCCGATAGTGGCAGGACGGATGGCTGGGTTAAAAGCGGTAAGGTGGCGGCTTACGACGGGTGTGGTAGTCGATTGTTTAGGTTTGGTACGGTTTCCTTTGCTTTCGTGAGCTTTTTGTCTTGGGAACGAGAGAAAACCTGACATAAATTAGAAGTTCTTATAAGATGGTGGGCGTTTGACTTTAGTGGTGTTAATAATTTAGATACTATTACATTCTTTTTTCTATGATGGGGATTGTTGCTAGATTATTTGGTGGCTGTCACAAATGTTTTAGTCATTTGTCAATTTGATTATTTTTCCGTGTCTTTTGAGTTTATCCCAGCTTTCTTTCTATTATTACTGCTTTACAGCTGGCCTTCCAATTTTATTCATTTCAGAAAGTGTAGGATATGAGAAGATTCCAGGTTGGGTAAGTCTCCTCTTCAGTTTCACATGCTCGCAGATGCAACGCTCTTGAGTCGCACAGCGCTACGCAATGTGAGAGGAAATGAATGGGTATTTCATCCTGTTCCTCCACAAAATGTACATTTAGATTCCTTTGCTAATTCACGCTTACTCAGATGTTCTTTCAGTTTGCAAACAAATTTCAATCCCTTGAGATTCTCCCAACAATTGGATCTTCTTTGCACCATTTCGCTTTTCAATTTCGTCTGTATTGGACTGCTACTTATCCTGCAAAAAGGTTTAGGCCATAACATCGACAAATTGTTTGTGCAGCAGAAGCGCGCGATACGTGTGATTGCCAAAATTAATAATACAGAATCTTGCAAGCCCTACTTCCATTTCAAAATTTTACCATCCTTGGTGATCTATCATAATTTAGTCAATGTTCATGTCAATTACGGAAACTTCTGCCATCAGCCATAAACTGTATAATAGATTACCATTCTCGGTGCGTGAACTTTAACTGTCAAAATTTAAATCCCTTTTAAAGGGCCATTTGCTGGGGGAGTGCTGCTATGACGTGGATGACTTTAAAATGTAACGCGTAACTGCTTTAATTTTGTGTATATGACATTATCTCTGTACTTATGTCCAAAGATGGATATGTTATTACTATTATTATTATTAATACCAGCCTCGCCTGGCTGGTAGTCGAGTGGCTTGCACGCTTGGCTATCAGTGCGGAGTCCGGGGTTCAAATCTCGCTCTGGTCAATTACGATAATCGGTTTTTTTCCGGGGTCGTAATGTTGATTAGGAGGGAGATTTGGCTCTGAGGGGGCCTGATAAGCTAATCATATAGCTTAGGCATTACCACCCCTTTAAAAAAAAAAAAAAAAAATAGTATTGCAAGGCTATACTTTATGTCGTCTCCTTCCACTCTTGTGTGATCCAAAATCCACAAGAAGATTACTTTATTGTTCTTGTCTAGCTCATTGAATTTCCCTTAGCATTCCAAGATCATCTTGGAACTGATTTCATGCGAGCTCAGCGTCTTGATGGCTGCTTGACTATCAGACATAATCTTATAATCCCCTCGGTAGTACTTGTCGAAGCATTTTGTTCTAGGCCCATATATTCCTATTGCAGTTCCCTCTGCCGTTTTGGAGTCGTCGGTTTACTATTTGATGGTAGTACATGTAATTACATGTAACACAAAAGTGATTGCAGAATTGGAGTATGAAATCTTATAAGCGAAGGCGAAAGGTCGAATTCTATTCGTCAAAAGTGAAGCAATTCTGGATAGGTTTACTTATTTTGCCAAAAATATGATTGTTTTTAAGAAGCAAACAAGTAGAAGAACTGGTTGTGGTAAAGGAATGGTATATTCTGTCCCCAAAGAAAAATAAAACCATCCAGTGGCAAAGATTACAATTTAGATGAATTGAAACTTACTCGCAAGAATTTTCGATTGAAAGTATACGATTCATACATTCAGTTTACAGCTTTTTTCCAAAAAATATTCCACTCAGGATGACACAGAAAAATATTTTCGTTGAGCAAAGCTTATTGAAACGCAATTTGCATAAAATCGTGGCGCAATAAAAAAAATTATTACAATAAATATGTACTCGATGGACATGCTACCCAACTGGGGTATATCGTCTTAAGATTGTCGTCATACTACTACACCTTAAATCTCATTGAGATGGTATTGGCGAAGGTTAAAGAATATTTTTTTTCTTCTTTCGACAGGAGTTCCTGTTTGTTCGTTTGGTGGAAAACCACCCTAGTATTCGCTTACTTGGCAATTTTAGTTGCATTCCAATACTTTATGACTCATTAAATATACATATATACAGGGTGATTCACGAAGCCCGCCCATTAAAAGTTCTTCACTTTGCAATAATGTCTCGATTTTGAAACTTTGTGGTTAGACATAGTTAGCTATGATCTATTTAGTAATTATTAAGTAACTTCATCTATGTCACACTTCCAATTACATCGAAAGTCATGGGCAACTTTGATATTATAAATAGAAACTACATATATTTTTTAGTGCCTTTTTACATATGTATAACAGCTATAAAGTAAATGGTAGAGAGTTTTTATGTTGACTGTGGAGGGTGTGAGTAGTCCGCTATTTAACCAAAGAATAAAATGTGAACAAATTTATACAGGGTGTCCCATAATCTAGGGTTGATTTGGGGTAACTTTTTAGTACTAAAAGTATCTTTTTTGAAATCGAACGCTCTGTGTATTTTTACGCCATATAATGTAAAATGAATTCTCTATCGAAAAGCTATAGCTGTTCTTATATCTATCGTTATTGCTTCTTTTAGAATTAGTGGTTTTTAGAAAATATAATATTATATTAGTATTTAATTAATACCAGGCGATAATAACCAATTTTAATTTTAAAAGCATGTAAAAAAAACAAAATATAGTATGAAAAAATACCCTCACTACACAGTTCCATACGTGCTGCTGCTGAGGAAATAGGCATATCATATTCATCAATACGGCGCATTCTGTCAAAACATAAAATACACGCGTACGGCTTTAGCATCGTGCAAGCGTTTTATCCTGGCGATGAAGCCCGCCGTATTGTTTTTTGCGAAGGAATATTAGTAAGGCTCCAGGAAGATCCAGAGTTTTTACAAAATAATATTTGGACGGAAATTTACCAGAGAGGGTATTGTTGATAAACGCAAATGGCACTATAGGGCACTGCAAAACCCTGGCTTCATTCGTGAGGCTAGCTTTCAAAATACATGTAGTGTTGCTTAACAATAAATGGCAGAACGCGTTTTCAGATTTGTAGCACCTTAAACAGCGACATACCGTAATTCTGCGGCAATGCGTAGCAGATATTCCTGTTTGATCGGAGATATTGCTAGTACCAAGTGGATGGGACACCAGTTCATTTCTTTGTAAGAGACATCGTTTACTGATTAAAATGTTTAATGATAGGTGGATTGGATGTAATGTATCTTGAGCTTAGTAGCTACCCAGATCTCCTGATTTAACACCCTTTTATGTATGGGGACACAAAAAAAATCACTGGTGTATTCGGTCAAAGTATAGACCAAAGAGAATTAAAGGTAACTAAAGCGTTTAATAAGCATAACTCCTGACCTAATAAAACAGGCTAGAATAATATAAATTTACATCAGGATTCCAAAGTTTTTGCAAGCAAATGGAGATCATATAATAATAATAATAATAATAATCTTTATTGTCCAACAGTATAATTACCATTTACAGGACAAGTAAGTACAGATACAAAGACATGTAAACATTAAACAGTGGAAATGGGATACAAAAAATTAAGAAGATATACTAGTTAAATAATTAAATCATATATAAAATAACAATTTTAACAATTCCAAAATGGATTTGCATAAAGATGGTTGCAATTACTAACCATATGGTAGACAACATTTACTTATTATTTATTTTATTATATCAGCATAATACATACAGCATTTCGTTTTTGATTATCTTGTATTCAATATATTTTATTTTTTGATGCTACATTTTGTGAAAATCACTAATTCTAAAAGAAGCGATAAAGATAGTTTTAAGAACAGCCTTAGCATTTCGATAGTGGATTCAATTCTACATCACGTGGTGTCAAAATAGACAGGGCGTTTCATTTGGAAAAAAATACTTTTAATACTAAAAATTTACCCCAAATCAACCGTAGATTATGGGGCATCCTGTAGAATTTTATTTACTTTAGTTCCTTGTAGCGTAAAACCTATAAAATCGTAGGCAACTTTGTTAGCACTGATTATACATGTAATTTCACTAAAAGCAATTTTTGAAGTTGTATTAAAATTTGTCGACTACAAACGTTTAATGTTTTTATTTCAATTTTAACCGACCAATAATATTTTATTTTGATGGAATTGTTCTTAGCCGATAATGTAAAATTATGTTTCTTCTTTTTTCTTGAGGTAGCGGCTTTTTTGTTTAAAAGTGAATTAAATTTTTTTTCACCAATTAAAGCATTCTTTGACGTTTCGACAAGTTTTATTATTATTGTCTTCTTCAGAAATTTTTTAAATACAATTTAATTTTTTATCTGTAATTAATAACAGTGTAAATTATTAAAATTTTTAAATTCTATAGCTGAGTGTATACTTACAACATTTAAAGACGACACAAAACATTTTAAAATTACTTTAAAATTTACATTTTTAAAACAATATACTAACATGGTTATTTGTCACATACAATTATTAATTGGTTGTGCAGCATACTACATTTAAAGTGCCGAAGTTTATATTCCAAACAACACGCAAGGCCCGCTCAGCGATGGGCTTTTTTTACTGTTTATTTTAAAAAATTGTTATTGTCAATGTACATATATAGTAACGGCGAAAAGTGTTATTTAAATGATGGGTGCATAAATTTTAGATAACCTTTCTATTTCTGTTTTATCATTTATTGAGTTTTTATGTTTGTTTATTTGAATCATTTCTAATATGCATCGCGCTTTATAATTGTTTTCTTTATTTAAAATTGTTGTACTATTGAAATTAAAGGTATGACTTGTGTTTATTATGTTTTTTTAAAGCAGTAAGATTATTTTGATATTTGTGACCTGTTTATTCTATGTGAAGTTGTTGTGACGTTTGTCCTATTCACAGCATCCATTGCAATTGTAATGACTACATGACTTTGGTTTTGTAATGGAATACTGTCTTTTAATTTGGAAAAACTAATTTAAAAGTTATTGTGGTTTTTGTGTGCAAGTTAATATTTAATATTTTTTATACAGTATTCTCAAACTAGAAATGCTTCATTCTTAACTTATCACACATTGACCAGCTCGTGTATGTAAACTCTCATATTCTAAAACTACCGCATGCTTATACCATCCAACCGGTGCTATTTATTCATGCATTTCGGGTGCATTGCCGCTTGTAGGGACTACATAAAGGTTCGACGATCATAGAATAGCTGTGCTAGGGCAATTGATAGCGCCTGACTGGCGTTTTTTTTTTGTAGATAGCCCAGCCGACTCTATGAACGTGGATGGCAGAAATAAACGTCAACTGCCCAGCCCGGACGCTGTTGAACTGTCGATAGCAGGTCGAATTTATCCGCCGGTTTATTCAGGAGGGACCCTTTGACTCGACCGAAACGAGAAATTTATATTCACTGCGAGCGATAGGTTTGATTTCGTGGTAATAAAGTGGGAGCTGCGGTTTTTCGCAAACGAAAAAAAAAAACGCGCTCCCATATGAGAGGTCGCTGGCCGGAAATATCGCTTTAATAATTGAGGTTTAAGGTAGCAGAGAAAGGGAATAATTTTACGCGCGAAGGGTTCCCTATTAATTTAATATAAAATATAAACGGTGAGGGATCTTGAGGATTCGGAATTTAATATTTAAAATGGCAGCGAAGAGAATTTAAAAGTCCTACTAGCTTTTGAATAATCTCCTAGTCATAAATTGCATACGTGACGTCATGGCCGTCTTGGAGCGACTGAATGCGAGATATTTTTCATTGTAAGGAATTCATGATTTATATTTGTTTCCGACGTGGAGATGCTATCGATTTCAGCTGGGAAACTCTGGAGAAAGGAAGCGGGAGGACTCGACACCGCTCGTTTTACCGTTATATTGAATTAATATCAATAAAACTTTTATTACTGCTTCCTACGGACGAAGAGAATAAATGATAAATCGTCGCAAGCAATCGGATTGAGGTAACTGGTTTTAATCAGATTTTCTTTATTGTTATTCTACTTTTCTAATTTGGATTATTGTATCATTTCATCGTAATAAATAACTGATGCCACTTAGCGCCGAGTTTTACATAAATCAAAACCCCACGGGCATCCAGATTAGATTTCTATCATGTTTATGACAAGCATAAATTTCTGGTCGTATGATTAGTAAATATTTGCCATAAATCAAGTACGCCACCGCGGGTATACATATATTTTTTTCAATATTACAACCGTTTAAAATTTATTCCCACAATTTGTGATTTCATTAAAAGCGTAGGGAAAATTTAATGACACGAGAAGCCGTTCATTAAAATGACCTACATTCATGCGAGCGTCCAATCGATTCCCGCGGTTCGCCGACTGCGGGTAATTATTTTTTTACTGGGGTTTACTTTAGTTACTTGCTCTTTTATGCTCGTTTTAATGACCGGAACGTGAATCTAAGATATCTGCGCGCCATCAGTCTACAAGCGCAACCCCTTAGCGGCTATTACGGAGCACGCATAAAAGGGAGCTTCGCCTAGGCAATTTTGTAAAGTTTAAATTGGAAATATTTCAAAAGCCATGTAAGCCGTTCAGGAATAGCATTGAAATTTATAATTATTATTAAAGCATTAATTATATATTCTTAAACCTAATATACAGACGGTTTTTATAATTATTGCAAAGCGTGCAGAATTCATTCTTATCAATACTTCACTGTAAGGAAGTGTTCTAATGTATCTACTTTCGTAATGGATTGTAAACAAAAATGCGCAATTCCACTGATGTGCATACCTATGTGTTTAAATAATCTCGGTAACGCTTGCATTGAAGCATAGTGGAAATTTATAATTACCCTCAAATTCGTCACCATGAATCTGTTCTATTCTATGACTGTACACACATAAAACATTCAAGCTATCATACGTCCTAATATTCAGTATTATTTCTGATGACATTAAGATGAAAAAGAAAAAAAAAAGCGATAAAAAGAGGCAACCATTCGCAACGAGCATATCCGGAACATTGCCATTATTATTTTTATTATTATTGCCGTTTTTGTTGTCGTTGTGATGCGATCTCGTTGTGCGGTTCGTTTTACGTAACGAACGGCGTTCGATCAAATTTAATAACCGACATCGCGAGCATAGCTCGAAGTTTAATAGACGCCCCGGACTGAACTATTTAATATTTGTTTAATTAATGTGATTTGCGATGCGCGGACTCACGGTCGACGTAATGACGCAAACCCGCACGACAGGAAGGGCTGCCGTGTATACCAGAAGGGATGGATTGCTTTTAATAATAAGTTCGGATTCGTCTCTTCTCCGTCGGCCTCTACACAGCCCAGCGCGGGCGATCGTTACGAAGTTTTAGGGAAGCGGAACTTTGATGAATTTCTTGCGCCGATTATCAGCGAAAATTACGATGGGACTTCCTAGATTGTTAGGGTGAAATTTCGGTATAATGGGATTCTTTATTATTCATGTACTTATTTAAAAGCATCATGCTGGAATAGTTATGAGAGATATTTAGATCTTCTAGAATGATAAATATTGGTGTCGTTACTAAAGCTGAGACGGTAGAAATGAGTCGAAATGAGTAAATTATTTAATGAAGGAAGTAAAGCCCCCCCTCGCCCCAGCTGTCGTGTCCTGGCTAAGAGCTTGCACAGGGTACTTCAACGATGCCAGTTGTTGCTTTCGGCTACCGAAAGCCCAACTGTTAAACCAGGTCCCGAAAGGGATGGGGGTCTTGGCTTAACTGCACGGACCAAGTGGAGACAACCTCAATAAAAACCTAAATTCTAAGGTGGCGGACTAGGCTGATGGGATGTGTGGCTGGATAGAAGACCAGTCTACTAGTCCAACCTTGGGGCACCTGGCGCAGCCCATTGTATTTAGCCTTACCTCTGCATGCGGGGCTCTGTGGAGGTGGACCTTTCCTTCCCTGGCTACTCGTGGGATCAACCATGGAGTAAGGACGTTTATTAGCGGGACGACACCGCTAATAACCTGGAATTGGAGCAGGAACTCCATAAGAAGCCTTCCTCTTCCAAAGTGAGAGTACCTCCCAAGGAAGAAACAAAGGGAGGAGCAAAACGACTGGAGCAGATTGGAGAAAAGGATGGCATCCCTCCCCTCTCAAATTGCGTAGCACTGTGCAACTCAAGGACGTTGCACCTGGGAGCACGTGAAATCGAAGAGGGAGACTTACCTAACCTAGGGCCTTCTGATATCCTACACTTTCTGAGACGAATAGGATTGAAAGGCCAGCTGCAAAACAGCAAGAACAGGGGGATATAATAGATCTTTTAGGTCGCAGTGTAATATCACCCTTCTAATATACATACATGCAGATGATATCAAATTATATCAAAAAATAAAAAAATCGAGAATTGACCAAAACAATACTGGATGAAATGGTGAGAGAAGGGAACAAAATGGGACTGAAGATAAACAAAAAGAAAACGAAATTAATGAGACTAGACACGAAACGAGAAAGTAAAAATAATTCAGTCAAAATAGGTAACTACACATTCGAAAAGGTGAACAGATTTAAGTATTTAGGAGTGACAATAACAAATGACGGGAGTAGGGACGCAGAAATAAGAGAAAGAATAACCAATATGAACAAGGCCTATCAAGCAAATAGAAACCTCTTAAAAAGTAAAATATTGGGAAAGAGAACAAAAATGAGAATTTATAAGACTATAATACAACCGATAGTACTATACGCTGCAGAGATAATAACGATGACCAAGAAACAAGAAGAGGAGCTTAGGATACAAGAAAGAAAAATACTAAGAACAATATTAGGCCCAATAAAAATGGACAACGGTGAATATAGAAGAAGAACCAATTATGAATTAACAAACGAGCTAATGGAAGGTGACGTGGTTAAAAAAATTAAGAGGCAGAGAATAAAATGGTTGGGACACGTGTGGAGAGCCGGGAATGGTGCAGTAATCCGCAATATTTTGGAATGGCAACCAGGAGGCAGAAGAGGAAGAGGCAGGCCTAGATCTACATGGCTACAAGAAGTTAAAGAAGACCTTCACAACGCCGGCATTCATCGATGGCAGGAGAGGACACAGGACAGGGACAAGTGGAGGGGTGTGTGTGAGAGGGTATAGGAGAGGATAGGGATTGATCTACCCGTTTTTTTTTTTTGAAGATCTAGAAAGCTCTTGGAGCGGCGATACCCCGTTGGGGTTCTTAGCCATTATATATATAATATACACACACAAAGCCCTAAAACGGACTGAGAAAAAGTTTAAACGAAGGAGGGTGAAATTCTTAACGTCTTCTTTCTCGCTCTGGTGGAAAATTTTAGCATTAAAAAATGTTTGGACATTGACATATAAAAAAAAGTAATGGTTAAAAGCATTAGTTGATGGTTGTCAAATAGAGCTAGAGTTGCAAATGTGTTCATAAAGTACTGCTGTGAACTGAAGGTACCAGCATATATGAAAAGTGAAATTAAAAAAAAAATTAAATCAACTAGCTCAGTGGATAAAAATTTTAAAGGGCGCAAAAAACTCAATAACCTCAAGGTTATTTTCAGGATTGAACTAATCATAAAAATAAAATGTGGGTAAAAGTAATCAAAATTTATTATAGCAAAAAAAAAGAAAAAAAAACATTTAATTACAAATTGCAGGGAAAACAAATCCATCGACTGAAAGTCCTGGCCAAAAATAAAACCTGCCTGAATTTACATTTACAAAGGACAATTCAAAATCCTCTAACAAACAAAATGGTAGATTTGTTCTAGAAGAAAAATTCTGCTTCTCAAATAATCCACGTGGTCTCAAGGTTAAAACTACAAAAATTAATATTAAACGTGGAAAACAAATAAATTTACAAAATTGAAATATAAACACGAGCACAATGGTTTCTTTTCACCTTTCAACGAGGTGATTAATAAATAAAACTAATTTGAAAACTAGAAACGGAAAAAAATAAAACTCTTAAAACTTACAATCCCTTCTAGAACAAATTATGATAATAACAGATTTTATAACAAATTTGTGCACAAAAACTACAACAACTCTTATTATCTAACTGAGTTCCCTGGCTCAAGAGATAGATTTCAATTTAACCGAACAAAATTCAAATATAATAATGAAAAATCAAAAAACAGCAATGAAAATCAAATAACAATCTACTTACACGGACATCTCGTCAGAGAACTCTCCTTTTAGAGGCCCAAACACGATAATATATAAAATAATATCTGCGTACTACAAAGACGCACGAATCGTAAAGAAAAAAAACTAGAATATCACAATGAACTATATACACTACTGGTAAATGCAAAATGTACAAAAGAAAGAATTTAATATAAACTGAACAATTACATAAAATTAATCAAACAATCAAATCAATTCAATTAAAAAACTTAATTACAAAATAAAAATGTTTGTGAGAATTTCTACGCGACATCGAAAAAGATAAATCGGGATCAAAATTAACATCTGTGCCGCTTAAAAAAAAACTCTCGCGAACTCAAGGGTGTTCGTCCACAGCAGTACGTTCACGACCCCAAACTAATTGACATGCAGCTAGGGCAAAATTGATTAACCCGGCAATTAAACTAAACGTTTTCATTAATAAATTGTAACTCACATGATAGGTTACTGAGCTTGCGGCCGTAGCGGCCAGATTTTGGTGGAAAGTTATGCTTACTCGATGGTGATTGGTAATTGGCTGCTCCAATTCTTTTTCTTTCGTCAAGAAATAATGACCGTAATGACATTGGAAACTTACATTAATTATTTTAATTGTCAATGGTCGTAAATTTAGTGTACCTATGTAAAAAAATATAAAGGAAATATATTGGAAATGGAAAGGATAATACATATGTGTAGCAAATGAATTGCAAAACAATAATAGGGACATATTGTTTTTACACTTCCCACTTTGTCCTTTCCTTAGCGATATTTTTGCTGTATTCACACTAATTCCTCTTCTTCTCATGGTTTCTATTACTATGTTGTCCCAATTCCTTCGAGGTCCTATTGTTTACTATTACTTTTGTTACCCGTTCTCTGTTCGTTAGTTCCGTTTCTCCGAGCTTTTGGACGTGTCTCCACTACTCACACAGAGTTATATATTTTATCAGCAAATGCCAGTGTCAGCGGAAGCCAAGATGGCGTGCAAAATTAAAATCAGCAATTCCTGCTCAAGGCAAACATGTTTGCGTGTTTATATACTTTGTTTATAAATGTTATTTAACCTTAACATTTTGTTTACTAATAAACAAGGTATACATTCGAATATGTGTACACCTTAACTTACATTTATATATTTATGCTTACGTTTGTAATTGTTTCTTACAATGTAGTGCAAGGGCACATACTATTGCATTACATTCCCATTGATAATACTGTTACAAGCTTAAGGTTGATTCTTGATAATTCTTTAGATATAAACAACAGATAACGAAACATGTAAGTTCTGCCCTTCTGCAGATAAACATTGCAAATTTTGAAATAAATTATAAAGAAAACGAACAAATTTTCAAAGTTAATGTTTGTTTTTTACTTTGTTCCTTTTATTATATCACATACAAATTTATCATCGCATTTTGTTACTTTGTAAACCTGCGTATCAGTGTGTATGTATGCAGAATTAACAAATCGCGTGTGTACAGTGAAAATAAAAGTGGAGTCAGAATAGACCCCTGCAGCACGCCAGATATTCGACCGCTAAAGGTTATCGCACATTAGCCCGTCACAGCACACCTTTGCACGTCCCTTTGTATGCCAAAAGTGCTATAAGGCTGAGAATATTTTCTTTAAATAGATCATAGTAGACCATAACTATCCTGAAAGTTTCAAGATCAAATCCCTACTTGAAATTCGAGAAATGCTAATGACCCAGTTCTGTGGGGCATCCTGTATACAAGTCTTGTTTTTGATTTTAGTGTTGCTTTATTTTATTTTAGATTGAATTTAACTTTGTTTGTTATGAAAATTAATACCCTCATAACACCTGTTTCACTTAAACATTATAGATCAGACAACATCGTAGATGGGTTTACGTGACAAGCAGGCATTTTTAGCCGAATTATGACAAAGAAGATATATACATATATGGAAAAAAAAAGAAAGGCCGTCAAAAGGAAAAGAGCCCCCATCAAATATTTGATACGGATACACGAGAGGGTCGCATTAAAAGAACATGAATGCGAAAACACGAGCCCGCATAGTTGTATATGAAAATTTCACGAAGTAACTCCTCCCTCCTCACTCCCTGTTCCGCAGACGTGGGAAATAGGGAACGACTTCTCCCCCGAAAGAATGAGTAATCTACTATGGACAAGATACGTCCGCAGAAGATGTAAAACGCAAGCGAATATCCTATTATACTAAAAGGTTTATTCTGAGGCACCGCACCGACGGCGGTTGCTATTTGAATGCGAGATAAGACGCCGCACGCGAATATCGCGTCGACGAATCCTCGCCGCGCTATCCGGTTATCGATCTGTTCGGACCGGGTAAGTCATTCTTTTTTTTCTCCTCTCGAATCCAACGAACCATCGCCGAGAATTATTCTAGGCTCGGAAGACTTCGTCATTTTTGACGTCAAACGACTTCGGCACCTCGTTTTCGTCCGTCGGTCCGTGTCGACTAGTCGCTTCGAAGGCTCCCTAAATGGCTCCTTCTTCGGAAGAAATCAGTTGATAATCACCGACAATCGAACGGGCAAAGATTTAATTTGCGACTGTCGAGCGCTTTATCAGCGTAATTGCTCCAATCCGGCACCGACATTAAGCAAGATCCTAAGGATATTTGTAGTCGTCATCACCGTAGTTGTCAGTGCTTTCAGTGTTCTTACTTTTTGACTTGACTCTCGTAAAAATGGAATGCGGAAGAGGAAGAGGATAAAGTCCGCATAATAGAGGATTAAAATAATCTCCGTTATTATCTCGAAGCATAAGTTTTTATTTTTAATGGTACAACGCGATATTTTTACTTATTTACGATCTTACGAAGTTTTTTTTTTCCGCCTCTTTTAAAGTAATTCTATAGATTAAAAATTTGAGGTAATCCTATTAGCATTAAGGATAGAAGATTCATCTAAAATTTTAGATGAATTCTCTTTGAAACGAATACTTTTATTTCTGATGTAAAATAATCCTTTTCTCATTTTAATTAGTAGCTTAACATAAATATTACATTTAAATTAGATTAGATTACCAATAATAATAACGATGTTTTCTACGTGTAAGTGGATGATAACATAATTAATAAGTAAAAATACAAATCAGTTCCTTACATTCAGTTTATTATAATTTTCTTTATAATTAGCCACATGTTTGGCCTTTAGGCTATCTTACTAAAACATCTCTGTGAAAACAAATTTAAAAAGTGCTATCGGATTTTAAAAAAAATTGAGAGAAAGGATAACATGAAACTGAAATTTAAATTTAAATGTGTGCCTTGGGTCGGGGATTACAACATACCATATATAATATATTGTATTTTCCGACACAACACAAGACGCATATTTAAATTTTAATTTTAATTCCATGTTATCCTTTTCTGCATTTTTTTTTTTTGTTTATGAATCCGAGAGTACTTTTAAATTTGTTTTCACAGAGATATTTTAGTAAGATGATCAAGAGAAGCTGAAACATGTAGCTAATTCTAAAGAAAATTATAATAAACTGAACGGAATTGCACTGATAATATTTTTTACTTACATATAAGTTAATAATAACAATAATGCAAAGATTGCAAGTTTTTTACAGTAAAAAATTAACAAATTAATGTATTTCTGCTCTTAACTGTAATAATTAGGAGGAATTTTTACCTACTGTTGGTTTTTAAATACATTCTAAGAGCTGTATTCATTATAATTAAAAAAAAATGTATTATTGTCCTATTTTAAATTGCAGAGCTCTCTGGTTACTAGTTGTAAAACTTCATCATTTTGTAGTCCCAGCAAGAAGTAGAATGTTATACCACCTCAACGTCTCAAAATTTAGTACAGAATAATAACCTGGTTACTTCTACGGAATTAGTAATGGAGTATATGTATTGCTATGTTTTGATCAAGCAAAAATGCCAGTATTTAATTTTTTTTTAATGATACAAAGTTCAATCTCGTAATTTTTGAATTAATGTATATATATAGGAGAAATAAAAATGGAACCTACCCTTATTCCCGTTATCTTTATAAAATTTGGGAATATGTAATCTGTCTTGATAGACGGCAAAAGGCGGTATGATAACATTCGAATTAAATGAAAAACAAACAAATGAGCGTAAGTATTCACCTATTACACTAGAACACGGTTGATTGTTTTGCGATTAGAATAATTAAATCAACAGAAATTAAAATTTCATTATTATCTTTTTATTCAACTTACTTAGGTGTAAATGAACATTTCTATTCACTAGTCGGTTAAGGTCAATATATATATAAAATTTTCAAGTCTGTCGACAGTATCATTTATTTTACAATTAAAGTTATATACTAGCTTGATATATGCCGTTTTTTTAGACCAGTAAGGTACTGAAATGATTACAACATTTGTGTGAGTTAAAGAGTTGAATACATCATTTAGTTTTACATTATCTACTGATCTACTACATAAAACATTATTAGTACCAGCACAAACGAATACATAATCAGAGGTGGTAAAAGATTTGTGTAAGACTAACCATATCCTCAATTACAAACTCAAACAAAGCGTTAGGTTTAAAAATGGAATGTATAGAATATGTCAGCCCAAAAACGCTCCGAGCGATACCAGCAACACCTCGGAACTGACTGTCCCCCAACAATAGAATCCTCGGTAAACCACGCTCAACACCACAGGAGTCCTCCACCACTTGGGTTAGATCACAGACTAAACCAGAAGTCAGTTCGGTCGGATGGGAAAGCTCAGATGACGTCTCTACTATTTTTCCTTCAAGGAGTCCATCACATTGGGTGGATTTCTCATAGTTTAGCAATTTATAAGTTTGTACGCTAACATTAGTCAGTATTTTGTTATTATTTAGACAATCTGTCAGTTTTTCGATTGTTGCATGTAAGTTATTAATTATAATCTGCTTTCCATCAAGCTTATCCTCTAATCCTTGCAACTGTTTTAGGAGTTTCACCTTTTCTTCTTTAAGTTCAGGTAGTTCATACTCTGTTTGAGCAAGTTTATTTCTTAGGTTCAAAGTCGTTTCAAGCTCAGTATTACTTTCATTTCCAGAATCCGAGACAATAGTAATATAACTACGGTTTAAGTTACTGCATGTAGGTGATTGCTTTGCGTGCAAGTCTTGTATTAACTGACGGCAATCTGATGACTTATGACGTGTAGTAGGCGTTAATTTGGGATCCGTGTAAATTGGCAAATTTTTATTTCCAGTTTTAGTTCTAGTAATTGGAGGCATTTCGTATTTGTTAATTAAGATAAAAACACGTTAATAATATCTACAATAGGAAAAGGTAAATAAAAATTGAAAAACTAAAATAACTACCAACTTCTAAAAATTACTAGAAGTTATAAAAATGTCCTTTAGATCTTTGCCGAGGTCGAAGTACTGCATGCTCTCTGATATATTCGCAACCAAGAATTTAGCTGTCGTGTGCTGTTGATTTTGATATTTGGGCAATAAGTTCAAGAATCTGTTGATATATCCGGCGCCTCCACCATTTGTCGCGTTTCTTAAATTAAGGGGTACTAGAATCTTGTACTTACCCATGTAATCCTCTACGTGATACGTTTTCGCTGGGGGTATCTTTTAATGATAAACTCCACTTTTTTCAAACTACTATATTACACACTTACTATATTATTATATTAAAATCCCACTCTCAACCCCTTCATTATATTTTTTGCGGTTAACCCGAACCCTCGCTTTCTGTGTCTTCGTCTGCTGACTTTAGTAGTTATTTCTCTGAACCATCATATCACAAGACACGAGGCTTCGTTTTTTAAACTATTTACATTTTGTACAAGCTATAATGGAACTTTTCAGGCAATATTAATGCAGTACTTAGTTGTCAATAAATTCTATTATTTTTATTATTATTATTATTATTATACAGGGTGTATCTGATATAGAGGTAAATATAATCATATGTAGCAGCTGTAATCATTTACGATCAAAAAGTCTTAATGCACAGAGGGTCTATCTGTAAGCATTAACGAGAAAAAAAAATATTTTGTAAATGCCGTGGGCTAGAGCCGCACCTGTGCCTAACCTAAATGCTGTCCCGATACCACTATCATTCAGCCATTACCGCTGTTAGTTTTGTGTGGATCACCGCTTGGAGTGCAAGCTACTTCTAACATTTTTACAACAACTTACGGCATACCATTAAGAATAATACTAAATGAGTGCAATGTATTTATACATAATACCACTTTTAGCGGGTGCTTAACATGATGTTTCCTTGCATTAGGCCCGGACTAAAGAATTTTTGGCTCTAAATTTTACTTTTTTTTTTTTTGGAATGATAAAATCCGGTTTCGGCGGGTTTGTGCTTTATATGTCGTGTAGTTAACACCCAAGCAAAATTTACTTTTTTATTTGATACATCCTGTATGTAGTTATAATTCAATTGGTTCAGTAATAAGAGTTTCGACTGTAGAGCCACTAGATTTGTTAATAGATGTTTTTGTTAGGTAATCTTCCATATAATAGGTATGTATATAATATTATCTCGTTTAAGTCTCAGGACGTTTCCAATATTGATTGCTTCTTTATTGTTCTTGATTGTAAATTTTCTGTTTTGATTACAGTTTTTTTTTTAATATTTATATCGAATTGCTCTCGGGATCACAATGTTTTTCTTTCAAAATTCCATGCTCTCTTACTTAATAATAATAATTTGACTTTATTGCTATACAATACAATATAAAAGAAAACAAAAATAAAAATAAACTAGTAATTGTAGCAACCAGAAGGCAAATTTCAGTAAAAACAACTGCTGTATTAACCTTCCTTATAATAATTATAGTGTAAGGAAATGAGGTGCCTACCCTAAAATCGATAATGTAGCTATTGCAGACGAATAAGTCACGCACAAAATCAAGACAAATTAATACATTGCTATATGTATATATAATGTAATTACCGACGTGCATCAATAGTCATGTCACTCATCAAACTTAGTTTAATTCTGCGCCCAAATGTTGTAAGGCCCAAAGATTTAAGATAAGGTGGAACTTGATTATATTTCAAATAAAATGCGTAAGTAAACGATTTCTGACCCAACGCGGACCTGGCAAGTGGCGGAGATATCAGACCTCGAAACCGGGTCATAAGATTATGGACATCACACCTAAATCTTATTTTGTTATAGAGATATGGTGGTGATTTATACCTCATAATTTTATGAAAGAGACACATCATAAAAAATTCCCTACGATAATGCATGTTCAGCCATCCGGCCTCAGCCAATTTATAAGATACATGATCAAACTTACGCAGATTGAAAACAACTCAGACATGCATTCTGAACTTTCTGAATTCTACCCGCAGTAAAGCTATCCAGCGCACTGTGGAAAACTGAAGAACAGTAGTTAAAATGTGACGAAAAAAACATCACATAGATTCCTCTTTATGGTAGGATTCAAGACAAATCTTAGAGGATATAATCTCTTCAAGTTCATATATGCAATCTGTATATACTTACATATTTGATCTCTATATCGAAAGGAATTATCCAGGTAAACCCCTAAATTTTTAACTCTATCAACAATAGGTAGACGTAAATTGTGAACCCTAACATCTAATACATTGCTTAAATTACGACAATTTTTTTTTGATCCAAACAACGTTACTTGAGATTTAATAGGATTTATCTGAAGACAGTGTTCAACAGAAGCAGTGTATAAACGAGCGATGTCATCATTGATATTATTCACAGCAGTTCTCCAATTCGATGGTAGAAAAGAACAATATAACTGTGTATCGTCCGCATAGACATGATATTGACAGTTCTTCACATAGGACAACAATTTATGAGTATATATTGTAAATAAAATGAGTCCCACTTTGACACATATTTTTATTGCATTTTTAAATTTTTGACTACCACGGGATTATCGATATCACACGTCACGGTGACCACGATGGTTTGGTATTATGTTTTCACCATTCATCACGCACGAACCTACATCCTCTCGTTTATCGGACGAGCGCTTTACCAATTAAGCTAGTAGAGGATGAGAATTCGAGCGTTTAACCGTCCTGCCGGCCTTTTCGAGATCTAATATCGACATATGTTTTTGACAATGTACATACTATCAGGCTTGTAGTTTTGTCAATAAATAGTATAGTATAGTATGTTCGGTTAAACGTTCGAATATGATAATATGATTCGCGTAATTTCAGGAAAACGTTCCTCTGTTGCTCTATACTGCTGGTGGCTAAAATAATACATTTTTATTGCCTACACGCGCCACATTGACCCCAATTAACCCACCAGGCACCTGAGTTCGTAATTACTAGCTATGTGACATAAATGGGGATCGCGTAAAGTTGTAAAGGGCTTCCCCATTTACCAGAAAATGATGGGGCGACCTTCGATCATCGCTGTGTTCATTCCGCAACCAATAAACAAAGTCGAAGCGAAATAAACCGAACGTAATCCACTTATGCCGCGCCAAAAGACCAATTCATTCGCAAAACGTGGCGTCGTGCCCGCGTTTTACGGACTGATCGCTTCGTTTGGCCCACGTTAAAATTGCGAAAAAACGTTCGATAAATCAGGGGCCGAATCAAAAGTTTGGCTCCGGTCGTGCCTTTTTATTTTCTATGACGCTGATTTCACCGACCCATCGCCGACCATTCTTTCACCGACCCGTCGTCCCTTCAATGTATTCCAATTTAATTTTCATCGGGCGGTCAACGGTGGATTATTTATGGTCGCTTGACTTCGTGCCTGCTACAATTTTGTTTAGGGATAAACAACGGTACGCGCGTAAACGAAAACAGCGACGCATCCGAATTTGACGGCGCAAACAATGTTTAGGATAAATAAATGAAAATGTTGCCACGGGTTTATTTTTTTAACCGCAACAATCGCCTTAGCGCTAGGTATGTTACGTAACGAATGAAAAGTGTTCGGAATACACAATTAACGTTTTTTGTATTCGTAATATTAGCGGCTTTCGTATGTCCTCGATTTTCATATCGGGACAAAATCGCTGCACGGATAACAAAAGAGGGACTGATTTAATTAAAATTTCAGTTGTTACGCAATGAGTATTACACAGTTTTAATTGGCGATCATGACACAAAAGATCGTTTTTTTTTTCTGTAAATATCCAAATAAATTTGATATGCCTTTGTTTCGTCTGACCTGATATGTATCATTCGAAGAAAAAAATATTTTTAATTATTTTTGTTGCTGGTTTATTAAAGTATGGAGGCTAGTAAGAGGTAGCGTAATGTGATTATAATCTTTTCGAATGATGTCATTAATAATTTTTTTTTCATAATTTATATATACAGCCTAATTCATTGTCGATCCTCACCATTGGGATCTCGCTTATTATTAGAGTGGTGACATTGTGTGCAGTTTGTCGTTGGCGTTACGTTCTGTGGTAGGCTAAGTCTCGCATGTATGTAACTTACCACGTAGGAGATAGGCAGAGAGCGACAGCAGTACTGGCCAGTACGTAGTCAGTAACCGAATGGAGAGCATCATATCCATGTTCATCTTAAAATATCTAGATATTTCGTTAGCATTTCATTTTATAGGTGTCTTTTTTGATATGTTTTGTTAGTGATTTTAAGAGTTTTATTTATTTCCTTAAGAAGTTTTGATTTTGGTTTATATTATTACTGTACTGTTTTTGGAAGTGTCTTTTTTTTGTTTATTTCGTCATTGCCCTTTTTTAAAAGTTTCATTTTCCGTTTACTTTGTTAGGTATTCTCATATTTTTGGAGTACTCTTTAGAGTTTATGTTTCATTTTATAATTTTATAATATATTTGTTCCTTATTTAATATTTACTTGTTTCATATTCTTTCGCTTTACTTTAATAGTTCTTAGTTTGTCATTTTCCAACAACACCACTGTTTCAGAATATGGTACAATTCTCACTGCCAGTAACAAAAAGGAAGTGCTTTAGTAGTAGTAGTGCATTTATTTCCTAATATAACAATTACAGAAATTGTCGATATAATTAATGTGTACAATAATAAATACAATGTCAATACATAAAAATAAAACAGATATAAATGTATAATTAAATAAATAAATATATAACAAACAAGTTAGGAAAGACAAACAGACATGAAAAGATGACTAGACCAGCGGAAACTTCTTAACTGAGTAGCACTCCCTCCGTATCAGAAGTTTCCTAACCTGCTTTGCAAAAGCAGTGGAGGACAGTTGTTTTATTTTCAAGGGTAAGTGATTGTATAGTTTAGCTCCCCAATAATCCACTGCCTTCTGAGAACAGGCCAGGCGGCGGTAGGGTACCCTCACCTCATTCCTTCCTCGTGTGGAGTAAGCATGTAGGTGACCGTTTACAGAATACAAGTGCGTGTTGTTATGCACATGCGTGACCACGATCAGAATATATAAAGATGGCAAGCTAAATATATTTTGAGCTGAAAAGAATGTTCTACAGCTTTGATTATTGCACAAGATTCTAAGCGCCCGCTTTTGCATTAGAAATATTTTATGCATCTCCGTCGCCATTCCCCAGAAAATGACTCCATAAGACATGAGTGAATGGAAGTACGAGAAGTAGACAGTTCTTGCGGCTTCCAGTGTTGCTGTATATTTTATCCTCTTTATAGCGTACAACGCCGAGGATAACCTACTACTCAATGTGTTGGTTCCACTCCAATTTAGAGTCAATGATGATGCCTGGGAACTTCCCAGCCGATGATGTTGTCGGTAGTAAATATGATGCTTTGTGTCTTGCTATGACTTATTTTTAGTTTATTTGCAGCCAGCCATTCTTCAGCAACCACAACTGCTCTTTGGGATTTTTCATTGAGTTCTTGGAAGTTTTCAGCGTGTACTAAGAGTGACGTGTCATTCGCGTAGTTCGGTCCCAACAATATTATAGGGAAGATCATTTGCATCATTTGCTCTGCGAAATAAGGATTCAGCGGCAAATATGTTGAGCAGCATCTAAAAAGTACGAGGCATATTGAATACCAAAGTGGTATTTCACATGATAAATTTGAAATTGATTTAAGCGCAGCCGTTCTTGGTGTTAATATTCCATTAAATACTGTTTTTTTGGGCCGACAAATCTTAATTTTGAGTTGAAAATAGAAAAGTAATTTTGACACTAGGAAGTTGACAGTACAAGTTGGTACACATGTTACATAGCTTAGTATTTTGACGTTTGAGAATAAATCTTTTTCTGTAATTTTCTTTCTATTTAATATCTATTTATCAATAATAAGTGCAATGAAGACACCAGTTCATCTTAGCATGGTTGAACAGTAGCTTAATGACAATGTATTACACGTTTGTCATGTGGAATCTAGTGTGGCCAACCTTTAGTGACATATTTGCCTGTCTAGTGCTTTTGCCTTTGAAGTACTGCAAAATGAGTGTTTCTGGACGGAGGTGCAAAAACACACCCGTAGAGATATGGTTGCTTAAAACATTTAATCTAGTTTTGATAATTGACATATTATTTGTATCATAAACGGCTTGTCCTATACATAGCAGGCGAATTTGAGAATGCTCTCTGTGACGTACTGAAGGACTGAACTTTAGGAGAAGATGGTGTTAATTGGTAAGACTCAATGTTAATCCCACTAAGACTGCTTTCGTAGCATTCACTAGTAAGGAAGGAAGGAAACGAAATCCAATCTCAAAACCATCATTTCACAATTTTAAACGGCAACAGTGTCTTCTGTCCCTCGGATGGGTGGTAAAAAAATGTTTCGCAAAATGGTCTCTTCATTGTTACAAAACCACCTTCTGTTTACGTAATCAGAGTCCGTCCTTCAGTGCACAAGTTCGGACAAATGATTGTGATATGGCGTGCCTTGTATGATTTGATTATGATTTTGATCTTTCCACCAAAAAGAAAATTAACTTAGAAAAACTTATGAATACACCCTTTACACCATATTGTTACATAATTCATTACTCTTGCTTCTTTAATTATTTAAATAAACCCAATCTTTACAGTTGTTCGATTTAATTTTTTTTTAATATATATATAATAATAAAAATACCTCACAACGTGTATTTAATATAATTTATGTTTATTATCGTAACACGAAAATTAAACAAATTAATCTTTACTGATCAAAGAAAAATTATCAGAATCAAATACAAACATCAAATTGACTTTGATCTTTACCCATCCCACTTCCGTTCGGCAAACGGAAGCTCAAAACTCAATTACCGACTACTCAGAGCCGGATTAGGCGAAGGCAAACGCAATCCATCCTTCCACTTCAAAGGATTCTGACGAGCGGCGAGTAGGCGTTACGAACACATTTGTCGACGAAAGTTGAACACAACCGGAACTATGAACCGACTATTGAGGATTGGGGGTCGCGATAAGGAATATCTGGGGTCCGAACCCTGTTAATGCGGACATTTACGCAGGCAAGTGGATAACCGCAAACGTCTTTATCGTTATGTATATAGCGTGGAAAGATATTGTCACGCCGAGCAAGCGTTTGTTTTGCGGTCAAACGTAGATGAGTCGAGAAGATAAAGGTAGGGGTCTCCTATTGTAAATTTGGATTAGTAACACAAATGTAGACGCTTAGTACTAGATAAATTCGTGTATTTCTTTAACGGGAAAAGCTTTCTGTAAAAACAATGATATAGTAATGATTAAAATTTTAATAACTTGGATTTCCAGCGCCCTCAAATAAAAAAAATGTTTGCTGCACTACTCAATAATTTGTACGTACTGCTATAAACCGACTGTATAAATGTAGGTTTAAAGCTGGGAAACGTAATAGTAAGTACTAAGAAGAGAATATCACAAATTGAACTGTAACCTTAGGAAATGGAAACATTAAATTGAAGCTAACAACTTTTTAGGAACACTACAAACTCGTTTTTTTAAATCTTAGGTTGCAAAAAAACAAAAACTAGTTCAAACATACTGATTAAACTCTAAAAATATTTTCAGTAGAATGGGTAGTAAAAAAATCGCAAAACGACGCTATCTCTTCATTGTTACAAAACCAGCTTCTGAATTTGTCGTTTAAGCAATCGGATTCCGTCCTTTAGTTCACAAGTTCGGATAAATGATTGTGACTTGGCGCACCGTGTGTTCTGCTCAAGTTTCAACGTCAGCTTTTGAATTTTTCAGTCAGAAGGAGAATTCATTTTGAAAAACTTATTGATTAAACTGTAAATGTTCCAAAAAGATTTGCTATTAAGCAAAGAGACGACGCGGTGGCTCCAGATGTAGAGCAAAACTTTGTTTCAGTTTTACTAAACATCAATAAGTGCATTGTTCCCAACCGTAAAAATTCAAGAAAGCAATTGCTCATTGGATGCAATAGGTATATGTAACGAAAGATTTGTTGGTACGTATAGACCTTCACTTACACACTTTATTTTGAATTATGCTAAGTGTTTCTGATGACCACGAGTTAACCGAATTATATAACGTAAGCTATTCAATACAAGTGCTTTATCAGGAATATACCAATGAGTGCTCTCCCGTCAGCGTATGATGAAATTTATGAAATTCTTTAGTTTTGCTGGCTTAGTATAAAAACTTGACAATTCTGTGTTGTTTGTATAGATTTCCAATGTTATCGCATATGTCGAAGATAGGTCAGCAGTGACCAGTGGCGGCTGGTGCATACGTCACAAGCGGGGCCAATACAATGATTGAAGTTTGTATGCTATCATCCGAAATGCGAACATGTTACGAACTTATACGAAGAAATTAAATCATTGCAATGGTACTTGTAAAACGTAAGCACCAGCCGCCTCTGGCAGTAACTAACAGATTATAAGGTTGGTTCCAAGGTGTTACTATGAGAATTGGGCATGGATAATGGATACTGTTCGTTCACCTTGATTTCAAAACAATGTTGTAATATAGTTTGACCGATACATAATGCTTCTAGTACAATTACACCTCGCTACCATATACCACATTCATTCACTCATAGTTCTTCATGCCTTTTTTACTTGCAATTGATTACGTCTACAGCGGCTTTTATTTAAACAAATGGGAAGATAAATACAATAAATAAAATTGGCACATTATATTATTGAAATTTCGATTTAAGTCTGGACAAAAAATAAGTGAATATAATTGTTTTTCATAGCATATGAACGTACACTAACAGTAATACTTGGTGCAGAATCCGCCAAGACTATGAAGAAATTTTACATAAGTGTTTTACATAAATGTGATGGCTTGCCAAAGGAAAGGTTTCTATTCCTCTTCTATGAGAATCCAATCCAACTATGTAAAGTACCTGCTCTTGAAGTTAATAGCTTTAATTACGAATAGGACCATCTCCTAGGACCAATAGGGTTACAGTAAATTTGAAAATCGGTAAAAATATGCTATACGGCGATATCAATTCAAATCTATCTAAATTAATGATATTTCTAAGGATTTTTGAAAGTGTGGGTAATAGTATTGAAAGTAAATAAGTTCTTCTGCTTTTCGCTTTCTGTTAAAAATCTAATTACTTAACCAACTAATCTTCGAAAGTCACGGATTTAGAAGATTGCTAGAAGAATGGCTTGAGTTTATTGCTTAATTCTTGCCTAGGAAAATTGAATCTGCACAACCACGGAATGCATACTCTTTTCTTGTCTACTACTGCTGCATAATATTGTATTAAATTGGATGGAACTTATGTGTTAATGCTAGCACTACAATTATGCGCTGTATACAATAAAGGATATTATTAGACACGCAAAAGTAAATTAAAAAAGGTAGCTTTTTCTTTATTGTGGGAGCTTTCTGACATAGAGTCTTAGAAAACATTGCAGCTTTTTGGTTCTTTTGTATTTGATCTCCCATTAAATTTCCGATTCCTGGATCCTAATATCCTGGTTGAGCTAAGTAATCCTTTGAGTTCATTTTTGGACTTACCAAAAATTATCTGTTTACATCAAAAGCCTGGTATTCACAGCAAGAATGTGGAATGCGTTTTTCCATTACATAGCCTGGAGTTGATATCTTCCGTGTTAATACCAATCTTTTGTAGAAGTGTTTTCAGTGTACAAGGCCCTATTAGGAGATCTGTTACGATGCGAAGATGATTCTTACTGAGATGTAGTTCTTTGGTCTTTTTTTTGGTGATCTCTTAATAGAGGAATGCCTGGTTGTATTATTCCAGTGTTCATTGTGTTTCTACCTAGCTCCTTATCTGCTTTAGTGTTGTATTTTTAGACATTGCTAGAACATTTTCTGAGCCTGGATGTGAAGCGGATGGACCTTTTCTTGCCAACTCATCGGCTTCTTTGTGTCCTTCGATTGCCGAATGTCCGAGCATCCGCTGCAAAGTGACTTCAGTGCGGTTTGTCAGGCTATTCAGTTCTCGAATACATTCCCAATACGTCTTCAGCGTATCTTAAGGCTTACTAGTCCCCTCAGTACGACCCGACTGTCTGTTGGAGTAGAGATTCATTTACTTTCAAATCCCTATGGTTGATGCCAGTTGCTCAATGCAATATTGCGTATTCCTTTGCTTGAAAGAAACTGGCATCATTGTATTTCTTACCAGGCTGTAGATTCTAGTTTTCGTCCCATTTTCGGGTTTTGATCCGTCTGTAAACCCGTCTGTAATTCTCTGAACCTGTCTCTGTAGTTGGATTAATTCCAGCTTATTCGATCCAATCCCAAAAGGTTGCCTTCCGCATGATAGACAATATTATTGTGTCTCACTCCTGCATTTCTATTACTTAGGCAATCTGAGATGCTCCATTATTGCCTGGGTCATTATCACCAAATGGACAGGAGTTACGTCTAGGAGACATTCCATTACTGCTATGGGAGTTGTCCTCATTCCTCCTATTATTCCTCAACACGGTGGTTAAAAAATATACAGTAATTTAAAAGCCAGATTCCCAAAAATACAACAATCGATAAACGTACGAAACGAGGGAATATCTTCGAAGAAAAATGGCACGAATTTATTCTCCCCTTTCGCCGAAACGGCTCCCCAATAATGTATTCAGTTTTATGATTGGAGGTGAAGGAATTTCGTTCTTGCAGAAATACGGCTTCCACATCGGAGTCATCGATATCCTAAGCGACCCAATATTCACACAAGAAAACGAAGACAAAGGGACGCGAACGGAATTCATTTAAGAGTGCAGTAAAAATAAATTAAATCGCATTCAAATCGACATTTTATAAACAGAGAAGGCGCGCCGGGTCTCCGGAAGACAAGTGTGACATCTCGCGGGACTGATATATACATATTGAAAGACCTTAACTTCGGGCGCCACAGGGAAGAGTTGGAAAAAAGGGACGGAGAAAGAGAGCGGCGGAAAGGATCATTGTTGAGGGGGTAGAAGGGAAGCTGCACGAAACTTGTTTTCTTTTCTTTCCTGCGCGTTGATATAAACGGTTCCGCGAAAGAGGATCCGTGCTTGTCGACGAGATAGGGGCACATTCACGGATACGGGCTGGCGTAGTCGACTATCTACGTTACCCTTTTATATATACGCTCCTTTATGGGCTACATTCGTCACGTGGTGTTCTAGGTCTGTTTGACCAGCTGTGCAAGCGATATCATACTTACGTATCTCCGAGGGGTTGAAACACGGAATCGTGGCCAGGCGAAGATGATGGTAACGGCCTTAAGTTTTAAAGCGGATCCGTGTTTGCCTTCATCCTTAAAATATTTCGGAAATGGACTTCTGCTTCGAAAATGTGATGTTTGAAAAGGCTGACGTAGAGAAGATTTTATCAGATATACATTCAAACTCCGTGTGTATAAATTAGCGGGAATTGGCACTAAATTCTTGAAGTTGCTAAAGTGTGCCGTCTATACGCGCAAGAGGTTTTCGTAGATTAAAAATTTAGTCACTTAAGAAGTATTCTCACTTGAGTTTTGTCGATAAATAAAGCTAATTACAAAACTTATTACTGAAAAATTTTGATTAAGCCCGTCGTTCATCTTTCTACTAGATCCAATTACGTCTTCAATGAGATCTTTATCAAATTTGTGCTGTTCAAACTCAGATGTTCCACCCCAAATATATTGTTATGATTTCTTTCACTTAATAAATTTTATAATAATAATAATGATATATATTTGTCCAATAGATATAATCCAATAACGAGACAAAAAAAAACTAAACTGTACAGTGCTGAACTTAAAAGCTTAAAGACGCTAAAATTCAAATAACAAGTAAAAAGTAACTATGCGCTAAGAAAAACTAAACTAAAAAAAGTAAGTAGGATAACCAAGAAGCGACACATATGAGGGCAAATAAAACTAACGTACAAGAAAAATTCAAAACATCAACCAACACCCTCTAGATATATAGGGATGTTCTTAAAGTTAACTGCCTTGTGTGTTAAGGGACCACGTTTAAGTAAATTAGATCGAGCTCTGGTACCCTATAATCACGAGTTTACCTGACTGTGACTGTATTTTCATCTAACAGTGACATCTATGTCACCAGATTAGTAACATGTAACTGTTATTTATCTATGACTTTTCAGAAACACCAATCCACTGACTGTTATATATTATACAAATTACAAGTAAAAAACCATAGCTGATCATGGCGTCCTCTGACTGTGCCGTCTCGCCTTGAAAACAGAGTTAGCTATATAGAATAATCGTCAAAATTTAATTAGGGTATAGGTAAGCACATACTAAACAAAGATGCCGAACATAATATTTATCTGAATATTTCAAACCGTCTTGCAGACCTAGTTGCACATCTCTCTGCTAGTAGTAACTAGGCTGTCGGGTGGGCCTACGAAAAGCTTCTTTTCGTGTAAATCTGAATAATGCATATATAGTTTGATTTACTTTTTCTAATGTATTATTAAAGCAAATAATAACGACAATATTGTTATAAAATAGCATGTGTAATTCGTTTGTTCATCGATAAAATAACAACGTTATAGAAATGCTTAGACTCTTCCTCTCAAATGAGTTTACTTATTTAAAACATTTACGATAATATTTAAGATATCTATCCAGTACATTTTGGATTACTAATTTATATTTAAATTATATTAAAAAAAAAGAATCTCCCGCTTCCATTATCGTAAGTTAAAGCATGTCTCTCAACATACCAGCCTAATGCTTTACTTAAACATATACATACTACCTTATTTCCTTTATAACCACACGAAAACAGCAAAACAGCCTCCAATTGCAATAACACTTATTTGTGCTTTAATTAGGTAACTCCTTTTCGTCGACATACATCTAAAGATATCTTAAAGCAAATCCCATTCAGCCACAATCCACAGAAGAAAGAAAAAAGCCGCTAGACGATATCGGTTCAGAAAAAGACGTCCTCTTATAAATTTCTATATCAGCAACAAACGAACAAACGAATTTAAAATAAATGTAGATGAATATGGAGAAATTCTTGTAGAAATTGGTAATGAAATTTAATTTTTCTTCTTCTGAAATATTTTTAGCCTACTGGTTAATACGACGACTCACTGCAAATGCACATTTCATATTTCTAGAGGATACCAAAATATAGTTTATCTTTTATAATCGATGAAAGGCGAAAACAATTTTATCAAAAAAAAAACAAATTATCAATTCATAAATTGATAGCAAGGAAACTAAATTAATATAATAATATACTGGATGTACCGGATGATCACCGATATTGTCTTCAATAAAAGCTGAGGACCGGGAAAAGATATACATTCAAGTAATACTCTCAATCTTTTATTGCATTTTGGGTGTGAGTCCATGATTTCTTTTTAATCAATATATATTTTATTGCATTGCCAATTTTTTTTCTAAAAGATGTAGACTTCACCAGGTCAGCACAGTGATTGATTAATTCCTCACAGATTAGAATATTAATCAATTACTTTGATATTTCAACGTCATTACTAGCATCTATGAGGAATTAATCAATCACTGTGCTGCCCAGATTAAGGGTTTGAAGTTTCTCGAAAATTTGGTAATGCAATATAGGATTGAGAGTATTATTTGGGTAAACATCTTTTTCTAGTCCTCAGTTTTTGTTGGAGTCAATATTGGCGATCATTTCAAATTTCATAGGTAGGTATGATGTGCATACAATAAGACTTACAGTAGTTTTGGTATGCTCTGCAGTGGTGTTCTCCTACTGTTTCTGTACAACTTTATCCTTAAAATGGTTACAAGAACACTTTTATAATATTAAAGTTGTTGCTATGTTAACGTAGACTCATTTATATCTACTAAAAGAGCTTAGTTGCTTACATCTCTCTAGATGTGTACATTTAGATACGAAAAGGAGTAGAAAATACAGGAAAATGCATATATTTACTCTGTGTCGTTTTCCTAATTAAAATTCTGACATAGAGAGGAACATCACTACAGGTTTCCGAAGCAGCTTTAGAAACGTTACAAAAACCCGCCTTTCTATGTCTTCCTCGGTACGCTTTGATTTCTTCACTTTACACAGAATTAATACTGCCAGTGCATTGAGATGTTAATGAATCATCTTCATTTCATGTGACAGCTATCCGGGCAAAACGAATTGCTGTTAGCCGGCCCTGCTGATTTATGGAACAGTCCTTAATAAGCGAGTGTACAGGGAAAATTTCCTCTCTCATCTCCTAGTTACTGCGACATAAGAGCGCACGTTCTTATCCGAACGCATGTTGCGTCACCCGCCCTAATAAATCTGGCTGTATGTTGACACAGTGCGTCTGAAACGGGAATTGCTATAATTGCGGCTCCCGCAAAGCCTCGCTCGCCGCAAATTAAACACAAACAACTGGTTCCTGCGTCTGTGGCACTCTGACACTCCTCGTCTATTGTAATAGAATCTCGTAGAGCACCTAAGCTGTCAATGTGACTGTCGGCATTGTTATAATTATTAACGTAAGCACCTGCTAAACGAATCAAGAAGGGATATTATATATACCTTCCCCTTCGTACGAGTCTCTTAACCTGTAATATTTACAACAAACAGTACTCAACAGAGAACAAAGTAGATGCTAAAGCTTCCCCACCGCGCCTAAGAATTGCTGCCACAATGAAGAAGTAACATACGTGCCTATGTATATAAACAAATATCTGTCTCAATAATAGTTACTGAAATATATGTTATTTGAACAATAAATAAACAATAAGGGTTTTAAAATGAACCATTGAGGTACGCCATATTCGATATTTAATATCCACGTCGAAGTAAAAACAAAATTCGCAGAAAATACACACGTTGAGTAAACAATACTCTCTCATATAGCATATATGAGCGAGTATCCCAGACGGACAAAAAAGCTTTATTACGATGCACAAGTTTTTTATATGCTGGATGGGGTCGAAAGGACTGAAGAAGCATCGTCTGACGATAAAAGAAAATAGCAAGTTTTGTTTTATATAACAAGGTAAGTTATATGCTTTGCAGTAACACGCGCATTTTCTTTTATAGCGCATTTCAAGATATAAAAATATCCCCTTTAACGTCTCTGACGATTTTATTGCACCTGTTGTGGCGATAGTCACTGCATTCCTATTTTTTGGTACAAATTATATTTAAATTATGAGAGGATAGAATTTATTGCAAAGAATTTGTCATTTCGGAGTTATTTTAGATAACAAATTAAACTTTAAGGCGCATCTTCAATGTGTCACCGCGAAAGTTAGGGAAATGAGTAATAAAATTAGAGCATCGGCTGGGGTCACGTGGGATTTAAACCGTGACATCTACATGAGCGCTATAGAACCAGCAATGTTGTGCGCGTGGCTGATATGGGCGAGCGCGTGTAAAATTAACGAAACAAAACATTAATCGGGGCGCGCACGTATTCATCTATTTCGACAGACACGGCGTGCGTTATTTCGGGTGTATTACCAGCAGATTTACTTTGTAGGAACATGAATTTCGTAGGGATACAAATAAAATACCGTTTGAGGGTTTAATTGCGGCAGCGGGAATTATATTAGAACCGAGCAATTTAGAAAGACAACTAAATATAGGAGGTCGAAGGAATACAACGTAAGCATACACGTTTTAGGGAAAGGAGGGTTAATGTGTCGTATCAAGCTGCAAAATTAATAATGGGTCAAGGTAATTTTAAATCATATTTATGTAGAACTGGGAGGGTTAGTGATTCACATTGTGAATCACTAACCCCCCTAAAGAAGCCCACTAAGATGCAACGGGGCATGTTTTATTTGAATGTCCACTCGCTGATGAGTAGCGGCAGTTTAGGGTATTAGCTAAAGGGCTAAACTGATCGTAACTTGAAACAAATATTACATATAACTAGTCGGTCGAATGGTGGTGTTTTTTTTTAAATATTCTACTAAAGAATTAGGTAGATTACGACGTGATACTTAGATAGGTAATAAGGTAGTACGTGTTTATACATCAATATTTTATACTCTTTAGTGGTCTGAATTAGTGTTAAATTATAACTATTAGCATAGCTGGAGTGTATAAATTAATATTTAAGATATAAATCTTTAATTTTATTACTATTAGCTAGAATAATTAGGATTAAGTTATGTTTACATATTAGAATAGGTAGTGCTGTTGCTTTATTTGTTTTTAGATAATTACTGGTTCATCTTTCTGCCGTTTCAATACTAAATTCATGATGCGCGAAGAATAGAGGAGACGTGGATGCTGCTTCTTCCAAACCCAGAAGGATGACAACAATAATAATTTGCTGGTTATCAGTAACATGGTCTGGGTTTTCCCCTATTCTTGGAGAATGCTGAGAGATAACAAAGTCGTTCCATGAGGGCAAATATATTAACAACTGATAGCTGACCGATTTATTATATTTTATACTATTATTATAGATAATCACAGGGAAATTATTTAGTCAAAATAAAAACATTTCGATTGTGATGGAATCCATACAGTACTTTTGTTAGAAAAATAGCCTCCTGAAATACCTTGAGGTGGGGCACGGGGTTTTGAAGGAATTGTAATTATTTAGCTTTTTTATAAAGTGTACAAAATATAGACGATAATTTTTTTTGTTTAAGAGATATAGGAGTTAGTTTGTTGATATAGGAAGAGATGACTTAATTGAATTAAGCATCGAATGATCCAAATAAATCGATTTTTCTGTTTACAAAGCTGATTACTTCCAACATTGTACTTAAATCAATAGTCGAGTAATATTGTTCACTCTAAACATGTATTATCTCCTAAAACAACTTACATCGCACACGTAAATACTTCTATTTGTGCTTGTGTTAATTTTATTAGTTTTGCTATTCCTGTCGAATATTGAATACAACATAGGAGGAAGTGTAGTTTATGTGTATTTCAACCGTCAATCTAACAATCTACCACTTACGTAAACACCATAAATTCAAACACCGTTTACTAAATATGAGTAAACATGTAGAAGGAAGAAACAAACACTGTTATAGCATTAACACCCCCGAAAGAAGCTTACAATTCATCACGCAAAATCAAATATCGCACAATACATACGCAGTTGGTTATATAATTCCACAAAATTATAAACATGTGTATTTCCAAATAAATGATATTATGAATTAATTAGCTCTGTTCCAATTACCGAAAATCTCTTATCACTACATGTTTCCGCCTAAAGCTATTGGTTAAAACTAGTTATGCAGTAATTAAAACTAGTAGCATACTAATTGAAAATGCCATTTATTAGATAAAGAGTAAACAAGTTACATATATTAATAATAATATTAGGATATCTAGGAACGATTAAAATATGACATTCCCAGAGTTGCAAAATAATAATGAATTTAACTTGTATTAATATTAAATTCATTGTAATCACTACAAACACTAGCCACTAGATTGCAATTGCTTTGTCCGATTCAGTTTACCTATGAAGTTGCCTATATTGTGTATACGCGCATACATACAAACCTAGCACAGAAACATAAAGGAACAAATGGAACAGCAAGAACGGTAATTATAACAGCTATCTCATCAACAGAGCGGATTATTCGTTCTCGGGAATGAATTCCAGGGTTTGCCGTTGTTGTAACTTATTAGACTGTTCGTTTGACTCGACGATGTTTATTCACCCTGGAAAATTATCAACGACTATGAAATTTACGGGTACCATACACCTTTGTGTGTCGCAAATATAATTTCAGTTAAATAATAAATAATTCTGACGTGCAATAATTACATTTAACATACAATACGTATTCAAATTACATTTCATCATAACATGTTAAATTCAAGCTATATTTCTTTCTTGCTTAACTTGCATATTTTACAAACGAAAAGGGAAAATGAAACATTGTAATTTGTTTTCAGAAATTTCCACACTTTGCGAGTACCTGATGGTAAAACCTTGTTTAAATTAAAAAAAAATTGTTACCCTTAAAAATTAATCAAAACGTACAGAGACATTGCAGATAATTATTTCTTTTAATTTTTAATTGCAAGTTAACATCCTTAGTATTAAATAGAGATAGCTAGTTAACTACCATTCCAAGATTTATTTGTTCTTATTATCCAGTGATTTGCATTCAATTTTGTTTATGTTGTTGAATGTAATTTCGTGTTCTTGCATTCGTTGAACTTTTAATCTTTTCCAGGCACTTTAACAACCTTTTTCGCTGTAGTAAACAGTTACTAAGCGACAGTTCAATACGAAACCAATTCAGATTCATCTGTCCAGATCATAACTGGTTCTTCTTCATCATATCTCACTTTCTGCGTTCTATTTCTCTATTGCAGCAGCTTCTAAGTCTTTCAGCAAAGATTGTCCTGCTGAGTACTTAAAATCGTATATCGTTCTCACTTTTAAATTTTTGCTTCTTTTGCAAATTGCTTCAACATCAGATCTGACTTTAAATTTCAAGGGCTCTAAAAGACACTTCATGGGTCCAGACCTCGTATGCGGGATTACTAAGGATTGCCCAAGAAGGGAGATCTGGGCCTGGTTAGATAACGAAAGTACAAAGAAATGGAGGTCGACTGAAGGCCAACTCCATGCCAAAGCGCTAATAGGGGAATGGAGATGCTAGATTCTCTGATAACCTATACACAGGCCGAGTAACCGAACCGTGGTGTAGAAGATGCGAACTACAGGAGAATGCATGTAATCTGCACATGTGAGGAATTGAAGGTGCTCAGGCAGAAATATTTCGAGAGAGATCTATTGGAGCCCTCGAAGGTTCTCAAGTTCTCACTGGGCAAGATACTGGGCTTTATAGATAACACCAAGCTGCTCGAGTAGAAATAAGAGACTTAATAGGGATTGTACAATGAGCACCTACCTCAAGTACCCGTACTTTAGGTGTCCACCCTAACTTAATAATGCATAATAAAATGAATTAACACTCCTGCGGGTTCTGGGTCACGCAGGAGTGGGAGGAAACGCGATAACGGGTAATCTCCCAAAAAAAACTGGCTGAAATATCTTTTGTAAGGCTTGAACTATTTTGCGGGATAAGTAGCAGTACAATACCGACGAAACTAAAAAGAGAGATGCAGCAGAAAAAAATCTAATCATTGGGAGAATCTCCAGGGAATGAGGCAAAGTAAAATTCTTCTGGGAACCTATAGCCAGAAAAGGTTTACAGAATGCATCAACCTGAGTAAGAACAATGTTAGCATATTAACAGGAATACTTTCAGGACATTGTAAACTGAAAGGACATTTGAGTAAACTTGGATTCGCAATGGAATTGGAAGATAGATCTTGTGGGGAACAGGATGAAACACCCATCCATCTCCTCTCAAATTGCGTAGCACTGTGCAACTCAAGGGCCTTTCCCCCTTAGAGCATAGAGACTTACCTAACATGGGGTCTTCTGATATTCTACACTTTCTGAAAGGAATATGATTGGAAGGCCAACTGTAAAAGAGCAAGAATAGGGGACATAATAGAGCCTGTTAGGTCCTCGTGTCACCCTCTCTACAGGCATACATAGCTTCGTGCCATTACACCAGAAGAACAAGAGACTGATTAGCCACACACGGCATCAATTTTGTTCCGAAGACGGGTAACCCTCCAAATATTCCATAGGTGAGATCTATTGAGGAATTTTGGTCATTTTTGAGCAGAAAGGTGAAATATGATGGGGGATTGGGAAGCCCAAAATTGGGAGCAGTTAAGATGCAGAATCTTTCGGCAAATTGGTCAACGTTGCTACTGTCCAAAGACTGATGGCCTATGTGAGAAATAAATTACGTGCCATAGTAGAGCATGGGTTTTTATCCTTCATTTAATGTTATATTAAGTTGAATTAAGACTATAAGAATAATATTATCGTTAAAATGTAAAAAAATAAATAAATAAAGAATAAAGTAAAAATAATTTACTCTTACCTTTTTCCGAGGACTTTTGAGACATACACACTGCTGTGTACTAACTGAATTGAAAAAGCAAAAAAAAAAGAATTTTTAAAAATGAAAAATTAAATTAGCTAGCTCAACGGATAAAAATTTAAAAAGGCGCAAAAGAACAATTAAACTCAGAGTTACCCTAGTGAATCAAAACTTGATCCAACCGCGAAAAGTAAATTGCGGGTGAAAGAAAATTGACTTTCTTTAATTTACCCCAAAAATTGAAAAGGTTTTATTAAAAATAGAAGAACAGAATTTTGAATAACGTTGATTAACAACAAAAAAAATATTTATTATATAAAAAAAAGAAAAAAAAACAAAATTAATTACAAATTTTTGCAGAAAAAAAACCGTGAGCAGAGGGTTCTGGTCTAAATCAAAAAACTGCAACTAATTCTAAATTACAACAGGACAATGCTAAATCCTATATCAAGGCAAAAGATTTAGTTGTCCAGGAAGATAATCCAATTATGCCAAATCAAACCACGTGGTATCAAATTAAAATAAAATAAATTCGTAAACACTAAAAATTTACAAAAATGAAAACTAAAAGCAAGCGCAATGCTACTATTCACCCAAACCGTGGTGATATTCTCCCGAAACATTGACCAAGGCTGATCGGAGTAAACACGACAAAATCTATGCAACTTAAAAAAAAAACTCTCGGGAAAACAAGGTGTCCGTCCACAGCAATACGTTAGTTTCCAGATGTTGCAGATTTGTATCCATCTTTGCTGCTGAAATTGTTGGGGTTCTTCATTATTTCGATCGATTCGCGCATTGACTAGTCTTAGCTAGTATCCTGACGTCAAGATTCGTGATCTTAAATGGATTTCGGTTGCAATCTAGT
Organism: Protaetia brevitarsis; assembly: GCA_004143645.1. Lineage (NCBI taxonomy): Eukaryota > Metazoa > Arthropoda > Insecta > Coleoptera > Scarabaeidae > Protaetia > Protaetia brevitarsis. The sequence continues at coordinate 1,786,727 of RXPK01000029.1, read as the reverse complement.
AAAATTGCTCCAAAATATTTTACGACGCTATTCTCCTTTATTATATTTCATCGTAGTTCTATCAGAAATAATTGCGAGTGTGACAATTGATACAAGAATTACTTAAACAAAAAATAGACAAAATAAAATCACTCCGTTTTCTTGGAACTTTAATTACAGAGATCAGATCACTATTTTGGGCACATTCCTGTAAGTATCATTATATCCTAACCTTAAGTTTCACATCTTTCTTGATTTTCCCTCGCATAAACCTCAAAGGAAGACCAAAATAATTTTACCAGCCGGCCAGAGCAAAACCCGGAGCATCGTAAATTCGACGGATCCAATTTAAATTTTCCCCATAAACACCGCGGTTCGCGGTCTTTCGGTTTCTACGGCCGGGCGGCCGCGACTTCGCGGTCACCCGGCCTAAACCTAAACGCGCGCCGTATCGGCGAGCATCGCCCGAAATTAAATCTCGAAAGACGCGTCGCGAAATTAGGCGTGGGATTATACTTACGCGGAGAGGAGGACCGCGACGAGTTCGAATACGCGATCTCGCTTACATTAGTCGACTATAATGAAATGGAAAGCGCCGCGTCTCAGCGAACGTTCTAATAACTCGGTCCAAATTACCCTCGCGTACAAATTTATAACGGCGCCTGACTTGTTTGGACCAATTTCGCGGAAGTTTCTTATTAAATAAAGTGACAAAACGCTGTAAACAGAATTTGAAGGGAAGTTTAAATAAGGAGAAGTTCATTTTCTTTGAATAGGAACGGAGCGAGTATCATTCTGTCGAATAAAATATGTAAAATACTTTATGATGCTTGAAGAGACAATATAATTAATGAAATTTTCATGTTATGCGAGTAATATAACATAAAATAAAGAAAATCCTATTTTTCTTTTATTTTGATCGAAAATTCCAGCGAGGAAATATGTATATGAGATGGAAATTTCATTAAAAGCTTGATGGTTTGCTGTCGACCCACAGTTGTTGTGATCTTCTTACTTAGAAACATATTGCAAGTATAAATCGATAGTCTAGCAATTTATCTTTACGGTTTTAATGAGATTTCCATCTAAAACTCACATACACATATTTCTTTGCTCACTGAGGGTGTTGTATAGTGTGCAGCAGCTATCCTATTTTGGCCAATTTGGCAGGGTATCTTAGTTATTAATAGTTCTTTTGACAGTGTCCTGCATTTTTTTTTGTGAAACAATAGATGCTGAAAACAGATTTAGCCCTAGACACTAGCACATTTAGTTTTTGTGATATAGGTTGAAATTTAATATTTTTAATTTTCAGATGCTTCTCGTACATCAGTTGCTATAGACGTTAGTGAGAAAGTAATAATAGAATATGGTCTATTTTTTTTTTCGTCAAATTCAGTGGCGTAGTTAGTTTTTCTTTTACCTCTAAGTGCAACGGTTTTCCAGTTCTTGAAGAAACTTATACTACTATTTTTTAGAATAAACATAGTATAAGGATTTCAAAAGTATAAAGTTGTTCAGATTTATTTTGGCAAATAATCCAAAAAACTGACACCCTCTATCTTTATTAATAATTGTGATATCTTGCCCGAAACTAGTTAGAGACTGCAAACAATTCCTCAATACACCGGCACGAGACTACGCAGTGTCTCTGATTTGAGTGCCGGGACATGAGGATATAAACGGCAATGTAATAGCCGACGAACTAGCCAAGGAGGAGTCTAAAAGACACTTCATAGGTCCAGAGCCCGTATGTGGGATTAGTAAGGATTCTGCAAGAAGGGAGATATGCAACTGGTTAGATAAAGAAAGCACAAAGAAATGGAGGTCTACTGAATGTCAACTCTATACTAAAGCGCTAATGGGGGATGGGGATGCTAGATTCTCTGATAACCTACCCAAACGGAGCAAGAAAGAAGCCAAAACCATGACTGGACTGGTAACTGGACACTGTCCCCCAAAAAAGCATCTTATACAACACAGGTCGGGTAAGCGAACCGTGGTACAAAAGATGCGGACTGCAGGAGAAAACGAGTTTACATATAATCTGCACATATAAAGAATTGAAAGTACTCAGGCAGAAATATTTCGGGAAGGATCTATTGGAGCCCTTGAAGGTTCTTAAGTTTCCACTGGGCAATATACTGGGCTGCTCGAGTGGAAGTAACAGATTTAATAGTGCCTGACTATAGATGCCCACCCTAACTTAATGAATGAATGAATGAATAAATCTTACCCAAGTGTCCAAAATGGAATTCCTGTGGAACTGGTTGGCTGCTTTTGGCTGTTTTATAACAGAATCATGCAAAGAATTATATTATCAAATAACTTTTTATGTAGATCTCCCAAATAAATAATGGTTTAACTATTATCTTCTGATATTTCTTAGCCAATAATAAGGTATTAATTTTATCTTCTTTTGTTGGAATATGGCTGGGAACAAATTCAAAAGGCAATACAGGTTACGTTTCGGTTTATTTATAAACCTTTTTCAAACCGTTTATCTTAATTAAATTTACGAATTACGATCCACATTAAAATTTGTGTTCACACTCTGTATAAATCAACACGGTTTTATGTCATAATTTTTAGGAAAATATTTTAAAATTGTAAATGGGACAAACACAATGTATAATATTACATGTTAACGACAAGATTGAAATTCACTTCAGCATTTCAATATTTCTTGTAAATTTCTTCAAGGAGTTCATTAATATGATACATACACAAATACACTACCGTCTTTAATGAAGAGAAAAGTATGGTAACATTTTATGCAATTGTGCTGAGTAACAAAAAATTCCAGTAACAACAATTATAATGTCTGTGGTAAGAACATAAATGTTTCATAATTTATCACGGAAGAAACGATTTACGTATTATAAAGGAATTGATCGAGGCGCCTCCACCAAAATTAAGTCATATTATCAATGACAGCTGTACAAAACTCAAATTTATTTTCGGGTGCTGAAACCAATGTGCAATAAGTTAAATGCAACAATATTGATTTTTTTCGTTTCTAGTCATAAATTAAATTATTAAATAGAGAACTTTTTAGTTTATATTCAACTATTAAGGAAAAAATACACATTTCTACCGCAAGATCTAGAGTTATTATTATCGAGCACATTGATACAAAGCAAAATATTAGTTTTAAAAACAGTCGCTATGGAGTATGCATTTTGTATTTTTTTTTCTAGTTGTAGTGAAACAATAAATTGCATAAATATACATCGTGAATAAACATTTCGATTTATCCATGTGACATGCAGATAAACAATAGGGCCGGTACATTCGTGAACGTTCCTACATACATTACGTAAACGCACGTTATGCGGCAGGTGTTATATTTTTTTAACTGCGTAAATACAACGTTTTCGTGCATTTAAATGCGAAAATATCGCTGAAATAAAAACGTTTATCGCACAAATTTAAACATGGCGCTTTTTATGCACGTAACTAAACCTTTATCGCCAGGGAATGATATGTGTATATTGTACATGTCATGCCCTAGTTATAGTTACAAAGCTATAGCATAAAAAGGTGTTAAAAAGGAACTGTCTGTCGTGTCGTGGGTGAATGGTTCATCAATCACATCCGGGCTTGTATCGGAAATACTTTTTTTTAGTTTCGTTATACGTATAATGTATAAAAAAAAACTGAAAAGTTTCTATTATGTTGTTACTTGACAGAATTAAAAAAAGATAAAAATTTTATGCAATTACGCCGTAAATTAAATTACCGTGATACTAAAGCTTTATGAAGCTACTACAAAAAACCAAGCGTATAATGAAAACTAGTTAACACGAACTATAAATTGAGTTCTGGCAAAAACGGACCGTTATTATTCTCATTTTCGCAGTTATACATACGTACGTACTCGTGTAAATCTATTACTCACGGAAAATGTAATGCAGTCGTTTAATGGCCCCAGTAATCTGCATAACATCTGTAGCGGTTTAATTATATCAACTGGTCCAGCGCTGCGGACATAATATATGGGCTAACCTTGTGATCTTTAGCGATTTACATTAACAATTCGGTCTCACAGCGTGTACGAATGGTAATAATCCCGATTAAAGCGATATTTATACACGAATACAAACTTCGTTAACGACACGAACCGAATCCTTTCCCCAAACATTGGATATAATGTGTTTCAGAAGTTAATTCTTTCAAACAATTTCAGGAAAAGTTAAGGGTGAGATGCTTCTTTTTTTCACATGCTCACTATGGGGCTTACTCAATTACTACAAATAAAGATTATATTGGTTTAATGTTTGATTAATTGAGACGGGCCCAAATATCATAGTCACCAACTATTGATACGAAAGAAATTCAACTTCAGTTCGAAGAATGAATCTTGGCAATTATTGCTTCATCGCACTGCAAACAAAATGTGTCTAACCTCTAACCTTAAACACTTGTATTTCTAAATATGATGCAGGTAGAAATTTTATAAATATCTCCCATTGTTTTTAATAGGTTTCTTATAAATTCCCACGTTCTCTCCACTATCATGACGATTTTACCACTTTTCCTGCTAATATTCCGCAGTTGCAGTTATCCGTCAATAATGTTAAAACGCCGTCATCTGTGCTCTTTAAAACGCAAGTAACAATTTTGATTTTTAAAATAATTTACTAGATTTTATTCAAAAGTTTTGTGGGAGTCGAAGTATTGCTAGGATTAAAGAATCAATTCCTTTTCGTAGATTCCTAGTACATAAACCAACGCCGAAAACTTGGAAGAATATTATATGATATTGCAGAAGTAGAAAATTTTCGAATATGCTCAAGGCATTTTGATAGTTCAGATTACAATAATCATTACTTAAAGATATATTTTAAGTGTGATGCTATTCTTCGTGCAACCTCTTTAATAATATTAATGATGAATTATCTCCATTATTACCTACTTTTGGGAATTAATCAGGTAATTTGCTTCTTTTAAAACAAGATATTAAGAAATTAATTTCAAATTCATGTCATTTACCAATTTATTATGATTATCGCCTGCAGTTTTATCTCTAAACAATAATCACTGTCACTCATACAGAATAAAGAGCTGTTCATTAATCTGTTCGAAGTTTGCTAAAACATTCTTTTAGGTTAGTATCATTAAAAAATGTCTTCAACTATGTATTTATAAATACGTAGAACAAAAGGCAGTTTCCTTAAACAAATCTCTATCCAAGGGTTATTTCAACAAATTTTTTTTTTTTTCAATGCTTAATGAAAATTCTTGCTTATAAATGGCATTCAAAATTGTGTAAACCAAATTTAATATGGGCACAGAGAACATTCTATTGAGACTTTATTAATTGCGTGTTGTTATTAGAGTTAATTTTTGTCTTAGAATTTTCAAAGTTTTCTTGCTTTAAGAAAGATCTTCATTTGCTATGTAAATTTTCATTATATTCTTATACCACCAGCAACATGTGTTTTGTATTCCTTTTCAAATGTTCATTAGTGATTTTGTTTCTAACTAACTTCTAGTCTAGAGGTAATTTTTTGTTTAAATTAGATACGTCTCTGATTTCTGCAAGCATATTGGGCAATATTCACACCTAATATTTAATTTAACAACGCTGCAACTAAGTTTCTTAAATAATATGTAAATTCCCAGAGGATTGGTGTACATATATTAAATCAGTCATCATTATTTTATCTATTTATTGCAATAAATACTTGAATAAATAATAGAAAATTTCATATACAAAAAAATAGGATTAGAATTCGAATTTTTCTCTCTGATTTAAGTTTCTTAAATTCTAAGTTCTTAAAATGTGACTATTCATAACAAATGAATAATAAGAAGGGAATACGTCACCATTTTTGGCGAAAAAAATTACGGTGTCAAAAATTATTAAAAAATTAATCGAAACTATGATCACGGCGTTGTTAAATTATATTTAAGCTGTAAATACGACTCTTATTACCAGATGTATCACACTGATGAGATTAAGGAATATCCAAACATATCTAATTTTTAAAATCTGATGCCATATTTCGTAAGCACGGTTCCGCTGGCCGCCATGATATGACGTATCATAACGTCACGTGTTTCCAACAAAATGTACAGCACTTCTCCTTAGGAGCTACGTGCCAAACTCTCACTCGTATACGACTGTAGTATAAAGCTGGCAATGCAGTCATTGAACTACCTCGGCTAGTTCATGGACTATCAGTCCTGCTAGATGGCTCGTATAAACGACAACCAGACTGTGTATGATTGTGATTCCAAAAACGGCTTACCATGACGTAATGATTGTATGTACGTAAAGCTTGAGATGTGATTAGCGATGAAAGTGGGTTTATACCTTCGGAATTCATTCAATTATTGAATTCAAAGCGTCTGGCGTGGCGAGGAGCTACTCATATGATATGAAGGTGGACTGTATCAATTACAGGTTAATTTCACAAAATTTTTGGTCGTTGTCGTTGATTTGAAGTGTGGCTGGACTCAATAAACCATCGAGCTGTAGGTCGAGTTCATGATTTTGTATCTTGAGATGTGACATAGTGCTTTCAAAAATAACATTAAACGATTGTTGCTGTCAAAGAGCTACTATTCAATGAACAAATATTTGAATGATCTAAAATCTTAAATGAAATTTAATTACGCATTTTGGCTAACATAGGTTAGTGCTTTCAAAAATAACATTAAACGATTGTTGCTGTCAAAGAGCTACTATTCAATGAACAAATATTTGAATGATCTAAAATCTTAAATGAAATTTAATTACGCATTTTGGCTAACATAGGTTAATAGATATACTGCTTTTTATTATTTAGGTTAAATAGTTGTAGGTTACCATGTGACGATGCAATACTCAGTGTACTTTACTGGATCAATATATTACATTATTAATATTATAAGACTTTCTGATCAAAACAGTGAAACAGTGTCTATGTTCTACCAACTGTAGTTACGCGATGATATAATCATTTAAAATTATAGCATTGCGACGTATGTGGTATTGACCGTTGACGTTACTTTTAACTGCAAAATCTACGTAAAATCTTATTGCTGTTTAAATGTTTCTGATAGAGTTAGAAAAACATTGCAAGGCGTAAGTGGTTTCAACACACAGCGGCAGTTAATAATCCCCCCATCTGATGATGGTATAACCCACTTTTACTTCGTATTTCATAAATAGCTACATGCTAGCTTTATTTTCTTTCATCCTTCATAGTGCAGAACTTCTTAAACAACTTTTTGGGTATTATCCTATACACATTTTGATTATATCACTAAGGAAGCAATAAACAAGAACGATGAAATGAACACCAACAGAAAATTCAGAAAGATCATGTATATACAGAAGAAATGAGAAAAATTAAATAAACAGCAGAGAAACAGTGGAATAATAGAAGTGAGAAACAAAGATGATTGCAAGCGCATTCTTATATGTTCCTCTATGTATGTACGTGCTCATACCGAACCAACTCAAGCGGTTCGGTTATAAAACTGGATATTTTCGTAACAATTGCTAGGAGAACTTTCATGTAATGCTCGGGATCAGTCGACGAGAATCTGTATCCTTTCGTTCCCAATGGATTTGTTCCAGTAAAATATGAAACTGTCACGTATTTTCATCAACTAAGCTGACGCAAATCGCGTCATTCTATCCGGATCCTCAGGATGCGGTTTGTGCAACCGACTCAGATGTATTAAAATAAAGACATATAATCTTAAGAAGTTTTACGTTGGGAGATAAAGAATCTAGTTTGAAAATATATTACAGTAGATTACATCTTGATGTTTACTGTTATTCCTTTTTCTAGTTTATTAATTTTGTAATTTCTCATTCGGAAGCAAAAAAAAAACATAGCAGGGTATGTCTCTTTGGCGTGTTGCAGTCCACATATTGGCAAAAAATTATCTTGGAAGATTTCCCCTCCACGCAAATATACCGAAACGCCAAAATGTAAAGATATGCTTTTCTCCTAATTTAACAGTTCAAATATTTATACGTTAATTGCAAACACGAGCCTTGTTCATTTATATTTCAACAAATGCTCCTTTATACTTATTGTTAGTTACGACCTAACGGGAATAAACTTTCACTTATTCTGCCTAGTTACGTTTATACTCTTAGCAATTAATTTCATTCATAGGGAATTAAGCAGTATTTATGTTTATTTGGTTCCGAGAGTACATAGTTGCCTACTGCCAGCAACATTTAATGGTATTTCATGTTCTACCACATATGATTAACATTTCCTACACTATCCCGGGGGTGTAATAATCAAAGGTAATGGCGGACACTTAAGAACAATCCCTGTGGGTACTGTTAATTGAGCAATTATTGCAATATGCTTCGGTACTCAGCTTGTTATGTAGTTTGGTGTTTTATACAAAGTTTTAAAGTATCTAGTTTAGGCGTGACTTATGTTGTAGTAAAAACGTCACAAAATTATCAATTTCTTTGAAGGAATCTTGAAGTGGTTTGCTTTAATGTTCGTTTTTTGTTTCATTTTATGCAAAGTATGATTTTAAATAAAAATATCAGGCATAAATGAATCAAATTTTTCAGTGACGGTCAGACGATGCCAGAAGCAATAAAGGCTTCATGCAACCCGAAATTGATCTGGAATTGAACAGTAATACATTAGATACTGATTAACTATCTATTCACAATTTGAGTCTCTGAACACTTATTCTTTGTGGGGAGTCAAAAAGCAGAAACAATTGCAAGATAGGGTCCTGCAGAGTTACATCAAAAATATGCTGTTGGCATGGAATCTACAACAGCTAAACAGCAAATCAATTTCTGGGCAAACAAAAAGGTATTCCAATGCTTTATAATCTTCACTGACATTAGAAGCAAGAACACGATCTTTGGAAAACCTGAACAAGAGATTGGATTATATTCTGAGCCATTTTAAGGGATTTGCTTCATGAAGATACATTAGTGCATTATTTGTGAGTATTTGAGACAAGAAATAACATTAGTTCAGAGTTGGTAAAAATAATATTGTCGTAACTATTATCTTAAAAGCTTTCCAAAAAACATCTTCTTAAGCAAACATCTTTTTTGCTCATTAGTAAATTGTTTTACAAGCATGCTATGCCAATCAATACTAAAAAATTTTGGTCACGTATGGTAACCACTGCTGCTTTTAATCACAGCTACATTCCATATGTGGCAGCATACGCCTGAATGCTAATAACAGACACATACAGAATACTAAATTATATTTTCCTGACCAATAGCTTCATCCATCAGGTTACATTTGCAACATATACTGATAAGATTTTACAAATGCTAATGGCTAGCGCCAAGGCCAATAACAATAACAACAAAATTTTACAAAATAGTACAACTACTCTTTAAGAAAAAGGAATTGTGTGGAAAATGCCTACACAAACAGAATTGTAATCTAAATTCAAAGACGGTGTTAACGCACTACATATGTACAGCCGCCGACATTAATATTTAGCACTATCAAAACGTCGAGTGATAAATATTAATGTCGGCGATTGTACACACTTCATTTAGCAGATGAATCATATAAAATTCACTATTTAAGTCTCTATATCATTACTATAAGAAAAATAAATTCAAAATTTTCCTCTATGTATTTAAATATTCTGCATATGTTATATTTTATTAACGCCAACATGCACTTCGTAGGGTAAGATGAAATAATTTTGGTCACAAACATTCATGGCAACGGTTTAAGAATTTCGTCTTTATATGACAGAAACAAGAATTCAAAATTTTGATTACTATTTAAATTAAAACTCCTATTTATTTGTTATGAGTAACTCACATTGCCATCTACGTGTTTGTTCGTTATCATTAAAACAAAATGCATTATTTCCTCCAAAAATTCTTCAATACAGGACCTCTAAGCGTAAAAAGTAAATTTGTAAATTTAAGGAATTATGAGTTTTACTTGATTTAGCGATAATACAATATGTAATCTTTCAAAGAAAGGAAGCATACTTAAACTTAAAGGAATAATCAAAGAGAAAAAATTATTTCTTTAGAAATACCAGATTTTTGGAGTGCAAAACACATGATAAGCTAGAAAGGAAATGATTATAAGTCATCATGATTCGAAGCCTCTTATAATTACTCATTTAATTATATACCTAATTGTCATTAGTATTTCTATAGTTATTATTTTAAGAGAAAACAGAAGGTTAGATTTAGTAATACATAGTAGTAAACTCTGTGTTTAATTGCAATGAAGCTTATTATTTTGTAAAAGTTCGTATGAGCATTTGTTGGAATTTACTTTACGGCTTACATGATTTAGAATCTTTTAGGAACAAGCCTTACATGAGCACACCTATATTCGTGGCAAACACATCCGAAACATGAAGTCATCCGTCAATTTGAGGTTGTCATTAGAATCAGCTACCGAAACATCAGAGGCTCAGAAAATGTTGTCCTTGCTGGTTTATTCTGCGGTTGAAGAAATATAGTTTTGTAACGAGTAAATGTTAACTCTCTTTAGTTGAAAGAATATTTTTTTGACATTATAAAATGATTTTTTTATAGTGTGGACGATGTCGTTTTACTGCATTATATAAAATGTATTTAATGTCAATATCAAAACTCAAAATATAATCAAATTTTAGAATATGAAATATGTACTACGTTTGAAGATTTGTAATTTTGAGATACATATGCATACTAGTTAACACTCTTTAGTTGATGCTGTCAAACTTTAAAGAAATATTATTTAGGATATATTTTTTAGACACTGTCAATATGTAGGTATTCAATTAAAATTTCTTTTTATCGTCAAATACATCTGGCTATTGAAAGCAGCATTCTATTATTTAATTCTTGTATTATTAACGGTTTCGCAATATCGTACACCTATTAATTTGTCATTTATTGTCTTGAAATAAATTAACTTTCATAAATCATGCTTGGATTGCTAAATCGCCTATTCCCCTGATTAGGTAATTAATTTTTAATTTTAATTGTACTATTCTGGATAACTTTATTTCTGTAATAAATTTCTTCATTAATTAAACATTAAAATAATATCGATTTGTGAGAGGTCCAATGTTCGTTCCCTTGTTTAATTAGCCTTCTTTTATTCAGTACGACGAACCTACTAGGAGATAGGAAAGAAAGAAGAGCTTTGACCCTAGTGTCCGTGTCTCTTCTTATCATTCAATTTGTTACCGGCAGATCCGCAACACGACATTATACCAGACCAGCATCAATTATTGAAACCCAAGCAGGCCCCCAGTAGGTACGTCCGTAATGGTTTCCACTTGACCTCCGGAATCGCTTTAATAAATAATTTGGTGGATTTCCAAAAGTCGACTACGGAGCGAGGTGCAAAGAGAGAGGAGATGCCTCTGATATTTTCGGAGTTTATTTTTATTTTAAATTAGATGTCACTGATTTCTGTTAATTAAACAAAATTGGTCAACATTGTGATCTTATATTTAATTTAGCTAGCAAAATTGTTAATTATAACTATTAATCTTTTACTCTAAATATTCATAGTGAAAATGTAATAAAAAAGAAACAATTTAGTATTAAAAAAAATGTCATAAGTGTTACGAATAATTATAAAATGAAACTAATTTCTGTGGCAACTAATAATCAGGCAAATGTCACTTATATCAAAATATCTTCTAAAGCTGGCATATAACACAGGTATGAACGTTTTTACTCAGATATTGAGTGGAAATAGGTAGTCCATGATACATATTGCTAAAAAATATATTATTATAATATTTAAATGTATAATAACTTAATAAGAAGAATTGTGAAAATGTTCACTGACTCTTTCTTTGTTTCTAATAAATTAAATATTTGCGAAAAATGGAGGCAAAAGTTGTCGTTATTTTTTAAACATAAATATTCAAATGAAAATAAATAATAAAATTTGTTTTAATTTTAATGCGCCTTTATTGAAGATACTAACAACCAAAAAACAATATTTTGATCATAGCGCCCTCTATATTTTTACATAATAAAACACAATGATAATAGCAAACTGGGGCCAATCACATTCTTTAGCTTTGTACAAGATTCAAGTATCTTCATCCATTTTCAAGATATTTAACATGAGAATTTTAAGTGGCACATCTTATATATAATAATAATAATAATAAGTGGTTTATTGACAACAGAGAATACATTTTCAAAACATAACAAAATGTTATAAGAACAACTCTTAATAGTATATGCAAGAGACATATCGTTCACTCTCTGATGCCAAACGGCTCGAGATCAGCGACTTACTCGAAGTAGCTGGTCTACCTCTCAAGCCTACAAGGGTGAAATAAAAGGAGAACGCCAAACGAAGCTACCAAAACCACAACTAACTATAAATAATATATATGAATACAACAAAATTATACTGTAATAACAAATATGAGGGTATCTATATAGAATTCAAATTTAATTATAGCCATACGATTCACAATAATATTTTCGTAGTCGACAGGCGAAGGAACTCGGAAGCGACAAACGCAGATCAGTTGGGACACCGTTATATAAACGGACGATATGGTAGGAAAAAGACCTTTTGAACATTTCGAGGTGGTGCCGGGGCGGTGTGAGCAGTCCTCTAAATCTAATATTTATTGTATGAACGTCCGCTCTGAAAGTAATCTTTCGATAGAGATCAATTTATTTACACCGCGGTTTATTTATTTCATCTATTTCCAGTAAATTCGTGAATAAAACGGTGCAGTGGAATCTCGATATGAGGTATGAGTTCAATAATAACGTCAAAAGTTAAATAAATGTACCGACTACTGGAAAAGAAATGAAATTGTTAGGCGCAAGAAGAATATATGCTTCAAAAAGTGATACGCAAAAGCAAAGTTTGCTACCTCTTTTTAGCAAAAAGCTAGCGAATTGAAAATTAACCTCAAGATTTAACAAAGGTGAAAACCACGTTAAAAATGTTAAATAGAGTAGAAATAGAACACTGTCAACTCTGACTAGATGACAGGCCTTGAACTTGAGGAAGGGGATACTCCGACAACTAGAAGTTAGTGAAGGCATTTCGCCACACGCAACAGCGGATAGGTAAGACACATACACTTCCACTCTTCCACACACGGTTATGAAGGTGCTTGCTTGCGAACTACGTTTAATAAAATGTGGTACACAAAAGATCTTATAGAAGAAAAGCGAGCAAATCTAAGAAAATAAATAACAAAACTTATGCTTTTATAGCTTTCTTTCGCTTTCACTAGAAGCTTTTTTAGTATTAATACTTTTGATATAATTAGTTAGAAATATAGTGCACAAGTATGAGGAGACGTATGTTTCAATAAATATCATAAATTGCTATCGCAGTTACATGAAAAGAATCCGTAGCAATCATTTCTTTTTAAAGTTACTCAAATTCAAAAGAAATAATAGTTTTAAATAAACAATAAAAAATGATGATACATATTACAAAATTGAAAGGCCTTTTTAATTTTCCCTTTATATTATATTGAAGAGAGCTAAGCGCACAACAAAGATCTCCCAACCGCAAATAAATCAGTACTGAACGTCACTTCAGCATTTCTTATGATATCCCGACACGTTACCTACTCCCACCCCATGTAGTAGGGCTGAATATCTAGTCGGTGTCGACACTATGCGTAATTTATCTATAGTTCAGTCATTAGTGAATAGATGGCGACTTCTGTAGTGTGCACATTAGTACACATTTGCACAAGATTTGTTAAGTTAAACAGTTTACATGTCACATAGATATAAATTATGACCGAAATTGACGGATTCTCCATTTAAATGTATGCTCAATTCTCATATTTTCGTACCCTAGATGGCAGCACTTAAAAGTACAGTAGAGTTCAAGGGGATCTTTATGTATCCTCACTATTGATCACTTGCCCTTAAATATAGTTTGTGTTTTTTAGGCACGACGAAAGCTTCTAAGATATATTTGAATCCCTGGAAGCAAGACGTAATACAACCAGCTCATTTTGTGGTCTTTAAATGGACTAAAGCTATGGAATATATATTTCTAGTAAAAAATATGTCTAAAGAGGTTATAAAAACATTCCAAATATACATCACCCTTTTGATTAAACGCTGCCTATAAAATGCTGGGAGTACAAATATTCCGTCTTTACCCTACGCATTCGCTATATCGCAGGATTTATGTATCACAAATTCAGAATTCCTCGACGCGACCACAAAAGGTCTCCCCATTCGCCTCGGGAGAAAATTTTGAATAGCAAACGATCCGACCGTTCATTGTAGGGGTCCCAAATTTGCAAATCGGTCCGCGTTTGCCGAATATCTCGGGACATCATCCCGAACATTCGGATGAATAATGTATCTGCCGCGCGGGTCAAAAGCGAAAGGTAGCATCCGCGCGTTCCGAAATCATTTCCGGTCACCTTACGCCGTAGAATGGCGAACAGCGGCAGCTGGCGTCATTATCTACTTAATGGAGTAGGAGTTAACTCCGGTACAATGGGCGATTGTTACGCAGTTAATTGAGATCTTAACGGCGAGGTTTAAAACACGCAAATTAATTTAGATCCCGCCCGTGCGGAAAGGAGACGTAATGGTATAATGTTATGTTGAAATTAATTCGCCATGTTATGGATTATTTAAGCACTTTAGGAATTTACTAGAATCGTTCCTTAGAAGAAGAGTTTTTCTTTGACATGCCTTTTTTTCCTACATTGCAAATATAGCATCAAACGTGGTTAAATAGAACAAAGAAAAAAATATCTTTCAACTAGAAATAGACGGGCATTGTATATAATTATATACATAAACAAAAAAGAATTTTACGGCAAATTAAATAAATGCAGGAAATTGTCATCATAAACTTTGTTTAACAATTAACAATCACTTTTAGGTTGGAATTTGGAACAAAATTGGATTTTATCAAAATAGCCGTTAAATTTAAAAAAAATAATTGAGACTCGTCTACTTCTGACGGAGGTTGGTTAGTGAATCCTTTTGAATTGGAAATTTCTAACAACATTAATAGCGATTGTCTTTCGACAGGGGGCAAATTGTCTCAGAGAGTCCGTTAATTTCACCGATGTGAGGGGAATATAAGATGTTTGATACATGAGAATGCCCATGTGACCAAATGGACTGTGGAATGGTTATACAAAATTAAAATAAATAATTATTCTGGAATCACCTTACATTTAATATAAAGTAAAGATAGGTGTCTCTAGATCATGAGAAAAATACATTTAAAAATTTTCAACACTTATTACTATGTAAAATTTACAATGTAAAAAAAAAATTACTGTACAATGAGTAGGCAACCATGTATACAGAGGACATTTTCACGAAACCGAATTCCAGCAATTTTCCATGTCTTTCTGTTGACATATCAATGCAATTGGAATGCTAATGCATATAAAAATATTACTAGACTAAGTTTAAATAAAATAAGCACACTGTAAAAAAAATCTTCATTTGAATTGAACTTAGATCCAATTTTGATCTGTCAATATCTGTTTTAAAAATATACTATTCAAATTCTAATATTCGATTTCGATGTGTAGGTATATCACTGCTGATCATCTTTATTTCCTGAAGGGAATATTCTGACGGAAAATGCTTTGAAGGACTTGCCAAATCCAGAGATTTCCTACATCACCTGGACATTGTCTGGCTGTCTGCTGCTATATTTTATATGCTTTTCTTGTTATATCATATTATTTTTAAAATATATAAAAGTAAAACTAGTAACTTTACGCTTAAAAAATATCAAATCCTCATTCCACGACAATACATGTGTACAACTAGCATATGTTTAGAATATGGGCCAGTGAAAGTGGCAGTCAGAAACGAGTGTTATTTTTGGACTAGGGCTCATGTAGGTACAATCGGTAATGAGAGGGCGGATCAATTAGCGAAAGAGGCGGTATCTAGGGGAGATAGCTTGATTATTTGATTTGGGCTAATTTCGGATAGTGTAGTTAAAAAAGCGTTTGGGGATAAACTTGATAATGATTGGCAGAGTAGTTGGGATAATACTTTAAATGAGAGGTAGACTAGGAAATTTATCGGTAGCGTTACACGTTTTAGGGAAATGAGGGTTAATTTATCGTATCTGGCGGTAGAATTAATAACAGGTCACGGTAAGTTTAAATCATATTTATGTAGAATTGGGAGGGTTAATGATTCGCTTTGTGAGGGTGGTGGGGTAGATACAGCGGGGCATGTCTTATTTGAATGTCCACTCACTGATGAGTGGCGGCCGCGTACGGAGTTTAGGGCATTAGCTAGGGGGGTTAAATTGGCCGCGACGCGAAACAGATATTAGAGATAATGCGTCGATCGAATGGTGGGATTTTTTTAGTAATGTTGCTAAAGAACTAGATAGGCTACGGTATGATATTTAGATAGTAAGGTAGCACGCTTATAAATAAATATTTTATGCTCTTCAGTGGTCGGAATTGGTGTTAAACTACAACTATTTAAAATATAAATTTTTATTTAACTACTCTTGGTTAGAATAATTAGGATTAAGTTATTATTAAGTATTAGAATAGGTACTGCTGTTGTTTTGTTTGTTTTTTTAGGTCATCATCTTTCCTGTTTAACTTCGAGTGTGTGAAAAAGGGAGCAGCTACGCGAGAACGGCAAGGCTGTCGGAATTTGAGGAGACGCGGAGGCTGCTTCTTCGGCACTCAAAAGGATAATAATAATAGCTAGCTCCCTTAGCTCCTCTCAGAGTAAGGTATTTGCCATCCTCTAAGTTGGATAAGTGTCAGAGAGTCACATAAGATGTGTTCCGGTGCCTTGTTCTCTAGGTAACATGCATGGCCTGTGGGTGCTAGTCAGTCCTATACAGTGCATGTGTTTATTAAGCGTGCAGTGACCAGAAAACTTTACTCATAGAGTAAGGTTTTTGCCATGGTTTTCCCTTACTCCGTGGCCATTGATTTTATATAAGTATATTATATATAATCAGTGTCCTTGGCGAATGCTGGGAGATAACAAAAGTCGTTCCATGGGCGTATTTAATAATAACTGATAGCTGACTGATTTACAGTAGACTCGCGATTATGTGAACTAATCACATTTCACATATTTCATCATTCTCAAAAGTACTATTAATATGGTCGTGAGGCTGGTTACTGTATTATATTTTTGTTATTAAGAATCATAGGGAAATTATTTAGTTAGAGTAGGATCATTTCAATTGTTATGGAACTTAGAATAGGTATGGTACTTAGAATAGGTAGCCTCGTGTAGTACCATTTTTAGGTGGAGCACGGGGTTGGGATGATTTGTAATAATTTAGTTTTCATAAATAAAGTGTTATTGAGGTAAATTGGAGAATTATATGTTCACCCTTTTGTCCATTGTCACAGAGAGTTAATTATCTGCTATGCATGACAACAAAATGTTACGTAATGCCAAACTCTTTTCGTATTTCGATAAATTTTATGTAAATACCTATTGGGATTTCAAAGAAGAATAAAGATACAAAAATCGAAAACAGGATTAAATTGCAATATCGAGAGAAGGGTTTTTCTGAAAAAGTAACAACCCCGCTCTATAATCTTCCAATCCCATCTGGAATTTCAAAAAAAAAAAAAAATACGACAAATTAATTCCAACCGACAATAAATTCGGATAACAAACCCACGCCATCCGATCTTATAATTACGGTTTCATTTTTACAATCATCCGGCCGATTTCCGTTCCCGTTTTGCCTTTCAAACATATCCTCCGTCACTCTCAAATAATGCCTCGCCATGCGTATAAGGATTCCTTTCAGCGTATCCCTTCCGAACATTAATTACAGGCGATCTGCCGCTCCCGTTCATATCCGACCCCACTTTTTTCCACTTTCATCCGAAAAAAGGGAAGACTTTTCAAAAAAAAAACTCGTCGTATCTGATTAAAATTACAGAACCCGGCGTCCCCGAGCAAAAAAAAAATCGGGGTAGAAGAGAGGAAGAGAGAGAGAGAGAGACAGAGAGTTGGGAAAAGTCGTCTCTATGACGCGCACGACTTTAATGGAAACAAGGTGAGTGTCAGCGAAGTGTCGTCGGGATTAATGACTGAGGCGACAACGGATCATCCTCCTACTAATGACAAAGAGTGGTTGCGGAGTTTACTGGCTGGCCGTAGCCAAGCGCAATTGTTTAATGGAGGTTCGCGGTTTTATGTTACCACCGTCAGGGTTACCCCGTCTAATTTAAAAGATAGGTGGAGTTGATTAGTCCGCGCGCTGTTCTTTGACGGCTTTGACACACTTTTCCAACTTTCACGGATGTTTAACCAGGAATTTTATCGAAGTTTCGAAGTTGGATAGTACCTATCATTTAATTTTGACGTAAGTATTGTTTGGAATACCGTAATAAGTTATTCAAATAAGGATAATGATTCATCTTCGCTTATCCATTAATTTAAAAATTGACATTTCACATTTGAAAATCCCAGTTGAAACTTCACACATTATTTAAGCTTCCTGTCTTCGATTTTTGCAATACCTTTTTTTAATACCAATGATTAGATGCGTAAAAGTTAGTAGATTTGAGGGAAAATCGATTAATGGGGAGTTCCGCCACTCATAAACCGGGAGCAAAGATATGATAATTTCGATAATTTGATTCATATCATTTAATTTTGACGTAAGTATTGTTTGGAATACTATAATAAGTTATTCAAATAAGGATAATAATTCATCTTCGCTTATCCATTAATTTAAAAGTTGACAATTTCACATCTGAAAATCCCAGTTGAAACTTCACACATCATTTAAACTTCGGTCTTCGATTTTTGCAATACCTTTTTTTAATACCAATGATTAGATACGTAAAAGTTAGTAGATTTGAGGGAAAATCGATTAATGGGGAGTTCCGCCACTCATAAACCGGGAGCAAAGATATGATAATTTCGATAATTTGATTCATATCATTTAATTTTGACGTAAGTATTGTTTGGATTACCATAATAAGTTATTCAAGTAAGGATAATAATTCATCTTCGCTTATCCATTAATTTAAAAGTTGACATTTCACATCTGAAAATCCCAGTTGAAACTTCATACATCATTTAAACTTCTTGCCTTCGCTTTTTGCAATAGCTTGCTTAATATCAATTAGATACGTAAAAGTTGGCAGATTTGAGGGAAAATCGATTAATGGGGAGTCCCGCCACTCATAAACCGGGAGCAAAGATATGATAATTTCGATAATTTGGTACAAAAACAACACATACACACAACAACAATTAAATTTAAAGCACACACTAAGAAATTCTATCGTGTAATTGGGCTAGTATATTGGGTAAAATTTTAATGTAGAAAAATTTACACTTTGTAGTTCTAAATCTGCACTACCCTGAACACTAGGTGAACTAAATTGGTAAATACTTTGTCAGGACACGTGTTGAAAAAGTACACTAAAACGAATAAACAGGTATTATATGTATTTGCTGATGTAAGCATAAGCTACAGTTGAGCATAGCCCAATTTCACAGCGGAATTGGGGGGAGGAAAAGTTGGAATGGTAACGGACAAAAAGCAATAAACTAAAAATCATATTATCAATTACATTTAAAGTTAATAAAAAAATTATTTTGAATTACTTTTACTAGTAAGCGCAATATTTCATTTGTGTTATAAGATGATTAGTTTTCTGGCCTGTAGTAGCAAACACGTTAAACATATTCTACGAGTACAGAAATTGGCGTGAAGATGGCGGTTCTCCTATTTCACTACACTAACTTTCCATATGTAATTATAAGTTTTCTACATGATGGCAGACGTAACGATGAAATATTTATTACTTGGCAGATAAATATTTCTTAGCAGTGTTGGCAACTTGTGGGAAATTTCCCGATTCGTGGGAACTTTTGAAGTCGAAGGGAAAAAGGGAAATAGCATGGTATTCGTAGGAATTTTTTTTTAGCAACGTTGTGATATCCTAGAATAAGACGTATTTACCAGGTACAAATATACAAGCTGCTCCCAACCACGTCATCAGCGTGTGTTCACGTTATTCTATGATATTTTAGTTGAAAATTAAGATTCAATTGTGATATAAAACACTTTCAAGGCATACTCCATTTGCATGTGGATTTATTATTTATATTTGTCCACTTCTATTTATTTGATAATACGTAATTTTATAAAGTTTTATTACTTCAATAGAATGGTGCGACTATAACAGCTCACTAATTTATTTTATTGGTAGGACTGGATCCCAACCGCGTCATCACGAGATGCGCAAGATGCATATCTTGTATATTGGTACCATGGTTTTGCGGATTCGTGGGAATTTTGTTTAAAAAAGGGAAATTTTGATAGTTCTCGTGGGAAATTCTATGTTCAAAGGTTGGGAACACTATTTCTTAGCAACTGTTATCAAAACAGTTTCCCATTGCATACGTGTTCTTGATTTTTGCGATGGTTTGACCGCAATGGTTGATATCAATTTTGTTCAAGTTTTTTCTTAATTACGAAATTTCTTACCTAAATCACTATTTGTTTAAATTTTTTTCTTTGGACCTAACATGGATTTTACTACTATTCAAGAGAATAATTTAAGATTAATGTATATTTATTAACGACAAAGAAATCGTTCTTTTACCATTTGTGAAAGATACTTTTTACACCACTATTTACACTAGGTTCGGGTACATTTTTTAACAGTATTTAGAGTGAACTTCCCTATATAAATGCTAGTGTATTTCTAGTGTTAAATAGTGTAAAAAATTCTTACTGTGTAGTAACCTGTAAAAACAAATATATAGATTGACTGTAGGTCGATGAATCCGCGTAAAACGCCGGGTATAAACGGAATTACTAGTGATATTGCGTTAAAGGCTCATGAGGCAGTTATTTTTTCGCAAAAATTTTCAATAAATGTTTCGATAGATGCATTTTACGGCTTGCTGGCAATGTCAATTAGTTAAGCTTATTCCTAAGCCGGCTGAAACAGCTATGACAGGTCTTAACTTAATTATAAACAGAATAGAATCGTGATCACAAAATGCTGTGAATATAGGACAATATGGATTTAGTTGGGATAAATCAACAGTAGATGCAATAGATAGGGTTGTAAATTTTGTTAAAGCTGCCAGGAAAAATATATAGTACGATTATATTGTTAGACATTAAAGATGCTTTTGATAAGACCTCATGGCCAAAAATTATAGCACAATTAAAGCGTAAAAGTTTATGTAATTTAGTTAGAATCGCTAGCGGATATTTTTCAGACAGAGTCGCGATAATTGAGGAACTGGGAATTAGTATTAGCGGAGAAATTAGTAAGGTTTGTCGATAGAGTTCGCGATCGAGGTATAGAAATATTTTATATAATAGTCTATTCGAAACTATATTGCCAGAGGGTTGTGAGATAGTAGCGTACACGAACGATACTAAATTATTAGTTGAAGTAGAGTAACACATTATATTAAAGCATAGGGCTAATCAGGCTTTAGCAAATTTAATATTTTAAATTAGAGTTTAGATAGTAAATTCAATTTTTAATGTGGATAATTCAGAGACGGTATTTTTTTTTGGCAAATTGACATCATGAAAGCCAATATTTACATAAAAGGAGGATAGAATTTATTGCAAAGAAAATGTCAAATATTTCGGAATTATTTTAGACGAACTCATTTTTAAAGCGGATATTCAGTAAATATAGGAAGACTAATAAAATTAGAGCATCGACTCGAGTCACGCGCGGTTTAAACGGCAACGCAGTGGGTAGTGATAAGGGTGACACCTTAAGGAAACAAAAAAATAATAATCGGGATGCAACGATTGTTAACGGTTAGGGCCACGAACGCGTATTCATCTATTTCGACCGCAGCGGCGTGCGTGAATTCGGGTTCGAAAGTTCGCTAATCGCTCGAGCGTGAGGAGAAATGAGGAGGTGGACGATCTGGAAAGGTGAGATTCGTCAAGGTCATTCGTTGGTGCTGGCCCTTTTTTTGGCATTACCAAATCGCAAATTAAAAAATCTACCAATGAATGAATCTATCTGGAATGATCAATTCAGAGTGTGGTGGTAGAAATCACAGGTACAGAGACGGGCAAAAGAGCTTCAGCAAAGGATCTGAGGTCCGAGTTTACTAAAAATCTATTGAGAGAAGATAGGAAGGCTGTCAGAATGATAGTAGGTCTGCTGACTCGTCATTGTAGGCTAAATAGGCATATGTACAAAATAGGTATCGTAGATGCTGCTACTGGTAGATTCTGTCGACAGGAGGAAGAAACCCCAGTTCATGTGCAGTGTTAATGTGATAGCCTGGCAAGGACAACGTTTCCAGTAATGAACATGGAGGACCCCACAGCTAGCAGCTACATAAGGAAGCGGCTCCAAGGACGATATGTCTAATTAAGATAATATTTTTGAAAAGGTCGCGGAGAAACAGGTAATGTAATTTTACATAAACAAAGTATCTGCTCGTAAATATGTATCTATCTATGAAACCGTGTACACAGGTGGTTGCAGATAGTTAGGGGTCTAATGATATTTTCTATATTTTAAAATGCCGTGATATTCTGTTTCACTTCATGTAAGCACTCGATGTAAATGCAAGAAGTTTAATTTGAAACAGAATGTACAAGTTTTATATGATGTTAGTAATAGTTTCATTTATAACTAACAGCTTCTTGCGGGTTTCGCCGTGTGTCAAAACTTTCGCTCGACGTTTCGCTGTTCATACTGACAGCTTCTTCAGGATAACTGAACTGATTCTCCATGGTCCGATATTCTTCTTCTATACGCCCCTGGTGCATCCAACCGTGTAGTTTCCGCTCCATTGACCGTGACGGTTCGTAGTAGGCTCTTCCACGTGTTGCTAAGGTGGTACCCTTCTTCTCTGTTAACGGTTTTATTCTTTTCTATTTCTATGGCTTCCCTGCTGAGTCTTTTCCCGTAGTTCTTGGTGGTAGTTATTACTTTTACATTCTTGAAATCCATTTTGTGTCCGGTGTCGTGCATGTGTTCTGCCACCGCTGATTGCTCGGTCCTTCTTAATCTTGCGTCCCTCTCGTGTTCTTTTATTCTTATGTCGATGGCTCTTCCTGTTTGTCCGACGTAGCACTGTCCGCATTGGCATGTTATCTTGTAGATACCTTCGGTGCGCCCCTTGGGTATCTTACCCTTTGCGGTCGGTAGATACTGCAGGATCGACGTTGCAGTCCTGAAGCGTACTTGTACGTTACGTTTCTTCAAAATTCGGTCTACTTTTTCGGTGACTCCTGCTATGTAAGGTAAACACGCCATCCCTCTTCGTGGTTCTGTAGTTTTCTCCAGTGTCGTCTTCTTCTTAGTGGCTCTCTTTATGTCGATGTCAGTGTAACCATTCTTCTTTAGTGCTTTCTCCAAATGTATCTTTTCACTGGTAAGATGTTGTTCGTCACTGATGGTTTCGGCTCTGGATAGCAAAGTTTGTATTAATGCCTTCTTCTGCATCGGATGATGGTGAGATCTTGCATGCAGATATCTATAGGTGTGCGTCTTCTTTCTAAATACTGCGTGCTGTAGCATTCCCTCTTTTGTTTTCTTGACCATAACATCCAGGAAAGAGAGATTTCCATTTTGTTCTTTCTCCACGGTAAACTTGGTGGCTGGGTGCTGTGGGTTTATGTGTTCCAAGAATTGTAGTAGTTTTTCTTCTCCGTGTTGAAAAACTACAACAGTTCTTGGAACACATAAACTCACAGCACCCAGCCATCAAGTTTACCATGGAGAAAGAACAAAATGGAAATCTCCCTTTCCTGGATGTTATGGTCAAGAAAACAAAAGAGGGAATGCTACAGCACGCAGTATTTAGAAAGATGCAGGAGAAGACATTAATACAAACTTTGCTATCCAGAGCCATTTGGAGAAAGCACTAAAGAAGAATGGTTACACTGACATCGACATAAGGAGAGCCACTAGAAGAAGACGACACTGGAGACAACTATAGAACCACGAAGAGGGATGGCGTGTTTACCTTGCATAGCAGGAGTCACCGAAAAAGTAGGCCGAATTTTGAAGAAACGTAATGTACAAGTACGCTTCGGAACTGCAACGTCGATCCAGCAATATCTACCGACCGCAAAGGATAAGATACCCAAGGGGCGCACAGAAGGTATCTACAAGATAATATGCCAATGCGGACAGTGCTACGTCGGACAAACAGGAAGAGCCATCGACATAAGAATAAAAGAACACGAGAGGGACGCAAGATTAAGAAGGACCGAGCAATCAGCGGTGGCAGAACACATACACGACACCGGACGCAAAATGGATTTCAAGAATGTGAAAGTAATAACTACCACCAAGAACTACGGGAAAGGACTCATCAGGGAAGCCATAGAAATAGAGATGAAAACCGTTAACAGAGAAGAAGGGTACCATCTCACACCAGCAACACGTGGAAGAGCCTACTACCAACCGTCACGGTCAATGGAGCGGAAACTACACGGTTGGATGCACCAGGGGCCTATATAAGAAGAATATCGGACCATGGAGAATCAGTTCAGTTATCCTGAAGAAGCTGTCAGTATGAACAGCGAAACGTCGAGCGAAAGTTTTGACACACGGAAACCCGCAAGAAGCTGTTAGTTATAGTTACACCGGCCGTGAAAGCCTACGCAGTGTTAATAGTTTCATTTTTTGCTTCTGGTTTAAAAGTAGTTTCATAGAAGAAGCAAGGAACGGGTAATCAACTAAAGTAAGTGTTATGTATTTATATAACTAGTTTCATACGTTTACTTGAAAGCAATGTCATTTCTTCCGCCGTCTTTTCTAGAAAAAAAAGGATTTATATTGTTGATCTTAGAATCTAAACAGGCATCCACCCCACTTAAGCCAGCTCATTTTTCATCGACAATTTCGCCCGAGTCGTTCGCACAACCTGCGCTGTCCCATTCCCGTCGGCAATACAGATTAAAAGTGCAATAACTTTCCTTTCCGAGACAGTGGGGGCGGTGCGTCGAGGCCAGCCTGTCCCACTTCATAAATCCTATCATTTATAATATTACCTAGAAAAAGCTCTACTATTACGGGCGGAGAACGAGTGCGCCCGCAGGAGCACCAGCCATCGTCTCGAATAACAGCATTTACATAATGTATACGGTGCCCCATCCACGTCGCCGTGTCCCGGGGCCGCATCTTATTTGCATGCGCGTGCGAGAGGGCTTTTACATAAATCCTACTACATAACAAGATCTGCTTTTTTAGCGTCCCGAAATATAACATAGAAAAACGTGACGGAAATACGTATATGGCAATACCTCATCGCTCACGGATGGAAATTCGCACACGCCGTACTTTATTTAGTATTTACCTTGGTCGTATATCGCGCGCCGGTCAGGTTATTTACCTCGAAACCTGTTAATTTCCTTCTTTTCGCGAATCGTACGGTTTCCAGGGCGCGCTGACTGGCCGGCTATGATAGCGACGTAGGAACAATGCGGTGTGTTATTGCACGGCGACGGACAATGCACGATGATACTCTAGAGCGTCGTGTCCGTCCGAACTACAGATCCGTAGGTGCTATTGTGCAAAATAGAAAGTGGAATTAATGCGGCCTTTCTTTCCTCCGCTAGCACAGATGAAAATGTTGCCGTTGTTTTCGGTATGCACCAATTACTTTGGACACCCGCCCATTCGAACTGTTAGAGAAAATTGAGCAGATGTGAACGGTAAAGTTCAACAATGGAATTGAACCATTTACGAGAATTACAAAAGAAATTGGTAAATTCAGTTTATTTTGAAAGAGAAAAAAGGAAATAAATCTTAGACTAAATTAGTCGTCCAACTTGTAATAAGACAGTCTTCATTTTCTTTTTGCAACCATTTTCTAAAATCTAAATCTAAAATATGTTCTTCAAGGTAAAAAGTAAATAATAGGAAATGTACCAGGTGGATAGAAAGATTTCTATTGGTGCAGTTTAGGGCATGGTTACGAGGATATATAGGTAACTAGTTAGCCTAGACTGGTTCCGTGGATAAAGAACATATTGCGATACCACAGTAACGAAAAATAACATATTAGAAGTGTCAGTGTAAAGTTTCACGTCAAAAAGTCAAACCAAACTTGCGTAATAAAATTCTAATAATAATTCTAGATTTCTAATTCTGTCGATCGAAACTGTGAAAATCGAAAAATTGCAGTATCCTGTATTTGAAAGGGATAATTGTTGAATAATTGAAGATATTGCTTAATACCACCCTTGACGATCAATGTCCTTCGTATGGGACCGTGAAAAATGGGATTGCTAGTTTCAAAAGGGGTAAATTTTCCCTTGAAGGTTGGGAAGGTCAGTTCTGTGTTTATTTTCGAAAATGTTGACGTAGTGCATGGCAGCATTTTGTCTGATCGTCGAATTGGGCTAAAATGAATATCTGAGGCACTGAGTATTCCGTATGCATTATATAGTTCACGTCAATTTGAACATGAGAATTTTTTTTTGCAAAATGGATCCCCAATGTCTGAATTGACAGAAGCGTCAAGGGAAGCATCCGTTAGATCTGTGCTCAGTTTGAAAAAGAGGCAGACTTTTTAAGCCGTCTTGTTGCTATGGATGAAACTCGGCTACATTTCGACGACGCAGAAACAAAACAGCAATCGATGGAATGGAGACACTCTGGTTCTCCAAGGCCTAAGAAGCTTCGTGTTTAAAAATCTACTGAGAAAGTTCTTGCTTCAGTTTTTTTTTTTTCTGCAATTACCATGATTGATTTTCTGGATAATGGTAGAACAATAACTTGGAATTATTATTCGACGTTAGCGACCACTCTACGACAAGAAGTTAAAAGAAGACACGGAAATTGATTCAAAGGCGTTTTGTTTTTGCAGGATAATGGCCTTGCATCCTAATCACATCTTGCTATGCAAATAATTCATGATTTAGGGTTGGAATTACTCGAACACTCCCCTTAGTCACCAGATGTGGATCCGTTCGACTATCATATCTTTCCTCAACAGAAAAAAAAGTTTAAAAGCTCGTAAACTTTCTTCCAAAGAAGAGGTGATAGAAGCTGTGGAGGCCTGGTTGCAAGAGCAAGATAAAAAAAATCTTTTTGAAAGGTCTAGAGAGGTTCGTCTAACAAAAATGGAAAACTTCTTGATTTTATTTTATCAAATTTGAGCAGTGCTATTGATGTTACGCATGACAATAACCCATTCGTTATCGATACATCAAACTAATTCTAGTACTCTTGGAATAAGAACATCCGCTACAATTTCAAGAAAGCGCAATCTTCTAAATTTATATATGAACAAACCAATCGCTGGTTAAACATTTATACTACGTCAACATGTACATATAAAAACCGATTTATTTGATAATACCAAATTTTGTTGTAGTTGACTAAATATTGAGTTAAATATGGGCAAACATATATTTGATTAATTCAACCAAATTATTTGTTCATTTAAACCTTTATTTATTTGAAATAACGAAATATTTTGTTGGATTAACTTAATTTTCATGATAAAATTTATTTGAAATTATTGTTGTCCTGGACACATTGGTTTCTCCGGGTAGATGTCAATACAGCACTTTCGTTTTCTATGATAAATCATATAAGATAATCGATTTAGCAGTTATTTAGCAAAAGTCATTTCCAAAAGGGAATCGCCATGTTTAGCATTATCTTGAGTACAAACGTCCGTGAAAGTTGATTATATCGGTGATTCGTGATGCTTCCTAAAAACATCTATTACTAACAATCCGCGAGCACTTTAGATAGATAGATAGATAGATAGATACATTTATTTTTGCAATTTTACCATTACATCAATTGTCTTAATGTTTTAGCTTTCACGTGGTGAATTGGTCAAAGTATACATATATGAAAAAAAAAAATACAAAAAACATAATATAATATATAAAAACAAGAGCACTTAGGAGGGACTAACAGAACAACACAACATATACTACTATAGGAACTGCAGGAATGCGGATACTGAATATGGCTCCACATGCATCAGTCTCCTTAACTCCCTGACGAAAGGCACAGACGGAAGCTGTTTTATTTCCTCTGGAAGGTGATTATAAAGCTTGGCCCCCCAGAAGTCCACCGATCTCTGCGTACAGTTGAGGCGGTGGTGTGGTCGCCTCAAATGATCCCGGTTCCTTGTGGCATATTCGTGGTAAGAACCGTTCGCGGTAAATAAGTTCTTGTTGTGGTGGGTATAAGTGACGACGGACATAATATACTGTGATGCCAGGGTAAGTATATTCTGTGACTTAAAATGTGATCTGCAGCTCGAGTTATATTCAAGGTTACACAGAATTCTAATTGCTTTTTTCTGCAGTACAAATACTCTGTCCGCCTCCGTCGACATTCCCCAAAACATTATACCATAAGAGAGAATGGAGTGGAAGTATGAATGATAAATCATCTTAGCTGCCTCGTTGTTCGCAGTATGTTTTATTCTCCTTATGGCAAACAATGCAGCGGATAGTTTGCCGCATAGGTTCTGTATATGTTGGTTGCCACTTTAAACCACTGTCGATCGTAATGCCAGAAAGTTTGCAGCCAGACAGTTCTCCGCTCCTTGTGGAAACGTTATAGTTTTTGTTTCTCAACATTTAATTTCAGGTGGTTTGCGGTTAGCCACCGCTCTGCGTTTTCCACTACTATCTCAGACGCTTGCTGCAGCATTGAGGGATTAGCTACACGTACCAGCAATGACGTGTCATCCGCGTAGAGGCAGACCTCACATGCTCCGACATTGGTTGGAAGGTCGTTAACATAAACTAGAAAGAGGAGAGGCTCCAGGATGGAACCCTGTGGAACGCCGGATTTAATCTCTCCGAGGGAGGATCGTGTATCTTTCCAGTCCGTTAATTGCACCCTGCCAGCAAGGTAAGATTCCAGAAGGTCCAATGGAGTGCCCCTAATGCCATAACTCTTTAGCTTCTCTTGCAACATATTATGATTCACGAATCGAAGCCTTCGACAAGGTCTAAAAGCGTCATCTGGGCCGATGCGCCTGAATCGAGGCGTCGTGAATCTGCCGAACTATTCCTAATATCCCGCTAGTGGTTGAGCGTGTCTTCCTATAGCCGTGTTGCTTAGGTGACAGGTAGTTGTTATCTTCAAGATATTTGCTCAATCTCGTCGCCATTGCTTGCTCAAAATCTTGCACAGTGATGGTAGTATGCTGATCGGCCGATAGTTTTTACACTCGTTTCTGTTTCCCTTTTTGTGTATTGGAGTAACTTTTGCTAGTTTGAGTTCTTTAGGAAATACTCCTTGTTGCACACACATATTAAATATTATTGCCAGTGGTTCACATAGCTCTTCGTTTATACATTTCAGCAAATTTGTTGATATTCCGTATACGTCTCTTGTATTTTTGCTTTTTAAGTTTCTTATAATGGTGTATACCTCCTCTGGTGTGATTGGGGTAAAGAAAAACGAAAGAAAGAAAAAATTTAGAAATTTGTTACAGCAAAGAAGGATAACTCTAGAATCCCCGGATGTATGATTGTAAATGGTAGAGAAGTTTCTGACCCTCAGAAGATTGTGAAGGCTTTCGCAGAAATGTTTACAAACGTGTTATGTTTGTACTAATTCCTTTCCTTTCTCAACTACTAACGCTAATCTACAAATTGGTCATTTTGGAACTGGAAAGCTAACTTTACTACGACTATGACCAAGTTTTCTTCTATGAGGTTGCGTTGTTTCTTACACGAATTGGAACATCGCGACCAAGGCAAGCACAAAAAGCCCATTTCACGCACTGTTTCATAAATAACTATTTTTTTTTTTTTAATATAAAATTAAATGTGCTTTGAATATTTGTATTCATTTATATTAAAAGACACATTACTCGAAGAATGTCACCACTATCACTTCGAGTATGAACCCATTCTTAACCTTATTATACTGCAAGCTTTATCTTCACCTATTGAGAATCCAAAGGACTAAATGCGCGCTCTCTTCGGGACATCAACCAGATTATCAATACACCAGAGAATCACCCCGCAACCCGGTAATGCTGTCACTCAGCTTACTCGAACAAATCATGGGCTGTTAGCTCCGCTAAATGACTTGTATAAAGTGCATATGGTGGCTCCAGGAAAGGTTTGTCATGATTTAATATATGAAAAAAGCATCATTCCTTTGTTGTTGCTTATAATTGAAAAAATGCTTTCATTGTGATATTCCTGCTATACAATGGAATTGTTTTAGATATTTTCCTTTGACGTTCTTTTTTTTTTCAAAACACAGCATATAATATTTGGAGACATATTAAAGCAAACATTTCAAAAACTAAATACAAAACAAAATATTATTAATTAATATACATATTTCATCATAATAACGCACATTACATCTTCATTAACCGCTGCTAAAGTTCATATCTTCGCGGTGTAAAGCTCGTAAAGCATGCCTAGCGATGTGGAAGTAATGCATAACTTCTTTTTTTTTAATACCTTTACTCAGAGAATTATTAAGGTCGCTCCGTATGCGTGGTTATACCTTTTTCCGCAAGATTACCTCACAAAGGCATTTGTAATTTTTAACTTGTTAGAGGTGGCAGCGTAGCTTCTGACCTGCGAAGTTTACGCGGATATAACCAGATGTTATTAGATTAATATATCGCGGAGGTTTAAAAAGATTCCGCCGCTTTTGTAATAATAATGATATTCTAGCTGTTATTATCTTCCCTCGTCATGGAAATTAGTAATTTTCGCGAAATTTGCTACGGTAATTGGCCCTTGTATCCGTAATAATTGCTTGCCTTTCCGTTAGTCATTAAAATTAAAAATAAAATACATTGAGTAATTATGTGTGTAGCAATTAATTTTGGAAATACGATAAAGGAATGACAATTTAGGTCTGAGTATTACGTAAAATAAAGAAGCACTTCAACACTTAAAGATAACTGAAGACACAGATAAATAAGTATTAAAACAGAATGAATATATTCGACAAAATAATCAAAGAAAACATTATCTCGGTATGCTGTATATTACAATCCGTGGTTTAGCACTCTAAATAATAACCTGGCTTATACAAAGGTGTTTCGGGGCGACTATTATGATAATAGCATAGGGATAAAAGCTAGAAATGCAATGGGAAACAAATTTTAATTAAAATCAATAATGAAAGTGTGCAGATGGTAGCGACCGGTTGTTTTGATCTTAGTGGAGGGAAGCAAAAATAAGAGTAAAAAACAGTGGAAAAGAATAAAAAAGACAAAAAGCATGGTTTTAATAGAAAAAACATTAAATCCCAAAGTACACACTAAACAATTTAGGTAATTTTCCTTGGTAAATATCACTTTTTTTGATAATTCTCCGTACTAAATGGAGGTAAACGTATAGAAATTTAAGGAAAATGTTAGAAATTTTCCCATAGTATAAGTATTTTACGTGAATGTTAATGAGAAAATTTGTTTCTTAGAAAAAAAACTCTAACATTGTAATATTACTAAGAAAAATATTCTCTCAGGTATGGGGCCTGCGTAAACTTAAAACGTTCTGGTTCGAGTCAGACGTAAGCAGAACTTACATAGTGTTCAATCACACGTGATTTTGTTTTCTTGTTATTTTGGCAATATTAAGGTAAAGTCAGGTAAGTGTGTAGTCGGGGCAAGTGTGTAGTTTGGCTATATTTATTTTCAAAATTAAAATCTGGATGTCCTCTGTTATATTACTAATGTACTAAACTTTATACTAGTTTTACAAAAAAAATTCACACCTCCTAACGTGTAATAACTTAGATATCTTGTAAATTTATCATACCTTATTAAAAAGGCATCAGTATAGTATTACACTCTTGGCCGAACTAAAGGATAATGCTAATGCTAATATATAAAATGCGGAACGGTTACACACTTGCCCCATTTTGCTGGGTAAGTGTGTAGTATTAACAGTGTTTAAAATTTATATTTTTTTCTAGTAAACCGTTGATAATTATAAAAGGCGTATCTATTGAAGGCTTACAACTGGGCATATATTACGTAGTTCTATGTGTAAAATTTATCAAAATATCTTATTATGTGAACAGTGTTACATTTTCTTCACACTATGCAATTTTTACTACACACTTACCTGACTTTATCTTATACTAATTACTGGTAGGTGGTATTAATTCATATTAGAAAATCTGAAACTACTTACATGCACGTTGGAATTAATTCAGCGTTATCTGTTAAAAAATCACTTAGACGTTGGAATAAAAAGCTCTCCGTTTTTCAAAACAAGAAAAGGAGAAAAGTGATTACTTCCATGAAAATAATTGGCTTCCACAGAGGATGACTAAGATAAGTAAATTTTACCTTAATAAAGAGAGAGCCGTTCATAAATGTTTTAAAACAAAAGCATTAAATAAATACTTTCGCTTATTTATTTATCAATTATTTAAACCATACATAATTTTTTAGTTTTGCTATTATATAGTTTTCTTTCCAGATCTGTGGAGATCAAAATAAACTATCATAGTTTATTTTAATATGTGTAAGTCCCTTTAAAATATTGTAATTGCAACTTATTTATTGAATTAAATCAACTTTAATAAAGCATTAAAAAATTAACATAACTAAAAGATTATACAATGTGAAATAGAGCAACGCTGTCTAATAATGATAAATATGGCTTTTGGAAAAGATGATATATATAAATAGTCGTACGACTAGATTAAAATAAGTCCACTAACTCAAGAGTTTAATTTATTGTATTATGTGATATAAACATAGTAAAAATAAAGATGACTTCGTAAATATTGTCATGACAATAAAGCGCATTATTAGATATCCATTTTGAAAATTAAATGAAATGTGAAAACTTGTTGAAAATCCTTTTTACTCCTGTAGTGGTTTGGTTATTAATTTATTTTATGAATAATTTCAGATGTTAGAACAGCCTAAGTTAGGGTGATCTCTCGGTGTATGGTAAAATGATAAAATTAATTTTTTTGGTTATGTAGTTAACTAAAATGGTAAAATTAATAACATTAAAATAATTAAATTTGAAAAATTTAAAAAAGGTGAAAAGTTAAGCAATACGCCTGCGGGTTAAGGATAAACAACTTTCACTTTCTTTTTTATATTTTAATATTTCGTACCAACCTTTCTTCGTAATTTTTTTAAATTTTCGACTGCAGAATATTCTTAACTTTGCCATTTTAATTTCAAAATTTCGATTTTACTGCATAACCTAATAATTATATTTTAGCATTTTAAGGTACCTAGACCGAAAGACGATTCACCCTGAGAACGGCCTATTGGCAGAAACTAGTTCCAGAGTAATGTAATAATCGAACCAATAAGGATGTAAAAAAGAATTTCAGCATATTTTCAGATTTAATTAAAGTCCCATTTCGACAATATTTTTTTTGTTAGGAAAAAATCATCGATTTGGAACAATGCAGTATCTAAATATAAAGGAACACTTAATGTTGCTAGAATAAATACATATAAAAATTATGATCAGATTAAGTACATTTCAAAATAAAAATAACAATACCACCTAAAAAAACACACATAAAAGGCACAGAACATACTTTCAATTGTAATAACTCTATAATAGTGAATAAAGAACGTAATTATAAAGTAGAGTGGAAATAAAGTAAAGTAAAGTAATTATAAAGCTCGATGCATTCTCGAAATGCTAAAAATAAGTAGACACAAATGCAGTTAATGATACAATAGAGATATAGGGCTTATCTAAAATATATGGCCCAATAATGCAATGATACTCAAGTTCTCATCAAAATTATGTACATTTTCGCATTTAAATTTTAATATCAAAAACAAAATAATAGAATAAAAAAAAGGCGCAATAGAGTTTGCGTTGAAATCGTCTAGATAGATTTATACTTGCAAGTTTATATTCTTACAAACAAGATCTATAAAACATTTCTAGTATAAGATAGAATGTAATACAATAAATTATTTAAATTTTAAATATAAAATAAAAAACAAAATTTCTAAAATGTTTTTCTTTACGCAATAAATTAGTAGTATTAAGTAAGTATTAAATTATAATTAACTAAATTAAATTACCTACTTAAACAAAAAAAAAAATACATTGTAGAAAGTAAATTATCTTCCTGAAGAAGACAAATTGTTGAAACGTTAAAAAAAATCCTTTTAAATAAACTTTAATTGTTACATAAAGTACACGCTAATTCACGAACAAAATTAAAAAAAAAGTTATCGACAGCTATAAAAATTTTTCCATAAAATAAAATATTTCTGTGTGATCGAACAAATAGTGAGTCAGCTATGAGAGTCCAAAATCGGAGCGAAAGATAATACATTTGATGATCCATCAATTTATTTCATACAATACTCGGGAATTCTGCATTGTCATGCTGTTATAACTTATTGAACTTCATAAAGGATTTCCCACCCATGAAATAAAACAAATTATTGTTTAACAAGATTAAATATATACTACAAAACTATAAAACAATGAAAGCATAATACGATATAAAATGAATATATGAATTAGGTAAAAATTGGACATAATCATAATTAACAAAAAAAAAACTTGTATTGGAATACAGAATCAATTGTAAAATGTTAACAGAAATCATCAGTTTAGAACCCGAGGCGAATTGAAAGATTAAAGCTTTTGCGAATGGTCGCAATCATTATTATAATTACACGCTTGCACAAACTGCACAGGGTTACTGGCCTTTCAAAATTAATACCCTAAGAATACCCGCAATATCTTTTATTGAATATTTCACAGAGAGAGAGTACATCGTGCCGCAAGGGATTAGAGGGGACAGAGGCACGTTGTCAACCCGTCGTCACGTCAAGTTGAGCAGTAACAGTTTTACTATCCGCTAAAATACAATGTAACAACAAGCTTTTCGGAGTTACCCTTTTCGCAAAACCGAAGAAGGGGGTTTGAAAATCATACGCATAATCCCGTTTCGATTGTGTTTAGTTTTCTCCTTTTTGTATTCCCGTCCGTCTCTGGTTGGCCGATTAAAATCCGGGGTTGACGACGGGCCGCATAATACAATAAGGGCGTGTTGAGTAATCTGCATTGTTTGTCGACGTATCCCTCTTTCGATTCGAACAATGTCGCCTCGGAGTATAAGTCGATACGTGAAACGCGATTTACGGGATTATCGTATCGCTGTAGCGTAAACAAGGGTTGACGTTTTCGTTATAATTTAATGCTGCGACAAACCCTCTCTCGTATGAGTGATGATGATTCTGCTCTGTAACGAACAAAAAATGATGTGACATTGTTTGAGTACGAGTTAAGGCGTCTATTATCATTGTGTAGCTAGGTAAAATAAAAAGATCCGTGCTTTTTTTTTTCTTGTCATTTTTCAAATGAATATTTTACCTAAGAACACGATATATCAATGTCTTACAAATCTTTACCAGCCTTATTCATAATTTGACTTAGTGGCTACTAACATTCTACTAAGATTCTATTAAGAAAATGCCTATTCATAGTGGTATTTAGTAGCGTACTAGGCTTAGTTGCCAACTAAATCCTTAGTAGCGATTAGTGGTATGTTTAAACCCGAACTTTGCTATTAAATGTAACCTA
Source organism: Protaetia brevitarsis (assembly GCA_004143645.1). NCBI lineage: Eukaryota > Metazoa > Arthropoda > Insecta > Coleoptera > Scarabaeidae > Protaetia > Protaetia brevitarsis. Next base: position 1,751,301 of record RXPK01000029.1, on the reverse strand, counting down.
AAAGTGTTTTCGCGCCAGCCTTCGGTAATTATCGCACGTGGACAATCGTTTTGCCAGAGTAAAGTTTTGCGCGAAGTGTAAGTGAATATAATATGGAATTTGTTGAAGTAAGTATATGATCTTGAAATAATGTTGCAGTGAGGTGAATAAATGTTATTTTTCTAGTCAAAACGTGCCCGCTCCCAAAATTGGGATGAGGTGGAGAAGCACTCTTTTCTCGAAGCAATAACGGAGGAGTTGCATATAATCGAAAACAAAAAAAAATTAACGGTTCTAAATAAGGACAAGACAGCTGCATGGGAACGTATTTCCCGAAAAATGGAAGTGCAAGTTATGCAAGTGCTACTTAAACTTATAACATTAAAAAAAATATATAATGTGAATTCTATGAAGGCAGGAATATATCTGATGGGAAGTGCTCCTTAATGAAAGGTCTGTAATGTAATAAGTATAAATTAATGTCATGGTGTTGGCTTTATGCATGCTTCCGCTTATGTTAGTAAGCTTATGCTTTCCACCTATTTTATTATCTTAATTTAACCCTTTCACTATATTTGTTTCGCAGAAGGTACATATTATAAAACATTACTTGCTGCTGTCATAATGAAAGGGTTAAAAAAACTGCATTTAAAGGGGTGATTGCGATGGAATAAGGTTTTCTATCTTTGTGTTTATATTTAGCGAAGTGGTGGTTGTCGTTTTGTAGTATAATTATACAATAACAGTTTGTAAGCAGTGTACATCTTCTAGGTTTCATAAGAGATGTAAAGCGTATGCGGGAGCAATGGCAGCGTATGAAGGTGGTGGCAAAAAAGAATGTGAGTGCCTACAGAAAGCACGCACATGGGACAGGAGGTGGTCCTCCTGCAGACATAGACTGGAAGATAAAAGATCTCCTTCCACATGAGTTTGTAGAAGATGCTTCCATGTATGATAGCGATGCTTTGCCTGTTGTGAGTATTACTGATGTTATACTGGTATGATGATTAATGGAATGAATATGTACAATCTTTTAGAGGGAGGAAACCAGCCACACAGCTTCAAAAGTAGAAGAGCTGAAGACTGTAAGTAATAAATTTATATTACAAAATATTTACTATATAGCAAACCCTTGTAGATGTCTCTTGTGAAACCATGCATATCTTCTCCACCATCAACGCCATCCACTTCGAAGCCTAGCTGTTCTTTTATTGTAAATATCATCGCCACAGTTTAGTATAACATCCTAATTGTTTTTTTTTTACAGAATTTGCAGTCATCTTCTTTTCAGGAAAAGGAGATGGTAGATAGAGCAAGTTTTGATGTGAGTTAGATATATGTAAACATTGTTAAAAACTAATCAGCTGCTTTTATTTTGTTCCAACCTAGGACAATGAAGAAAATCATATTATTGTACAATCCGATGAGGAACAAGCTCTCGAAAATGGAATGAATACCCCGAAGCAAGGGAAAAGGGCTGTAAAGAAGATGACTGAATATGAAGAGCAGCTATTGGTGCTAAATAAGAAAAGGATGGCTCTAATAATGGAGAAGACGGCAGAGTTGTACGATTTAAAAATTAGGAATGAGCAGGAGTATCATGAGGAGCGAATGAGATTGTTGCGTGAAAGAATGTGTGAATAATAGTGTGAATGTTTATTTTGTATATAGGTATCAAATTTAATATTATTCTGTACATATTTCATATAATATAGTTTAAGTTTAGTATTTAAGTGTATATAAATTTCTAAAAACGCCTTTTTAAATGGTTTATTTTTTCAGATATAATCCTAAAGATTTCTTACATTAAAACTATAGAATTTAAAAGTAAATAATATACCCCAAAACCTCTTTTGTATTAACAATAGTAAAAACTTTATTTTATCATCTTCAGTAACAAATTTTCAAGAGTGATTATATTTTAATGTAGTTGAAAAATGTATATTATTTTGTATGCAGATATATTTTTGTTAAAAATATTTTCTAGATAGGACATATTCCATTACTATTAAATAAATCGAAGTAAAAATTATAAAATGCAGTTTTCAATTCTTGTAAATCTTCATACTAAAAAAAAACCTATAAACCGCAATAATATTTATTGATGCAAATTAAAATTTTAAATATTAACTATGGTATTATAGAATGAACTGGCATAAGCGATACTAATTCAATATTGATGAAAACTAGATATACAAACAATTATTGTGTTATGCTTGTAGTGCTGAGTTATCATTATTATATATAATGCAGTGTACAGATAATAGAAAGTAAAAAAAAAGAAAGCAACGCTTACAGAAATAAAGAAAATACAGGAAAACTAATTAAAATGCCGTCTAATATAATTTTGTCTAAATATATTTCCATTCTGATTGTTGTCGGCATTAACGTGTACATTATCTTCATCATATCCATCAAATTCGCCGCCTAAAAGCAGACAAATTTAGGAAATATATAATATCATAAGAAGGCTGTTTCACCTTCCATATCTTTCTCATTATTAATGATGATATTATACATAATTGCAATAGCAACTATTGCAGCTTTTGTTGTATCGATATTCATGTTCATGCCATTGAAACAACATCTAAACTTATTTTTCATAATTCCAAACGTTCTTTCAATGACATTTCTTGTTGAAATGTGAGCTCTGTTGTATCTCAACTCTGCATTATTATTTGGATTCAACAGAGGAGTCAGTAAATATTGCGAACATGGATATCCATTGTCACCAAGTACCATCTATTTCCCCATTCTAAAAATATTATCAAAAGTGCATGCGTCATTTATTTATATGCAATTTGCATCTTACTTCAAATTTTTTTTTAAGGAGCTCTAATTCCAGATCCGGGAATCATGCTTCCTCTCCATCTCGCAACAATATTTGTAATCTTTCCATTCGCGTCACAAACCATCTGTTTGAGAAATGTATTCAGGTTCACAGGTTATAAAAAGAAGAATAAACAAATACCTGCACATTTAATGAATAATACCCTTTTCTATTTAAATATAATAATGGATTTTCGCCACCTGGATTTTTTATTTTTATGTGGGTGCAATCAATTGCTCCAATTATATTTGGGCAATGGGCGATATCATAAAATTCTTCCTTAATCCTAACTACATCATCACCTTCCGGGAATTTTATAAAATCGTTTAAATGCCCTGCAATAGCCTCCACTACCCTTTTAACCACCCTACTCAGTGTTGGCTGTGAAAATCCATGTTGTTCCGCTACAATAGTTCCATTCAAAATAAAGTATGTATGTCTCGCAATATATCTCTGTAAGATTAAATATATACTACAAAACTATAAAACAATGAAAGCATAATACGATATAAAATGAATATATGAATTAGGTAAAAATTGGACATAATCATAATTAACAAAAAAAAAACTTGTATTGGAATACAGAATCAATTGTAAAATGTTAACAGAAATCATCAGTTTAGAACCCGAGGCGAATTGAAAGATTAAAGCTTTTGCGAATGGTCGCAATCATTATTATAATTACCACGCTTGCACAAACTGCTACAGGGTTACTGGCCTTTCAAAATTAATACCCTAGAATACCCGCAATATCTTTTATTGAATATTTCACAGAGAGAGAGTACATCGTGCCGCAAGGGATTAGAGGGGACAGAGGCACGTTGTCAACCCGTCGTCACGTCAAGTTGAGCAGTAACAGTTTTACTATCCGCTAAAATACAATGTAACAACAAGCTTTTCGGAGTTACCCTTTTCGCAAAACCGAAGAAGGGGGTTTGAAAATCATACGCATAATCCCGTTTCGATTGTGTTTTAGTTTTCTCCTTTTTTGTATTCCCGTCCGTCTCTGGTTGGCCGATTAAAATCCGGGGTTGACGACGGGCCGCATAATACAATAAGGGCGTGTTGAGTAATCTGCATTGTTTGTCGACGTATCCCTCTTTCGATTCGAACAATGTCGCCTCGGAGTATAAGTCGATACGTGAAACGCGATTTACGGGATTATCGTATCGCTGTAGCGTAAACAAGGGTTGACGTTTTTCGTTATAATTTAATGCTGCGACAAACCCTCTCTCGTATGAGTGATGATGATTCTGCTCTGTAACGAACAAAAAATGATGTGACATTGTTTGAGTACGAGTTAAGGCGTCTATTATCATTGTGTAGCTAGGTAAAATAAAAAGATCCGTGCTTTTTTTTTTCTTGTCATTTTTCAAATGAATATTTTACCTAAGAACACGATATATCAATGTCTTACAAATCTTTACCAGCCTTATTCATAATTTGACTTAGTGGCTACTAACATTCTACTAAGATTCTATTAAGAAAATGCCTATTCATAGTGGTATTTAGTAGCGTACTAGGCTTAGTTGCCAACTAAATCCTTAGTAGCGATTAGTGGTATGTTTAAACCCGAACTTTGCTATTAAATGTAACCTAAAAGTGTTTTCGCGCCAGCCTTCGGTAATTATCGCACGTGGACAATCGTTTTGCCAGAGTAAAGTTTTGCGCGAAGTGTAAGTGAATATAATATGGAATTTGTTGAAGTAAGTATATGATCTTGAAATAATGTTGCAGTGAGGTGAATAAATGTTATTTTTCTAGTCAAAAACGTGCCCGCTCCCAAAATTGGGATGAGGTGGAGAAGCACTCTTTTCTCGAAGCAATAACGGAGGAGTTGCATATAATCGAAAACAAAAAAAAATTAACGGTTCTAAATAAGGACAAGACAGCTGCATGGGAACGTATTTCCCGAAAAATGGAAGTGCAAGTTATGCAAGTGCTACTTAAACTTATAACATTAAAAAAATATATAATGTGAATTCTATGAAGGCAGGAATATATCTGATGGGAAGTGCTCCTTAATGAAAGGTCTGTAATGTAATAAGTATAAATTAATGTCATGGTGTTGGCTTATGCATGCTTCCGCTTATGTTAGTAAGCTTATGCTTTCCACCTATTTATTATCTTAATTTAACCCTTTCACTATATTTGTTTCGCAGAAGGTACATATTAAAACATTACTTGCTGCTGTCATAATGAAAGGGTTAAAAAAACTGCATTTAAAGGGTGATTGCGATGGAATAAGGTTTTCTATCTTTGTGTTTATATTTAGCGAAGTGGTGGTTGTCATTTTGTAGTATAATTATACAATAATAGTTTGTAAGCAGTGTGCATCTTCTAGGTTTCATAAGAGATGTAAAGCGTATGCGGGAGCAATGGCAGCGGATGAAGGTGGTGGCAAAAATGAATGTGAGTGCCTACAGAAAGCACGCACATGAACAGGAGGTGGTCCTCCTGCAGCAGAGCCTGCTGACATAGACTGGAAGATAAAAGATCTCCTTCCACATGAGTTTGTAGAAGATGCTTCCATGTATGATAGCGATGCTTTGCCTGTTGTGAGTATTACTGATGTTATATTGGTATGATGATTAATGGAATGAATATGTACAATCTTTTAGAGGGAGGAAACCAGCCACGCACCTTCAAAAGTAGAAGAGCTGAAGACTGTAAGTAACAAATTTATATTACAAAATATTTACTATATAGCAAATCCTTGTAGATGTCTCTTGTGAAACCGTGCATATCTTCTCCACCATCAACGCCATCCACTTCGAAGCCTAGCTGTTCTTTTATTGTAAGTATCATCGCCACAGTTTAGTATAACATCCTAATTTGGTTTTTTTTACAGAATTTGCAGTCATCTTCTTTTCAGGAAAAGGAGAAGGTTGATAGAGCAAGTATTGATGTGAGTTAGATATATGTAAACATTGTTAAAAACTAATCAGCTGCTTTTCTTTTGTTCCAACCTAGGATAATGAAGAAATTCATATTATCGTACAATTCGATGAGGAACAAGCTCTCGATAATGGAATGAATACCCCGAAGCAAGGGAAAATGGCTGTAAAGAAGATGACTGAATATGAAGAGCAGCTATTGCTGCTAAATAAGAAAGGATGGCTCTAATAATGGAGAAGACGGCAGAGTTGTACGACTTAAAAATTAGGAATGAGCAAGAGTATCATGAGGAGCGAATGAGATTGTTGCGTGAAAGAATGTGTGAATAATAGTGTGAATGTTTATTTTGTATATAGGTATCAAATTTAGAATTATTCTGTACATATTTCATATAATATAGTTTAAGTTTAGTATTTTAAGTGTATATAAATTTCTAAAACGCCTTTTAAATGGTTTATTTTTTCAGATATAATCCTAAAGATTTCTTACATTAAATAGACTATAGAATTTAAAAGTAAATAATATACCCCCAAACCTCTTTTGTATTAACAATAGTAAAAACTTTATTTTATCATCTTTAATAACAAATTTTCAAGAGTGATTATAGTGTAATGTACTTGAAAAATGTATATTATTTTGTATGTAGATATATTTTTGTTAAAAATATTTTCTAGATAGCACATATTCCATTACTATTAAATAAATCGAAGTAAAAATTATAAAATGCAGTTTTCAATTCTTATAAATCTTCATACTAAAAAAAAAAAAACCTATAAACCGCAATAATATTTATTGTTGCAAATTGAAATAAGTATTAACTATGGTATTATAGAATGAACTGGCATAACCGATACTAATTCAATATCGATTAAAAATAGAAATACAAACAATTATTGTGTTATGCTTGTAGTGCTGAGTTATCATTATTATATATAATGCAGTGTACAGATAATAAAAAGTAAAAAAAAAAAAAAAAACGCTTAGAGAAATAAAGAAAATACAAAAAAACTAATTAAAATGCCGTCTAATATAATTTTGTCTAAATATATTTCCATTCTGATTGTTGTCGGCATTAACGTGTACATTATCTTCATCATCTCCATCAAATTCGCCGCCTAAAAGCAGACAAATTTAGGAAATATATAATATCGTAAAAAGGCTGTTTCACCTTCCATATCTTTCTCATTATTAATGATGATATTATGCATAATTGCAATAGCAACTATTGCAGCTTTTGTTGTATCGATATTCATGTTCATGCCATTGAAAACATCTAAACTTATTTTTCATAATTCCAAACGTTCTTTCAATTACGTTCCTTGTTGAAATGCTGTTGTATCTCAACTCTGCATTATTATTTGGATTCAACAGAGGGTCAGTAAATATTGCGAACATGGATATCCATTGTCACCAAGCAGAATACCATCTATTTCCCCATTCTAAAAATATTATCAAAAGTGCATGCCTCATTTATTCATATGCAATTTCATCTTACTTCAAATTTTCTTTTTAAGGAGCTCTCATTCCAGATCCGGGAATCATGTGTGCTTCCTCTCCATCTCGCAACAATATTTGTAATCTTTCCTTTCGCGTCACAAACCATCTGTTTGAGAAATGTATTCAGGTTCACAGGTTATAAAAAGAAGAATAAACAAATACCTGCACATTTAAGGAATAATACCCTTTTCTATTTAAATATAACAATGGATTTTCGTCACCTGGATTTTTTATTTTTATGTGGGTGCAATCAATTGCTCCAATTATATTTGGGCAATGGGCGATATCATAAAATTCTTCCTTAGTCCTAAGTACATCATCACCTTCCGGAAATTTTATAAAATCGTTTAAATGCCCTGCAATAGCCTCCACTACCCTTTTAACCACCCTACTCAGTGTTGGCTGTGAAAATCCATGTTGTTCCGCTACAATAGTTCCATTCAAAATAAAGTATGTATGTCTCGCAATATATCTCTGTACCTGTATCATCACCATATGCACCTTTAGCCAAGTACCTTATTGTGGCCAAAACTTGAGTTTCTGGGGAAATGGGTAAACCACGACCACTGTCCTTATTTAAGTTGTCACGTACTAAATTGATGATGATATTAGCAGTATCCTTCGTCATCCGATATTTTCTTTTGAAAGTTCCATCATCATATTTCTCCAAAGGATTTTGCCTTCCTAAGTACAATTTTGGATTACGAATACGATGAATTTCAGCTTCTTCAGCTTCAAACAATTCGTCTTCAATACCAATAAACTCATCAACCATTCTAAATATTTTTTTAATTATGTTTAGGTAAATGTATTACAGTTATTTTATGCGCCCATACCTTGTTATATTTTGTACGAATATAGTGTTATGTGAAAAAATGCACTGTTTAGATCGTGATGTATAATTTCTGATAAGAGCAAGAGATGTTTACAAACAATAATTCACTTGTCAGATTCTGTCAAAATCATTAGATACTCACTGCCCATGAACTTTACCGTGTTGTCACATAATCTTTCCTATTAGCATTCTATTACTTAGTAGACACTAAATATGTGACTATGAATGGCATCCGTTACTAAGATTCTAATATGATCTTAGTGGCTACTAGCTAATAGCCTACTAAGACCCTATTAGGGCGTTGACTATGAATAAGGCAGCTGGTCTCCAAGATCGCGAGACCTATCCCCAATGGATTTCTTTTTTTTGGGATACATAGAAAAACAACATTTACAAATTTCCACCATTTAAAAATATCGACCGCTTAGAAAATGTAATTAGACAATGTATCGCGGAAATCAATCCCGTTTTTTAAGGGACGGGACATTGTTAAGAGAATTTAGTACTAACTCAATAAAATGTTTACCCAACGGAAAACGACATTTAGTAGTTCATTGTTTATTCTTTACGTTAATTAACATCTGTTGTAGACATTTTTGCGAATGCATTGTTTGTGTTCTTTCTTACTTGTGGGGACCAACATTAAAACCTACATAAAAGAAAAACAAGTTAAACTAATGGTAACTTTCTAACAATTACTAAAAATGAAAAATTCAATTTGATATTATTATTTTGTTTCATTTGAGAACAAAACATATTGTGCAGCAAAAATAATTCCCATTTTGAAATTTTCATATTCAAGGCTATAACATTTGAAGGGTACAGGGGAAAAACGATGAATGTCCATAAACGGCCATTTTCAGATTAGTACGTAAAGTTGCAGTCCAGAGCCGTTATTGTTTGATAAAGTAATCGTACAGGGTAACAAGAATGTATGTCGCAAGATATATCAATCTAAACAGATACATTCTAGTAGGTATAATATATGAGTCTTCCAATTTTCAAATACATTTTTCTCAGAGAGTCGTATTTGTGACATTCATCTTTTTTCCCCTGTGCCCTTCATTTGTAAAACTAATAATTTTGATATAGTATGCATGATTTTCTCTGAGAAAGTATACACAGAATAGGATATGATTGCTGTATGATCTCTATCAATTTTGTATGCAAGGTGATTCACTCATTTTTCGCTAAAATCAAGCGAAACTTCATATTTGTACATAGCGTCGAATTTGAAACAACATTTATTAAGAAAAAAATCTTCTAAGCCAAAAACTGAGATACTTTACGCTTAGCATACTTTCCTATTTTTGATCTTTCCTCATATACAATTAAATTTTCGTCAGAGTTGATGAGTGTTATTTTAGTTTCAAGACATGCAGAAGTAATTTATAAGAAAAAAGATTTACTAAATTCAAAGACAAAAAAAAACCATATGCTGCGCACTTTCTGCCGGTCATAGTATATAAGCTTACCATTATCTATTCAAACACTTCTTCAGACAACAACTTTGAATCATGCATACGTTTTAATAAATCCTCGAATGAATCTATTTGTTTCTCTACTCTTCGTTTCCGAAATGCAAGACTGAAATTTCGTTTTTCTGTTTCTTTAACAAATTGTAGATTTCTTTTTACGCCTTCAGTTGTAGAAAAGTCATCATCTCTCAAATCACTCACGTAATCTGGACTATGACTGACCCCTGAAATAATATACAACCATAACTAAAATTGATCACAAATCACAGTAGTAAATATAACGTAAGCAAAACATTAAGGAAAAAGAGGAATGGTAAAGAAGACCAAGATTTAATATTACGTTTAAAAGCTATAACTCACACAGAAATAATTACTTTATTTGTGGTAAACTCCTTAAGAATCGCTTAATTTTGTACGCAAGTAAATGATGCCCTTCTATGGCTGGCAAGGAAAGTACAAACCACAATTATTCAACTAAATCTATTTATTTGATAGGGTCGAGTCCTTAAACGAGTTATTCAAATAAAGACTTAAGGTAATTTATTTTTGAGTTATACGATGACGAATGTCTAAAACAATTCAACATTTGGGTTTCATATTTGTAAGTAAAACTAATTCAAAAAATAAAAAAAAAATCAAATTATGTCCTAGGACATCACAACTGTTTTGGCCAGTAAAAAACGCACAATTTTTTGCACTCGCTCAGTGTCACATATGTCAGATATCATTTCATGGTTTTTAGTTAGTGTTTAAATGACATTTACTATGACTATTTAATAATTGCGTGAAATTACAATACATCGGGCAATTATTAGATGTTAAATAGTAAACTTCATTTACTATAACAGACGAGTTACGTCATAACTCAGTGTTGCCAGATGAAATTATTTCACAGCGGTAGAATGTCATGTAAAATAACGGTAGATGAACGGTAGATACCTGAGCGGAAGAATTTCTGTAACGAAATTCAAATGTTCTTATTCATTTTATTTCGCTACCTATTAATTTATATTTTCGTAAAAAACAAAACAAAAACTATAATCCTTTAAATTATGAAAACTAAGTATATAATATATAAAGCTATACACTACTTTAATAATCGTTATACATAAATATCGTTTGTCACTGAACGTCGTAAATCTTGATTTGGTTGAAAATTGAAGCAATTGTCGGTTATCAGACGCTTACTGTGAAGTAAACCAATAATTGTTTCGTTTCCTAACCTATTTCTCTTTTTCTTAACAAGTTGGTTGCTGAAAATACTCTTTCAACATTCGCACTTGAGTGTGGTAAAGTTAATATGTTGAAAATGAAATTGGCCAAATTTCCAAACATAGTATCCACACTTTATTTTGGCGATATTAGACCAAAATTGGAATATATTATTTGAGTCTGCAATAAAATAAAATTTCTAAAATTGGTAATTTACTTGTGATCTACTATAATGGGCCATTTAGTTGCAAGTTTTACAATACTGCTGATAGTTTTTGCTGGTACAGTTTCTGGATTCAAAAAGAATAAATCTTGCAACAAATTATTTTTCAAGGGAAACATCTGCAAAATTTGATTAACTGCATTAACGTAAAGTGACAGACGAGTTCTTTGTAAAAAATAGAAATTAAATAGATATCTGCCAGCGTAGAAATTATTTTATTTCAACTTTATTGCACAGATGGCGCAGCAATCACTGTTTTTGTATTGGAAATAACAGGTAACGTTTGACAGCACCTATTACTGCAATTCAGAAACATATCAAGGGTTTCTGATACAATGAAATAAAGAGTTTATACATAATCGGCATTATAGTTTGTGGTAAGTACCACAAAATATCAAAAAGCGGTAGATTGTGAACTCGAAACGGAAGAACGGGAGATTGAAGTTGAAAACGGTAGAAATACCATTTTAACGGTAGATCTGGCAACATTGTCATTACTTGCAATTTCGGGCCATGCAATACCATATTATTGATATTGAAATAATAACAGGTTAAATTCGTATTCCAACTCCTTTTTATTTAATATATTTATTGCAACATGTTTCGGCTATGTTGCAATAAATATATTAAATAAAAAGGAGTTGGAATACGAATTTAACCTGTTATTATTTTAATATCAATACACATACACCAATTCCCTGGGACATTACAGATCAATACCATATTAGTAAAATAACCAACTAACATATAACTTTTTCATGTTCAATTAAAGATACTTTACACTACTTGCTGCATACTGTTTTTTTTTAAATTGCATGCTTGTCACATCTTTCCAATGTTTGCCCACCAATTTCGTTATTGCTGTCAACTGTCAAAGGGTTATATTCTGCGTTTTCAGTAATATGTGGGAATTTGCGCTTATACTTGGTATATATTTATTTAAACTAAGTGGTTATTGCAACTAAACCATGCCGAAACCATTGTGTAAAGAATCGAAGGAGTTAATAGTTTCGTTAGTCGTGTATTTCGACGCAGAATGCGAGAACAATGGGCCATTTCTCCCGTTAACTTTCGTACAAGAAGTATGTATAAAATCCATATATTTTTAATGTCATATTCTTAACAGTATTTCGTTTTTAGAAAGTAGTGAGCGCTCTAAACATTCATGTTGCAACCATAAGCAAAATTTCATCCATGAGCATCCACTAACCCAAAACGAAAATGCATACGAAATAAATGTAAAAATTTATTATTCTACTCATTGTGAATGCGCTATTAGAAACACAATTTATGACATGTACAAAAACAGTGAGTGTATATACATAAAATATTGTTTACAAAAATAATTCTTTCACATACATTTTTCAGACCAACATATGACATTAAACACTTTAAATAGTGGTTTTAAGAAAAAGAGGGTAATATCAGAATAGCCCTAGTGCTCGGAGGATCGAAATGTTGTGCTGGATGGGAGTAAAGTGACTCCATAATCACGATTGGGTGTTTTTTTCTTGTCGCTGACCGTATTTTTTACACTTTTTCCTTTAAAAAAGATGCGATTTTCAGGTTATGTCACCACACAAAACACGTCGAAATCTCGAAAAAAAAACCGTATTTATCAACCAATAACTATTATAACCGAGTCCTAAAATATTTCAACTAACTTATTTTCTTGAAAATAACACCTTTCATGTAATATTTTTGTCAAAAAAAGAATACGTTTGAATTCGCAATAAGTGCCCTTGTTTTCTTTTATGTTGGTACGTTGGAACGTTGGTCATCACAAAAGTGTCACAGGTTCACGGTTGTTGTCTGGGTTATCTGAACTGTGCCTTGATAAAACACGCTGTGTTTCTGAGTGGGAACTCATTTAAGGGTAATTGCGCTCGATACTGTTGGACTTTCAGTGATCGACGAGAGAATAATGTGTTTGCAGTGCCATTTTGTTAATCTTTTTTTATTTTTACATTTAAACTAATACCATAACCTGCATATTGTAACGAGCGCCAACTTTTCAACTGGCGGTTCCGATAAGCGTCCCTAGATGGCGCTAGCATAGCGGAAGAAGAACTACCTACGACGAATGACAGAGGGCAGCACCGGGTCGAAGAATCGAGAATATTCTGGAAGGAATCTGGAAGGACGTTCTAGAAGGGTCTCGAACAATCTGGACGTTCGCGCCAGCTATAAATAACGCGTCGGGTTGGCCAGGAGGCAGTCAATCGATACGAGTTCGATAGTGCGGTCGCGATTGAACTAGTACATGTAATATAAATATCGTTTACATAAATAAAGACATTAGTGTTAAGTGATATAGTTAATAAGCATTTTTAATAGATTTTAATTACCGTAATTGTGTTAATGAATAAGTGAATCTAAATATATCGCCTGTGTGTTTTCTAAACCCCGACAACGTTTTAAGAACCGAAAACGTTACAATTGGTGTCAGGTGTGGGTATTTGGCGATATATTAGTGGACTAATAGTGTTTAATTAGAAACAATGGCAGCGAAATACTGTAAATTAGTGGACTTGAAAGTGGTAGATCTCAAACGCGAATTAGAAGAAAGGGATGAAGATACGAGTGGAAGGAAGGCCGAGCTTCAGTCGAGATTAAGAAGAGCAATAGAAGCAGCTGGGGAAGATCCTGGGACATATTTGTTTGAAGTGTCTGGTGGTAATGGCGAACTTCTAGTAGAACTTAGAAACATAGAAGAGAAAGTTTTAGAAAATTCTCAGAAAAAATATGGAAAATTCTAGAAAACTAGAAGAGAAAGTTCTAGAAATTCTCAGAAAAATATGGAAAATTCTAGAAAACTAGAAGAGAAAGTTCTAGAAAAATTGAAAACATGGACGAGAAGAATATAGAAAATTCTAGAAAACTGGAAGAGAAAGTTCTGGAAAAAATTGAAAACATGGACGAGAAAAATATAGAAAATTTCTAGAAAATTGGAAGAAAAAATTATAGAAAATTCCTCTAATGTCAAACAGGAATTAATGAATAGAATCGACGAAAAATTCCAAGAAGAAAAATCTAGAATGATTGAAGAATTGGACGATCGCATGAAGGTGCTAGAAGAACAAATTCATTCTGAACCATACGAAACACGGAAGAAACTGGAAATTCTACCAATACGGGAAGCACTCAGATGGAACCAAGAAATCCAGTGCCCATCTGTACGGTTCAAAATAAATGTGACCTGCCTACATTCGACGGGAAGACTCCCTTGGAAGACTATTTGACGCTGCTGGATACCACGGCTACGGTATATGGGTGGGCGGAAGCTACCAAAGCAGCCATGTTATCAGTAGCTCTGCGCGGCGATGCGTTGAAGGTACTCCAAGCTATTCCTTCGACGGAGCGACAAAATTACCAAACACTACTTAATCAATTGGAGATGCGTTTCGGTAATAAACATCTGCAGCAAGTATATCGCTCGCAGTTGAAAAATCGCTGCCAGAGGTCGAACGAGACTCTACAGGAGTATGAAGCTGACGTCGTTCGTCTGGTTAAGAGTGCGTACCCAACGGTACCGGAAGATGTGTGCGAGAGTCTCGCTGTGGAAAAATTCCTGGATGGCCTGCTTGATAAGGATACTCAACAGGCAGTGAAGCTCGCTCGGCCGCAAACGTTGAACCAGGCTTTAGCTCAAGCACTAGATTTTGAAGCCGTGAAGCAATCGGTCAAAGGACCTGCTCGCGTCCGTGTTCTAGGAGTCACGAGGAAGAAGAGCCATTAGAAGGAATTATGACGAAATTAAACGAAATGATGACGAAAAATATGACGGAATTGATGACGAAAAATATGACGGAATTGATGACGAAAATGGAATCCGTGCAAACTAGGCAACCAGGAAGACGATGCTGGAATTGTGGAAGGATGGGGCACGTACGTAGTCGGTGTCCCGATCCACGAAAAACCAAAGCCGACGGAAAACTAAAATGGGCCGACGAGAAGGGGCGATCGTCGACCTATGTAGCTGATGCCCCAGTAACACCAGTGATTGTTGCTTCAGTGGGATGTAGACCTAGCAGCCTCGTCGTGTATGGGCATGTAAATGGGAAACCGAGAGATTTACTGCTAGATACTGGTGCAACAATGACAATTCTTCGGCCGAAGCAGTGGGAAAGAAGAACGGATACATCCAACCAGATGGACGCTACGTACGGCAACTGGGCAATCAGTCAACGTGTTGGGGGAGACGATGGCCCACTTCCGTATTGGTGATACTGCATGCCAGTATCGTGTAGTAGTTGCAGATATAGAACAGACGTAATCCTCGGAATGGACATAATGACAGAATTTGGGTTCAAACTGGACTTGCAAGCAGGAGTGTTGAAGGTTGGCAAAGAAGAAGTTATTCTCAACCATAGCAAGAATATGTCGGCCTGCGTAGTGTTGGCAGAAGAAGTAACTGTGGCGAGCCGCAGTGAAACCATTGTGGAAGCGAGCGTGAGTGGAGACATTCCCAAAGGGCAAGTTTTTAATGCTGGAACCGGGAGCGATTAGCGGTCAAGGTCGTGGAATACTGGTCGCTAAGGCAGTGATACAAGCTGGAGAAAAACTGCCCGTCCGACTGATGAACGTCAATAGTTATCCAGTAAAGCTGAAGAAGGGCGTACCTTTGGGAAGTTGTGCTAGTGTGTCGTCGATTGTCAACAAAGAGGATGGCGTAACAACAACTCAGATCCGCTTCCTGGATGGTTGAATAACTTCATTGACTTGTCTTGCAAGGATTTGACAACACAACAACGCCATACCGTGAAACAGCTGCTTGGACGCTACCAAGATCTTTTCCAAGCAGAAGACCGGAACACGAGGGGCAGGACTAATGTTGTACGACATCGAATAGACACTGGAGATGCCCAGCCGATCCGCCAAGCCCCCAGAAGACTGCCATTGGCGAAACGAGCCGAAGCAGAACAAATTATACAGGATATGGAGCAGGATGGCGTAATTGAACCATCGAACAGTCATGGGCTTCCCAGTGGTACTGGTGAAGAAGAAGGATGGTTCACTAGGTTCTGCGTGGATTATCGACAACTAAATAATGTAACCAAGAAGGACAGTTATCCTTTGCCCAGAATCGATGACACTTTAGATAACCCTAGGTGGGTGTAAGGTATTTTCGACCCTCGACCTGAAGAGTGGTTATTGGCAAGTCGAAGTAGAGGCAAAGGATAAGGAG
This sequence comes from Protaetia brevitarsis, assembly GCA_004143645.1. NCBI lineage: Eukaryota > Metazoa > Arthropoda > Insecta > Coleoptera > Scarabaeidae > Protaetia > Protaetia brevitarsis. Next base: position 1,735,161 of record RXPK01000029.1, on the reverse strand, counting down.
AAGACGGCGTTTACGATCGGGACAGGATTGTGGCAATTTAACGTCATGCCATTTGGGTTATGTAATGCTCCCGCGACGTTTGGAAAGATTGATGGACAACGTACTGAGAGGACTATCCTGGGAAACTTGCTTGGTAATACCTCGACGATATAATTGTCTTAGGAAAATCTTTTGAGGACCATTTGAAGAACTTGGAGCAAGTATTTCAGCGATTGAAAGGAGCGAATTTGAAGCTTAACCCAAAAAGTGCAACCTGTTCCGGAAGCAAGTGCACTACCTCGGCCACGTAGTATCAGAGGATGGAGTGTCGGTTGACCCAGGGAGACAGAAGCGGTCAAGTCTTGGCCGGTTCCGAAGGACAAGCATGAAATAAGAAGTTTCCTTGGGCTATGCACTTATTACCGACGATTCGTTCCTGGATTTGCTAACATCGCCAAGCCTATCACGAGACTAACTGAAGAGGGCAGAGACTACGTCTGGGAGAAGAGCTGCCAGGATGCCTTTGAAGAATTGAAACAGAAGCTGACCACTGCGCCCATCTTGTGCTATCCACAGGCTGAAGGAAAATTCATTTTGGATACTGATGCCAGCAACGTGGGCATCGGAGGCGTGTTGTCCAAGTTCAAGATGGCCACGAAAAAGTGCTCGGTTACTTCAGCAAAGTGCTGTCGAAACCGGAACGCAACTATTGTGTGACCAGGAGAGAGCTGTTGGCCGTAGTTAAGTCTATAGAGCACTTCCATAAATATCTCTATGGCAGGAAGTTCTTGTTAAGAACCGACCATGCGGCATTGATGTGGCTGCTACGCTTCAAGAATCCGGAAGGGCAAGGTTGCCAGATGGATAGAGCGTCTGCAAGAGTATGACTTTTGATTCGGAAACATCGGCCTGGAACCAGTCATCGAAACGCTGACGCACTATCGAGGAGACCCTGTTCCAAGGATTGCACGCACTGCTGTCGTGCCGAAGAGAAAATGAAGCAACCTGCTTGAGGACTACTGTCATAGATGATAGATGGATTGAAGACCAAATCCGAGCTGACCAGGAGTCTGACGAAGTTTTGAAGCGTGTGATGGAGTGGAAGATGCAAGAAGCGCGGCCTAACTGGGAAACGGTAGCACCATATTCGCGAGAGCTAAAATCGTATTGGGCTCAGTGGGGCTCTTTGGTAATGGAAAATGGTCTTCTCAGACGAGTGTTAGAAGACGAAGCTGGGACCAATAGCAGACTTCAGATTGTGGTTCCGAAAGCAAGAAATTCCGAAGTTTTAAAACTTCTTCATGATGGAACATCGGGAGGGCATCTTGGAGTCCGGAAGACTATAGAGAAGGTCAGAGAGCGATTCTATTGGGTTAATTGCAAGAATGACGTGAAAGACTGGTGCCGGAGATGTACAACTTGCGCCGCTGCCAATGGACCTTCCCAAAGGAAGAGGCCCCTATGAGGCAATACAACGTTGGCAGTCCTTTTGAAAGGATTGCGATTGATGTTGCCGGACCATTTCCCACGACGGAATTTGGAAATAAATACATCTTGGTTGCAGTAGACTACTTCAGCAAATGGGTGGAAGCTTACGCATTACCAAATCAGGAAGCTGTTACAGTGGCTGAGACTTTAGTTAAAGAACTTTTCAGTCGGTTTGGTGTGCCGCTTGAACTTCACTCCGACCAGGGACGGAATTTTGAATCAGCAGTGTTTCAAGAGATGTGCAAAATATTGGGTATTCGCAAGACCCGAACAACTGCCTTGCACCGCAATCAGATGGCATGGTGGAGCGCATGAACAGGACAGTTATCAAGTATCTATCAAAAGTTGTCGCAGACCACCAGCGAGATTGGGACCAGCAACTACATCTATTCTTGCTGGCGTATAGAGCATCGGTCCACGAAACCACTGGCCAAAGTCCATCTAGTGTGCTTTTTGGACGAGAACTGCGCTTACCATGCGATCTTAAGTTCGGCTTTAAACCGAATGAAGAAGTAGTTGGAGATGACTATGTTTCGAACTTGCGGAGGCGAATGGATGATATTCACGATCGGGTGAGGGCGAATATCCATGAAGCAAGCGACCGCATGAAGGAACACTACGACATCAGAGCGAATGAAGGCGGATATCAGCCTGGAGACCTGGTCTGGCTGTTTCAATCCTCAGCGACGTCGAGGCTTCTCACCTAAGCTGCAACGATCGTGGGACGGGCCTTACGAAGTGATAAAGCGAATTAATGACGTCATCTATCGCATCAGAAAGAAACCCAATGGTAAAGCAAGAGTAGTGCATTTTAATCGCCTAGCTCCTTATCTTGGGGACAATCAAGAGGACGAGCAGATGGTCCGAGTTTGTAGACTCCCCGAAGAAGAACTCAGCTATGAGGAGTTCATGGACAAGTATGGGAATGGCCGCAAAGTGCGTCATGGTGTACAACGGAGATTCAGGAGGATTTGTTTTTGGCTCCTGAAGGGTGCGCGTTAGCACACTGTGTTGCCCAAGATTTAAGAATGGGCAAGGGGATAGCTACCGTCTTCAAGAAGAAATTTGGTGGCGTCCAAGATCTTCGAAGCCAGAACCCTGAGGTGGGCAAGGCTCTGCATTTGCCAGGAAAGAAACGGCCTTTATTCTACTTGGTGACCAAAGAAGCCTCAGTTGGCAAGCCAACCTACCGGACGATGTGGGACAGCCTGATAAGTTTAAGAGAGCAGCTGTTGGAGCTGGAGATCAATAAGATCAGGGTGCCAAAAATAGGCTGTGGATTGGATGGCTTGGACTGGAGGGTCGTAAGGAACATGCTCGAAGAAATTTCCGATATACTGGAATAGAGTTCCTAGTATGCAGCTACAACCCGCGGTCAGCAGAAGGGAGGCGACGGACGGTAGCGTGCTATTTCTTCCGGACCTCGTCGTGTAGAAATGGAGAGAACTGTTCGTATCTTCATGGAGGTGATAGTTCCTGTTCCGGGACGGAACAGATCTAAGGAGGGAGCAGTGTAACGAGCGCCAACTTTTCAACTGGCGGTTCCGATAGGCGTCCCTAGATGGCGCTAGCATAGCGGAAGAAGAACTACTCTACGACGAATGACAGAGGGCAGCACCGGGTCGAAGAATCGAGAATATTCTGGAAGGAATCTGGAAGGACGTTCTAGAAGGGTCTCGAACAATCTGGACGTTCGCGCCAGCTATAAATAACGCGTCGGGTTGGCCAGGAGGCAGTCAATCGATACGAGTTCGATAGTGCGGTCGCGATTGAACTAGTACATGTAATATAAATATCGTTTACATAAATAAAGACATTAGTGGTTAAGTGATATAGTTAATAAGCATTTTTAATAGATTTTAATTACCGTAATTGTGTTAATGAATAAGTGAATCTAAATATATCGCCTGTGTGTTTTTCTAAAACCCCGACAACGTTTTAAGAACCGAAAAACGTTACAATATAATACTTCCGTTATCAAGGCACAGTTACAGACAACAACCGTGATCCTGTGACACCTTTGTGATGACCAACGTACCAACATAAAAACACCTAGTCTAAGGACACTTATGCGAATTTAAACGTATTCTTTTTGGACAAAAAAATTACATGAAAAGGTGTTATTTCATGAAATAAAGTAGTTTAAACAATTTAGTACTCGGTAATTACAGCTATTGGTTGATAAATGCGTTTTTTTTTTCAAGATTTCGGCGTGTTTTGTGTGGTGACATAACCTAAAAATCGCATCTTTTTTTGAGAAAAAAGTGTAGAAAACATAGTCAGCGACAAAAAAAAACACCCAATCGTGATTATGGAGTCACTTTACACCCAACCAGCACAACATTTCGATCCTCCGAGCACTAGGGCTATTCTTGATAAATTCCGAAAAAGACATTTTCTACGGTTGAAACACATCGTTGTGGAGGATATTACGTGTTCTCGAAGAAAAGGAAATTTGTTATGAAATGATGGATGAAATATAGCAGATTGGAGGGATGCATACAATTATATAAAGCAGATTGAATTAAATTAGTCTGGAAATTTGACGTAGTACTTGGTGTACTTTACATTGGAAACGAAAATCAGAAGTAGTGATAACAAAGATTGGTTTGGATAGAGAATAAACTTGCACTAAACGCACACTAATAGTTACTGTGAACACTTTAAGCGATAAAGACTCCAATTAAGTTTATTGTACTCATTTATGCCTTTCCATTATTTTCTCCATTCCTGTCATAATTAACATACTTAAAATCTGATTTTCAAAAAGAATCATTAATAATATTAATGGTAAATGTTATTTTGAAGACTTTGTTTATTCAAAAGTGTCTGATAGTTAAATAACCTAACCGTTGTTTACGTTTTGACCAAGAGAAAGTTTGCAACACGGTCGTGACGTCATAGCAAACTGACTCACGTTGTTATCGCAAATGAACTACATAGGATATACAGGTATATCCAACCGAACTGGGTCATTAAAATTTTTCGAGCAGGAATGTGGTTTTGAAACTTACAGAGTAATCATGGCCGATTATGATCTATTTAAGGAAAATATTTTCACTCTTATCGCACTTTTAGTATACAGGGTGCAGGCACGTATACAACTTGAGTTTATAGGGGGGGTATAATTTTATGGGTCTAATTAATGTTTCCTATTCCCAAAGCTAATTGTTTTTGAGGTATTTGTAGTTTTGTCAAAATTTTAACGTTTGCACTATTTCCAATAAAATTAAATATCTCACAAGCTATTAGGCATTAAGATATTCTACTAATGTGGGTGCAAGTACAGGGTCATAGGTATTAACGACGATAGCGGTAACTGCAATATCCTATACATAGTATTCAGAAACTCAAATCCAATATGGATATCTTTAAAGTAAAAAAACTAGTTTTTTAAATGGAACGTAGTATTTTTCAGTGGAGCATTAAATGCAGCGCAAAATTCTACATTGATTAGTATTAAGATTTAGGGTAAGGTAAAGTCAGGTAAATGTGTAGTAAAAATTGCATAGTGTGAAGAAAATGTGTCACTGCTCACATAATAAAACATTTTGATAAATTTTACACATAGAAGTACGTAATATGTATATGCCCAGTTGTAAGCCTTCAATAGATACGCCTTTTATAATTATCAACGGTTTACTAGAAAAAAAAAAGAATTTTAAACAGTGTCAAATACTACACACTTACCCAGCAAAATGGGGCAAGTGTGTAATCGTTCCGCACTTTATATATTAATAGCATTATCCTTTAGTTTAAATTCACAAGATATCTAAGTTATTACACGTTAGCAGATGTGAATTTTTATTTGTAAAACTAGTATGAAGTTTAGTACATTAGTAATATAACAGAGGACATCCTTATTTTATTTTTAAAAATAAATGTAGCCAACCTACACACTTGCCCCGTTACAACACTTACCTGACTTTACCTTACCTATTGCTGATAGTTTTTGAAATATTCACTTTATTTCATAAAACCGGCAGAAATATCCGCTGCATTCAATGCTGCCACTGAAAAATACCACATTTCATTTGAAAAAAAAGTTTTTACTTTAAAAGATATCCATATTGGACATGAGTTTTCTAAACACCCTGTATGGGATATTACAGTTACCGCTGTTGCAGTCGATACCTACGACCCTGTACTTATATCCACAGCACCAAAGAATGACGTTTCGATCCTAAACACCAAAAGTTTTGAGTAATGTTAAAGACTCATTTTAAGAAAGTGTACGCGCCCTGCATTAAAACGATGGCCATTATTTTTGAACATTTTTTAAAACATTAGCAGTTTTAACAAATCAGTTATTCGTTTTAATAAAGTACATTTCTGAAGTTTACTTAGTTATGACTTTTAATTAGTATGTAGGAAACCCAGTTGAAGAGTTTGGCTGAATAAATATCGTCTATCTATGTTGAATAAATAACAGCAGTTTTGGCTAAGCCTACTTAAAAAAATAATGGAAAGAATTAATATTTGAAAAAGAAAGTTCTATATTACTAAGAAACTATAACAGATAGGTATAAGAAACGTTAATACAATCTTAAAGCCGTTTAAAATTAGAATATAAATAAGGTAATAAATATAGGGTGTTCCATTTAAAATAGAGTTACTTGCCTTTTAAAGAGAGCGAAAATTAAAAGTATATTTTTGTTCACCTGAATTTTTTTGCATTGCTTTTATTTTATTATCAAGTCTTAATGCTTCAGTTAAAAAAATAAATACATACGTTTAAAATATCTAGCTTAAATATGCATGACAGACATGCCTCTTAAATGTTGGTCTACATTTTGAAGAATAGTTAATTATCTCTTAAAACGAGTTGAATTAGGCATAAGAAACCTAACGCCAACTTGTCTTTATTTAGTCTGTACTATCAAAATATGTCATAATATACAGGATGTTCCATTTAATTTTTCACAACTTTGGTGTGAACTTTTCTTTGAGTCACCCTGTGTACATTAAAATAATTTTGAAATGTGGTCCTTCTGAACCTGTATAACCCGTAATAAAAAAAAATTTAAAATAGTTAGCCTTTTCGTGCTAATTTAAATGAATGTCATATTGACAAGCACCAAAGTTAATATTTCTCAAAATTATTCTAATTAATCTGTTTGCTTCATTGAAAGCCAAGCTATTAAGGTTTTTAAACTTGTATTTCATATCTTATTAGTTATTTCAGTTATATAATTATTTGGTTAATGGTTTTGTACTATTTAGTTTTTATATAAACCCAGTTGTCATCAGCTGTGTCCTCCATTACTATCATTTTATCGTGTCAAGAAAGTAGTTCTCATGTTTTCAAACGTCATGCAGATTTCGCTACTTACCGGAATCTAGTGTAACATTCAATTCAATGTAAATTTGAACGATTCGACAGGCCGTATGAAGCAAACTGTCTAAGTTATCAAGCAAGTCGTGATATACATATACCATATTATATAACTATGAATAAATTATCACAATTGAAAGTTTGACACATTAACTGACAGTGGAGACGGAGACACAGATTGTATAATTGGCGAACACCAAACCGCTAACTAATTTTCATTCGCCCAAAACAGAACCTATAATTTTTTTATTGGGCAGAACAGCTGTGCCATTGGACTAAATTTTTTTTAAATTATACCTTTTCAAACTGTTTTTCCTTTAAAAATACCAATCTCACAAACAAAACACCTGTAAATCTATAGTAATTTGATTTCTATTTCAAATAAAAATACAAAAAACCCAACTCCATAGCAATCTAGTTTGTCAATGTTTTTAAAGTAGCTTTCTACACCTTCTATGATTCACTATGTATAATTACAAAATTAGCGTATTTGCTTACCTAAGGTGATTCTAGAAGTTATGGCACTCCAGGAGTTGATACCCACAAAAGTCTTTTGAAGTACTAGATATTATTAATACTGTAAAGTATTAACAAATATTAGTGTGCTAAGATGAGCCTTATTGTCCTCATGTAGTATTTCATTACATTCTCCAGTCTTAGTCTGTAAGTACAAAAACTTTTTCAATATACATTGTATATTTGCGAAAACACTTACATACCTGTTTCTAGTAAAGTGTGTTACTTCAGGAGTGGATCTACTGCTTTTATAATTGCTAGGACTAGGTACTGCATTTGAACGTAATCGTTTTTTGGGCCAATGGCTATCATCTTCATAATGCTTACTTTTAACGTGCCTGAAACATACAAGGGAATCTGGATTTATATCTTCTCTCTTCATATTGCAACATTTTAACCATATTTGTTTACACTATACAAAGCACACATGCTGATTAATACAAACATTAAGTAGAAGTATTTTAAAATCCGTTTATTTATGTGATTATATTACCTGTGAAACGATAATAATCCAGCTTTTTGGGGAGCGCTACAAGCAACACTTTTTTCTCTAACCATTTTAATACACAATAAATTTAAAGTTTCTAACTAACTTTCTTGATACTAGATATAAAAATATGAACTAAGAAATAAATGAACAATTCAAAGAAAAAATTACTATGCAAAAGATAGCCACAGCGCCGAGTACCGTTAAATTTAGGTTAAAACTTGTCGAGTCGACTAGTCGAAATCTATGGCGAAATAAACAAATGGCCGAAATAAGAAATAAATATCCCAGGTGCCTATGTTTCCTACATAGTGCGCTTGCGCGTTAGTTGAAGTGGTCAGTGTGGCCAATTAACAGAAAACATATTTCACTAGATCGGGATTATAATTCCACCAGAAAATCACTAGAATTGGGAAACGAATTATTTTATAAAGTACTTTCAGAAAAGCAAAAAAAAAATATGTTTTATATATTTATGTAATTAATAGTTTTTCTACTACAAATCCCCTTTATTTAATTTTTTATTTATTATAATTCGCACAATGTTACTTTTAAATACCTATTTTGTCTATTATATATGAATTTAATACAAAACTTATTAGGTCGTCAAATATTAATAATTTAGAACAATATACAGTGGAACCTCTTTAAGTCGGACCCCGTGAACTAGGATCTCCAGATAACCCGGATCAATTTTGACGCATATTTTTTTTTAGAAATGGACGTTGTATCGAATAGTTTTGTCCTTATTGTTTAAAATGAGTTTAAAATATAATTGTTCGGTTTGTTTTGTGCATGTATTTGTTTATCTACGAAATGAAGTCATTTTTCTGTAAGTAGTGTCTTATTTTATTTCTTTTTTACTCTAGTGTCCGTGTAACCCGGCTTTTCGTTAACCTGGATCAGCTCCCAATTGATCCGGGTTAACGAGGTTCCACTGTACAGCTATACAACTGTAACCGTGTTTTAGAAAATATTAATCATATCCTTATTTATTTTATTATTTTATTTTGTACTTTTATTTATTTATTTGCATATATATGTATATATAGGAGGGGAGGTCCAAAAGTTCGTGGAATGAAAGGGTTTTAAATAAAATAAAACAATAAATCTATTTTTCCTTTTCAATATAATCACCCTTAAGCACAATACATTTATTAGATCTATGAATTCATTTTTCTAAACCATCATAAAAATATTTTTTATCTTTCGCCTCAAAATGGGCTAAAATTGCATCCTTTACCTCATTGTTGTCAGAAAATTTTCTTCCCCGTAAGTGTTTTTTTAAATTGGGGAACAAATAAAAATCTCTAGGGGCCAGGTCTGGACTGTAGGGTGGATGGACTATTGATTGAAAGCCATGCTTGTGCAGAGCAGCCATTCCAACTCTGCTCTTGTGAACCGGCGCATTGTCTTGCAAGAGGAACACACCCTTGGTCAATTTTCCTCGACGTTTTTCCTTGATGGCCTCCTTTAATTTTCCCAATATCGCTGCGTAATATTCTCCGGTTATGCTCCTTCCTTTTCTTTGTAATCAATCAATAATATCCCTTCACAATCCCAAAAACAGTAGCCATCAACTTTCCAGCCGATCTGACACTTTGAATTCTTGGCGTGGTGTCCCCTTTTTATCCATTGCATGGACTCCTGTTTGGACTCAGGCTCAAAGTGATGAACCCATGTTTCATCTCGGTAACAAACCGCTCCAAAATGTGTGCAGGTTCGTCTCCACACAGCTCCAAAATTGTTCGGACGCATCGGCGTGCTGTTGTTCTGAAGTGGCGTGAGCATTCTCGTACCCATTTGCACTGACTTTTGTCATACCCAGGTGGTCATGTAGGATACGCAAAATGGTGGTATCTGATACTCCAACTAATGCAGAAAATTGTTTTTTCTTCAAACGGGTATCTTCCAATACAAGTTCTTCCACTTTTTCGACGATGTTTGATGTGGTGGCCTCAACTGGCCGTCCTGAGCAGGGGTCGTCTTCAATCGACTCCCGGCCTGTTTAAAAAGACCATGCCACTTATAAATCATTGATTTACTAGGGCACTGTCCCCATAAACGGTTTCCATTTCATTCAATATGGTTTGAGCGTTCTTTCCTTGCTTGGTAAGGAATTTTATTACAGCACAGTGTTCAATTTCTCCATAGTTTCAGTTTTCTTCCAGATTGGCTTGTTTAGCAGGCAACTATTCGTAAACGACTGACGCAATAAGTGTGCTCTAGTTTTAGGTGTAGTCAGTTGTTTAACATACTCTACAGTTAGATCATAGATTACCTTGATATTACCTAGATATTCCTTGAGGATATAAAAGGTAGATTAGCTTATTGTCATGTTTGGAATAATAATAATGACTACGATTTGTATAAGAATACGGAAGGATTTTCTGTTATAAATTTAAAACTTACATCTTAAATCGTTGGAAGTTAAAATATAAGTCTATAGGTATTTTTGTAAATATATATCGTGATTGTGATCTAAGATTATTCGTTACGTCACAGCGATTAATCCGCAATTTGTTCCAGTTTTCCACGCACCGATTTGTTAATACATATACCTCATATTTTCAGCCATATTGCTGTTTGAAATGTAAACAAACCATCGTAATCGCTCCACAGGTATAGGATTATTTTGGCTGCGTTCAGGGAGTTACGGCGCTGGAAGCGATAACCGCTAGCGCTGTCACCGGCGCTAGAATCCTTGAACGGGTCATGAGAATAGCTTTTGCTGGCGCATGCTCTTTGCTTACTTATTTAGTGTGTTTGATAGCGGCGTTTACAGAATTGGGCTATGTGAAGGTTAGGTTGCTTGCTCAAGCGTTTCTTTTAATTTATATCAAAAACTAAACGTTCGTGTTTAATCTTAAACAATATCTTGTTACCCATATAAAGGTGATAAGAAATTGTACACAACAATTATTTTAAATCACCAAAACTATAGGAAATAAAAACAACCACCGTAATTAAAACTTTAAAATAAGTTTTATAGAGTAAGATATGTTAAAGGTATCACTAATATCTTCGTTCACTTTTATAATATCTGTATTTATTAATCCAGGCGATTTCGTTGCTATTTAAGCGTATATTATAGGTAAATATAACCTCATCGGCAAATATTCAAATAAATATCCAGGATAAAAGCATTAATCGTGAATTTTTATATGTATTCGTAAACTATTGATTTTATAATTTCACAAAATGTCCATATATAAAATAATTTGCTTTGATCGATCTAAAAATTGTAGTTTCTGTATTTATTAATATTTTATATTAAACTCTCTGCGACTTATATTGTTTCCATTTCACTTTATTCATCATCAGTTTAATAAAAAGCAATAAAAAGTTAGTATTACCACAATTACTTAACGATTTCATCTAGTTCACACGCTTTAGAAATTCATATTTGAATGTTTGCCGGTCATCCCCACTTTCCACTGGATGATCTAGCATGGATCTAGCGGTCGGCCATATTGCCCAGCGAAAATATTTTTCGCTAGAAAAGATGGCGATCGCTAGCTCCAGCGCTGGATCTAGCGGCCGCGTTCAGCATAGGGATTCTGTAACCCTTGTCGAATAGAACGCCGCCATATTAAATCGACCGTTGTCGAACGACGATACATATCGAACAAAGCGATTCTGTAAAATGTAGAACGGACGTTGGTGCATGTTCGGAAGCTGATGATGCAAACAAGCATATAATAGAAACTGCATAATTTCACACAGGAAATCATACTTATCAAGTAGACGCATACGTTCTAGAAATTCGAGATTTTTTATTGAATATTATATACTTTTTAGTTTTTATTATTAAAATGAATTTATCACAAACTAAGTGCATATAGTCTTTCATATTAACACCATTTAATATTGTATATGACTGATATATTACATCTGATATATGTATGTAGGTGACAAGTAAATTAAGGAACGCGGCCATATTTTTTAAACTATCGTGAGCCTATTAATTTTTTTAATGTATATTTTTTTGAATATACCCAAGTAGGGGTATAAAATTAAAAAAAAAATAAGTCGGAATTCGAAGATAACTTCACATCCCACAAACTTCTTTGTAATTTTTTTCCTTCTGATCCACAAGACGCTCCTGTTGCCAAGTTAGGATGATCTTGCATAAATGATAGTATTTTTCAATGTGCTGCAATAATCTTTTTTTGCAAGATACATATTTTTTTTAATAATTTTCTTTAAGAGTGTGGTTTTACTAGAACTTTACCTTCGCAACGTCCAAGTAAATTAAATCACAAGTGTTTAAATAGTTAGCTTTTATTGCACATAATAAAGAAATATTGCCAGAAATATTGTGCGGATCATTCAGATATCCCGAAAGAGATGCAAAATACAAATCGTTAGTTAGATAGAGATAGATATATCAAACGACAACAAGCATCTTGTCGAACAGAATACCCGGTTTATTCTACAGTCACGTGGTTCATTCCAGCGCCGTTCTACGGTAGAACTAGTTACAGAATCAGCAAAACTACCTGCCGTTCGATACATCGACCAAAATTGACATATGTTCTAGTCGAACCGTGTTACAGAATCCCGCTGCAGACGCTGTTTACGGCTCCCATTTCAAATTGATGTGTAAAAGGCGCCTAAATGTGAGCGGCGTTGTCAGATGTACCAGCTAATTATTACTGGTCATTACAGATGAGCGGTATTAATTTGAAATTCAAATATTTGAATTGCAATAACTATCTTTAGTTAGTGCCGCATTTCTATTTGTGATTAATAGTTACTTCTAGCAGCTTCTAGATAGTTCTATCATGGTTCTATCTCTGATTTAAGGTGGTAGAGAGCATGTACGAGATACTACGGGAGTGAACAGCAAAGAAAATGGCCGCTGTATTTTTATTTAAGCAAACTACATTTTACATTAATGTGTGTGTTGAGAGGAAATGACCATCGGACAAATATTCCCACAGCGATCGTCGCGTACAACTTCAGAAGTGGGATCAAGAATTCGTACGGGAATAGTGGGCGTGAATGGATGAGTTAAAAAACTTTCCAATGGAGATATTGGTACTGACCGATGGTAGGTGTCAACATAACGAGGATGCTTGAATTGTTAGTGTTTGAGAATCAACGTCGTGACAAGTTGATGGAAGGAATATTACAGCAGATTGCGCGACAATAGCTGGCAGAGGTGAAATCGCATCGAGCGAAATTGTAAACCAGCAGGAAATTAAGAACCATGGGCGCAAATTAGGGCCAAGAGGATCATATTGCGGGATACTATTTTTAACGATAATTTCTCTTGTATTTATTGGTTTATTAAGAAATACTATTATACAGAAATTGTGAAACACCAATGTCATTTGACACTGAAGGATGGTTATCGTATACAATGCAAAAGATGTCGTGGAGCAGGTTAGGGATGGTTCGTTCTTTGCTAAAAATCATCTATCACTTAACCAGGTGTTAATAATCATTTGTGGTTGGTGCTGTTGCATAAGCCAGAAAAACATCGCTTGTGAAGCTGAATTGGAACCACAATCATGATTGGTGCGACTTCTGCAAAGACATTTGCGAGCAGGACCTCATTGAACAATGTCATGGTAATAGGGGGATTTGATGAAGATCTCTATCCGATGATCGAAGATGGTAGAAATTGACAAATCTAAGTTCTTCCACTGAAAATACCATGAACCTGACCAGTGGCGTGAGGGGCATTGGGTTTGTGAAGGATATGAACGAGGCTCAGGCAGATGTTTCTTAATGGAAGTTTCTGACAGAGCAGCGGAAACATTAACAACCCACATTAGAAGGTATAAATCGAAGGAAATGTGTTGAAATACAGTAATGAAAGTATGTTCCAACAAAATGAGAAATGTAGAATCAAGTGTTTGTGTGTTGTCATATAAATATAAAAACAAATAAGTTTTAGTTGATGTTTTTTAATAAATAAAAAGGTGTCAAATATAGTAATTCTAAAGTAGTTGAATCGTCTATAATTCTTCACTGTTTATCATCAATTTTAAGTATATTTCAATTAAATGAACTATCAGTGAAACATCAGTATCGGTGCGTATAGTGTAATATATACTGTTTTAGATATGTATTGTTTTGTTGTTTCAATAAAATTACTGTGCTTAATAAATAACAATAAGTAAAGTTTTGTCTGTTATTCCACGTAAAAATACAATAAATATCTCCCACAAACCAGCAAATAAATATATAGTCCTCGATTGATATTTTGATTGAAAAATTGAACGATATAGGACTCATTAGCTGTTCTAATCAATCATTTTATTATATATACGACATATTTGGGCCTAAAAGCCATCATCAAGCATCTAAAAAAACAAAAATATTCACAAAATATATTAACACACATTATTATAACTTAGTAATTTATGTGTAAACTTACAAATGTTAAATCTGAATAAAATAATAAAACGAAGTCAATAATTGAAATTTGAAGTAATTGAAAGCATAAAAGTTCATAAAAATTTAAGTTTAAATTTGAAGGAAATTGTAACATGAATTGAAACGATTTATAACATGCGCGAAAACATGAAAACTTCTGAAGTCGGAGAAAAGAAATAAACTCAAAAAGATAACAAATACCTGCACAGATATTATTAAACGTACAATTTAAAATAAACTTTAAATTTTAAAAACAAATATATTACGTATTAAAATCGAAATAGTTATATCGGGCATGATATGTGCATTTATTCAGAAATGTAGTACCTTTTTGTATCAATCAATTATTTATTAATGGTTAATTCACATAAATTGAATAATTGAAATTTGTGAATATAATAGTGAAGTAAATATATATTTAAAGTAGATTTTAATGCCGAAGATATAATTAATTAATGATAAAAGTTATACTTAAAACTTAAATAGAATTATTAAGAATTAATATTTATATCAGTAATGAAAAAGTTATTTTTTTTTTTATTTAATGCAATTATATTGATTAGTTTAACATTACTGTTCTATTTAGTAAATATATATTGTAATAAATAGTTGTAAAAACTGATATATGTATATTAAAAAGTATTAGTAGTTGTTCTTTATCACAAATTTATTATTTCTTATTCTTTATTATTCATAGGTTCCTCTCATCAAAAATATAAAGTGTAAAGTAAACTATTAACTTATATTGCAATTGATTATAAAACATATTTATACAACCACTGAAAGAAAAACAAAATATCACAATACTTGTGCACTTGAAGCAGTATCTATAGTAATATAGAAATATATTAAAAGTTCCATATAAATTTAAATTAATGCCGCCAAATAGATCTACAAGTATTAAGCGAAATCCGACAACGTTGCCCTGTTCTGCGCATGCCTATTACATTCCCGCGAACAGCTGGAAATGAGAGCCGCAAACAGCAGTTTTACCCATTTTTATTGTGGGTGGTTGTTGCTGGTCGTCATGTGTAATTAATTTGGTTAGATGTCTTATTTTTTTTATTGATTTGTCCAGAGACATATTAAACATGTGGTATTGTTGTGTTCCTGGTTGTTCGAATAGGTATGGTTACAACAACAGGTTAAGTTTCTTTGGATTTCCAGCTGAACCGGCGAAGTAAGATTTTGAAATGCTTATGGGTGATTACTTAATTTAAAGCATACTCTATATTTCAAGGTGTACCTTATGGATCAAAAATATTGGTCGTAGAGATTTAAAAGTATTTACATTGAAACATTTAAGAAAAGCATATAGAATTTGTTCAAATCACTTCGAAGATAGTATGTTTGCAGGACTTTCAAAGAGTCGTCTTAAGAAACATGCTGTTCCTACCAAGTTTATTGGACGTAAGTACTATATATGTATTCTTTTGTTATGTTAGGTTTTGATTCATCGAAAAATATATATAACGACAATGTGTGTATAAATTGTCGCGAAAGCTCGTTCGTTTCTGAATCGAAAATCTAAATGGTAAAATATTGTACTATGCTTCATAAGTCTTCACAATGTTTAACCGGGCTCTAAAATCAAAAAGAAACTGTTAAATCGTCTAAATTCAAAATTGCAGCTATCTATACCGACAAATAACGAACACAAACGCTTATTAAGGAACTAAAAAACCAAACTTCAAGAACCTCGTGAAGACTTATGAAGCATAGTACCATTTTTACCATTTAGATTTTAGATTCAGAAACGAAGGAAGAATGTGTATAGCTTTTGCGACAATTTATACACACGTTGTATATACATATAAATTACTCGAACCTTTAAGAAACTGCGCCTAAATTTAAAAGAAGGGAAGATTAAATCCATATTTATATATGGTTGCTATGCTTAAATTCGAAAAAAGGCAAGAGTCAATCCATGTTTATATATGGTTCCTAATTTTTTTTTCTTAGTCACATCAGCTGTCATTCAAAGGTTTGTTCTAAACTTAACAGACCTGTCGGTACATTTAAGCAAGTTCCCATTATCTTTACTCTACATAGCAACCATGTATAAAAAAATGATCTTACGATGATCACGCAATGATCACGCAAATTTTACCCTACAGTGTTATTAAGGTCACATCGAGTGTGCTACAGTTTGGTAGTATAGTTTACCATACTGAAAATGTTAGATAAATGGCAATTTGCTGAATATAAGGTAAGTGGCAATAGTATTTTTTTTTTAGATTATATACAACATTTTGTAGTCTGAAACAATCATGTTGGATAATATGCGGATGGAATATAAAGCAGCTTTAACACGATGTAAGTTGACTGTGCTTTGTACAATTGAAAACATATTTGCATTGGGTATATTATAGTTATATGCTTTATATACTGTTGTTGCGTGCTATTTCATATATTTCTGATTTATAGGAAATTTCAGTGCAAATGCATTTTTTGTATGCCTAAATATTGATTTTATTTTATTTCATTTAAATATTTTCATGCCTACTAAGTTAATGTATTTAACATGCACATTTTAGTAATTTTATGCTATTAAAAGTAACAATAGCTAATAGAAAGAGTTTCTTATTCATTATGCAACCAAATTTAATCATCCACTAAGTTTGTAGTTTGTCTTATCGTATGTGGTTTGAGCTAGTTAATCATGGGTTGTTGGCACAAGAGTTTTCTCTTGAAAGTTCGTACACACATTTGACTCTAAAGTTGCTTACAGTCAAAATTTCAGCTCTGAAACACGAGCTGATCTAAATAAAGGAATTTCCAAATTTTTTTGAAAGCAATTATCTTACTAAAAGTTTTCTGTAATACAAACAATGCAAGAGGTTTTTGCATTTGATGCGTGCTTTTTGTGACACACTGTCTTTAAAATAAAATACGAATAACCACGTTAAATAGAAAAAAAAAATTAAATTGTATTTATATTACTAAACTATTAAGAGTTTAAAATTCTAGTTGATTTTTTAATTAATTATTTTCGGATACAAGTTATTATTTTTTTACAGGTGTCCCATCGAAGACTGGATCTTTGATTACAGCTCTATCTTTGATTTAGAAAAAAATGTATAAAAGTTTTCAGAATTCAATGCTGCACAGCCTAAATTTTTTTTACTATACAGAGTGTCTCAGAATTAGACAAACGCCTACTTACTCCGTTATTTTAAATGGAATATCCATTTTTTAATTTTCCGTAGAAAAATAATATCACTATATATAAATTACTATATATATGTCTATCTATAATAACAACCTTACTATTTACTGTTTTGTAAAAAAATTGCCCCATTGCAAGGTTTATTCACACTTTAAGCATACATGAATACTTCTTTTGATACAACAGTAAAACTGAAATTGATAAAATTAAACACAGGTGTCCACTACAGGACTGGATATTTGTTTAATTTTAGTCCAAGGTAACTTAATTTTTTTTAAATAGCAGCCTATATCTTATAAGCTTATGCCTATGCTTATGCTAAATTAACCCTTACGCAAATTCATTTCAATTCATACTAAACATTTGTGATGACTCACGCAGAATTCTGTATATAATTATTTTTAAGTAAATCCAGTGAATTTTCCATTAATTTTCAGGTCAGCTTAGTATGTAAACGGGATAATTAAATGAGGCTGCAAATTAGTAAGCATACGTCAGTATCCGATTATAAAATATAAAACTAATAACACGTTTTTTGAAAATAGAATGAAATTTAATGCCATTCTCTTATGATTAGCAGAAACAATATTATCTACCTTTGGTAGGCTATGATGGTTGTTTTATAACAATAATTAAAAGTCAAACCTATCAAAAAATAATTTGCTTTATGTAATACATTTTCCGTGATTTCTTTTGTAAAGAAACTTATGAATAAAAAAGTGCTATCCACAAAGGAAAATAGGAAAAATAGAATGAGGGATGCATTTTCATTCATTTCAAAAGACGGTAGAAAAATCAAAAGGAAGATGATATATTTTGTTGTGGTTTAATGTTCTTTTGTTTTATTTTATAATGTTTGTTTTTTAATTTAAAATACACAAATAGGTATGCACCATACATGCATTTAAAGTGCGAATATCTAAAACAAATGTATACAGGGTGGGCCACCACATTCGCGTCGGTTTGTATACGAAAAATGGTAATATATTTTCGATTTCTTTTTTGTTAAGGCTTATACAGGTTTAGAAGGACTACATTGCACATACAAGTATACAGGGTGATTCAAAGAAAAGTTACACACCAAAGTTGTAAAAAATTAAATGGAACACCCTGTATATTATGACATATTTTGATAGTACAGACTAAATAAAGACAAGTTTCTTATGCCTAACTCAACTCGTTTACAAGATAATTAACTATTCTTCAAAATGTAGATCAAAATTTAAGAGGCATGCCTGTCATGCATATTTAAGCTAGATATTTTAAACTGTATTTATTTTTTAACTAAAGCATTAGACTTGATAATAAAATAAAAGCAATGCAAATAAATTATACAGGGCGAACAAAAATATACTTTTAATTTTTGCTATCTATAAAAGCAAGTAACTTTGTTATTGTAAATGGAACACCCTGGAAATATCGTCTATCTATGTTGAATAATAACAGCAGTTTTGTCTAAGCCTACTTAAAAAAATAATGGCTAAGAATTAATATTTGAAAAAGAAAATTTTATATTACTAAGAAACTATAACAGATAGCTATAGGAAGCATTAATACAATCTTGAAGACCGTTAAAATTAGAAATTGGTCTGAAATTGGTATGTCCTGGTAATTGAAATTATCGGTCAAAAATGATGGTCCGTTCCACCACAGTTCGTTATCCTTCAATTGAGAAGGATAACAACCCCTCGAAAGTATATCCGCTGGGTTATCCTTTGATTTAACATAATGCCAGTCTGACGTATCAGTCAATTCCTGAATTAATGTAACCCTGTTGGCTACAAAAGTTTTCCATTTAGATGGTGATGCTCTTATCCAGCTCAGAGCTATTTGTGAATCTGACCAGTAAGTTGTAGATGATATATTAAAAGGAAGTTGTTGATGTAAGTTCGACACTAGCTGCGCCAAGAGAACTGCCCCAAGAAGCTCCAATCTCGGTAATGTAACCTTTTTCAAAGGAGCAACCCTCGATTTTGCAGCTAAGAGTTTGACCGTATAACTGTGCTGTTTATTCCTTGACCGTAAATATACACACGCTCCATAAGCCCTCTCGCTGGCATCGCAGAAGCCATGCATTTGAATCTCATTCCTTTCCGATGCTAAAACTAACCTTGGTATTTTAATTTCCTTTAAAGTATCCAAATCTCGTATCCATTTTGTCCATGTATTGTACAAACTGCTTGGTATACTTTCATCCCAACTCAGTTTAAGCTGCCAAAGTTCTTGTATCAATAATTTTGCAGTTACAATAACCGGTGCAATTATTCCCATTGGATCAAACAGCTGTGCAGTAGTTGACAATACAGACCTTTTTGTAACCTCCCTTTGCTGAATATTAATGCGAAATGAAAATGTGTCATTATCGTTGTTCCAATATAAGCCGAGTACCTTACTAGCCTCTGGAATTTGGACTAGAGAATTCACATGTGTCGGCGAACTCAGATAATTGTCTTTCCATTTTCTTAAGTCAACTCCCGCTTGACTTAATATGCTTGTAATGTTTGTTTTGATAGTTTCTAAATCTTCAATCCTGTCACTTCCGGTCAAAAGGTCATCGACATAAAAATCGCGACGAATAATCTGTGCCTCTTTAGGATATTTTTGTTCGTTTATCTTCGCTATTTCAAACAGGCAACGGATCGCCAAAAATGGAGCTGCGGTCATCCCAAATGTGACTGTGTTTAAAATGTACGATTTCAATTCATCATTGGGATCTTCACGCCATAAGATGCGTTGGTATTTCCTTTGGTCTACGTCAATCCACACCTGTCGGTACATTTGTGCTATGTCGGCTGTGACCACATACTTGTACGTTCTAAATCTGACCAATATTGCCAAAAGGTCCTCTTGTATAGTGGGCCCTACGTGTTGTACCTCGTTGATTGATATTCCGTGTTGTAGTTTGCATGACCCATCGAATACTATGCGCAGTTTGGTAGTTTCGCTTGTGGCTTTAATGACCGCGTGATGAGGTAAATAAAATCCGCTTCGTTCTTCAATCGTTGTTTCAGACATGTGGTTTTGACTAATGTAGTCGTTGATTACATTTGAGTATGTTTCTTTAAATTCAGAATTGCGCACAAACCTTTGTTCTAGAGAGAGAAACCGTCTCTTTGCTTCTTCATATGAATCCCCTAAATCGCTTAAATTTTCCTTTAGAGGTAATTTCACCATAAATTTTCCATCTTCATGACGTGTCGTTGTTTCTTGAAATAAAGTTTCGCAGAACCTTTCATCTGTGCTAAGATGTCGTTTCTTTGTTGTCACTTCCTCCAATTCCCAAAATCTTTTCATAGTGTCGTGAAGTTCCTGTGAGAACAAACAAACCTTCTTGTTTTCAATCTTAGGAATTTGAAGAGCACCAGAAATTATCCATCCAAGTTTTGTCTTCTGATATACCGCTCCATTTGGTTGTCTTATTTGTCCTATACATAATAAGTCCCAAAATAGTTCCGCTCCAATCAAAATGTCTATCTCCTTTGGTTCGTAAAATTCTTCATCGGTCAACTTAATATTCGTAGGTATATTCAAAGTCTGAATACTCAACTTGTTTGTCGGTATATCGCTCGCTATGTTTTCTAGAACAAAACATTTGATTTTTGCTTCGTAGTTACAAAATCTCGATCTAATGCTGACCTTCGTTTCTTGGTTTATTGAAGAAATTCCTTGATTTAGGCTGGTTATGGTTAGATTCGTATAATGACATTGTAAATTTAATTTTCTACAAGCACGTGAACTAATGAAGCTGGATTGCGAGCCTGAATCCAAAAGCGCTCGTAGTTTGTGCATCTTGCCCTTTGCATCCAAAACATCAATAATGGCCGTTGATAAAAGTACCTCTCGTGTTGCACCGGAGAATAACGCTGTCGACGTAGTAGAACCTTCTTTTCCTTCTGGTGAAACCGTCTTTTCGTCAGGATCTTTCGAGGTATTAATATGCAGTAAGGTGTGATGCTTCTTTCGGCAAATTTTGCACATTGAATATTTGCAATCCGTTAGATAGTGCCCCTTTTTTAAGCAATTTAAGCATAACCTAAGTTTTTTCACTTTCTCGGTTCGCACTGCCGCGTCCAGTCCCAAAAAAACTTCGCAATTAAGTATGTAATGAGATTCGTCACAAATAACGCATTTTGTGTTCACACTGGCCAATGATTTTGTGGTTTCTTTGTGCTTAAAATGTTCCTTGTTTGTATTCGTTTTTCTATTGCTTGTGTCCGAATTCGTTCGCATTGAAGCCATATTTTCGAGAGTATTTTGTTTGATATTCAAAAAATGTATTAAATCCTGAAACCTTGGCATTTCGTCATCTTCCTTTGAATTCATTTTCCCTTCCCAATCTTGAGTAAACCTTTCATCCAATTTATTTAAAATAATCGGCATCAATATCGCGTCCCAACTATCTACCGGTTGCCCCAACGATTCCAAACATTGCATATTATTTTCTAAATCATTAATGAATTTTCTTAGTTTTATGTGAGCACCCCTTGTATATATTGCGACCGATTCTAAATTTAAAATTTCGCGCACGTGTTTATCAATAATTTTTCTTTTTTAGTTATATCGTTTACATAATGAATTAAAAGCGATATCATAATTGGAATCAATAGTTTTTAAAGAGACCAACATATTCGCAGGTTCACCGCGCAACTGACCCTTCAGGTAACATAATTTTTGCACATTGGACAAGGATTCGTTATTGTGTATCATTGCGACAAAACTGTCATAGAACTGCTGCCACGCTGTATAATCCCCATCAAAATGTGGCAATTCAATTTTGGGTAATTTAACATTAACCGCCGTACCCCCGTTGAGACATGTGGGATGCAATCGAACCCGAACGAATGCTGTTGTTATCGCTACCGTTGTCATCTACATCATCACATCTACACACATATTTCATAATAATCATTTTCAAATTGTTCGCGCTCTTGCATGTTTTTCTCTTCGTCATTGTCTAAAGAATTTATTTTATTTTGAATATCTTCGACTGGTCGATTATCGTTTCAATTTTAGCTAACCGTTTGTTTACATTTGTTTTTTCAACATTACTAGGATTTTCTAACGCTTTAATAAATTTAGTGAAACTAGTTAATTGGGCTTTGAGAACACCACGAGTTTTTATTAACGTTGCTAGATCAGACATATTGATATTCGCTCGATATAGCAGCAAATAGAGTCAATTATGCAATAATATGGATAAGGAAATAAAGGAAGGATACTTACGGTTGCCCGTATGTCGTATGTTGTTCACCAGATGCGGCTTAATATAGTTGAAATGCCCCTTGTGGGCCGGCGATTGTTTGTTGGTTGTCGTTTGTCGTAGTGACGCCTCGTGACTTCGTGATTTCTTAGGTTAGGTTTTTTCGTTTGCAATTAAACACTTTTATGCAGATCGACTGCATCCGGCTCGAAGGACCATGTTGATTATGTAGCTTTTAACGTGATTATGAATATAATAAAATGAACACAATAAACTTCAAAAGATTTTATTGCAACTTGCGTTACACAGTTCTGCCATCTTAGTTCATTCTCTCGCTGTTGTGTGTGTAGCGCCCTCATTCTGGCGCGAAAGAAAGTGGCGCGATATACAAATTTTATAAAGCAACTGAACACTATGAATACTGTATTTGTGTTTAGTCAACTAAACTCTAAGTAAAATGTTCATTTAACCTTGTATCAGGATATATTTGATGTATCTTAGAACACTGAGTACTAAGGTATGCTGCCGTAACAATTATTTTAACCGAAGAATACGTTGGGGAGCAGAAATGGTCTTGATGTTTGGCGTGGATCTTTTTTAGGTCAATAAAAAGGGCAACAGTATACCGAGTTCTGGTCACGTTTCTCTGCCTACCTGAACTTTTATGAGGGTAAATGTAATATTGGCGAAATTTATTTACGTTTGTGAAAAAGCACTATTAAGAGCCATTTATAGTAGTAATACTTCAATAAATACCATGAGAATCATGTTATAAATTGCGCTAGGTTCATAATCCTGTATAAGCTGAGAACGATATTTTCATGGAACAGAAAGTTATTTCAAATTAAAATTTTTAATAGCTGATTTTAAAAAAAAAGCAAATAATTTCTTATGTAACGTTTCGAATGTGTCTGGTATAGGGGAAACTGGCCTAAGATGGCGTACCATTTCTTATTACTACCATGGCACAAATAATACGGTATGCTCGTTTTGAATCTCAAATTCGTCAAGGCCGGTCAAATGACGTCATTAAGGAGCGTATCGAAAGCAATAAAATACATGTATGGTAAATAGCAAAATTATTCACAACTACCACTTAATGTAATTCAAATGCAGCTTTGCTTTAAAAAAGCCCGTTTTAAGTTGAAATTTATTTTATCGCCATCTAGTAGCGCTCGTGTTTATTTCTACAACTGTAACGAATTTCGTGTGTGTTTACAAAGTGTTTTCGTGGTTTTTCTAGAAAATTGAATCGTGAAAACATCTTAACGCTTTTAAAATAAGTTCCGTAACCCCGTCCGGATTTTCTAAACTTACCTTTCGCATTATCAAAACCCTTACGGTCGAAATCGATTTTAATATAATAATTATATATGTGGCGCCATTTATGCTCCTATATGAAGTAACATATGCGCGTAAGCATACCGTATTATTTGTACCGTGATTACTACTATATTTCTTCTCAGACGTACTATTTTAATAGTAACTTATACCGTAGATAGCTTATTTAATTAGCATTTGATTCTTCTTTAAAAAGCTTTAACGCAACCGCTGTTTCAAGCGTTTGCGTTATCCATTTTACCCACACTAATCTGAGTAAAATGGCATATAACGATAAAAGGTGAATTAGTAATAGAAGAATGTTAGCAAAACAATATTTTTGATATACTTATACAAAAAGGTATAAAAACGTCAAGTCTAGAAAGAAAAATAAACGTTAAAACTTAAGAAACAAGAAATTTCTATTCAATTGAAATAAAATAGGGTGTGGCAAGCACCAAAAATGTAAATTTTGATTTTAGAGTTAACTCCAGCACAAAAAACGTGGCTCCATTCGTTACACCTGCAACATCCACTTCTCTCCACCTTTCGATCAGGAAAGTGCTTCTCTACAAAACAAAGAAAAAACGCATCAGATTTGTCTTCCTTGTCGATTTAATTCTTCTTCAACATCGCCAGGATCTATTTGCAAGCATTTCTTCGCCTGCCCCGCTGTTTGCCTTCTTACTTTCTTCCTTTCTTCCATCTTACTGTGTTTCATTTTTTCAATAAACGTCCTGTTGGTTAGCACTGTAGAAGATTTCTTCCGCTTTGTAGCCAATGCTTTAGATGTTGATGGCATGAGACTTAAGAAAGCCAGGCAAACAAGGGCTATCTCATTTTCGTTACTACTTTCATTATTAGGCGTTTTATCCTCATTATGTAGATAATTGGCCTAATACTGCCAATGATTTCTGCTGTAGTGAACTGGGTATCACTCAGCGCAGCAAGCTGATCTGTTGTAATGGAAGGCGCAAACAAGTGTTCAGGAAAAACACCTGGATTTATTGGCCAAAGTCTTGAGTTTTTAAAGCCACTTGCAGCATTATCGACGGTTGCTGCTCTTTCATACGCTGTACGAAAAACCCTTGCCACATGAAGTTGGGAAATTGTTGGTTTAAATATGCTTTTAGAGGTGCAAAAAACGATACGTCAAGGGACTGGATACGGTGGCTACAATGAGCAGGCAAACACAACTATACCATTTTTTTTTGCGAATTGCAAATCAGACAAGTTTATGATTGACATGTTCATCTGACACAAGTAGGACAAGTGACTCTTTGGTCGCACGACTGATTTTTTTAAAATGCTGCATCCATTTGACGAAAATTTCGTCTGTCATCCAACCCGATTCCTGGGGAAGACTTAGGGACCTGTGGGAACTCCTTTAAGTAGACCATCTTTCTAGTTCTTTCGCGGAAAAATAAAAGTTGTGGGGGAGGGAAGGGGAGGTGATGTAATTGCCTGTAGGATTTGTACAGCAAACTACTGTCACTTGTATTTCTCTTTCAGCACCAGCAATTGTACCCACTTGCTTTTTTCTTTTGCTTGAAAATATTTTTGGTGACTTTTGTACTGTTGATACTCCCGTCTCATCAGCATTATAAATTCTCTCCGGCATAATTTTGTATTTATTGACGGCTTCTTCATATATTTTGAAAAAGTTAGCTATTACTGGTTTATTAAAAGCCATTGCTGGAGCTATACAGGTATTTTCAGGGTTTCGTAATGTTAGATCTAAATTACATTTCCTAAAACCTCTAAACTAGTATCAACCAGCTCGTTTTGTAGTTCTGTTAAATCTGTGGTCTTTATTTGCATCTGCCTAATCATAAGCTGATCGACGTAAGCATCTGTAGTAGTGATGTGCTGAACGAGCGATTTTTGCACTCGGTTATATCGGACATTCATTAGCTTATCTTAGTATTCGGAAGTCGGCAGGGCAAAGATTCCGAAATATGCATCTACATATATAATACATATGTAATACTTGAGTGAGCAATGAATACAACCGTAAATAATTTTTTGCTAATAGATCGACTTTATACCTTTTCGGCCCCATGTTTCACAAAATCTTTCGGATTATTTCCCATATAGCACACAATGTCCGATGGACGTCCGATATAAGTCCATGTTAGGTACAAACGTACATGGACAAAAGCTGGACGTACATTGGATGTACTTGAATGTATGTACAACGGACAGCTTGGGTTTATGTACGATGGACGAACAAGGGTGGACATTGTTGTCGTTAAGATACAAAATAATATTTTTTATTAGGTATTTTTAATGAGAAATGTAATAGTAATAACTAATATTTGATATTAGTATTATACTGTGGTAATATTAACATGTTAAATGTAAGTATATTATAATAAGTAAATAATGTTAAAAATGTTTAAAATTTTAACAGCTTCTCTGTTCCATGCAATTGTATAGGGGCTACGCTGATTATTATTACGTATGGACGTTAACCTGGTAAAAATAAATATAGGTACGCAGAATGATAAAGGAATATTTAATTTTAACATGATTGTTAAAATATTCTATCATTTTTAAATCGCCCACACTTATAACCGCGGAAGGACGACGAGGGCCGAGCTGAATCGAGCATTCTGTAAACAGCCGGCATGCGTTTGAAGCATATTTGAAGAGCGTGCATAACAGTTTTTAGCGTTTCGATTTTCGATGGCTAATTTGCAGAGTGAGAGTGTGTGTTAATAAAAGGTAATTATAATATATCGCACCTTTTGCTTATAGTACTTAAGATATAAACAACTATAATTGCTTACCGATGCCTCACAATAGGTTATGTTCTGTGGTCACAACAGCTTCTATAAGCTGCATAAGCCGAAATGGCCGACATTGTGATGCTTCGGAAAACATTAGTATGTATACATATTTTCGCATTGTATGAGGATCTCTTGTAAATAATTTTTGCACGTATGAATTAATCTGTATGTCATTGTCATCTCAATAAATTTATATGCAGGTATACATAATAAGGGGTATATAAAAAAGGAAGTGCCTCCATAGCCGGCGCCGGCTTTTAATTTTTAGGCATATTGTAACCGGTGCTGGCTTTTTTATTTTTGGTGTATTATTGCCGGCGCCGTTTCTTATGCCCTTAGCCGGCAATATATGCATTGTTGGTGAGAGTGAAACCCTTCCAACAAGTTTTAAACATTTTAAAGGTATCCCAAATGGTTCTAAACACTTCGAGGGTATCCCAAACAGTTTAATATTTTAGTATCTATGTTTATATTTTTTATTATTTATTAAAAATTTGGTATCAGTGCCGGTTAATATACGCGTAACCGGCGCCGATTAAAATACGCGTAACTGGCGCAGGCTACGGAGGCACTTCCTATAAAAAAATCAACTTCAATATAGTATAGTCGTATTTAGGTACCTGTCACTCTTATTTGTGATCTATATAGGTTGTAATGATCATTTTGCGTAATCTGCATGTATGAAGCATTCATGATTCTTTATGATTTTTTAAAATAATTTCTAATTAAACTTTCGATTTTCAGAAAGTGCCCAAAAGTGTTTTCCCACCACTACGAATAAGCAGGTGGAAACCGAAATAGGCAGATGGCTACGTCGCTGCAGCGAAAGGGAGAAAAGGAACTAAATAAATAAATATAATTAATAACGTGAACTTAAATAATAAATATATATCTCAAGTATTTCTCTTTTAATTAATGAATTCCATCTTATTGACTGATAAGGCCTTGAAGTTTATATAAAACAAACGATATGATAACTGATTTACATCAATCAAAAGTGGGCTACATTTGTACCCCATATAAGAGCAACAGAAGGTGTTATGCAGATTTTATATTTATGTTTAAACATACTTTTGTCTTTATAATCAATGTAAATAATCATACTCTTAGGTATTTTTTTAAATTTATTAACTAAGCGACAATATTTTAAACTGCAATTTAAAAGAAGTTCCAAATATGGATGTTCACTGTACATCCACGTTACGTCCACTGAACGTCCACGTGTTGTGCGTATGTACTTGGATCAACGTACATTGGACGTATACAATGTACATCCAGTGTTCATACAACTTTGTGAACTTTGGATGTCTAATGTACGTCCAAAAGATATCCACTGTACCATCACAGGACGTACACTGTACGTTGATTTGTACACAACTGGACGTTTGGTGTACGTCCATTGAATGTATATGTGCTATCTGGGTTATCGTACAAAATGTTTATACACAACGCTCCTCAACCATTCACTCGCTCAAGGACATAGTATGTACACAGGTATTATATAGACGCATACAGTGTCTATTAGTTTTCGGAATCTTCGCTTTGCCGAGTTCCGAGTTCTCGGTAAGCTAATGAACAATAATTCATTTGATGTAATCGAGTGCAAGAATCGTTCGTTAAGCACATCACTAATCTGTAGCTCTTCTTCTGGGCGTAGTAAAAGAGACACTAAAAGTTTTTGACGCTTTCAGCCAACCCATTTGCTGACTTTGAACGGCTGGTATAGTATTTTCCATTGCATTCTCGTCCCACTTTTGGCTGTCACTTTTTCTGATATAGTTAGCAACCATTTCTGTAAAGTTATTGTGAGTCTTGGATTAATGGAATTATGAAAATGAGTTCTATCCAATCCTCTAATTTATTATTATTACAACCGGCTTCGTCTCTAAGCCATCATTAGGCGTACTATATGAATAAAATAAGAAATTATTGTATGACTTAATTTTACATTTTAAATTTATATACCTACATATCTACGTCAGTGGAATTTTTATAGCTAAGTCACTTATTATTAATTTTTTTTCATAATTTAAAAACAACATTACAAAATAAAAATAGAAACAATATAAGACATTGCACAAAATGAAATTGTATAACACGTTAAAATATTTAAAATTTATTGATTTTTATGTACTTTAAATGCGAAAACGGAATAGATATGTGTTGTACTGTTTTGTACAATCTCTTTAAAAGTAAATAATTTTTTGTTATATGTGTGTATGTATTTTGAGATGTATATTCATGTTAAATTAATATCTGAAATGTGAATTAAAATTTTGTTAAAAATTTATTTTTTTTTGATGGAAATGTAATGTAAAATAAGGAAAGTTTGCTTAATATGTTATTTCATGTGACAGAATTCGTTAAATGATTGATATGTTTATGTATGTGTGCATATTTATGTATTAATTTAGATATGTAAAAATAGGTGTCGTGCTATAATCTAATTGTTCATTTAATAATATTATATTATTGTTTTTCTTATATTTTTCTAATGTGTATGCTTCAAGTAACTTTAATTTTTACATGTATAAATTAATTTTATATTTTTACCGCTATATAGTGAAATTGGATTTTGTTTGTTTCAACATTTGGTGAGCTATGAACATAGAGGTAATAACTTCCTTATGTGACATTACATTTCAATCATACAAATTACATTTTTAACAAAATTTTAATTCATATTTCAGACCTTAATTTAGCATTAATATATATCTCAAATACATACACAACTTCAAACATTTGTAGGTATTTGTTATACACATACACACATATAACAAAAAAAATATTTACTTTTAAAGAGATTGTACAAAACAGTACAACACATATCCATTCCGTTTTCGCATTTAAAGCACATAAAAATCAATAAATTTTAGATATTTTAACGTGTTATACAATTTCATTTCATTTTGTGCAATGTCTTATTTTGTTTCTATTTTTATTTTATAATGTTGTTTTTAAATTGTGAAAAATTTTTAATATTAAGTGACAGCTTTAAAATTCCAATGACGTATGTAAGTATGTATATACATTTAAAATGTAAAATTAGGTCATACAATAATTTGTTATTTTATTCATACAGTACTGATGATGGCCTAGAGACGAAACCGGTTGTAATAATAATAAATTAGAGGATTAGATAGAACTCATTTTCTTGGTTTTTTTCTAATACCTAACATCATTTATGTAAAGATTAAAAATATGTCGGTAACTTCAAATGAGCATACACAATAGTTAAGATGTCTTATATTTTTAATAACATTATACGGTATACACCTGTTGGGTGGTGCGCCATTTTACCCTACGTTTACATATGCCGTTTTACCGTTTGGGAATATTCTGCAACTAACCTAAATTTTAAATAGCATGCTTGTGATTTGAATTTAAATTATAACGATGTTTCAAGCACAGATATATAATATTAGGTACGCACCTCTCAGATTTAGAAAGTAAATTTATATTCACCTAAAACATAAGAGGGAAAGAAACATTATATATGTACAACAACACATCCACACGTATTAATCTCAATTGATGCTAACCTCACTGTTCTGTGTTATAAATGAATTTGACATCGCTGTTGCCAACAACCTTTACATGAATACGGTCTCCATTTCGCGGGCGTATTTTAAACCAAGGTTTATGCCGCTTTACTCTAGTATGCCATTTTAGGTCGGTTTCCCCTAATTCCCTTCAGCAAAATTTGCTTTCCATGAAAAATTATTTCTGTAGGAGTTTCAAATAATTTTGCATAATGTAATAAGAAAATCATTCTAGAATGGTTTCAAAAGTTTAGGTGTATGTAAGTATAAATGATGCGGAACGAAATTATCACGCACTGAATACTTTGGAACATTTATCAAAAGCAATTAATGAACTGTATCTAATTGCTATCTAGATAACTAACTTTACGGTTCGCTATAATTTAAATTCTTTGAGTTTAGTATCCCCCTATTTATAATTTCCCTGGGAACCATGGAAGTTATCTTTTCGTTTTATTTCCACAGTAGCTATAAAATAACAAGAAATATAAAATTTTAGGATGACATAAAGGCTATATATAGGTTTAATAAAATTACCGCCTGAATTAGAAACACTTTACAAAGGCAATGGAGTTTAATTAAGTAGAGGGAAATGAAGTCACAAAACGTTACCCACTTTTCAAAATTACCTGCTTCCCGAACGACTGTAATTAAATTTTAAAATTGACAAATGCTGTAAACTGCGCCGTACATAACTTTACTGAAAAACTTAACACTTCCCAATAATAGGCGCACGTAGGGCGAACTTGTAATATGCGTAGAAACTTTACGTTCGGCTCGTTCGTGACGGAGATATTTTGAAGGAACAAATACCGAAACTTCCGTTTAAAATGCTAGGGCGCTTTAGAAAATCTTTACCGTACATCCGCCATTCTAGTTTAACTTCAGCCAACTGTATGGAGTTCTAAATAAAGCAGTCGGGTAAATTGTGAGATGCGGGAGCTTCCTAAATAAGTAACCACTCGATTTGCTAATCTCAGTAACTTGCGGTTTCACAGATATAATTATATAGGACACAATTTTGTAAGGATAATATTCTGAAACCTAAGGACATTAGCCAAATACAGAAAGTGTCGGTTCTATTTTGTTTTTAATTGAAAAAAAAAATGGTTTCACGTGATAAATAAGATCGATATGGGTAAATTATTTTAGTCCTCAATAAGCTCGTTCAAGAAACAATGAAAGTTGCTTTTTAAATCTAAAAGATTTATTCATATGCAATCCCGAATTGGTTACTACGCAAATCAACAATAACAAATAACATTTTCGAAATATTACAGAAGGAGCACTTGCTAGATTTCCTCTGCATTCTCTGCAATGGGCATACCAGATGGGTAAACCAGGAGAGGCTGCATAGTTTGGTGGGAGGACTTGAAAGGAGCCCATATCAAAAGGAGGTTCCCTTGCAGTATTTTTAGACACAGGCGGCGTCTTTGATAACACATCAACGTCCCCCATCAACCAATTCTAAATGTACCGAAACATTAGCCACACTATGCTCAGATGCTAGATAAAAGCAATGCCCACTAGAAGGTGCCCTCAAGGAGGAGTACTGTCATCACTGCTGTGGAGCTTGGTCGTGCATGATCTCATCAAGTCATTAAACGACAAAAGAATATGAACGCAGGGATTCGCTGATGATATAGTAGCTAAAGGGAAGTTCCCAGGCGTAGTGGCAGGCATCATGAGTAATGCACTGCGAATGGTGCCTTTCACAAAGAGTCTCAGTTAATCCACAAAAAACAAAGTTGGTTGCTTTCAGCAACATGGGGAAACTCAATGACCTAGGCGGCATTAGACTGTTTGGGCAGGAACCACAATTAACGAAAGAAGTAAACTATCTGGATGTTACCCTCGATGCGAAACTTGGCTGGAAAAAATCACTTAGTTAAAACAACGAGCAGAGCTACGCAACCATTCTGGCGCTGCAGGAGAGTTGCTGGTAAAGCCTGGGGATTAATGCCGAGGGTGATCCATTGGCTATATACTGCTGTGGTAAGACCAGCGATAACATACGGGACAGTAGTCTGGCAGAGAAGGACAGAAGTGTTCTCCGCAGTGAAGCTGCTAACCGCTGTCCAGAGACAGGCATTGGTTGGAATCAGTAGTGGGATCAACAGCACAGGAACCGCTTCTTTGGAGACGATTGTGGGCCTCCCCCCGCTGGAGCTTTATGTGAAAGCGGTGGCTATGAATGCGATCCTTAAACTGAAAACCAACAACTTGTGGCATCCCAACATTAGGGTTGAAGAGGGCACTGATGCTAACGGTACGATACTGGACGAGTCATTGCTGCAAATGCCCACGGACACTAATGGTACCCGAAATTATTTTCACTCTCCATATCAAACAGAGATCAGGCACGTAGTGATATCACTGTTCTTGATGACTGGTTCATGGATTCAAATCCAGCCAGGGCGCAGGAGCCGATATTTGTGGACCGAGCCCTAATCAGAGGATATCCATAAGCCTGAGAAAGCATGCGACGGTCTTCCAGGAAGAGATATTCGCCCTTGCAGCCTGCGCAGAAATGATTGCAAATATAATGACTGATGGCCAGACTGTTATCAAGGCAGCCTCGAACCCTAGTTAGGTCAAAACCAGTTTGATGCTGCAAACAATCCCTCAATACACTGGCACGAGACTACAGGGTATTTCTGATTTAGGTGCCGGGACATGAGGATATAAAGGGCAATGTAATAGCCGACGAAGTAGCCAAGGAGAGCTCTAAAAGACACTTCATAGGTCCAGAGCCCGTATGTGGTGATTACCAAGTACTCTACTAAAAGGACGATTTGGACCTGGTTAGATAAAGAACAAAGAAATGGAGGTTTACTGAAGGTCAATTCCATACTAAACCGCTTATAGGGTATGGGGATGCTAAATTCTCTGATAACTTACTCAGACACAGCAAGAAATAAGCTAAAACCATTACTGCGGTGGTCACTTGACACTGTTCCCTGAAAAAATATTTATACAAGACAGGTCGAGTAAGCGAACCGTGGTGCAGAATATAATAATAATAATAATAATAATAATTTATTAAGTTGCCCAACAGATGAAGATCCAATTACAGGGCAACAATATTATCATTAAAACGAACATATGTAAGTGACTAAAAGTAAATAAACTATAATCTAAACTATACTATAACTAAACCAGTTGGAGAAAACACAAACACAAAACTTAGTTCTAGTTCTTAAAGGTAATACAATAATAATAATAATAATAATATTAAAAAAAAAATTAAGCGAAAGGTAAGTAACGCTGCTATTGCAGTAATCCATAATAAATTTCAGTGAGCAGAAATTTATGTCAACATTAGGGATAGAATTAAATATCTGGCACATACGATATATAGGGGATTTAGAAAGCAAATTAGTTCTGGGTGTAGGATAGTAAAAGGTCTTGAAACTTCTAGCCGATAGCCTAGGAACATTGAAATTGATTTGATTAAGTAAAGATTGCGAATCTATAAGATTATTTAATAAGTTAAAGAGAAATTTAATACTAGCTTTGTTGCCTCGGAGATCCAGGGAATCGATGTTAAACATGCTTAAAAGAAGAGCATGACTAGAACTAGAAAGAATATGCGAACTACAGAAGGAAACGAGTTTCCATGTAATCTGCACATGTGAGGAATTGAAAGTACTCAGGCAGAAGCATTTAGGAGAAGGATCTATTGGAGCCCTAGAGGGTTCTCAAGTTTCCATTGGGCACGACTCTAGGTTTTATAGAGAACACCAAGCTGCTCGAGTGGAGTGGAAGTGAGAGATTTAATAGGGACGGTACAATGAGCACCTAGCTCAAGCGCCTGGACTATAGGTGTCCGCCCTAACTTAAAAAAAAAAACATCACCTTGCATTTGTAGGTATTTAAATGTAGATCATAGTTGTTACAAGATCATGTTGAGATATCTAAATTGTCCTGGACCGTCCGACCTGCTTCCAAACTATGAGAAGAATCAAAGGAATAAGTTTGCTGTGTATCATCTGCATACAATTCTATAGAAAAATGTGCGAGTAATTATATTACTAAATATATATTGTTAAATACAAAACATGTATAAATGAAAAACTGTAGAGAACTAATTGGCGAACCTTAGGAACACCCTTTTCAATGTTTAGTTGCGATGAGACAGCACCGCTAAGTATCACAGGCTGTCTCCTCCAAAACAAATAACTCTTTAACAGCTACAAAAGACATTACAAAGACTGTTGCGCAGTAATGTCCGTAAATGTCCGATCACTTTGCGCTACATCAGATTTGATTAATTCAAGACAATTGTTTCGGAAACACCCATGATGACTTCCCATGATCAACCAAATCCCAAATGAATTCCCTAAAAATAAGAAAGACATATTACCAAGATATGTAACGCTATCACCCTCTAAAAAAAAATCCTTTACAAGTGCTTTTTCTACACTTACTTCACGGACCATTCGAAATACCAAGAATTAGCGACAAATGCGAATTTTTTGTAACCCCATAAAT
Source organism: Protaetia brevitarsis (assembly GCA_004143645.1). Classification (NCBI taxonomy): domain Eukaryota; kingdom Metazoa; phylum Arthropoda; class Insecta; order Coleoptera; family Scarabaeidae; genus Protaetia; species Protaetia brevitarsis. The sequence goes on along the minus strand of RXPK01000029.1, from coordinate 1,700,449 downwards.
ATATCAAACTTGAGTGGTGAAGGGGTGCCATTTCCAGATTCAATAAGTTATTTGACTGTTTTTTTCATATATATGGTATCGTATATTATATTGTACATTTTTCATTAATTCAAGGTTTTCTATGTCGATTTTATGTCCGCTATCGTTTTTCCCGATCCTTCGCTGGAATGAGGTTTATCTTTCGCGTTGCTTAAAAGATTTCTGAGTTTCTTCCGCGAGGTAAAGCAAAGTTCAAACTTTGTTCTTTAAAAATGTCGCTTAAACTTTTTGAAATACGATAATGAAAAGATAATTAAAAAAAAATCATCATATTTCAAAAGGTTTAGATCATATTTTTAAAGAACAAAATTTGAACATTTGCTTCACCTCACGGAACACACAGAAATCTTTACAAAATCGGGTGTAGTGGGAGTGATAAAATTTACATTAGACAAGCAAAGCGTACGATCGGTACTAGGTTTAAATAGCACATAGCAAGTTATCGATATGGTAGACTTGAATCATCCAGGGTTGCGCAACATAGGCGATATCGGAGATAAAATCGACATATAAAACCTTGAATTAGTGAAAAGTATGCAATGACCGATTGAGTTAGACGCCTGAAACCATTTATATGACGAAAAAAAAAACATTCGAATAACTTATTGAATTTGGAAGTGGGATTTTTATACCACTCAAGTTTGATATATTTATGGGAGTAGAAAAGATTCACATTTGTAGTTAATTTCGAATGGTCAAGTAGACGTATAAAAAGCAACTGTAACGGTATTTCCTTTTTAGAGAGAGATAACGGTGCATGTTTAGGTAATAGGTTGTATGCGGAATTTATTCGGTCTTCGGTTGATAATGGGGACCCACGTGTTCCAGAAACAATTGTCCTGACTTATGTAACGCGGAGTGATGTCATATTTATGTGTCTTTAACACCAATAGCATTACTGGACAATCCAATAAAGCGAGGTATTGCCAGTAAAATGTTCTGATTAGTAGTATCAAAAGCCTTGCTAAAGTCCAGTTAAACAAGAACAGTAACCCACCCTGGTCTGTAACATTTAAAATATTGTCAGTGACAGTGAACATCACAGTCTCGCAACTATGCTTTGTGCGAAATTCTGACTGATAGTTTGGTAACATATCATTACATTGGTCAGATTCTGGCAACTGGGCATTTGTAATTTTTTCTAATGTTTTAGAGAGAATTAGTATCAGGCTAATGGGTTTAAGATCAGAAAAAATGTGATGGAGTCGGCTTTTTCCGAAGAGGTAAAACATATGTGTTTTTAACGGCATTTCAGAACATATTCTGCAAATTTGTGCGGTTAATACAAGTCTTATATTCTACATCAGCAAAAAGGTATTTTTATAGCAAATTAAATACTCACATTTATTTCTGTTACCAAGACTTTCTATATCTATCTTTTTGCTCAAACATGAAAACGAGGCTCGCGTTTTCGTTTCATGTGGGTATAGATTCTTATAAATTCTAATGCAAGCGGCACACTTGATAACTGCTATAGTACTACAACCGGATATGAAATTCCTAATCCCCTGAGCAACATTTTCTAGAAACGCTAAAATCTGAAGAGAATTTTAGCTTATATTCATTTAAGCGTGTTTCACAAGCGCACACGAAATTGCAGCGGGTAATGTTAAACATATATTGAATTAATTGTGCACAGTGAATAATATCGAGAATTAAAGTTTGATGTGAATGTATTATGTATGTATATCTGCATATACACGCATTAAAGAAAACTTCAACAGACGTTACTTACCTCGTTTCGCTGAATTTGAAAGTAGCGGATCTGAATAATTGAGGTACCTTGTAGACATCCCGATATCCATTAAAAAGTGAACTGTGAGATGGATTATATGAATAATGTATGTCGTACAAGTAAAATTTGTAAGTATTAGTAAAGTAAAAACCGCATGTGTGAAAAGAGAGTTCTACTCTTATTTCTACTAAATAACTGACATTCTTATTTAATTTTTAATAGTGAGAAAGAAACTAATACTTTAAATAAGACACCTTTGATATACATATTTGCCCTTGAGTCAGAGCTGCCATATTTTTTTGCAAAATAACGTATAACGTTACGTTAAAAGCGAAAATAGAAATCACAAAGGATTTCAATATTATATTTCTTAAAAGTACAGAGAAACTTCATACTAAAAATGTCTGAAGACAACATTTGATGTGCACCTTTGGAAATTTCAAAACTGAAAAGTGCCCCGGGCAGTGAGAGAAAGTTAATAGAAATTCCTCTCAATCTATCCGCCCATGCCTTTAAACTGCGTGGTAGTAAACAATAGACACTATTCAATTTTCACTACATTTTCGGTATACAAAATAAGCCAGCAAATAAACAAATAAGAGTGTAAAACGGTTTAAGTGCAGATTTAAAAATGATTGAGTTAAGGATTCAATATCACAGTTAAAAGTAGTTCTGACTTGTTAATAAAACCATAGATTCGAATTTGTTTATTTAGAGCTATTTTTGCACCTTACCAAAAAATATCATATAGTGAAACATTGGTTAGCAAGTAACTTTATAACTTATTAGCTCATAACTACAATAAATGCATCGCTTTATTTCTAATCCTCTCAAATATGGCGGCGATCCGAGCTTATTGAAATTATATGTATAAATACTGATGTAATAATATCATAATTGTATACGAAATTGACATCAAAGTTCCCTCGAATTGCCCAAAAACATTCAATGATTGTAATGTATTGTACCTCTTACTTCATCATTTCCCCGAAGAGCCAAATCTCTCTCCTAAACAACATTACGACCCCGGAAAAAACCGATTATCGTAATTGACCAGAGCGAGATTTGAACTCCGCACTGATAGCCAAGCATGCAAGCCACTCGACTACCAGCCAGGCAGGCTTTCAAGGACAAATTGTTTGATTCGTTCTAGCAAATTACCAATCTTGCTGAAACATCTTATGCTCATTGAGAGCTATCTGGCTAAACAAAAATACGAGGCATTAACAGCAAATCTTTTTTTATATTTTACTGTTACGCCCGGCGCCCCCACCAAAATGTCATGTTGGGAGTAAGCGCGGAAGTAAACTTTGGCATGGCACGATACAGAGAAAATATTAAGAATAAAATAACTGTACCTATTTTGTGATCGTTGATGCTACACTGGTTATTGGGCTAGTACTTAGCAAAAGGCAAAAATACATATAATATCCTTATGAACTCAGGACAACAGAGACTCGTAGAGGAATACCTCTTGGAATCTCCTAGTGAATATATCCCTCAGCGAGGGAATCTCTTAGCAGAGTTCTCAAATGGAAAGTCCCGTTTGACTAAAACTATCGCAATTGTATATCCTAGTGCTATTTGCAGTCTTGAAGTCCAACCTGCAATACCAACTTGAATAAGGGCTTTGACATTTTAATGGGTTTTGGTACCATAGCGAATGTGGGTGACAATTTCTAAAACCATTACCATACCGTGGTAGTATTTAATATGTTTAACTACTAGGTGTTCCCTATGAACAGTGCAATGAACAGTGATACAATTGTGAAATAATTCGTTGGCATTTAAGACTCCTAAAAGTTCGCAGTAAAACTTCTCATAACAAGAGCACCATTAGATGTAATGCTGACTACCTTTCGAAATGGTTCGGAATGCTCTCCATGTACAGCCTCAAGAGCACGTTCTATATCAGTACCTAGAGTTCTGTCCCTTAGTATTACGGTTAGTTAACACCCTTGAGCATTAGTTGCTACATAACGAACAACTATAGCCGGTTGTGCTTTGTCTTCAATATCCATAGATTCATCTAATCTAGGGCCAGGCTCAGCGCTGACCAGCCTAGGAAACCCTGTTGCAAGGTACTTATGGCGTCATAAGAGATAAAAATTGTACTGCTTTTTTTATTATTTTCTGCATCTAAATTAGTAATCACATCAACAATATTTCTTTTGATGGAGCTTCCTTCTGTACGGGGACATTTTGCTCGAGCAATAATAAATTCCTCTTCTGTTATTACACCTCCTTCTTCAATAAACGTTCAACTGACTTTCGTTTGGTCATTTAGTTCTGTTAGTGAAGACAATGTTTTCGTGCATTTTATTTTAGAAAGAAACTGTTGGTTGAAAGAATAGTAATTTGACCCATTGTGTCCCCAAGATTACTAACCTTGAACTTGAATAGTGTTGCTCGATATTAAAAGACACATAGGTTTTCCGTTATTCTCTACAAAAGCAAACTCTTCATCCTACTTCGCTTTAAGTCTCCTATTTTTTGTCTTTACATTTACGTTTTACAGATAACATGATTATTTACTTTGAAAAGAAAACCTTAAGAATTGTAATCTGACGTTTTTTATTTTGTTTTATGGAATGCTTAAATATACGCTTGGCACGAGCCTACTTGCAAATGTATGATACTTAGAGACGTGAATAATCGCATAAACTATAACATTAGTCTAATTGGTTTAGCCATGCACCCAACGACAAAAAATAAGTCTTTTGCGCATCTAGATGTGGCATTGAGGGCCATATTATATTTTTGTATTATGGTACACCCCACACCAGTAGCGTGGTGTGTCCTGATAGGTTGGCTAGCAATGATGAACAAATGGTTCTCCCAAAAAATCCTTTGTGAAATATGACATGCAAAAGTAGTGTAATTAGCCACTTCAGTTATAAAGTAACTAATTGAGGTGTGCTTTACAAAAACAGCATAAGTCCAAAAATTCCAAAATCAAGTTTAGTGAGCTATCTTCCAAGAAAATGAAATGCCTATGTACACATAAAATATTAGTCTTTTGTTTCTTCTTCTATACTTTTTTCGTCACGCGTAATACTACACTCAAATAACAGAAGTTTGCATATTACTGTCAATTATTGCTGTTGTTATGATTTCTGAAAATATGATTTATTTGACATATATGCTGTTTTCGTAAAACACGTTTCAATTGTTACGTGTAAGTAACTGTGGTCAATTTTACAATACAACCCTTTGGCTATGAGGAATCGTTAGTAGCCTGACTTTTTTAATACCTAATCCTAACACATTTTTTTGTCTTTAAAGCTCAAGACGCGTAACCAAATCGTCGTAAATCCAGAAATATATTTTTTTTAATTTATTTCAAAAGTGAGCCAATTTTTTCCCATTTTTCGATCCTATACATCGTACGCTTTCGAAGAAAAACCAATAGTGCCCCTATATTTAAAACACGTAGCGAGATTGTGCTTTGTTAATTTGAACTAGTTTCGATAGCTTTCGGAGATTATTTGAACTTTTGTAAAAAGGATGTAAATCTCATTGTGAGATATCCCTGAACTGAAATGTTGAAGCTCTACACAACCACCTTAAAAATTAGCGTTGGGTTGATGTAGTACGTAGATATCAAAAGATACATCTTTTAACGAGGATTTGATTGGTAAATTCCTTTTGGGATTATTCGCAATTATCCTGTGGCCAGCATGTGGCAATATGCCTCTTACGAGAAATCGATTCTCGAACACCAATCCTAATATATTACCCGCTTCGGCAATACTGTTGAAATGTCGGCTGTAAACACTGAAGGTTTGAAATCAGTATCAGTTTAGCGGCTTTATCTATTCGTTAAGATATGAAGAGGAGTTTCGGCATTTCTAATTTATAAAGATTACAGTCTATAGAACGTAATCTACTGTTCAATCTTTGACAATGGAATTAAAATATTGTTTTGGTCGTGCTGAATTTTGATATATTTACTTAAACCCAACTCCATAGCTACAAGCATTCCCGAAGCGTAGAAAGCCTTACATCATATTTGGCTTGTGTTACACAGGTGATTTATGACTTTATGTGTAAATAGGAATAGCATTTCTACTGTAATATTGAATTATATGAATATTTCTATGAAAACCTCTCATGTATGATATTCAGCATTAAATGTTTATTATTGAACGCGTAATAGTTTTTTTCAATAACGCTCATCATTTAGTTACGTAAATGCGTAATGTCAATTTACAATATATTCTTATTTGCCGACTTTGCTTTTAATTGACCGGTTCTATTTATCCCTTTTAAGTTCATTAACTTTCTTGAGACCTATTAATGCATTTTAATTTTTAATAAACCTAAAGTATCTAACGTTTCAGAATTCTCTTGCTTTAATAAAAACGATAATTAAATAAAAAAAAGCATCCATCAATTTATATGTTATATGATAGTCAAGCAACACTTGCACTTCAGAAATGACTGATTATGAAAATAAATTGCTGCATATGATGTTTATAAGATAAAGACGCATTCTCAAAAAACACATAATTGGTCTTTAGAAAAAAAGATACGGTATTAATAAAAAAACAAGCTAACAAACTCTAAATACATAATGTGCATGCTCTATTGGTTTACATAAAAAATCTAAAAAGGTATTCCTTTAGGATCCTTCGATCAATACAATGCCCAACCCATACAATCTAGGCAAATTTTTATTGGGAGCTTAAATAACCAAACCTATAAATAACCCAAAACAAACGATTTCAAACAAAATAAATTCTAGGAGGGTTGCCGAAGTTGGTCCACCTGAACATTTTTTAATATATGAGCTTTTAAAAGCAGTTTTAATAGACACGATTCAATGGCAATGATGTCATCTGTCCAATCAAGGAAACTGAAAGGACCATCAAGTACAATTAACACAAAAATATTTATTGGAATTTTTGATTAGCACATTTTGTCTGGAGCCAAGTGTGACATTTAATGCAGTGTATTCATGCCTTCTTCCTCTATGTTAACACATGATATAATACCAAGAAGCATTAGCTTGTTTTTTTTTAATTACAACTTTTAGTGATTAGTGATAATTTTAGAAATTATTCTTCATTTGTTATTACAACTGCTCTTTGGGCAATTCTTTCTCGTCGAGAAGACGATGAACTTGGCTGCGAATTTCATTTTGATGAAGAATATCTTCAAACTTTTTCCTTTTTTTTTCTCCCGAGATACAACAACAACAACAAAATTACCATTGCGGCTTTCACTGCCACTGCATAGCGTGAGTTCTAGCATTTTTTTCCATAGGCGGGTGTAACCCGAAGAAGGTAACTCAGCCAGAATGACCTATTATGCCCCCCTGTCAATTTTAGCCCTCTCAGTCAGGTTGCAGCCTATCAAAAAAGTTCGCAATCTGGCTGAGAGTTAACTTACTGGGTTCGTCCAACCGATTGACCCCAAAGTGCGTCTGCCTCTTTCTGTCCACTGCCGGACAGTTGACAAGAAGGTGAGCAGAAATTTCCTCCGCGCTCCCACAGTTTCTATACAGGGGAGAGTTCACTAGCCCCACGTAGTACATGTGTTTATTTAGTACGCAGTGCCCAGTTCGAATTCCTGTAAGTAATCTCAATCTGTCCCTGCTCATAAAGACTGCCTTACGAAGTCTTTCCTGCATAAGGTTGATACCCTAGGATATTTACAGTGTCTAGCGCCGGCAAGTCTATTCCAAAGGAACAGTGCCTAGCAGCAAGTTGGGACCTGACAAACGTTTGATTCGCCCATACGAGCTACCACACGTCGGTTCTGGACCCACGAACGGCACCGCTCGCTTACGCTAACGTATCAACTATTTCATTGCCTCTGATCCCAGAGTCGACCTGACACCCATCTAATGTAACATTTAGATGTTCCGCACAGCTCTTTAAGTCTTCTGTTGCACCCCAGTACCACTCAGAGTCAAATCTGACAACCCGCAAAAGCTTTGAGGGCAGCTTGGCTGTCGGAGATAATTTCTACCCTTCCATTCTTGCGTGGGAGGTTTAAGATGCCCTCAGCACAAGTCTGGATAGCAATATGTACGGCTTGGAAATGGTGAGGGAGGCCCCTAGGCTAAAAGCTTCGCCGTCAGGCTCTCCATCCTTCCAGATTCCAATGCCGTGCCATTAGCACGTTTTCGAGGCATCGACGAAACCAACGGGGATAGACCTCGATTTGGTTTGCGGATGTATGCAATTGCAGTTCCCTGCTGGAGATATCTACGCTGTATCCCCAGAGAAGTTGAAAACGAGCGAGAACTGTCCGCCTTTACGGACAATGGTACCGTCTGCTCGATGTAGTGAAAGATGCTGGTATGATCTCCGACTTTGCCGGAGAAGCCCTTGCATCCACTACATTTTGCTCTGTAAGGCCCTAGGACTTGCCTCAGACCACAACACCAACTGCAGCGGAGGAAGCCCAACAATGATCTCCATAGCAGCCGTTGGCGTCGAGGACATAGCTCCCGTGATCCCCAAATAGGCAATCCTTTGGATTTACCAAGCGCACTTATAGCATAGCCTAAATTTGTTTTATGGCACTAGGCTAGCGAGGCGTAAGTTATAGAGGGTACTATAGCTTTCGTGTACAGCCAGTGTACCATTGAAGGCTTGGGAGCCCCACGCTTTACCGAACATACCTCTGCAGGCCCAGAAGTTCCTTATGGTTTGTTCGTCACATGTTCTAGGGTGTGATTTGTACAGCAGTTTGGCGTCCAAGACAACACCCAGATATTTAACCTCGATTGATACGAGTATTTTAGAGCCGAATATAGTGGGACACTGGAGTTTGGGAAGTTTCCTCCTCCATGTGATTTGCTAGAGTTGACATTAAGAGCCTCTCTTATACACCACCTCTCTACAAGCCTGAGCGCGACCTGCATCCTTTCGGATACCACGCCCTAAATTTCCCGCAGACAAGAATGGTGATGTCATCGGCGTAGCCCTGCCTGGAAGCCCGCCCCCCGAAGTTCAGAGAGCAGGCCGTCCACCACAAGACTCCAAAGCAGCGGTGACAGTACGCCACCCTGCGGGCAGGCCGCTACCACAGCCGCGCTGATCGTGCAGAAGTTCTGTGACACATGAACCTTTCTATTTCTTATCATGCTGTCGATCCACCTCGTAATCGTTGGCTCGACTCCACTTTTTGCAGCGCCCTTTCCATCGACAGGAACGACGCCCTGTCAGAGGCGCCTTCAATGTCCAGATCACTAGTGCGATTTCTTTGTTGCCGATGGTAATTTCCACTCGACGAATCAGGTCATGACGAGTTCTAGCATACTTGTAATATTTATTGCAGTTTCAATAGTGCCATCACAGTGTTCTTGTTGGACAAATACTTTCATGATGTCAACTTGGTGATCTTGAAAAGCATGTCTGTTAACGGCCAAATACCAGAGGCACGAAAAGTACTTTCAGCTGTTGCCACAGTTGCCATATGTTTCATTTAATAATTGAGTAATTTGAGTTTGACATATTTTATCACCCGTGTATTGACGGAGATATGTTTGTTGCACTTGAGTGAAATATTTCTGTAGGGGCCGAAAAAAAGCAGTATCGAGAGGCTGCAAACTATGGGTTGTATGCACAGGCAGTTGTAATAATATATTCCATATTTTGAACAAAGCTACAAGCTCTACGTTTCTGCTCTGAGTGGTATGTCAATCATGTAGTAGAAGACTTTGTTTATCTTTATTGCAATTTACATGTTTTTTAAAATGTTACAACAGACAAATTGGAATTTATGTACTCTCTCTCTGATATATGAACAATGCTGCTGGGGGTGTGCCAATTTTAAGATCATTGTTGAACTTTTTCCTTTTAAAAATGATCATCGGAGGCACATAAAAGCTCCACTAACTGCGCATCCCGTAGTGGTATTAACACTACGCTCGCTACTTGTTATGACCCCTACTTGGCGTTTACATTTACGAATAACCACTTTTTGGAGAGCTTTTCATACTGTCGTAGACTCCGATTTATCTACGTTTAATATCGGTACACGTATCAGCGGCAAATTTAAACTTGTCCACAGTTTTCTTTTTTCTAAAGATCGGAGGAATGATCTACATTCTTCCTATTGAAGCCTCGTTTCTCGCCACCGAAGTAACTTCTGATTTTCGTAGTGACAGCTGTGGTTTCGACATATAAATGCGTAAAACCATTTTTTCGCAGCTATTTTCGTATCTCTAAATTAATGTTGGAATATTATATATAAATTCTGTTTCCGTAAATGATACAACGACCTTGCTTCAACATTTGCACTGTCAAGCTTTCCGTCGACAATTCCAGGCTAAACAAGTGAAAAGCTTGTCACAAGTTTACGTGTTACCTGGGTTATTTCTAACTAATGACAAAGAAGAACAAATTTATTCATTACGCAAGCGCGATTTTGTATCTTTCGTCATTAGGCTAATACACCTGTTAACAAGTGAATAAACTTTGATTTACTTTAATAATTTCAAATATGCAAGTGGATAAATATTTATAGTCGGTAGTGTATACACGCATTTACATAATGGTATTTGTTGCGTAATTGTTTGCGTTGGAAGCGCCAGGAAAATTAAATTTGGCATGAATACTGAAGTAAATAAAGTTAAATTCCAGGAATGAAAACTTAACGTTACCTGACAACAACAAAATTTAAATGTATCGTTGTCTGAGGGTTAAATATCTCGGCTTACATTGTTGATATAACCGGTTCCAGCAACACTTCGGCTTTTCCACTGTCTTATTAAATTAAACCAACTCGATTCGTTCGAGGAATGAATTTCGCTCAATATTTACCCGAAACGTTGAAGGCAAATTTAAACTTAACAGCCTTTACTTACTTGTGTCGGTTTGCTTGCTTGTATTTCAAATTAAGACTTGTAAGTTACGTCAAGTTCCGGTGATGCAGTAGAATGTAACTGCGTTATCATTTACTTAACGTTAACTATCTTTCTAATTTCCTTACTCTGTTAACTTTAACATTTAAGCTAAGGTTTCATGTTTCCTGTTGTGTACACGTAGAAAATGCGTTTGAAATATTGAGAAGAATGTTTTTATTTTCATTTCTAATAAAATTGTAGAGCCGTTGCCACTACACATTTCATTTCGTTAATGGGCTAGTTGCAATCATCCTTATTTGCTTCCACTGCACGTTCTTTACAGTAAGAGGTACTCTTCAAAGTTCCAACATGTAGAATGTATCTACACTTAACCCTTATCAACGGAACTTCAAAAACTGTAAACCAAAGACAGCAGAAGCACTCACTTCAGTCAGTAACTTTAGTCAAACAAATCATATCACAATGGCATTAAATTTGCTACTTGATTACTATTGTTTTCTTTTTTATTTCTAATAGTAACGTTGTCCTTATTTGACCACAAAAAGTTTTCTGGGAAAAACAAATGTCAGAATTGGAACAAAGTAAATGGCTGTCCTAGTAATTTCTAAATTAACCGAAATTCTAAATTTAAACAACTAAATAATCGTTTACCAACACAATTGATAATTAATTTAAACACAAACAGTTTCAGTGGAACCAAGCGAAATAAAACGAGTAATTGCTTAATTAATAAAATTACTTCTTCCTGTGTTTGTTTTCCGCATACGGCAATGTATTCACAAAGTAAATTCAGGAACGGACACAGTTAGCCTTCGGAATGGAAAATGTTTCTAAATGTAATATTTATTTTAGCTGACGTGTGAGTGGCAGAAGTTTCAATAAAATCGTAAAAACAAATTCAAAAATAATATGCTTCTGAATTGATAAATAATGCACATAAAAATTCGCCTATTATTAGATGTACGTCTTCATTTAATACCGTTTGTCCTGCTGTTGATATTTTCAATATATCATTGCTTTCATTCGGAAAATTCTTAAAATTTACTTTAACTAATGTACAATAATAGTTCGAGTTATCTGGGGAACTAGTATTACTAAATTATTAGCTGGTTTTCTTTTGAATGTATTTTCACTATTAAATGTAATTGCACATTGAGCCAGTAGAATATATATTTTGAAGTTGTTAAATGTTTCTGAGGATAGCGGTTCTGGGTTCGTCCGGTTGCTAGTCCTAAGAAAGTAAATAAATAAATAAATTACTTTTATTAAAAAAAATATTTAATTTTATTTTATTTTAGTATTAGGATTTGGCGTTAGTATTTTATTAAAAATCCTCTAGAGAGTTATTTTTGCAAAAGATACGGAGTTTACACCCTTGTGTGGTATTTATATATAAACCCGCAATTTGCGCTGTTCGTGGTAAAAGCAAAATCTATGTTTTGAGCACCTTTATTGTAATAATTACATAATTTAATGCTAACTATAAGTATAGTAATAGTGTTCACTATTGTAGTATATATCAATAAAATTGCATTACAGTATGTAGTGTATTTAAGCGTTTATAATGGATTCATCATAATGTTTCTTCAATTCTGTTCTATTGCTTATACAAAAGTTATAATTGTAAAATAAGATATAAATAAGTAAAAAAATATTATATTTTCTTAAGTAAATAGTATTAAAAAAAGAATAACATTTTATACCGATAATCTACAGTTTCGTAGCTTTTTTTTTAATGTTTAATGTAACTGTGCTTGTATTCTGTCGCGCAAGTAACATGTCATGATATTAGCTATATTGTACTAAGCTACTTTTATACGCAGTATGAAACATAATACATCATTGGAAATGATCGTCTTATATATACACGTATATCCAAAAAATGACTTTTCGGAGGTTCATGTTTAATTACAGATCTAATAAAGATTTATTATGTAATTTTATCCATATCAAGATTGATATGGATAAAATTACATATGCGTTTCTACGAAATGTCACTATGCTAAAAATATACAGAGGCAAAATGAAACAATACATAACATTACAATAGTGTAATTACTTACAAAGTTATAGTTGTAGAGATAAAATGGCAGTTGTCAAAACAGGAAAATATAAGAAATAGTTACGACATTTAAAGGCAAGACAGGACAAAACAGATTAACAAACATGTTGTTTACAGTTAGACATATAAAATAAATAGAAAAAAAAAATATTGATGTAAAATATTGCAATAAATGCTACTTAATTGACTTGCATCAATTTTAAAATAAATAGCATTTTTGCTATTCTTTATATTCACAATTTCCAAAAACAATGGCTTTTAGTAATTTGCTTCTAATTCAAGGATGGAATTACCATCATAATTAAAAGTACGATTAAAGTTTTGGACATATAGAGATAAACGTATCGGAAAACGTACGTTTTCGTTATCTCTACATGTCCAAAATCTTAATCATAGCTTTCATTATGATGGTATTTTCATCCTTGAATTAAAACCAAATTACTAAAAGCAATTATTTTTGAAAACGGTAAATATAAAAAAAATTAAAAACTATGTTATTAATTTTAAAATGATACAAATCAATTAAGAAGCAATTATTGCAATATTTTACATCAACAATTTTTTTTGTTTATTTTATATGTCTAACTGTAAACTTTTGTTAATCCGTCTTGTTACAACTATTACAACTATAATTTTTTAAGTAATTGCTTTATTGTAATTTTATTTATTGTTTCATTTTACTCCCTTGTATTTCTAGCGCCTCCTGATGATTAATAATAACGAAATAAGGAGGTAAGAAACATTGAGCTTACCTTCACAGATGGAATATCCAAATATCATTGTAACTCTTTATTTCTATATTTTCTGCTGAAGCTGTGGGTTTCGCCCAGACAATAATGGACAAAAATCAAGAGGCAAACGGTCTTCCAGGCAGAGGTATCCGCCCTTGCAGCCTGTGCAGAAATGATTGCAAAAGGGGGCTGCATGAGGAGGAAAATTAATATAATGACTGACAGCCAGGCTGTCATTAAGGCAGTCTTGAACCCAGTAACTAGGTCAAAACTAGTTAGAGATTGCAAACTATCCCTCAATACACTGGCACGAGACAACACGGTGTCTATCTGATTGCGGTGCCGCGGACATGAGGATATAAAGGGCAACGTAATAGCCGATGAACTAGCCAAGGAGGGCTCTGAGAGACACTTCATGGGTCCAGAGCCCGTATGTGGGATCACTAAGGATTCCGCAAGAAGGCAGATCTGGGCCTGGTTAGATAAAGAAAGTATAAAGAAATGGAGGTCGACTGAAGGTTAACTCCATACCAAATAATACCTATAGACATCGGTTTTTCACCTGTTTCGACATACGATTATAGTCGTTTCGACAAGGTTGATGAAAAAAATCAAAGTAAATAGGGTGCCTCTTTCTACGTCTGTAAATTGCATTTAAATAAAAATGTATATACACGTTGTCACGATACAACCTACGATTAATAAGAATACAATAACAATATAATTTCAATTGCAAATAGCTAGTGCTTTGCAAATCTCGTATAATCGACCTGAAAAGCCTACAGTGAACGAACGCACGACTACTAACCGCAGCCCCATATTCAAATAGGGTTGCACTCTTTATGCTGACTTGAACATGCGAAAAGCTAACGTGTTGCGCATAGTAATAGTGGTTAGAGTGTCGTACAAAATGATTTGGCACATAGGAACGACTGGAGGATATATACTTTCTAAAAAAACTTATGGCCTTTACAATTTCGACTGAGAAGATTTTGTGTAGATAACAACTTTTCTTAAAGTGCCTACATTGCACTAATTGTTTAAAAAAGCGTTCTTGCAGTGAAACAAAGTATGTAAATAAAATTTTATCTAATTTTATCTCTGTATATATCACCTAATTGAAATTACTGAAAAATTTGGATTGATCTGAGTACTTACTATAATTATTATAATTTTTTTTCGTATTTACAGGAAAGGATATCCATTTTTTGGTGTTGTGTTTCAACGTTGAAAGCGATCATAATCTATGAATGAAGGCATGTATGTATGTTTATACGTAGTGCTGTGGACGAACACCTTTGTGTTCGCGAGAGTTTTTTTTTAAGCGGCACAGATGTTAATTTTGATCCCGATTTACCTTTTTCGATGTCGCGTAGAAATTCTCACAAACATTTTTATTTTGTAATTAAGTTTTTTAATTGAATTGATTTGATGGTTTGATTAATTTTATGTAATTGTTCAGTTTATTTTAAATTCATTCTTTTGTACATTTTGCATTTACCAGGAGTGTATATAGTTCATTGTGTTGTTCTAGTTTTTTCTTTGCGATTCGTGCGTCTTTGTTGTACGCAGATGATATTTTATATATATTACCGTGTTAGGGCCTCTAAAAGGAGAGTTCTTTAACGAGATGTCGGGTAAGTAGATTGTTATTTGATTTTCATTGCTGTTTTTTGATTTTTCATTATTATATTTGAATTTTGTTCGGTTAAATTGAAATTTATCTCTTGAGTCAGGGAACTCAGTTAGATAATAAGAGTTGTTGTAGCTTTTGTGCACAAATTTGTTATAAAATCTGTTATTATCATAATTTGTTCTAGAAGGGATTGTAAGTTTTAAGAGTTTTATATTTTTTTTCCGTTTCTAGTTTTCAAATTAGTTTTATTTATTTAATCACCTCGTGAAAGGTGAAAAGAAAGCATTGTGCTTGTGTTTTTATTTCAATTTTGTAAATTTATTTGTTTTCCACGTTTAATGTTAATTTTAGTTGTTTTAACCTTGAGACCACGTGGATTATTTGAGAAGCAGTGTTTTTCTTCTAGAACAAATCTACCATTTTGTTTGCTGAAGGATTTGCATTGTCCTTTTTAAATGTAAATTCACGCAGGGTTTGGTTTCAACCAAAACCTTCTGTCTACGGTTTTTTTTTACCCCTGTAATTTGTATTAAATGTTTTTTTTTCTTTTTTTTTGACAATAAAATTAATGATTGTAAATATCATTCTAAATATAGTTCTTTTATTTTTGAATCAATCATTTTAATCTTTGGGGATTTTAAAGAAAGTCAAATTTTTCAAACGCCCACAATACTTTTCATGAAAGTTACCCTGAGATCAAAGAATCTTTTGCGCCCTTTTAAATTTTTATCCACTGAGCTAGTTGATTTAATTTTTTTTTTATTTCACTTCATATATGCTGGTACCTTCAGTTCACAGCAGTAGATACTACGTATTTTAATTTCACTTTGACCCAACCGAAATTTATACATAGATATGCTGCGTTTGAATAGATAGCTAAGTTCGAGTAATTTAGGTATTGCAACTTGAAATTTTTAGATAATGTATGTATGTACAATTCTGACTAAAAAAATAACGACCAACGTGATAACATCTGAAACGAATACATTTAAACGGACTATAGTTCTTACTACAGCTTAGGGGTGCATAGAGAATTCATTGATATCAATCCATTTATTCCATACAGGATTTCCCATTTTTATAACTTATGAAATCGCACTTTTAAACCTACTGAAAACGATTATTGCAATAATTACATAGCATACTTTTATATGCATAATTGTACTATTACTATTATCAACCAGTTATACCACAATTTTTAGTAACTTGAGTTTTTTTTTTATGAAAATTTTTCCGTTTTTTAAATCTACCCCACTGTTTCTCAAAAATATAATATTGTTACAAGTTACATTACGGCGAGAAAAAGGATTTTATAAGAAATTCGTATTAAAACAAAATAAAGTTAATATTTGGAATGTCAGAATCAGAATTTTGGAATAACAATATTTTTATATTAGAAGTTTTAATAATTTTCTAAATTTATTTTTCATAGCTGTAGTGTTTGATCATAAAAATTAAATAACAGTGGATATGGATAGCAAGATTTCTATTGGTGCATTTTTTTTGCGGGGTTGTTTATTTCGTTTGGAGCAAACTGCGAGTTAGTGTTTGCCTAAAAGTGGTTAGTGTTTAGTGGGATCCTGCTAAAAAGTCCGAGAGACGTTAAGGAAAAGAACATACATTAGTCACAGAAAACAGCTGGCCAACATTGTTATAAGAAATGATAAGAAATAAATTACTTGTGAAATGTTATTAATATTTAATGTTTTACTAGCAGTTGTTCTTAGAATCCGGCAAAAATTCATCGAATCATTGAGAAAAAAGACAACTTGAAAAAGATGCAGCCTTTTACATCATTCTGCAATGTATAAAAAAATAGCTGTACCAGATTATTTCGTAGTTTAAATTTATTAAATTCTGAACATTATAAAATGGTTCGTGAAACGTTCTTAATACAAATACTTTTTTGCAAGACTCTTTTTTTGTCACGTCAATAGTAACAAAAAAAAACTTGTCTCTTTAAGTTATAACCATAAGTTTACTTTCAAAAAAGCATTCTAAAATAGCTTCTATATAATTTTATTTTATCTCATATTCATCTTAAATTATCATTCAATTATTCTTCCACTTATTAAGTAATAAACGACTTTCTTCGTTAGGTTGACCAGTAGCACTGATGATCCTTGGTAAGGTGAAATATATGTATGCTAATATCAACCGAGTGTTACACACGTTTTTAATATGACCTAATTTTATTTTTATTCATACAAAATAATTTTCCCATATACGCTCTCACAGAAAAGTTAACAAAAGTAATCCAAGTAGCACATAATAGGTATAGGTATAGGTCTTAGAAATATTTATAATTTTATAATTTGGGAATATTGGGTACCCTATCACCCGCTCTTTTCTTAGAAAATAATTCACCTTACCCGTGACTATACTACAAATTATCCTGATATTAAAAAATAAAAAAAATTGGTCTTATTTTCTAATTTTTTTTCGAAAATAACTTCCGTGATCTTTGTTTACTTGATATGTTCCAAATTACCTTGACATGTAAAATAAAAAAAGAAAGTAATAATTTGGAGAACAACAAAATCTGAATTTTCGGGTTTCCTGTGTTTCCTTGTTTATAAAACACAATTTCAATTTAAAATTGGCAATATGAAGTATAAGGGATAGCGTAGTATGCTCAGAGTTGCTCTACATAAACTGCCTAGTAGGTCTATAAAATAATAATTTTAATTGAATGAAAGCATACGTCAACATATACTTGAAATTAGTAGGTACTTCACAATCGTGTTAGATACCATGAATGCAAATTAGAACTGCAGGAAAGAAATGTAGCAAAAGATTTACTTGAAAATATCGTTAATCAAACATGACGAAAGTGCGTTGTAGAATAAATCCAAATGGACCCGCAATTTGACATATAAAACTTAATTATATTTTTCTAATGTTACTTAAATTTGAGTAATACGAGAAGGTAATACGAAAAAAATTCTTATTAACTAGCCACGTACATTTTCTTTTTGTGGTAGATTAGGTCGTGATAGATTAGATTGTGGTGATTCCAGAAAATATTGTTTGTTGCCTTATTTTTTTTTTCGGGAAAATTGAAGTAACTGCTTCATCGACAATTATTTTCTAAACTAGGTGATATTGATTGTCTTAAATCGGTTTGCATTTACAGGTTAATCGGTCAAATGATTAAGTGCAACTGAAACTTTATGTACAGCTCTCGCAGGAAAAATCGGAACACAGGCAATTTAGAATTCGAAAAATTTCAGGGTGCAAATGAAACTTCCAGAGAATGTATTTACATTTCAGCAGGGCAAACTGAATATCATAGCTCGCTTAAGTATTATTATCTGAAAACTTCATTCACACCCAAAAAAATTAAATTGTTAACTGCTGTTGTCCCGATTTTTTTCCGTGAGAAGTATAGGTACACTTAAATATACTTTATAAACAGAACTACAGCATCTTCCCCAATAATACGCATACTTACTTATGTACAGCTTAGATCGTGAATACTCATAGACCAGTCCTCACCATCCTTTACATATGGACCGAGTGAAGCCAATATCAAAACTGTCAGAAGGCAACTCGGCCAGAAAGACCTATTGTGCCCCCATGTCAGTTTTAGCCCTCTCAGAGAGGTTGCATCCTTTCAAAAAAGTTCGTAATCTGTCGACTCTGTGTTTGTCCAAGAAGGTGAGCAGGCGTTTTCTCCACACTCCACACTTTCTGCACAGGAGAGAGTTCGCTAGTCCCATGTGATACATGTGTTTTATTAATTTATTTAATGCGCAGTTCCTGCTCACAAAGACTGCCTTACGGAGTCTTTCCTCATTCAGATGAAGCTCTAGAGATTTACAGTGTCTAGCGCCGGCGAGCCCATTCCAAAAGAAACTGCTTAGCAGCAAGTTGGGACCTGACAAAGGTTCTGGTGATGCCATATGAGCCACCACACGTCGGTTCTGGATCTAAGAACAGAAGCTCGCTGGCGCCCCTTGTTAACATGTCAGCTATTTCGTTGCCTCTGATCCCAGAGTGACCTGGCACCCATCTCAATGTAACATTTTGATGTTCCGTCAGCTGTTTAAGATTTCTGTGGCCCAGTACCAGCCCAAAGTCAAATCTGGCGGCCAACAAAGCTTTGAGGGCAGCTTGGCTTTCAGAGATGATTTCTACTTTTCCATTCAGGCACAAGTCTGAATTGCAATTATTTCGGCCTAGAACAACCAGCGGGATAGACACCGTTTTGCTTTGCGGACGTACGCTATTGTAGTTTCCCTGCTGGAGGTATCTGCATTGTATTCCCGAGGGAAGCTGAAAACGGGTGAGACCTTATCCGCCTTTACTGACCGTGGTACTGTCTGTTCGACGTAGTTGAAGATGCTAGTGTGGTCTCCGACTTTGCCGGAGAAGCCTTTGCATCCACTGAATTTTGCTCTGAAAGCCCATAGGCTTGCTTCAGACCGCAACACCAACTTCAGCGGGCGAAGCCCAACAATGGTCTCCACAGCAACTGTTGGAGTCGAGGACATGACTCCCGTGATGTCCATACAGGCAATCCTTCGGACTTTATCAAGTGCACTTATAACATAGCCTAAATTTGCTTTATACCACCAGACTAGCGAGGCGTAAGTTATAGAGGGTACTATAACTTTTGTTCACAACCAGTGCGCCATTGCAGGCTTTAGCCACACGTTTTACCGAACATACCTCTACAGGCCATGAAGCTCCTTATGGCTTTGTTCGTCATATGTTCTACGTGTGTTTTGTACAGCAGTTTGACGTCCATGGCAACACCCAGATATTTAACCTCGGTTGATACGAGACCGTCTGTTATACCTTTATCACCTCCCTACAAGCCTGAGCACGATCGGCATAGCTCGTGGAAGCCTGCCCACCGAAGTTCAGAGAGCAGGACGACCACCACATGGCACCATAGCAGCGGTGACAGTACGCCGCAGCCCGCTATCACGGCCGCCTTGATCGTGCGGTTCTGTGACACGTGAACATTTCTGTGTCTTATTATGTTGCCGATCCAGCTCATAATCCTTGCCTCGACTCCACATTTTCGCGGACAGTTGATGAATTACAGAATATTTGATCAAATCTTATTATTAATCGAATAAAACCCAAATTATTTAATAAAAAGTTTCGAACTACTTAGGTAATTCATTTTTTTTTAACTCCATTCAAAATCTACTCGTCATATGAAAAGAAGATAGCTTGGGTTGGCTTGTAGTCTTCCCTTAATGTGACGCCACGCGCACAATTCATGTTTGCTTTACCCGTCAGAGCTAGAATACGCGTCTATATTCGACGGTTATATTCATGGTTTAAGATGTACAATCGCGCACTTTTGGAAAGACCACCTAGAAAGCAGCGAGCACAGCCTATTACATTGCGTTTCACCACATGAGTATAAAAATATTCTATTCATTCGTCCGCATCCAACAACCTGCTCATATTTCGCGAAATAGAATAGACTGTGACTATCACGGCCATCATTGTTCTCTGGACGGTCATTCCGAAAGTCCTCGACTGTACGTCTATATTTATCACAGATACAAAATAAATCGATCCCCTTTTCAAACCGTTAATGGAACGTTAGTGAATGTGAATAATCCAAAAACTGACTTATTATGACGCAACACTTTAATATACAGACAAGAAAAAATGAGAAAAGGATAGAAAAGAAAAAAAAGACCTGAGCTTCAAGCGACATATAAGAAATGTAGACAAATGCGTACATTTCTCATACGTTATCTATCCATAGTAAGTAATATTTGACATGTTCCAGCGCTTCATTGATATTTATGAATAATATATAAGAAAGTTTTCAAGATAAAAATGTATACGAAATACCTACATATTCTCGTAATATGTTTTTGTGAAGGAATTTATCAAATATTAACGCATAGACACACGTTAGTAAGCATACATTATTCGGATTATGTTAACTCATAAACCCTTCAATCTGTATTTTATGTTGTACATGTGGTACATATAGAATACAAATAGCTTAGGCGGTTATAAAGATGAGATATGTTCGTATGGAAGACCTACATGTAACGTCTGAATATAAACTTTGTCTTATGGAAGACATACATGGTCCGTTAAAAAAATTGGAAACGATAAAATAGAAATGATATTTGAAGAAAAAAGTGAAGCATTTATAGTAAACTTAAAAATGTGCTGACGACTTTGATTTTTGATAAACGAGAATCTATTGTTCTGTATAAACTCCTAGCATATACTCCTAGCAATTATTTTATCCCGTAAGGTAAGACAAAAGGAGCCCTCAAGAAGGTCCTCAAGTTTCGACTGGGCAAGGTACTGGCCTTTATAGAGAACACCAAGCTGCTCGAGTGCGAATAAGGAATCAATAGGAATGGGTTACAATGAGCACCTAGCTCAAATGCCCGGACATCAAGTGCCCACCCTAACTTGAATGAATGAATGGGTTCTTTTCCGGTGGTATTCCCCATTCATGTTAAATGGAATAAGAATTTAATCAAGTATCTACAATTCTATGTTACGTTTCTCTAAGTCGTTGCAGTCATTTGTTAAGTTTAGTGAAGCTATAGCATCTTTAAGTCAAAATTTTGTGCCTTCTGAGTAATCAGGAACGTTTCCTTAGTATGAATGAATCGTGGCCCTCCTAAAGACATTTCGGGGTTGACTATGATGATATCTTTGGATATCTTTGTTTCTAGATTCGGTGGTCTGTTCGGTTTAAATTGTATGCAGTGCATTTAAACGCCGTTTCTAACACCAATGAGAACTTACTTTACTAATCAGCGTGTAATTTTGATTTCCGGTCTGTGACGACCTCTTCCTCCTTCATCACGAAACAACCGTGAACGTGAGCAGATTGCTTAGGCATTTCAGTATCTGATGTGTTTTATGTAGTTTTGGATTAAGTATTTTATCCCGATTGGAGGGATTTGGATTTGTGAGCGATATTTTTGTGTTGTGTTTTCATTGCATCACTCTGTGAGGATCTAGGAGAGCCTTTTTGTTCTATAGCTGCACAAGGTAAGGGGCGCCATGTTACTTCTCATTCTAGTGTCTGCGGAATTTTCAGCGTTTTCGCTTTCTTTGGCATTCGTCTGATTACCGTATTATTTCTTTAGGTTGTGTTTTTGTCCCACCGTTGTCTTCAACACCGATTGTTCGTAGACTTGAAGAAAATAATAACCGAACGATTCAAGCCTGAGCAAGAAAGAGAGAAAATATCGGCTCCTTGTAATAGAAACGACCCGATATCTTCTGTCTAACTCACTCGCACAGGGACTTTGCTTTGTTACCATCGCCTATTATTACTACTATCGACGATCAACCGACCTGTCAGAATTACCTACAGTTTACCAGCCGCTGTTCTTCCACTCAACCCCAATCAATTTAATTTATCAGTAATAAATGTATGTATAATAATTTAAAATTAAACTCAAACCATCAATTTGTAGATGGCAAGATCACAAAAAATGTAAAAGTGTAAGTTATCCACTCTGCTGTCTAATGAATAGGTGCTGACGTAATTTCTTCTTAAATTCAATTAAATATCGTTCTCTTTTTATATCCACTGGAATATTATTGTATGCCATACAATATGCGGATAGTAAACATCTCCTGAACTGTGCGAACTGGTGTATAGGAGGAGTTAGTGTTCCCTTAAAACGAACATTTACATTTTGGACGCCAGTGAATGAAAGTGATATTTCTGTACAAATAGGGCGGTTTCTGAGTAAGTATGATAGAATGAAACAGCGTGGCCGCGTGCAAGAACCTGCGATGCTTCATGTTCAGCCATCCAACAACAAAAAAAGTTTTAGCTTAGAACGATACCCGGAATCACTTGTAGCATTTTTAGGGCCAAATAGGATGAGGTCGGTTTTTACAGAATTCAACTACAAAGAATGTTTTCTAGATACAGTATTTCAATTTTCTCTGTCTGAGTTAATATAAGAACAAGCAATATCAATCTCCTGAATAGAGAATGAGTAATATAGCTGTGTATCGTCAGCATACAAATGGTATTTACACTTGTTTATATATTTAACAAAGTTGAATGTGGAAATTGTATATAGAAGGGAACCTAAAATAGACCCGTGCAGGACACCGGATATTATGGCAAATACGAAGAAATTCGTTATCGATACGAACGCAAGAGTTCTTCAATAGGTAATTATGCAACAATCTGACAAAAGTAGCCCCAGACCAAAGTAGGACCAATATACCGACATTAATCATATAATAGTGTCAAGCCTTCGAGAAATCAAGAAAACATAAAAGTGTATATTCTTCACAATGCCTTAATGATTTATCCACAACACACATCAGAGCAGTGTTACAACTATATTGTTTCCTAAAACCAAATTGAATTTGAGGCAAAATGTCATACAATAAAAGATATTCTGTAAATTGACGCTCAACTATTTTCTCGAAGACCTTCGACAAGGCGGGAAGTATACTTATCCGTCTCAAGTCGCCGTAATGACCAGGATTTGACTTTTTGGGAATGGGAATAACTACGGACTATTAAGCACGAATTTATTATAAATTCAATTCATCGTCAAGTAATTCCACAATCGTGCGTAAAACAATGCTAATTTATTGTAATGGAATCGCACCAGCAGAGCATCGTTGAAAGAAGCCGATATATAAAAAATACAACATCGATTATCAACCGATCACTTTTGCATAGGGAAAAGTACAAGAGCATAACCCTTACTCCACCGTCGGAACCACGATTTTCGGCCGCTTCTTTATCAGTAATTAGATTGATCGTAACTGTAATTAATGTAAGAGCGAATCCATTTCGAGTC
The DNA here is from genome assembly GCA_004143645.1 of Protaetia brevitarsis. Lineage (NCBI taxonomy): Eukaryota > Metazoa > Arthropoda > Insecta > Coleoptera > Scarabaeidae > Protaetia > Protaetia brevitarsis. Next base: position 1,676,633 of record RXPK01000029.1, on the reverse strand, counting down.
AAGTTTGAATATTTGCAAAACTTATTCTTTTATTTTGATTTGAGACAAAGTTTTGTAATTTTAATAAATAGCTTTCGTTACTGGTTTTAATATTAAATAATAATACATTATTTTACAAACAAACACGTAGCCATAATAAAATTTAAAGAACAAATCACATGAAATTTTAGTACAATCATAGTTTCAATTTATGTGTGAGTCACCGGGAATTTCTAGCGGCATACATATATTCAAGCTTGTGTTTATTTATTTATTTTTTAATAATATTATTTTCTGCATAACACCTCCAACGAATACGTGCATGTATTATATTCTATTATTCCAATATTCAGAAAAGAAGTATAGAAATTTTTGGCTTAAATTTTACGAAACCGTGTCAACCTTTAATAATTATTGTAATGTTTGTTTACTTTACCAAGAGTTCCTTCATATACAGGGCCTTCAATTATCAACATTTCTTTATCTATTCCGCCTTTATAATAAACCGAATTTGTTATATTTGTATGAGAGTTTTATTACCTTATTTTTACATTTTTGGGACTTGAATTTAATGAATTTTGCGGTTACTTTTTCACATTTATCTGCGTACCTAGTGTCATTAGCCTCTTGGCGCTTTGTTATTTAAATTCTGTATATTACGGTATTTTATGTGAGTCTTGGTGCCCTTAACCGAGATTTTAACCACCACCTTAAGTCTCCATTGAGCTATGCCGTGAGCACACTACTCCGCTCACACACCGCTATACAGTGGCCCCGATTGCGTCCGTAGCGCGAAATAATTACTGTTTATGCCGGAACCTAATCCAGACTTACCTATTTGTAATAATCTTTGCATTGTCATAGTATTATTGCACACATAATAATATTGATAATAATATTTATTGACATTGAGTCAGAGTGAACATATAACCTTTATTTTTTTTCGTATTAAATAAATAAAACAACATTGAAACTAGGACGACATGTATAAGATAAGAGACTTAAGATAAGGAAATAAATAGTTTTGTTACTAAAAGTGAATACAGAAATTAAGTATTAATTGTATGATCTAACCTAAGAACATTATTGAATACGAATGAATAATAAAAATAATCTACTTAACGTACAAATAACACATACATGACAAATGTAAAACAGTGTATTACAGATATAAATATAAAACATAAATGAAAAAGGTTTAGTTACTAGATTCGTCGGAATATTCATTTATATTTGTAACATTTATCTCTGCAAAAGTCAATAAATTAATAACCTCAGGGGTTAACATTTTTTTATAACCCATTCTATCATTGACTTATTTGTGAAATTATTGGATCTGATGGCAAAAATAAATAATTTATTAAATCTTCATTTGTTGAAACACGGCAATTTTTTCTAGTGTGATGCTTTCTCACTATTTTAAATTCCTTATTTTTTGACTTCTTGGGCCTTTTCGCCTAACTGTCCGATTGGCAATATAGTATTTTTAATTACTTCACCCCCATGTATGATTATTTTATGTACACTGGGGGGGCATGTAGTGCCATCTATATTCGGCTATAAATCATTTTGCTGTATCTTTAGCGCACCTATCATATTTCTCCGCGTCTATTTCGTATCCACTTGCAAGTGTTTTCAATATTACGCTGAATCTGCTAATCAATTCTTCATTGATGCCAGTTATTGCTGCTGTTAATCCTGGATTTCTGAAAAACATCCTAGCTATATTACCGTCGTTTGTTGATCCATAACCTGGTTTGGGCTGATCCACTAGTGTACCTAATTGTTTCCTGAGTTTTTTTATTACCTCCGATTTACGCAGGTTTACAGCTTCTTTATTGTGTCCTCTAACGCGGTATGTTTTTATATCTAATCTGTAGCTAATGTGCAAACAGCACTCCATAAATCGTATCCAAGAATGTAGAATAAAGAGTCCAAATTGATAGTGCTTAGTTCTAGGTGTCTTCGTACATAATTTTTCCAAGTCATTCATCTCACTAGGTTTTGCAAGATACGTGTAACACATCTGGGGTGAGCGAGTGCCTGATAAGGAATTGCAAATTTTTCCAGCTACTATCGTGAATAATAATTCGTAATTAATAATAAATTACTTAATTAATTCGTCCGTTTCCTTAGCAAATATGAATTTAATTGCTCTGCAAAATCTCGTAGAAGAAGGAGTGGAATTTTACATTATTATAATTTTCTGATTATTTTCGGGCAATTGATCATATAGTTGAAGTGGAACGAATGACAAAATAAACATTGACGAGTCATCTTCATTATTTTCTGAAAAGCTTTGTTTGTAGTTGCTTTGGTCGGGACTGCCATCACAACCCCACTTACAAATTAATGTTAGTGAATGATTACCACTTCGTAAAGATTCTAGAACTGTGTTTTGACAAGCGCAAATACGCTTTGCTGTCAGATCTAGAATGTGTTGTAATTTAACCTCGGCATTTACGATAATGCTTCTTCTTCGGTGTATTTTGTAGGACTTCTTAAAGAGATTATAAGCCAATTTTGTTTTTTTTCACGTTTTGTACTAGTAGAAGTAACATCATGTAACACTCGTGCAGCAGAACGGTTACCACCCTTTCTCAAACGACATTCAGTTACAAAACTTAATTCGGAAGTTGATATTGCACCGTATCTTTTCTTCACGAGTATTTGCTTTCCACGTAAACTAATCATCAAATCTTTTTGGCTACCAGATTGTTTATGATGGATGGTATTTCCTACTAACAGTGCACAAGTATGTACTTCCTGATCCAACCACTCTTTATTGTTTACTATATATCTTTTAACGTTGCGAGAACTTGCTGGCCAACGGAATTCTATGTTTTTTATAACATTTATATTATAAATAATAATATATTTATGCACTAGTGAAGACCTTTTCAAATTTTTATGTTTATGCCACTCCGAAAACAGAATGCATTATTTAATTGTAACGGACGTTGCATCTAAAAAATATTAAAACCTTAACGGTCGCACTCGGACGCACTTTATTTTAGGTACACACGCTACGATATCTATGAACAATTTTAAAATAAAATATCAACATCTGCAAACATCTACAATTTCTTCTAAGTCAACTCGAGAACATACTTTTTTAAGCATTGTAATAGTAAGTATTAAACCAAGTATACCGTAAAGTTGCTTCAATAAACTATGAATTAAATTATGTGTTTACCTTTAAAAAAGTCTACCATAGTTAATAAATTAGATAAAATACAAATATCTGCAATTATTAGTCCCTATTTTGGTAGACAACTCAAACGGCTATTTCAAGCGTAATAATAATAGTAATAGCAACTAATCGACAAAGGTTTAATATTCGCAAAATTTTTGAGTTGATAGCTGTACTTCATATTTAGTATGCAAATTATGTAATTTGAAAGTTACTGTTACAACTTGATGAATTATAATTATTTCGTCCTACGAATGCAATCGGGATGCGTCATCGAGAATTTAGTCCCGCTTGCCGCAGCTGTTGAGCGAAGAATTGCCTTAGGAGTCCGACAATTATCTCTGATTACCCGCAGGCGCCTTTTTTGTACTTTAGGTTGTTCAAATTTTCGCAATTAACCTACAGTTCCGGCGCACACCTTTTTTGGCAGTTTTGCGATTGGAATTAAACCGAAATTTGTTTATGTACGCCAGACGGCATATAATAACAATCATATAATTTGGTATACAGCTTTAAACTAGTTTCACAATAATTTTTAAATTGGGTATTAATAGGAAACGAAAAGTAAGTACTTAGAGTTTTTCCCAAAAAATCTTGGAGCAGCCAGTGACGAGCATGGTGAAAGATTTCACCAGGACAGTCCTAGAGAAGAGCTACCAAAGCAAATGGAGCCCTGCTATGTTGGCAGACTATTGCTGGACGCTGAAGAGAGATGCTTTTGATGCAAAGTACAGCCAAAACTCATATATCACACAATTTTCCAAGTAAATATATCACTTTGTACGTCATTTTTTATGATTTATATACAAATTATAATATATTTTACAAATTTCATTGCTTTGTTACTCTGAAACCTTGCCTGATAGAAAAATTCTGAAAACATATCTGTTCAAAAAAGTACTACCAAGTTCGCCCATTTTACCTCGTGGAACAAAATAAATCTGAAATTTTGTTGACCAGTGCAATTAATTCAAAAAAAGGATAAAAAAGGATTCATCATGCCATCCTTAATGTCGTCATATATGGTGCTAGCAAATTTTTGTCAGGGTACGATGAAAACCATTGACTATAGATATTTGTCGCAATTATCTAGAAAGAGAGTATGTATAGACGCGTACGCATGTATAATTTGGTCATTATGCGTCATATATAACAACTCAACACTACAGACCTTGAACGCCTTTGGCTTAGTGCGCCGGACACACGAAGCCGCTAAGAAGTGTTGTCCGAATAGTCACCCCCCAAACCAACAACCGGTACCGCATATTGCTGCTTGACTCGCAAGACTGGCAACGATGCCACTTCTTCTCAGCCGTACTGCTGGCTTGTGTCATACATGTAATGCTTAAAATAAGAAATAAAAGAGAGAACAGAACTGCAGTATATTTACTTTGCATTGCTGAAGAATTCCGCTATTATATGTTCGAAAACTAAGAAATAGACTGACGTTACAGATTAGACGATTCGCAGAGCCCAGAAAGAAAACAAACACTTATTGCTCTAATATATGGCTCAAAGGAAATAAAATATGTTCTGACGACAAGTATTCAACTCGATTTTTTGCGTATATAGTTTGTAAAGTTAAAATAAGCAGTTTTTAAATTAATTGTAAGAAAAATTAAGGGAAAATATTTGAAAGTTGAAAAGACGGGTGAACGGTACGAATTAAAGACTAGCTAGTATTTGATGTGTGTAAGTTAAATATGCAAACGTATTTGAACGCTGTACACGTAAAGTTATCCTTTGATGCTAAAATTAGTTTAGCATCAATTAGCTTACTCTTTAGAGGAATATGAACGTTTCAAAGCTATATTCATAAACGTTTGGTGGCTATAATTTATTTGCACAGGTTTGTGTATAATTTTGTTAGATAGAATTAAAACTTTTTTGTAGAAGAATTTTTTTTCCTGTTCATAGTGACATTATACTTTCTTTCCTTTCATTCTTACATTGTTTGTTTTTATTTTTGAAGCAGGTTCAAGTATTCCTTAAAATAATTGTAAGTTTTATATCTTCAGAACTTATCTACATACATAAAAAGAAGTGTTGATAATTCAACCTCAACTCGACTACTTGGCAATAAGTTTGGACTTTCTCACGAGTTTCATTATAAATTCAATTAGGAATCTAAGAAATACAAAGCGCATTAGAATTATTTAGAAAGCATTTCATTTTTCAGCCAATTCCTTGACGCCACAGAACAGGCAGAATTATCGCAATACAATGAAAATTACATAATTTCTACATGTTGATTACTCTTACATTTACAACTGTTACAGCAATTTCTGAGGCTGCTCATAACTTGATTGACTACCTACCGTATATTGTAAAATTTGTAAGATAGATCAATATATCAGTCAATCAATAATTTATTAATATATTTAAACTATTACATTAAACGTTAAACATTGAAAAAGGTAAATAATAAGACAAAGTAAATATTAAAAGAAACCATAAAAAGCATACAAATATACTGTAAAAGAAAACAAAAACATTACCTAAAGAATCAAATATGTCTAACACTATAACACTCTTTCTCATTTAGCAGTCGCTTTGCTTTAATTCGAACTCCATCATGATATTTGCTTAACTGTTGCGGAAATTATAAAGTTTGACATCTCAGACGTCAATATAACTCTTGTGGTGTAAGTCGATGGTACGCGGTCTTAGGTCATCTCTATCGCTGTCGTTGTGTTCGTGGGATTACCATTTTGAATTTCGAAAGTTGTCTTTGTGTTTATTACCACTTGATGTGATGTGTCCACCTCAAAGCTGTTATCTAACGTGTACCCAGGAGTCTTACCGTTGATGTGCTAATGTGTTTGGTGGTAAAGGTAAGTATTTTTGTAATGGGACACCTACAGTTTATTTTTATTTTTAAATTTAACTTATTATTTATTTTTTTCATTAAAATATTCGTAAATCTATTTAGTAAACACGGTTAATATGTGATATTTGTAACAAATTTTAGTCTATTTAAGCTGAACGTGGCTCGTGCCGATCGAATATTAAGTGCTTGATAGGCACCCCAAGCGACTAACAGCACTTGTGCAAATCACGCAACGACGGCGAAATTGTTTCGGATTGGCGAATAGTGAAGGAAAATGCGTGGGACGCGTAGGAACATTTGCGAGACGAATAAAAATCGGCAACACCTGAAGCAAGAGACGTGTCTCTCTCAAGGGCAGTTGTACCAAGGCCCCCATTACTGCTGTCATACCAGTGATAAAAAGCCATAATGAAGGTGCCTATTTCTGCGTTAAATCACCGTATGCTGATACACTTCCCGGTCAAAGCGGTCGAATACCGTTCCCAGAGGGTACGACGACGTAGCTGCACCGACAAAATTTCCGGACGAGACCGCCATGTGGACGGAAGAGCACACCAAACACGCCAAGACCACACCCATAACGAAAACACCGTCAAACAGAACCACAAGTGTTACCGTTTTATTTTATTTGCTTATTATTTGTAAAATCGAAAATTATTTGTTACATTGTTTACTTCAAATTTAATATTCAATTCAGTTCAGGGATCGTTTTATTTGTACATCTTTGTATTTTGTCTCCGTTGTTAAAATAAAATATTGTAAAAGTGAAATCAAATTCTTTCATTATTTTTATTTTGTTATAATAATAATAATATACATGTACTTGCAATCAAATTATTAAAACGAAGCCAGTATAATTAAATGTCGCTATGAAAGGGATACATAAAATACAAGAAAAGGTCTTTAAAAGTAAGATTCAGTCATCTCCATATAGATGACAGGTCATATAAAAAAAACAAATAGCGAAGAAAATCACAGGTTAACAAAATTTGATCAAAAGTACAAACATAAACAAAGCAGATCAGGGCGACAGGTCGGAACGGAACATCTAAATGGGGGGTCTCGTACTTCGTACTTCTAATCACGCAGAATAGTTCCGAACAAGAACATATGTCAGGAAATTCGTCGTTGGAGAAAATTACCCAACAGATATAGGTAAATTGTGGATAAGCTGAATGTGATAAACTTTCTTTAACAATAACCAATCATTTTTAGGTTGAAATTTAAAATAAATTGGACCTTATCAAAATAGCTGTTAAATTTTACAAAATTAATCGAGACACATTCGTCTCTTACCCAGGTTGGCTAGTGAATCCTTTTGGAATTCTCTAACAGACTTCGATAGCGATGTTCTTTTATAGGAGAACTGTCTCAGAAGTTCGTAATTTTACGAAGTGAGGGGATATGAGATATTCCATCTGACAATGCACTGACTAATTTAGCATCAAAATTTAAATAATAATTATTGCAAAATTCAGGAATCACCTTATATTAATTATTTTTAAGATACAAGTAGTGTTTTTAGATTATGATAAAATCATATTTAAACATTTTGAATACTTATTACTATGTTAAATTTACAATCTTAAAAATTAATTACTGTACAAAAAGTATGCAACCTCGTATGCACGTCAAATTTCGACGAAACCAAATTTTTCCATGCCTTTCTGTTGACATATCAATGCACTTGGATTGCCAATACATATACAAACATTATTAAACTAAATTTAAGTAAAATAAGTACACTGTAAAAAATTAAGAATGTTCATTTGAACTGAACTTAGATCCAACTTTGATCTGTCAATATCTGTTATCAAAATATACCATTCAAATTCTAATATTTGATTTCGATATGTAGGCATATCACTGCTGATCATCTTCATTTCCTGAAGGAAACATTCTAAAGCAAAATTCCTTGAAGAACTTGTCAAACGCAAACATTTCCTACATCACCTGGACATCGTCTGGCCGTCTACTGCTACATTTTATGTCTTTTTTCTCTTATGTTATCTCTTTTTTTTTTTAAATACATAAAGTAAAACTAGTAACTTTACACTTAAATAATACCAAATGCTCATACTATAACAATATTCATTTAAAGCTCATGGCAATTTCCGGTTCTCCCGGAAGTTGTACAATTTCGGCAATATTTTGGATTAAGAGAATGTTATAGGTTATTTTTAACCTGAAAGTTCAAATTTATAAATATAGTAAGAGTGAACGAGTTCCGAGGTATACCCTGTATAGTATGAGATTTTAACTTTATTACTTTTTATAGAGAAAGCAAATTGATTCTTAATTCTTTAACATTTCAAGGATAAGAGCAATACATATTAACGGTGACATTGCGTGCTTGATATTTTTCTCGTTCATTATATATAATATATAATACAATTGCAATACTGTTTATTCCATGGGTAATTTTATATTTTTCGAAAAAAGTTTTTATATATATATTATTCTGCAACAATCCACTTGATTTGCAAATATACGTTTTCTCAGAGTGGGTTTGATTTGATTCGTTGCACTGTGAAGTGTGCTGTACTTGAGCTGAGCACGTCCACGAACTAAGTTGAATCGAATCAACAAATATATATGCGAGTGATACAGTTTACTACATAATTATAGAGCCAAATACAATAACTTAGACGATGTGGAATATCAGATGATATACACTGCCGTGTTCTATGTTAATTGTTTTTTTACAATAATAATTATCATAAATAATAAAGGTAAAATACCTATTTTTATTTGTTTTGAAAGTTGATAAAAAATTTATTTATGTTCAAAATTTGATTTATTTTTTTGGATAGTTTTTAATTATATAGACAAATTACACAACATGAACAAGTCATTTGGTGAAATTGTCCAATTGACAAATTTCGGCAGTTTTTGGGAGCTATGTTGGAAATAATTGGTTGTGGAGGAAAAGTTTGTTGATGAAAAAAGAGGAAATAATAATTTTTGGATATATGTCAAGTTTTTAAAAAAATATTAAGAAGTTTTAAAAAGAATAGAAATAAATTATTGAGAAGGAGCAATCATAAAAGAAGCATCATATTTGGTAATCGAAGGGGAAAGAATAAAATTAAAAGGATTTTATCTTGAAGAGTTAATGAGACTGGTCAATCCGTTGTTGTGTAATTTGTATTTTAATAGTAATTTAGATAAACATTAAAATAATTCCGAAATCGTCCATACCATTTTAATTTAAGAACCCATATTATGTCAAGTCATAATATTAATTCAAATTATATTAAGTTTTTTTTTTGCAAATGCTTTTACGGCGCGATATCCGCCATAATAGACAATGTTCCAGAATTGACAAAGTAAATACAACTTCGACATAGAGCACTAATTGTAATTCCACGGCAATTATATGCGTAATTCTATTTGCCTGGAACTGGAACGTTCGATCCCAATTAATTAGAACGTTTGGCGCTTAGTGAGCTATAAAACCATAACACTGCTTTATCACCATGCACGTTATTTGCTTAGCTGTTGGTTTTTGATGTCTAGATTGCACAAAATCGTGTAATCCTTCCTCACTAGTTTATTTGTGCACAGATCACGAGTAATGAGAATTTATTTGGCTAACCATAATGAAGAGGACCCCAACGTTTTGTAGAAATTACGTTCGTTATTTTCAACGAAACAAATTTAGCCGAAGTAAAAGTGTTTGTGGGTTTCTTTATTCAAGAAACATCTATTTTGCTTCATTAACATTTGAAAACATATTTTATAGAAAGGGATCAAGTAATACATTATTTTTTTTTGGAAACCGGTATCAATTAATTATAATTAAATCAATCCTGGAGTTGATATGATCTTTATCAGTTATTATCGCAGTTTATCATTTACTCCTTCGAATAAATGAAAACTTTTTCTATGAATAAATATACATACGAATAGGAATCATCCAGACAAATGAGAGCGGTAATCAATCTCGACAACCTTTCTCTTCACGCTGACAATTATTAATATTAATATATTCTAGCGTAGCCATCGATTTATTTAAATAAAGCACATAAATCAGGGAAAATACCGCCTACTAAGGGCTTTCATCTGACATAGAAATTAATCTATCCTCACGAAAGATCCCTTTTCGCACTCTTTCCTCGTCCTTCTCGCGCAATCACCTTTTGAAGTCAACTATCATTGGCCAATAGCAACGCACCTACCTACTTCCAATTCTTGTTAAAATTATGGCAATTTCACCTCGCTGGGTAAATATTTTCCACAATCGCATTTGTTAACTCTCTCTTTCCCCATCCGTTTGCTATTGCTGTGAGTCGATTAGCCGAGTGAGCGGCTGACTTCCCCCGGTTCAAAGATTTGTTGGAAATGCGGAACGCAAATATCGAGTTTGACGTCTGCGAGTTCAGTTCTAATGTCATTTCGTTAGGTTTCCCGTCAGCACATACTCCCTCGTTCTGCCGAAAGTGTAAAGAAGAATGATATGCGAGAAAAAAAATGATGGATCACCAATTCGAAGGTATTATACGTTCATGTGGGACACGTCAATCTCCTATCCAATAGAACTCGATAATAAATGGCAATTTCGACGTTAAGTCGTGGTATTATGATCAAGATGGAAAGGCGTCAAGCATTTCCTTTTGCTAGGGCTAAAAGGCTTCTAATGTAACACGTGCCCGTATGAATTGTTAACCTCTTTTTTAGTACTCGATCTGTATATTATATATGTATCGATAATACGAGTAGTATCGTAATAAATATCCACCTATATGTATAAATAAGTGTGCCACAAAAAGTCTAGTAAAATTTAAGTAATAATAACAGTGGTATAGATTTTATCTAGATGTCTTGAGTACAACATTAATAACATTTGAAAAGGAGTACCGACCGGAACTTCGTTGAAGAATAAAATAAGCTATGTGGGTAATACGGTCTTTAAAATAAAACTGCTAAATAGCCTCAATATTTCGTCATATATTTATGACTTCCTCAGGAGGACATCTACAATATTACAAAGAATATGAACCAATAGTAATAAAATATTTAAAATAATACTTACAAAGTTCAAATATAATAATCAAATTAAATGTATTTTAAATTTAGAAAAGTCAAAAAACATTTTTGTGAACAAGGTAATGTTACTATGTATTTTTTAAAACATTACCTTGTTTACAAACATGTTTTTCGACTTTTAAAAAATTCTAAATTTAAAATACATTTAATTTGATTATTATATTTGAACTTTGTAAGTATTATTTTAAATATTTTATTACTATTGGTTCATATTCTTTGTAATATTGTAGATGTCCTCCTGAGGAAGTCATAAATATATGACGAAATATTGAGGCTATTTAGCAGTTTTATTTTAAAGACCGTATTACCCACATAGCTTATTTTATTATTAATAACATTAATAGGAAGTCAATTTCGCTAAAGTAAATTCAAGTATAAGAACGAACCCGTTAGAAACTACATATACTAATTTTAATTGAAATATTTACTGAACTTGTAAAATATTCATCAAACAAGCAATCTTTGGTTTAAATTTGAAAGGCCCACTTTATTTACTTACTTTAAATCAAATGCAATATTTTATACAGAGTGTGCATAAATGGGTATATAACGATGTTCTTTGTATATTTCTTAAAAGAAAATTAATTAAATTTAATATTGTAGGGTTAAGTTTGGCCTCTTGTGTTCGCGGAACTGAGTTGAACCCTCAAGTACTATCGTGTTTTCAAGTTACTCTTATACTATGGTGAGGTGTTTGAAACTCCACAAACTGATTTTACTTTCTTTTTGACGATACTGTACATTTTGCTTCAATATTTTGAACATTGAGAATTAAACTGCTAGCTACTTTTGAAAAATATTGTGCGAACTTGGATGCTATTATTTCTTCAGCAGTATATTTTCGATCATTTATTTTTAAATGTATATAATTATTTATATTTTTACGTCCACCGTCGGGCATAAATTAGTGTGAGAAATTATGAGATTGAAATAGTGGTCCGCTTTCTTACAAATTCTTTTTAATTAAAACGACCGATTTCGTCCAACTGAGGACATTCTCAGGCAAGCTACGGAAGCAATTCAATCATAAAAATCAACAATTTTAAAACAAATCTTGCTCATTCCATTCTTATTTATTAAAATCCACAAAAGGCTACATGTTTCGGCCGAAACTGGGCATCTTCAAGCTCTTATAACGTCAAACGGAAGGGAAATAAAAAAAAATAAGAGCCTGAAGATGGCCAGTTGCGGCCGAAACATGTAGCCTTTTATAGATTTTAATAAATAAGAATGGAATGAACAACATTTGTTTTGCATTTGAATATATTTATCCATTCAAGTAGAAAACATTCAACACGAAAATCAACAAATTAAATTATTCGAATAAATTAGAAATTAAGTTAATTATTTAAATATTTGGTTTCTTATTTAAACAAGTTACGATTAGAGATACGAAAATTAAAAATAAAAATAGCAGATTAAGAATAATCACATTGTAAAACACAAAGTTGAATTGTACAGTAAATAAAAATGTTTATAGAACTTATAAGGCACAAACATTGAGAACTCACGAACTACCTGTTAAAATCTATTAAAATGATTGAGAAACTTTATTACAATTAGGACTGAGCAAATAAAATGATGGTGGAATATACTAACATAAGGGATAAAACAAATCATTTAAAGGAACATTCCAGGAAATAATAGCTGCGCCACACCTGCTTGTGAGAAAATAAACCGGTGAATATAAGTCAAGAAAAAGCAAACTATAAATAAGCAAAATAAAATAAAGTGAACTTGAACATCATATACACAACCAAAATTACCTGTCAAATAATATCTGAAAAGTTGGGGTAGCTTCAAAAGCCAACTGCGAATTGAGAGATAAGTGCCTACCAGCAATCTGATATCTTAAAATTTCCAGTGCCTCTAAATTGTTTAGTAAATTGCCCTTCTTAGCAGTATGTAAGATATGAAAACCATATTAAACTATATTGAAAGTGTTTTCGTTATCTTTAAGGTGTTTGCCAAATAAAAATTCGTTGCTCGAGTTGGTTTGGGCATCTTAAGTGCTTTTTGATCCTGGTTTCCAAGTTTCTAAGGTCTTATCTATGTAATTTGATTCACAGTCGTTACATATGAGCGTATACACCTTTCTTCTTCAATGGATGAATTTTATCTTTGCAATTAATGATCTGATCTCCCAAAGGGTGCAATGTTTTAAAAGAAAGATGAAAGTATGGTTTCAAGATATTGGCGATTTTATATGTGAAAGGGCTTACATATCGTATGGGAATGAAAATGAGTATATACTAGTATATAGTTCCGTGGTCTTTCGGTTTTGTGGTGAGGTGTTTCAGTTTTAATGGTAAGCAAAGGCATAATTCTGTGAGACTTATTTTGGAAAATATATTTATTTAAGCGCTGCTTAAATATCAATAAAATTATCATCAAAATCATTACATCATGAAGGAGATAAGGAAATGGTGTCATTAAGTTCGTAGTAAGTATATAAAAAATATATTAAGGAGAAAAAGAAACAGCTCTCATCTTCATAAAAATTGAAAGTAATTTATGCACGGACTTGAAAGTAGGCGTAAAATGGCCTCTATAATATTCAGGGAGAGATGAATCAGTTAAAAAAAGTTCTCATCTGCCTAACGCCACCCTTCACATAAAATCAAATCTCATAAAATTTTAAATCGGTAAAAGGGATCCTTTGACTTTCATACGCAGCGTCGGTGATCCGGAAAAAGTGTCATACATATTAATACTGGTGAAACAATTTCGATTTGGCATTTGCATGAATTGTCCATGTCACTATTTGAAATTATTACCTCCAACGGAGAATTAAAACTGGAAAGAATAATTCGTTATTGGCGCTGAAGTACGTGCGGTTAAACGGAGTCCGTCCGCCACGTTCACGTCGTTTTCAGAGGCCATAAGTAATGAGTTTTATGGCATTATAGCCGCGCCCTTTCCCGGCGGGCATTCTTTCACATTTTGGTTTAAAAATCGACATTACCGTTATAACCCCCACAATACATATTTCATAGGTTTATCTCCAATAAAATGCGTACCATATGTAACGTTTTATGCTTAAATTTGGTCAATGTTTTAAAATACGAGAATTTTCAGGAGGGACCATTTTAACATTCGTAAATTGCATGCGTTGTATGTATGTATGTATCTATATTACAAGGGTGATATTACACTGCTACCTAGAAGATCTATTGTGTCCCCTGTTCTTACTGTTTTACAGCTGGCCTTCCAATCCTATTCCTTTCAGAAAGTGTAGGATATCAGAAAGCGCCAAGTTAGGTAAGTATCCCTCTTCGATTTCACGTGCTCCCAGGTGCAACGCCCTTGAGTTGCACAGTGCTACGAAATTAGGGAGAGAGATGGATGCCATCCTGTTCCCCAATCTGCTCCGGTCGTTTTGCTCCTTTCTTTGTTCCTTCCTTGTGAGGTACTCTCACTTTGGATGTGGAAGGCTTTTTATGGAGGTCCTGCTCTAATTCCTGTTTAAGAGCGGTGTCGTTCCGTCCTTCCTCCATGGTTGATCGCACGAGTAACTAGGGAAGAAAAGGTTGGACTAGTAAACTGGTCTTCTATCCAGTCACGCATCCCATCAGCCTAGTCCGCCACCTTAGGATTTAGTTTATTGTTGAGGTTGGCTCCTCTCGGTCCGTGCAGTTAAGCCAAAACTCCCCATCCCTTTCGGGACCTGGTTTAACAGATGGGCTTTCGGTAGCCCAAAGCAACAACTGGCATTGTTAAGGAACCCTGTGCAAGCCTTTAGCCATGACACGACAGCTCGGGCGAGGGGGGACTGGTTCACAGCAACGGTTTTCATTCACCCTGCTCCGGTTTTAATCAGGGAGGACGAACTTATAGCCGCCTCTAACCATCTCGTCTTGAGCGAACGCTGACAAGATGGCCTTTCCCCTATTCACTATTCCGGGGACGCTCCTGGAAGGTACTCCCAACCCCCAGGAATTGTATGCCTTACATGCCTAATGTTATTTTTGAATTAATCATCTCCCTCCCAAAGTTCCGAAAATAAATTTACTCCTACTTTTTCACTAAAATACGATTTAAACATTACATGTCAAGTTGTATGGCACCATGAAACATAAAAGAAGAAGGAAGATATGAAGTTGCATAATATATAAAACCAGACATCTTATGGGGACTGTCTGAGAGTTCTAATTGTCTACTAAAATGCAAACTTCTGCTGTGGATACATGCAGATATAATGCTTGCAGCCGGCGGAGTGATTCATTTATTGTTTAGTTGTTGTTGCGGTCTGGAAAGGAACAAACGAAATGTCACTGAACTGCCAGTTAACTAAAAAAGTTAGAACTGTGTTTCACAAGTTGTACTGCCTGTGATTTTCAAGAATGAAAACCCGTACGAGAGCAATAAAAATTCACGGACAGTTTTTATTAAACTATGCTTCAAATACTTTCTTGCTTAAAGTAGGCTGTTTTTTTAAGCAAACCCTGACACTGAACTACTTTTTAAATGGTACTTCAAATTGTGACAGCTGTCAATGACAAATCAAAATTAGGAACGGTTGCATTTAACTGTATTATTTTGTTATAACATGTTAGAATTACAACACAGAACATTTATTAGCGAAAGTTACTTTAGAACTGGTCGAAAATTATCTGAGAATATAATCAGTGCATACAGGATTTCGCGCAACAGTTTCCTAATCTGGCAGTTATTTACGCACAGCATTTAAGTTATGTTCATGCTTGTAGTACAAATTTCTTGCAACTGAGGCAGTAACTCGTAAACCTGGCGGTGGTGCACCTAAAAAACAAACTGCAGATTGCGTAGATTCGACGTCGAATAGATAACTTACTTAAAAAATCAATTCCAAGGTTTTCTCAAGAAATTCCGTCGTCATTGGAAACATGCCTTACCGTTTTAAAAAAGGATTTAAAGTTATTTCCGTATAAAATTCAAGTAGTTCATGAATTCACGTAGGTAGATTTTGATACATCACAGTATGGTTTTTACAGAACATAATTCATGATAATACTCTCGATAATTTTTTTTTTTGATAAGGCTTGGTTCCATCTTTCTGGTTATTTAAATAAGCAAAATATTAGATGTAGCAGGCAGAAAACCCTCACGAATTCGTAGAAACTTCATTACATCGGCAACAATAGGCGTCTGACTAACAGTTTCAAGGAGGTGAATTATTTTTTAGCCAAACAATAATTGCTGAAAGATATCGGAACGAATTATTTCAGCCGTTTCTTTTGGAAAAATAATGCATCGGCATACAAATCTCGATAAATAATAGCTTTCTTGGAATAATTTTTTTAGATATTTTTGCACATATTTCGCTGACATACAAACTCACAAAGTGATTAGTTCGTGCATACACTGTGACCAACGATTTAAAACAGCATGGTATACTCCAATCAGGAAACTATTTGAAAGAAGTATCTGTGGATTGTATGTTGTATGAACACTATTTTGGCTTCAAAATTAAACATCAAGACAAAATATTCTGCTGGTATTGACTGGGACCATCTAAATCTGTTTGATCTCTCGAGTACAACACTAATTTAAGAAACATAATAAAGTACAGACACCTCAACTACACAAGTTTTGTGAGAGTGAATTATCATAGTACTATAAGGTAACTTGAAAACGATAGTTAGACTTTAAAAAACTGTTGAAGAATAATTATGAAACAAGAGATATACTACATTAAAACTGTCCACCGTACAGGCAGTTTTCCATGAATTATTTATTCTAGAGCGTGATTTCACTTTCATTCTCTCATAGTTCCAACAACTGAAAAACCCGCAACAATATATCCGAACGAATAATGGCTTTCTTTTTGCTTCAAGTTTTCTTCAAGTGTGTCTTTGCTGTGTACTGATTGACTTAAAAATGCGAAATGAAATTAACAATGAAAAAGAAAATTAAATTAACTAGCTCAACGGATAAAATCTTTAAAAGGGCGCAAAAGAACTATTAACCTCAGAGTTACCCTCGCGAATTAAAACTTGAATCTAACCACGAAAAGTAAATTGTGAGTGAATGAAATCAGACTTTCTTAATTACCCGAAAAATTGAAAAGGTTTAACTTAAAAATAAAAGAACAGAATTTTTAACCCAACGAAGATAATTAACAATCAAATTTTTATTTTATAAAATGGGTTAAATTGCAAAGTGGCAGAAAAAAAAAACCGTGAACTGAAGGTTCTGGCCAGAAATAAAAAAACTGCACTTGATTCTAAATTAAACTAGGACAATGCTATTTCCTATACAAAGCAAAAGATTTGGTTGTTCAGGATAAGATAATCCAATATCTTTCAAATTCAAACCACTTGGTTTCAAATTAACACAAACTAAATTAAACGTGGACAATTTCTAGTAAGGAACAAAAGAAATATCTAAATGCAAGCACAAAGCTTCTACTCACCCAAACCAAGGTGATTGAAAATTAAAAACAAAACGGCAAAATTGAATAACGAAAAATTAACTCTTTAAACTAAAATATCTTCCCGAACAAAAATAATAAATGATCTTTATATCTATAATGTGTGCACATCAATATAATAACAATTATTATAAAGCGAATTCCTTGATGGACAGAATAAAAGACAATTTATGCGAATTAAATTACGATATCAAAATGAAATACAAAATGGCAAACAATGATAGAAAAATACGTGTGCTCACGGTAACAGTCGACCAAGCAACTGCCTGATAAAATTCTACCGCTGCGTACAACGCAAAAGCACAATTTACCCACAAAATCTAACAGAATCGACGTTGAATCAAACTAGCGAACGCTAGACAACTAATTGAATAGAATTAATTTAAAAAACTTAACACTAAATAAATTAAAACAAATAATCAACTCTTTAACTAAAATTTATACAAACTAACCATTATTGTGGAAATTTCTCGATACAATGATTCAGCAAAACGGAAAAATCATGACAAATTAGGCAACTTAAATACACTCGCGGTAATGTGGGTTGCCACAGCAGTAGGTACTTACGAAGGGTTGCTTTTCTATATCCTTAAATTTCTTAGATTAGTGGAGGTTCTGATTAAACTCCCTGATTTGTACAAAATATACCAAGATCCTCTATTAGCCTGCAAAAATAAAGTTTCTTTTTAGTAAGGAATACTTTTAAATTTATCATTTTTAACTAAAACCTCTATAAATTATCAGGCAGTGAGAGAAAGATATATTGAACATTATCCGAACAATACCTTACAAAATATAGAACTTGATTATTTATTTGAGAACTGTGGGTCATGACTGCCGGCTATCTTGTGTGTGTACCAGAGCCGGCCAAACTCATATGGGCGCTTGTAGGTCATCAGCTAGTCAAGTTTCAGTTAAGTATGTATGTCTGCACCTTCAGAGGCAGAAAAGTTTTCGCATCTATGGAAGTTACATTCGAAGAAATATTGATAGGTAGCTAAAAATACTAGGATCTGAACTTTATGTTCTTCCGTTAAGTAACAAAAGCTATTGGTCATAAATATGAAAGTAGCGTTAAAGCAACTGATAAATTATTCTTATCGTAAGAGCAGTAAAGAAACCGACGTTCTTGTCTGTGTAGTAGAGAGTGATTTATGTGGTGGTCGCTTTAGCAGTTGTTCTTTTATTTATAATTGATCCATTTAATTTTAATATGACTGCAGTTGAGTTTGAAAATACTGCAAATACTAAAAGTCTTATTTTTCTTTAAACGACATTTGCCCGGTTTTTCTAGAATTAATTTCGAATTTGATCATTATATTGATTTGCTCCTATTAAGAAATTTTATCTATGTACAGGTATCCCACCGAAGACTGGTTTGGTTACAGTTTTATTTTTGGTTTTAGGAAAAACTCTTTTATACAAAAGTTTTACAGAATTCAAATGCTGCATAACCTAAAAATATTCTTCACTATACAGGGTGCTCCAAAAGTAGGAAAACGCATATTTACTCCGTTATTTTAAATGGAACACCCTATATATTATTCTGTTTTCAAATTTTACGTAGAAAAATAACATCACTTTATATAAGCTACTGTTTATCTATAATAGCAACATTGTTATTTACGCTTTCGTAAAAAATGGCTCTGCTGCAAGCTTTCAGTTAACGCGGGGTAGTTTGTGTATGCATTTGTTTTAGATATTCACATTTCAAATACCATGCACACATACTTAGCTTGATACAAGAGTGAAACTTAAACCAATATAATTATATGCAAATGTCCACTCCTGCCAATCCTGGCCATTTGATTAACTTTAACCTACGGTAATTTGATTTTTTTAAATAGCGTTCTATATCTTTGCTTATGTTAAATCAACACTTACACAAATCCTTTTAACTTATACTAAACATTTATGATACCACATGCAGCATTTTGTAGATAATTAATGATTTTAAATAAGTCTAACAAATTTTCCATTAATTTTCATGTTGACTTAGTATATAAGCTTTGTATAATTGAGTAAAGCCCTGAATTAGTAAATATGTGTTAGTAACAGATAATAAAATATAAAACTAATGACATATTTTTCGAAAATGCTTTTTACTTTCCGGTATTTAATGATAATTAGCAGAAATAATAATATCTATTTTTATTAGGGCAGGACATGAGAATTATTTCATCAGCATAATAGTTAAATGTGAAATCTGTCAACAAATAATTTTGTATGAATACTTCATCCTTCGTGGATGTCAGTGATTGTTTGTTTATTTTTCTGTTTATTTTATTATATATTTACTTAATTACTTAAATAGTATGTATTTTACTCAGAAATCATCAGGCTAAGACTTAATATTTGTCTTTTATTTATAATAAAAACAAATAAACCACAATAAAATACATCCTTAATTAAAAGTATTTACACATAATAGTCATTTTTAGTTATCAAAATTTATAGCAGATATTCAAAAATATATACTCTTTCTGATAAGCATATTTCTATATTTTACAAATTTTAAAGTAGTTTTTTCAAAAAAATCTACGAATTGGATAAAAAAGCCTCCCTCATTCTATTCTTCCTATTTTAGCTGTAATCATAGATCCAGTCTTCGACCCCTAATGTACTATCGACTCAAAAAAAATGACAGGGAAAATAAGCCATAAGGTAACATAAAGAAAGATACATGATACATCTCCTTTAATCTACCAGCCATTGCATGTGTGCAGATTCTAAGAATTATTTTGTTATTGAATTGTTCGGTGGAAACTATAAAGCAAAACACTGCCAATGTAAATTTAGTTGAAAATGTTCCGGCATCTCTTTGTCGCATAACATCTAGGGGATTATCTTTTGGAACGATAGTCGGCATATATACATCTTCTTTGTTGTTTATTTTAGCCATCGATTACTCGCAGATGACCAGATGGCATAATTTGTGCAAATATTTAAAATGTGTTCTTCAAGAAATAAATTTCCTGAAACCATTACTTCAATTACAAAAAACTGTTTAAGGTTTAATTTTATAATTTCTTAATATGGATGTATAAAATATTCTATCAGACATGCCAAATGCCAAATGGCAATTTTTATTGAAAAAGTCTAGAAAATATGGAAAAAAAACTTATTTTTTATTAAAAATTATTTTAATAATTATTTAAAAGAAATGTTATTCTTTTCTAATATTTTATTTCTATTGCTTTTTATGAGGGCAAAAATTGAATTACATTTGTTGGAATTTTTGCATAAAATGTGGATTAGATGTTTTAAGCTTTAAATTTTAAAAATTAAGATAGATGATTCGATTTAATAATAAAATTTAAAATATGAACAAAACCATACATGAAATTGTAGGGGAGGAAAGAGTAAAAGAGTCGTTCTTTCGTTCACAAAATGTATTAATATGTGATTACTAGTTTCGACTTGCAACAGCCATCTTCAGATCAACGTCAAAAAGCCGAAACTAGTAATCATATATATTTTGTGAACGCTTTCCTCTCCTACAATATTCATCGTTCATTGGATATTACAGCACAATACATGAAATTGTTTTGATAAACCTATTAGTACAAAAAGGATCTAGTTATAATTTTATTTTGTTCTTCTAGGGATTTTTCCATAGAAAGTTCGTCCTTTGAATTCCATGAGAAATAAACAAGTAGACCGCTTCTTTTTGAATACTCTCACTTTTGATATAGTATATCTATTGTAAATAACTAAACAAGTAAACTAGCATTGATATCTGTAAAGTTAAAAAAGATATAAAGATTGAAGACATTTATTTATTCATGTAATAGTGAGTTATATATACTCTATTATAACTGAAATAAAACAATTTAAACTAAAATTATATACAAAAATAAATTATTGTTTAAATATGTTTATTTCAATACTAATATAACGCACTCCGGTAACTAAAGAGAACTAAAGTTAATGATAATTCAAATATAAGAAAAAAATACGAACAGTTGATTGAAATAAAATTTCGAGGTAAATAAGAGAATTAGAAATCAGAATTATTGTATAAAATCCTTTGGCGGCAACTACAAACGCTTTAATTCTGGGCGGCATCTTTGTCGGGCATCGTAAAGGGTATTATCTTTCGAGACGATAGTTCATTGCGTCGCGGATTACGATGGCATTGCGTTTAAAGTGGATATGAGAGAATTACAGCTACGAATTAGTTTTACTAACCGCGATCATAATTTTTTGAGGTAATTGTACATTCCTACCCGATGTATATTGCTTTATGAAATATATTAGTTGGTCTAACTGGTCTACCCCTCTCAAATCGCGGTATATTAAGAAACTGGTCCCATAAAATAGCTTTTTAAGCAATAATTCAAATTTAAACAGCAGGTTTTTAATGAACCCTTAAATTTTACGAATCGTGGTTGATGCTATTTTCCGTTAATTTGCTTTTTTCATATCTTTTTTTCTAACTTCCAATTAACGCTGACAATAAGTCCAATCAATTCGATCTGGAGATGTAAAAGATGAAAGCTTGCCAATATTTAATTATAAAAGATGATGGATTAGGTAGATGATTTAATTAAACCAAATTAAGATTTGTCAAGCGAGATAAAAGAAAGTACATAGCAATTTGAAGTAGTATAATATAGTAAAATGACAATTCAAGTTAACGTTCTAGAACGGACAGATCTTTCCTCTCCAAATCTAATTGATTGGGTTCATTATTAGCGTTAATTTGGAGTTTAATAGTTACAAGCACCCGTTACTTTCTTGCTATAAAGAAAAGATATATAATAATAATAATCTAAGAAATTATTTAATGATTGGTAACGTCTATGAATTATACAATGTCCCTGACTAAGTTCACTACGGGCATGGTCGATAAAAAGAAAAATTAGTATCCTCTTTTAAAGCTTTGGGATTTCGATTTGCTTGGTCTAAAAAAAGTATGGGTCAATAATTTTCTCATATCATATCGACACACCACATACAGTCGCGAGCAAATGTTATAGGCACTTTGAAAAAAATTAATGGGTTTCATGTTTTTTGCATATTTTTTGTGACAGATATTTCAACGTTTATATAATCGTCCTTATGGTTACAATAGTCTTTATAGATACCCTTTGTAAATCTATTATTTTTTTTTATATATTTTCAAGTCTTCGAGATGTCACTTTTCCCCCACCACCTAAAAACTATTATAGCTGTACTAAAAACACTCCAATATGCAACAAATTAATAAGATCCCTTGAAATACTACATATGTATAATGTATTACCTTCAAATTTTTATTTTCTCATTCTTTACTGTGGTATTCGCCCAAAATTTAGGGTGCCTATAACATTTGCTCGCGACTGTATACTTACTTTGTTCGAACTAATTTCTTGGTAATAGCGGATCCATAATGAAAACACAAAATTATTTTTTATGTGTCTATATATATTGTTACGCTACACAATAGCATACAACCCGGATTAAAAAATTAAATTTTAAAAGAAATACATTAATTGAACTAGAAAAAATCAAATTTTATATATCCCCGTGTCATCTATCTTTAATAATTTTGATATAGAAGTGTGTTCTCTCATCAGCCAGATGGCATGCAGGGCGAGAAATTTCCGATCGAGGGGCGGTAACATAAAAAAAATATTGAATAGCTCGTTACTTTCTTATATATTTCAGTGAGAGTAGAGATTCTGAGCAAAAATGTTGTCAATTGTCCTCTCCTTCAAATTCACTGTCAATGACCATTCTAAATGACTTCATAGGCATGATAAAGTCGTGCCTTAATAGATTCAACCTCTTATGTAAAATTAAAACATTTAAGTGTGGATAAAAGTGATTTTATTTAATAAAAGAAAAATTCTAAATGTGAACTGGTTTAAAATCAGACATATATCTTTGGATATTTATCTCAGGTAAGTCCGTGAGTCCGTTTAATTAATAACACTAAAGTTTCATTAGTGATTCCACTTTTTGCAATTCAAATTCATAGTTTTGAACGTAAATACATTTAAATCAAATTTCAAAATTCCCGCGTTTTCTTACCCTTCAAACGGAGTTATGTTTGTTGTTAAGCTTAAAGTGTGAAACAGAGTAGCCAACCTTGATGGTAAATTGCTGGATATTGGTTCGTAACGTAAATACATAACAAACACTTATAAACCTAATTACACAAATTTCCCCAATTAACTGCGAACGGTTTCGCAGACGATACAAACAATATTCTAACCTCAATTCTTTCTGAACGAATAAAAATGAAGTTTCTTATAAGTATAATTAAATTTAGATTAGAGTTGAAATAATACGTTTATTTTTAGGTAGATTTGACGAGAAATACCTTCTGTGAGCATTGGAGTGGTCTGGATGTCCGAATCGGATTCGGATCAGGGCCCTCGTATCATTGTCGTCACCACAGATCACAGAAAGTGGCTCGTTCAGGACAGGAACATCACAGGAAACTCGGGAAAATCGTCGTTGAAGAAAAATTACCCAAAAAGGTTGCGGGTAATATGGATAATATTTGTGTGATGAACTTTGTTTAACAAATAACCATTATTTTTAGGTTGTAATTTGAAATAAAATTGGATTTTTACGAAATAGCCGTTAAATTTTTCAAGAACAAAATGAAATAGGTCTGCCTCTAACAGAGTTCGGTTAGTGAATGGTTCGAATTGAAAATGTTTTAACTGACTTGAAAGCGATTGTCTTCGTCAAGGAGTTCAACTGTCTGTGAAAATCCGTTAATATAACCGAAATAAGGGGAACATCCATTGTTTTATATATGCAAATGGCCATGTGATCGAAAAGGATATTCGACTGTTCAAACGAAATGAAAATAAATAATAATTACAAAATCTGGAATCACCTTACAATTGGAATATGATAAAAGTATGTGTCTCTAGATTGTGAGAAAAATACATTTGAAATTTTTAAACACTTATTACTATGTAAAATTATAATAATAATAACTCAGCACTACAGGCCTTGAAGGTCCTTGGCTAGAGTGCCGGAACACACCGAGCCACTGAGAAGTGTTGTCCGAATAGTGACCCAACCGATCACTAATGAAACGGAACATTGACCACACGACTAGCAGATGGGTTGACAGCATGCTAAGAGGCAGAGTGGTCTATGCCAATATGCTAGATAAAAACATCGCCATGAGGACCACCAGAGGGTGTCCTCAAGGGGGAGTACTGTCGCCACTGCTGTGGAGCTTAGTCGTGGATGATCTCGTCAGATCATTAAACGACAAAGGAATATGGACGCAGGGGTACGCTGATGACATTGTCATCGTAGCTAGGGGGAAGTTCCCAGGCGTGGTGGCGGGCATCATGCGTAATGCACTGCGAATGGTGGAGGAATGGTGCCTTTCACAAGGACTCTCAGTTAATCCACAAAAAACAAAGTTGGTTGCCTTTACCAACATGAGAAAACTCAATGACCTAGGTGGCATTAGACTGTTTGGGCAGGAGTTACAATTAACCAAGGAAGTTAAGTATCTGGGTGTTACCCTTGATGCAAAACTGAGCTGGAAAAATCATTTAGTTAACACAACGACCAGGGCCACGCAACTATTCTGGCGCTGCAGGAGGGTTGCTGGCAAAACCTGGGGATTAAAGCCGAAGGTGATCCATTGGCTATATACTGCCGTGATAAGACCAGCGATAGCATACGGGGCGGTAGTCTGGTGGAGGAGGACAGAAGTGTCCTCCGCAGCGAGGCTGCTGACCGCTGTCCAGAGACAGGCGTTGCTGGGTATCACCGGTGCCAACTAACAGTACAGGGACCGCCTCTTTGGAGACCATTGTGGGCCTCCCCCCGCTGGAACTCTATGTGAGAGCGGAGGCAATGAATGCGATCCTTAAACTGAAAGCCAACAACCTGTGGCATCCCAACTTCAGGGTGGGAGGACACACTTATACTACGGGCACGTTGCTGGACGGGCCATTGCTACAAATGCCCACGGACAGCATGGCACCCGAAATTATCTTCACTGAAAAGGTGAAAATCTCCATACCGAACAGAGACCAGGCGCGTAGTGAGATCACTGCTAACGAAATCTGGTACACGGATGAATCCAAATCCAGCCAGGGGACAGGAGCCGGTATTTGCGGGCCCAGTCGTAATCAAAGATATTCATAAGCCTGAGGAAACATACAACGGTCTTCCAGGCAGAGGTATTCGCCTTGCAGCCTGTGGCAGAAATGATTGCAAAAGGAGGCTGCATGAGGAGGAAAATTAACATAATGACTGACAGCCAGGCTGTCATTAAGGCAGTCTCAACCCTGTAACTAGGTCAAAACTAGTTAGGGACTGCAAACAATCCCTGAATGCACTGGCACGAGACAACGGGTGTCTCTAATCTGGGTGCCGGGACATGAGGATATAAAGGGCAACGTAATCGCCGATGAACTAGCCAAGGAGGGCTCTAAGAGACACTTCATGGGTCCAGAGCCCGTATGTGGGATTACTAAGGATTCCGCAAGAAGGAGATCTGGACCTGGTTAGATAAAGAAAGTAAAAAGAAATGGAGATCGACTGAAGGTCAACTCCATACCAAAACGCTGATAGGGGATGGGGATGATTGTTTCTCTAATAACCTACTCAAGCGCAGTAAGAAAGAAGTTAAAACCATTACTGGGTTGGTAACTGGACACTGCCCTCTGAAAAAGCATCTATACAACACAGGCCGTGTAAGCGAACCGGGTGTAGAAGCTGCGAGCTACAGGAGGAAACGAGTTCACATGTAATCTGCACATGTGAGGAACTGAAGGTACTCAGGCAGAAATATTTCGGGAGAGATCTATTGGAGCCCTCGAAAGTCCTCAAGTTTCCACTGGGCAAGATACTGGGCTTTATAGAGAACACCAAGCTGCTCGAGTGGAAATAAGAGAATCAATAGGGATGGTACAATGAGCACCAAGCTCAAGTGCCCGGGCATCAAGTGCCCACCCTAACCTGAATGAATGAATGAATGGTGACCCAACCAACAACCGGTACCGCATATTGCTGCTTGACCTTCAAGATTGGCAATGATGCACCCTTCCGTCTCAGCCGTACTGCCGGCTTACTATGTAAAATTAACAATCTTAAAATTCATCATTGCACCTAAAAGGTAGGCAACCATTTATACACATAGAATTGTTACAGAACTCAATTTCCAGTAATTTTACCATGTCTTTCTGTTGACATATTAAAGCAATTGGACTGCCAATGTAAATACAAACATTATTAGACTAAATTTTAACGAAATAAATACCTTGTAAAATAAATAAAACTGTTCACTTGAATTAAACGTGGATCCAAACTTGATCAGTCAATAACTATTGTAATAAATATGCTAATCAAATTCTAATATTGATTTTCGATGTGTAGGTGTATCACTGCTGATCATCTTGCTTCCTGAAGGAAAAATTCTGAAGAAAAATGCCTTGAAGGACTTGCCAAATGCAGAGATTTCCTACATCACCTGGACATCGTCTGGCTGTCTGCTGCTACATATTATATCCTTTTCAATTATGTCTAATAAGTTTTAAAATATAACCAAGTAAAATAGTAACATTCCCTTTTTAAATAATATTGGGATATTTTCGCCATAACAATATATACACATTTATTTAGTTGTACTAATTTACTAAACAACTAAAGTTATATATATTTTTTTTGACATATAGAATTTTAATTCAGGTAAGATTTGAATTACACTTAAGAATAAATCCATTCTCAATCAAAAAACATTAATGATTTATAACATATATCACCGGGCTGGATGGTCTAGTGGCTTGCACGCTTGGCTATTAGTTGCGGGGTCCTCGATTCGAGCCCGACGGGCTGCTCTCCGAGTGAGGTTTTCGTGGTTTTCCTCACTCCAAGGCGAATGCTGAGAGACGAACATCTTAAGTCGTTCCACTGGCGCAGGCGTAATAATAACTCATGGCTGGGCCGATGCCCCTGCATTTGGCGAAAGCTGTTGGGGATACCAGGGCATGAATTATTATTATTAATATTATTATTATAATTCTGAATATTTATTGATAAAAATATTTCCTTACAGTTTTTATCACATAATTTTTGCTAACGTGCACTTCAACGTAGCATCAGAAGAACTCTAAGCTGATTTGGGACTGCGTAAGCGTCCTAAATGAGGTAGGCACCCAAAGGGAATTAATATTGGCGCTAGCTACTCGAGTAAGGGAAATGAGGGCGGCGAACAAGCTGGCCAGGCGAGGTTCGTTAAGGCCATTCAATGGAGCCGGCAGTTCTTTTGGCATTACCAAATCGCAAATTAAAAAATCAATCAAATGAATGGATACAGAGAGTGCTTGCAAAAATCACCAGAACAGAGACAAGCAGAAGAGTTTCTAAAGGAAGAGAAGCCTAAATTTACCAAGGATTTACTGCAGGAAGGCTGTCAAAATGATACTAGGTCTGCTGACCGGTAACTAACTATAAATAGGCATATGTGAAACGTAGGTGGTACGTGACGCTGCTTGCAGATTCTGCCAAGCGGAGGAAGAAACATCAGAGTATATGCTGTGCCAATGTAATAATTTTAATTAGTTCTAGTAATGAGCGAGAACGTCACAGCTAGCAGCTACACAAAAAAGCTGCTCTCAGAGATGACAGGCCCAATTAAGAAGACAAAATTAGGAACCGTCTTTTAGGACAAAGAAGATCAAAATAGATCTGAAAAGGTCGCGGTGAAACAGGTCCTTAGGCCACCCCAATCCTAATCTAATCTAATGTCAGAAGAAATGTAAAAAAAAAAACAATTTTGTGTTTTCATTATGGATTCCTTATTAACCATAAATTAATTCGAACAACTGTAATATGTAATATTTTGTATCATTTACGTTAAGATAACGTAAATAGTTGAAAATAACATGACGTAATATGACATGCAAGCGTCATCATAATGGTTGCAATGAATTTAATAATAATATAATAATAATAAAGGAATTTATTAGCAACACATAAACCAGATCATATACATATATAGGTATAAAGATGACATTTTATGGTGCTAAAGAGACCGTATCACCATGTGGTGTTCTGTATATTGTATCACTGTACATTATCCGACGTATTAAAATTAAAAGGTTATTAGAGGAAAAAAGTATAGAGGTGGGAAACGTCTAAAAGCACGGAGATTCTACTAATTAGAAAGAATAATTGCGGCGTAGTGGTGTAGTGTCGTTGACAATGACATTTTGAAAAAAATACATTGCACAAATTTACTTGAAGAGCGAACATAAAAACAAAATATTAAAAGAAAAATGAAATTCCGCTTTATTACTTATAAATATTGCACATTTCACAGCAAAATTATCCAAAAAAAGAAATTAGATTAAATTAGATTAGCCATCTACAGAGGCAAACTTCAATTACCCAAGGAGGGCGAATAAAAATGTCAAAACCAGTAAAAACTAAAGAAACCCGAAATATTTGTTGAATTAACGCTGTCAAGGATGTTATTAATAAAATAAATGCAAGAGAAAATTCTAATTCCTGCCAATTCAGTATGATAAATTAACGTTACTTTTAACGCAACACCGGAAGAGTCACATGGATGATGTGTGTTGGATTAATTAGTGAAGTGTTTTTCGTTATTATCACCTTCCGAGAGAACACAAGGAGAGAGAGTTCGAAACGAGGTAGTAAGAACAGATTTAAAATATATCCAAAGCAGTATAAAAAAACAACTAAAGTGGTTGGACACTTAAGTCGACCGGAGGACAGAGGCAAACATAGCCGCAGAGGAAGAGAATAAGAGGGAGATCATATAAAAGTGGAACAACATGATGGGTTAGTGCTCAGAGGAGAGAGGCTTGGATTGCAAGAGCGGAAAAGTGCTTGCAAGGAACAGCAAACGTTGGGCAAATTTGTATAAACTTGTATAGTGAAAGTATTAAACACCTTACATATTGGAGTATATGCATGTATGTCACCTTCCTTTTAAAAGTTAATATTCCTATATAGTCAAACTTGAAGAATAAAAAACTTTTTTATGTGGTTTTTTCTTTATTAAAAACATGTTTCGAATACTTTTACGTAAAGTTCTATATCTTTGTTTAATAATAATGCTTTCTTCTTGAGTTCTTTGTAATTTGACTTGCAAGTGCATTATATTTACTAGTCCATTATTTGCTTCAAGAATTATTCAACTTATTAAACAGATTGTTCTACGGCCACATATAGATTTTGTTTCACACACTTCTGATAACCATCGTGTGCGTAAAAATATTTGAATCCTTAACCAATATACCTACTTTGAAATGTAGTATTTCCATGTTTGAGCAGATATTCTATTTTTAAGTACAATTACTGTGTATCTTTATTGCTGTAAAATGGATGTATTTGTTAAGCGAGCACCGTATCCTAAGACCGTATTAAGACCGTAGTAAGACAATCTACCAATAAATAATTTTAAGAATATGTTAAAAAGTAGTTCAATTGATTTTGCAGGTGGGATCTGTTTCAATTACAGCATTATTCCTACAAAAACACAAATAAACTTTTTGTCATGTACCTTTTCAGTGTCTATTTCATAGTTAGTGTTATTATTAACAGCTAAAAGTTTTTCTAATAAACCAAAAGCCAGCAAATTCGTGAAATCATTATTTATTTTCAAAAATCAACTCATTTTCATTGACAATTCAGTAAACTAACCTCACTTTTGGCGTTATTTTATTCCATATAACTTATTGTTAGTGTATATAACATGCATGTTATTTTATACACTTCATACACTTATTGGATACAGCATACCACTTCAAATTGAAATAAGGTAAATAGGTTATATTTGTTGATACCGTACACGTTATTAATAACGTAAATGATACAACATAAGGGGGATTCACTATACAAAGTAAATATTTTTACACTGATAGAAATAAATAGTTCAGTTAACCTTTATCAATTCACTGAATGTCTGTTTTTCTAGGACGAGTAACGGGTTATAATATGAAGTTTACACTTAAAATGTTTCATTAATCTCATAAGTATGTGACATTTTTTTTTGTTTCTTTTAACCATTTAATAGTTAAATCAATGCATAACATTTAACATTATAACAAATATTGAAATAACATTTTTATTTCTCTCACTGTACGATGTATGTATGTAATAGAAGGGTGGTGTTACACTGCGACCTAAAAGATCTATTGTGTCCCCTCACTGTACGATACTAGTGCCCACAGTTTCGACCTGGTACGGCGCCAATATTTGTAGACATTAATTCGTCCGAAAAAAATTATGTTTCAATAAAAATATTTGTGATTTAAGTTTTTCTCCAGATCATATCTAAAACAGCAGTTCTTGGTCATTGTCTCCATTATTCATTTGGTGATATGGATACAGGCTTAATAAAGGTGGCCTGATTTTTTTTATTTTTTTTCTTTCTTTCTCAATAAAAAAAAAAAAAACATATTTGTTACATTTTTCATAGTCGTCCGCAGATGTGCTGAAACATTTTTTCTAACACTTTTCAAATTTTGGTAACCATTATAAGTTATTGTTCACAAAAGTACCTAAATATACTGAAATAATTCTAATTCCCTTGTTGCAATAAGTGGTGTGGAGTGTTCTTTTAAAAGGACGGTAGTACAATCCACTCCTAGGAAATAACTTATCATCAATCATTTTCGTTATTTCGGTATAAATAAAAATATAATAACACCAATGAATAAAAATTTAGTAGCAGGAGTAATATATGGCTTGTGATAATCTTTTAAACATAAATTACGACAGGTCAAATAGGAGTTGGTGTCACTCCAATATCTGCAGTTGTGACGATTTACTTCACCATCCATTGAAAAAGATAATTCGTCCAAAAAACGGATTTACACAGTAAGTTTCCATTATTGTTGGGATGCTCGGTCACTAGTTCCCGAAATTCCAACCTATTGCCAAAATCATCCTCATTCAATTCGTGTAAAGAGGTAATTTTAAAGGGGTGAAATTTGAACTTTTTAGCTGTCCCAGTAACGGCTCGTGACGATATTGAGTGACGCAGTCAAGACAACTCGCCCTCGTCCTCTCCCAAATTTCATTAATTTTATAAAGTCTTGAATCAGTTTACCTCAGCTTGCAATAATTTATTACCTCGTCTATTGCTAACTGTAATAATACGTACACAAAAAAATTAATGTACTCAAATTTAGAAGCCATCTTAAAATGGAAAATACATTATGTGCTTATCGGGAATACTTATCTCCTTAAATATGAATACTAACGTATTTCCTTCAAAATTGCATATATTTAGTCTTTAAACTGCACTACACCGGCCACTTGTTTACATTCCCCCACGTAACCAACGCAAAACTATTTAGGTATTTTTGTGATTTTATATCGACGAAAACAAAACACAACACAGAGCATATGAGTTATTTAAGCGAATATCGTCGAGTAAAATATAATAAATATTCTAACCAAAAACGGACGTATTGCTTACCAAGAATGGGAAACACTTTTTTTCGCAAAGAAGGTACGCTTTTTACAGTAAGAAATTAACAAATTAATGAAATTTCTGCTTTTAACTGTAATAATAATTATTAAGTTAATATTACAGTTAAAAGCAGAAATTTCATTGATTTGTTACTTTTTTTTGTTTATTTAGCTAAGCAAATGCCTTTTTTTATTTAAAACACTATTATGATGTATTTTTCAGAAATAATACTGCCTTATTATATTTATTATTTCATTTTCATAATTTTTACCCTAAGAAAGATATGAATGGTAGTTCATTTTGAATTGAAATATTACTGTTATAGAACTGCGATGTCATCCTAGAATAATACCACACTTCATTACCATAATTAATAAATATCAAGTATTCTTAAACCCAATTTTTATTGCGGGAACGTGTCTAAACCGATGTCCGTATGCGATGGCCCTCTACATATGTTTCTACTTTCAATAGCCAATCTTCGACGGCCGTTTGACCCACACGAACCACAGTGCCGAGCACTGACGTATGCTGATGATGCGTGACTCGATCAACCAGCGAGCAGCGGGCCAAGTTCAATGTAATTTTTGCGTATACTGTGACTACCTTCTCTTCCGCTAGCTCCACGCGGAGACCTACAAACGTCTGAAATCGGTGCCTTGTCTAGACGCTGCTCCAGTTCGCCGCTTGTCTGCATAAATAACTACAAAGCGCGTTTCATGGCATCAAAACATGGGAATGGTATCGTTCGTTCTGTACTTAAGCTTCGAGCAGGCGCACTGCGGTCAAAGCGGCCCTAACAGTAGTGTATATTTTTAATGGATCTAAACCGAGAAGGAAAAAGCACCCCTGTTCGAAGGTTAAATGTGTGTGCGTATGCGTACGTGTATTTATCGGTATTTTTACAGAAAATAAGAGCTTTTTAATGATTAATTTGTGATTTGCAATGGTGGGACCATGATCCCGTGGCTCTCTAAGAGGAGTCGCTCCTGGGTATTTTGCAAACGAATGAACGGCTTATTCCTGCTGTTGTATTGACGTCGCATTTCCAAGCGATGCGACCTAACCTACGACTTCGACGTTGATATCTTCATTATTGACAATTCGATGAAAATACATTTTTTTTGTTATGTACCCCTTTCCGTAAATTTATTGGATTAATTCCAGTACGTACCTGTATCGCACATTTTAGGCCGCATGAATTTCGTTTAATAAGCGTGCTGTAGATCTTATTCTCATAATATAAACGCACTAATTCCACGCGTCCTTGGATAGAATAGACCATATTAATTCATTGTGAATTCAGAATTAAATTAAAAATAAATTCCACTAAAGAACATTCCATTAAACTAATACCCTACAAAATACATGTCTAACTGAAATATAAATAAGCAGCAATCAGCTGAAAGCAGAAGCAAAAAATGTGGAAAAAAACGACAAAATGATAAGAGAATGTAGCAAAAACAAGTAGGAGCTACCTTGGTTACTACAAAAAAAAATGCGAAATATCAGAGCACATAGGGAGAGTATTTAAAGCAGGGGCTGAAAACAGTTATAATAACGATTTCGGTTCTCAAAACAGTTATGAAGAACCGCTATTTTCCATAACAATTATTTAGAACCGAGATTCATGAAGATATCGGTTTCGATTACGGTGTTAACTAAGGTTACCACTATTTATATGTGTTCTGCGAGGACAAAGTTGAGGGAGAGGGACAGGAGGGGGTTAGTGGAGGGAGGGGGAGGATATCAGGCTAAAATTAGTAAATTAGGGGCATAATCATATGTTCAACCATTCCTCATTTATTTAGTATCGGAACCTTTTTTTTTTCTAGGTCACAACATTCAATTTCGTTTTGTATATTATTTTCTATCCTATTCGTATCTCTAATGTATCATCTTTGTTTTTAATTCTACATAAATGAGACCGTTCGAGGATTGTTCTGAAAGGAGGACATGAAGACTCAAAACGAGAACAATGGTGGTGATATATCGGCTATTTTCGGTTATCTTTAATTTGTTGGTGCTTATTTTGTTTTGACGATTGAAAGGTTTTGGGTTGACCTACAAATTTAATTCTTTATTATGACCTAGATTCCATATTAAGTTAAAATTTGGGTTCTTATTTTACATAATTATTTACTTTTTTTTATTATTAAAATAACAATTTTGTTTATAATTATAACTTCCATATATTTTTCGGCTCTGATTGCTTTTTTCAATCGATTAAATGTTTATAATTCAAAAGTTAAAATGCAAGAGCTTGTATTGCATGCACTCTTGCATTTTAACTTTAAAACCTTGTTACTATTACGTGATCGCGTTCCTGAATGGAATATTTGATAATAAGCGTAGAATGAAACACCCCACTGTGACCCCACTTTCAATTCGATGTCACCGATTTAGCAACATGTAACTGTGATCCATCCGCAATTTTTTAAGAGCAGCAATCCGCGGCAACAACTACTAATACAAAACCTCTAGCTGATCGTAACGCCTTCTAAGTAGACGTTGTCGCCTAGAAGATATAGTTAGCGATATATCCAAATTCATATATTAAACAAAGATACCAAGCACAATTTTTTTCTGAATATTCCGAACCGTTTTGCAGAACTAGTTGCACCAGAAACTTTTTTTTGTTCACGTTTGATATTGTTGGTGATCCTTCTTTTACTGCTAGTGTTTTTGTAATTGAAACAAGCTTGCGCGTTTTATGACCCAATATGCAATGTCATTCTACATCTTTGCTTTTTTTTTCGCGGTATGAGTAGGTAAATGTGTTCTTTCTTTTTTGACAAGAACAAATTAATAATTATATCCTAAAATCTTAATAAATTTATATCGCACAATAAATAAGTTTGCTATTCCGTTATTGATCAAAGCATAAATTTATTTTATTTTTCACTATTAATACAGAAATAGTACTTTTTCTTAACTCAATAAACAACAAATCTTATTACTATTATCACCACGTAATAATAAAAATCAGTATAACTAACTATAACCGAGTATATATATCAAAAATGGAATTGATATAGAACCGAAAAGACCCGATATGAGCACCGATATAGAACCGAAAAGAACCGATATAAAGGCCGACATAGAACCGTAACCGAAACTGATATTAGATCAGAACCGCTATAATAATAACTGTTTTAATATTATTTCTGTTCTCATAACTTTTTCATTCGGAAGCGATATATAATAGTTTGAAACAGTTATTTTTGGAACCATTTCAATCCCTGATTTAAACCCATTTCATTCTAATCGTGTTTTATTATAACAGATTGCAAATTATGAACTTTTTGCTTACTGGCTAAAAAATTGTCTTTTTGATACATGTTGCCGCAAACAGAATAAAAATACCTTTTGAATGAGTGGTACAAGATTCATCTTCCATATTCAAACTTTAAGGGTGAGTTGCCGCGTCCACAGGAATTATTTTAGATTGTGGAAGGCCCGTCATTAAAAGTTGTCACCCCCTTGATATGACAATTGACAGATTTCCGAATTTGATACAAATCACAGTAGGTAACGAGTTATTTGCGGTGGCTCCTTTCAATGGGAATATATTGCTCTGTTTTTTCAAAAAAAAAATGCTCGGTATTTCAAAATTTTAATTTTGTTTAGTTCAGTACAATTGAATACTATAATCAACTTCAAAATTTCAAATTAATGATAATTTCTTTGTTGGTATACATTTTTTCTTTTTCTTCTTTTTTTTAATAAAAGAATAAAATACAATAATATAATGGTTTTTTTATTCACCTAGCGACATCTCTGATAAGTGAGTGAATACCGTGAAAAGTGACTTTCTACCTGCTAGGTGGCACGGGACCCATGTAGGAGCATCAAATCCACTGTCAATTTAGCTTTTCAGGAGCTTGCTAACGAATAGGCAGCTTCCTTACCCAAAGGTCGCGCCCCCAAAGCCCTTTCTCTGATTATTTAAATTTGAGAAATGTAATTATCAAATATCATTGTAAAAATACACTGAACTTGCAAATAAAAGAATGTTTCAATACAAAACAAGTGTAATTCTTTATTTCAAAACCAAAATGTTTTACCACTTTTGAGACTCTTAAATTAGAGGCACGTATGTTGGAATCGTAAATGCTATATAAAAGAATTTTAATACAAAAATACCCATTCAAACTCTCCTGGCACTTTAAATAAATGAGGTTAAAAAAACGACAAAAAGATCGAGTAAAATTTGAAGATCGGAGCCAGCTGTAAATTAAATTGTAAGAAATCTGTAATATTCAACTACCCATGTTATTGATATATGTCAAAAATAACTATCACAGATCATCATAGTTAGTGCCGACTTTTAAGACAACCCTTAAATATTAAAAATAATGGCGGTTCATATAAATCTAATCCCAATTTTTAACGTATTGTAAATATAAATTACAAAAATCCTATTTACTGGTTAATATTAAATTGAAGCTAATCCATTATTTTCTTGTTTAGGTGGAATATACTTGATGAGATACTAACTTGGATACGAACGGACGCTCTAGGTGGGTGGGCTGGTAATGGGCAGGTAATGGGGTGGGTCAGAGTAGACGTTCTATTCGGGCCCTCCCGTAAGTCATAAATTGGAATGGTAATCTGGCCAGTATTCTTCGTACGAAATTTTATAGGAAATCCCCGACGATTATACAGGTCAAAGTATGGATTTAAATTATTCATGTGTAATATCTATACTTTTTGAGGTACACACTTTGTGGAACTTTGATATTCTTGAGAATATGGCATAAAAATCGCTATAGAAGTTCACTATCAACCCTCGTCTTTCGTGGCCACCAGCAGAATGATGACTTAAACTAAAATTACCAGTAATCAGCCTTCGATTGTTATCGCTGTCAGGTAAGTCAACATTGAATTTGATTTGATACCAGTAACTGACATCAAGATACCGTTATTTACTCTAGTTTGAGGGGACTACAGCAAAAGTTACCAAATAAACATTCGGAAGAATGAAAAATCCCCCCAAGCAAAATATAATAAAAATATATAAAAGTATACCAGATAATCTCAAATTAACATAAAAATTAAAGTTTACATTATAGGTAAGGCTATACTTAGCACCTATTTCTAAGGTGGTTTATTTTTATAGTCATTTTCAACAAATTCAAAATTTGTCTGTAGAATAGGCAACCGAGTATGCACTTCAACTTTCGATTACTTCTTCATTTGGCTTTGAAACCGGTTTTACATGACTCTATATTATACTCCATACGCCTGATTCCATAGCAATATATTAATATGTATACTTGAATGTAACTAAAAACCTGTAAAAATGATAAGTAACAGAGTAAAGTTCTTACTCGTCGACAAAAAAAACTAACGGAATTGAGCTGGATGATTGTTTCCCTTCTCCTCCAGAATTCCACTGACAGATCATTACAAACAAAACTCTTGTGTTGCCAAAAGGTAGCGTGTTTAAAAAGCAAATTGACATATTTTATCATTCTCTTCGAAAAAAAAAACATTAAGTTTCATTTTACATATTTGCGTGTTTTCAGATCCTTTGGGTGAACTACAATAATCTCCAAACGAAATCTTCCTTTAGAAAATTCTAAACTCTAAATTTCTAAAGGGTTGCTTCTTTCTTATCTTTGCGTCTCACATCCATCAGTACGCCGAAATGCGTACTTAAAGTCTGAATAAAATAAGCAAATCATGTATGGAAAATTGTGCTCAGGATACTTCATACTAACGTCTAGACCTCTTATACAACGAATTAATTAATTAATAGCAGTTGGATTTACACATCGATATTCTGATAGCGGCTACAGATTTTGCTAAAATATTCAATTAATTTATTACAAAGTCTATTTACGCTTTGAACAAAGAGATGCAACTGCTGTCGATAACAGGTAATTTGTTACGTACGTGCTCACATTTATATCGAGTATACGAGCACCGGAACAATGCCTGCAAACGATTTCGGATATTATGATTTTCCAAACAAAAGGAATGGAAAACAGCGTGGATTGTGCACGGCGAAACAAAGCGGATCTTACCGACCGATATACGAGATACATTTTTACGCCATCCCTTATAAATAGCGGTCACGTGAGGTGAAGCGTCGCCGTAAAAAATTCAATTTAATGTCGACTCCTTCTTAGCATTTCGGTCGTCCTCGTCCTTTTACTACAGTTGATCGTTTGCGTCGGTAAATCTGCTTTGCATCGCGGGCGAACCGGTTTTTTTCATAGTCACTTTTATGAAGGGCATAATTCCGAAAAGTTCGCCGCTAGAGACCGTACTATAAATTTTAATGCACTGTAATGCGATATATATTTTCGTTGACTTTGTTTTCACGTTAGTTTAATTTATATTGCTCTCGCCGAAGAGGAAGCCGTAATTTTAAGACTTTCCGCAAATACCGTTATATTACACCAGCGCCTCCACCATTTAACGGGTCACTGTCAATGTGGCTAGATATCATAAATTTCGAAATTTCTGTTTCGTACGCGATTTAATTGGAAATTCAGCACTGTTATAAATATCTTACAATATAGTGTACATAAATGTGGCGAGTTAGTATCTCGATTGTGTAACACATCGAATTATATAGCTTTTAAATTATATGAACTTGAATTGTTTCATACAATTTATTTGTTGCTAGAAAATATGGAATTATAAGTACTAACAATAAGTGTGTTTCTTAAAACTCTCCATCCTCGAAACCAATTATTAGTATCGAGTTTTGCCGATGTAGATATGATATACCAAAACATTATACATTTTCCAAGTGTAATACCAAAATAGTTAAATAAATATTTAATATTGATTTATATCCGCATTATAAAATGTAGAAGTGCAATTTATCTATTAAACTAAGCATTAACCAATATGAAACGTTTATTAAACTATTGCAATCAAATTAACCAAGATAAATGGATGTTTTTTTTTATTTAAAAATAACAAGATCCTCTTCCGTAAATATTAAAGAGTAAACTACTTTAAAATAAGCCGCTTAAATTAAAGCTGCTATATGTGTATAAATAAATAAATAGCTTATTATAATTTGTAAGTACATTTACATTAGTAAAACGAAGAAGAAAATATAAAGAATGACGCAAAATAATTAACCCAGGTGTTGAATAAAGCAATCATTAGCTATAAACAGAAATTAAGGTAAACTTCCAAAAAAATGATTAGCTAGTTACAAATTCGTCAATCCTGTACGGTCCTGATTCCCAATGGTATTTGAAAATTCTTTCGTGGCCGTATATTGCAAAAAGATATCTTCCACAAATAAGATACTACTATATTTGTAGCAGCAATATTTTCTTTTATACCACTCGCAAAATAACCCAAACCTCTAGCTTATAGGCTATGTTCAGACTTTGAAACTCATATATTCGATTATATTCAATATTTCGTCCAGCTTTCATTAATTCAACCTCTGAACTGTATTGTACAGTAATATAAAAGTAACAGGTACATAAATAAATAAATAAATAAATAAATAAGTATATGACAGACAAGTTAGGAAAGACAAACAGACATCAAAAGACGACTAAACCAGCAGGAACTTCTCAACCGAGTAGCACTCCCTCCGCATCAGAAGCTTCTTAAATTGCTTCCAAAAGCAATGGATGACAGTTGTTTTATTTCCAAGAGTAAGTGATTGTATAGTTCAGCTTCCCAATAATCCACTGACTTCTGGGAGTAGGCCAGGCGGCGGTAGGGTACTCTCACCTCATTTCTTCCTCGTGTGGAGTAACCGTGTAGGTGACGAAATATAAGGTGGCAAGGTAAGTATATTTTGAGCTGAGAACAATGTTCTACAGTTTTGATTATATTCTAGGATGCATAAGATATTTTATGCGCTTCCGTCGCCATTCCCCAGAAAATGACTCCATAAGTTAATGTGTAGTGTATAATGAATAAAAGCACGAGAAGTAGACAGTTCTTGCGGCTTCCAGAGTTGTTGTATGTTTTATCCTCTTTATAGGGTGTAACTCCGAGGACAACTTACTTACTTACTGCTACAAGTCATCAATGTGTTTGGGATTTTTTGTTGAGTTCTTGGGAGTTTTCAGCGTGTAATAATAGCTACGTGTCATCCGCATATAAACAAATTTCGGTTCCAACAATATTATAAGGGAGATCATTAATGTAGACCAGGAACAGGAGCGGCCCGAGGATTGATCCTTGCGGAACTCCATACCTGATATGTCCCAGATCCGATTGCGAACCATTCCAGAAAGTTAGCTGTTCAGCATGTTTTTCAAGATAAGCCGTTAATCTTGATACGATTACAGTCTTATATTTTTGAGATGGCTGACAGAACATTTATCGGACGATAATTTTCACATTCACTTTATCTGCTTTCTTAAATACTGGTGATAATCTAGCTATCTTTAATAGTCCTGCAAACACTCTCTATTCTACACATTCATTAAAAATATATGAAACAGGGATTATCAGTTTTTCGTGGAGTTGTTTTAAGAGGTAAGTGGATATAAGTGATATCTGCTGTATGTTTTTCTTTCATG
Source organism: Protaetia brevitarsis (assembly GCA_004143645.1). Classification (NCBI taxonomy): domain Eukaryota; kingdom Metazoa; phylum Arthropoda; class Insecta; order Coleoptera; family Scarabaeidae; genus Protaetia; species Protaetia brevitarsis. The sequence goes on along the minus strand of RXPK01000029.1, from coordinate 1,636,229 downwards.
TTTCGCAGAACTTTCTTTATTTCTCAGGAGTAGTGGATTGGAAAAAGAAGTTGTTGGCATTTAACTTTACAGCACTTAGAAATTTCTCAGAGGAATATTTTGTCTGAGCATCATTGGCAATGCGTTCTCCAATTTCGCATAAATATTTATTCAAATCATTGGGAGACAGAGATGAGTTTCTCTTTGGGTGGTTAAGTTTGCTTAAAGAGAAAGAACAGTGAGACATTCTTCTTATGCATTACTAGTTATTGTGGAAATGTCGTAAAACGATTCAATAAAAATGTATTACCACCAGCATATTTAGTGTAAAAAGGCAGAACATGAAAAAAAAAATGAGCAAAATCGTATTTAAAGAAATAAGGCTGATCGTTCGTTATTGCTGAATTGTCGTGCTGTAAATCTGATTGCAGTATTTTATACAGGGTATTCCACGTAAGCGGTTTATTAAAAGTTTATGTTGTTGTACAATTTATTTATATTTGAGATTTTGGTACCATTATCTGTTCGATTGGAACTATAAATGTAAAATACTTTTACCAATATCACTTCCGGTTGACCGGAAATGGATGTCAACTTTGTTATTTTAAATAGAATGATCTAATTTTTTTGTTCATTTTTATATTCTACGACCATAAATACGTCAGTTTTCATTAGCTATTCCTATAGCTACATATTGCCGTTTTTGAGTTATTTAAGATTTTCTTTTTTTTTAGTAATTTAATAATAATCAAATCAATAACATTCAAAATGTTGCTGTTCGAACAGTCGTTTCTATTCATATTGCGTTGTGCAAAAGTGTAATTACGATGACATACACACTTATGGTTAGACAATACTGACATTAATTCCATTCAGAGTCACTGCGAACATTTAAACTAGAGCTACTTAGATTGTTCCACAAAGAGTGCTTCAATATCTCGAAATCTATTAAAGATAGGTATAGTGGGTGCTAATACAAAATGATAGGGGATGATATTTACTTTTCAATTTCGAATTAAAATACAGACTATTCCATTTAAGAAAATTGAGTTTTCTGCATTCGAAAATATGTCACTTTGTTTCTCAGTTTTGAACACCATGTATGTTAGAATGCGAAGTGTGCGTGCTATTTCTTAGAGTTATATCTACATACTTACATATTATTACTAAAAAAAGAAAATCTTAAATAACACAAAAACGGCAACATGTAGCTATAGGAATAGCTAATAAAAACTGATGTATTTATGGCCGCAGAATCCAAAAATGAATAAAAAATTATACCATTCTATTTAAAATAATAAAGTTGACGTCCATTTCCGGTCAACCGGATGTGATATTTTGGTTAACGTATTTCACATTTATAGTTTCAATCGAACAGATAATGGTACCAAAATCTCAAATATAAGTAAATAGTAGAACATCATAAACTTTTAATGAACCACTTACATGGAATACCCTGTATTCTAATAAAATACTTCTTTGATATTTTCAAAGCTTAATGCCATATGGCAAAAAAAATGTTTTTTACCTTTGAAACCGTTTGGAGTCTGGTTGCTTTTTTAAACGCAAAATGTTATTAGTTTCCAAAATAGAAATAGTATGCTTTTGTGCAAAGTCGGCCTATATCTTTAAAACGAATATCATTTACGGACCAAAATTTATTAAAGTGTTTATTCAGAATTGTATGTATTTCGCTATTTGACTACGAAACCCTGTATACATCTGAAATCACAAAAATAAAAATTAAATTACGTTTAATATCACTTTATTTGTTTTTAAAATCCAAAAATTAATATTTAAATCCTAATTTTTATTGGGATTTTTACATTACATATAGTGCGATATGAAAGATCAACTGTGTGCCTGATTACTGTTGCATATAATGCTATTCTTGTATAAAGTACAAAGTGTAAGGAGGCCTCGGGTTAGGCAAATTTCTCCCTTTTAAAGCATAAGCTATTTCAAGCCTACGGCCCTACTGTTTCTTTAGTTTAGCAACTGCTAGTACGTAGACATTGTTTTTACTTACTATTACGTTCCACAGATCTCTTCAAGTTACAAGTTCCTAGATGAACTTTGACGTGCATGATTACGTAACGTTCTAATTTCCCCAGTATTTTGCTGCTTCTCCCATGGGTCCTAAAAGTGGACTTCCTTTTTTTGGCAAGATCAATAGTTACTTCATTTTCTTATGGTCCTGTGCGTGAATCCATAAAAGTATTTCATTCACCTAGTCCCTTAATACCTCCTAAATAGTCTCAATATATGGGTTCAACAACTTAATAGCTGCCTGACCCTTGAATATTATAACCATCTATTGCTTTCTGTGGTTACTATTAATATTAAATTGGATTCGTGTTTCAATAGTAACTATATCGGCTTAGACAATACTTCCCTATTTACCCAATTTTTGGAAATATTTTGTTCTAGGCCCATATGCTCTTAATCCAGATTTCGCTACATTTTGGATTCACTCATATGCTATTTGATAGCACTTCTGTTTGTTTTCAAGATATTGCTTTGGTCATAGTTGCTTTTGTAGCTTTGTGGAGGAGCATACATATACAATTGTAAAGATGTAATTGGCAAGCCAGAGTCCTTCTCAGAGCTATCTTGATGATGACAGCAAACACATTGCCGACATGTAGAAATAAATAATTTCATAAGCGATCGAAACAGCTCAAGCACCAGTTTATGATTCCGCCCATGCTACCTCTCTAATAAAGAAAAACACACTATAGGAATTTAATATTGCAAGGAAAGTTAATTTGGCTGTCCACTTATGTTGTCAATGTAGTGTTTAGGTAACTGGAAATAGGTCCATAAGTGAGTGATTCTATCCAATGTTCTTTTAATTCCTGCAAATATAAACCTACTATCGTTGCCTTAAATAACTTGAGGCAGTGTCTTCTCGATTGTTGCAAGCGGAAAAAAAAGCGAGTAAAATATTTTATTATTTTCTTTCTCTCGATTCATCATGTAATATAATGTTTATGCGTCCGTAGAAAACAATCAATACGTAGCGAGATATAAACATCCTAACAAAACCCATCTACATATCTCTGTTATACGTACATGCAATCAAATAAATGGAACATCCTGACAAACCCCAATAAAAAAACGGAAATCATTACCCGCTGAAGGAAAGCATTGTCGAAATCTCTGAGTGAATTGTACCTCGGAACCAAATTTCTTTTGTCTTCGAAAACATTTTCTACATCAAACAAAGAAGGCGGATAAAATAAATTACGTAGGCCCTTTTTCAAAGAGAAAATGTTTGGTTCAGTGGGAACAGTCTGCAATACGGGTAATGCATAGATTTATAAAGTGATAAAATATAATTAATCATTTATTCATTCGGTGTTACACTTGTAATGCAGCGGTAACGATGAAAGGGGAAAAATAAATGAGTTCCGAAATAGCATTAGAATATGCAAATTTATTGCTTGATAAAGCGTCCAAAATTTGTAATGTAAAACATACAAACATGTAGAATACAACTTGTTCCACAAATCATTATTAAAAGAATTAATTAAAATCACCGATAACAGGATTAAATATCGTGTAATAAACTTGTCAGATATTTCAGATTATTTGACTTTATGCTAATAGATGTAGCACGAATATTAATACTCCTGGAGAAATGAAAACGAGCAGCAAATTAATTAAACTTTTTTGATCGTAAGCAATTAATTTTTTCTGAAAAGGGGTTTTTTTTAGAAAAGGGCTTGCTTGTATATGTGACTTTAATATAGTTAATAAAATCCTTTGTTATATTAAATACAGGGAAAGAAGTAATTTAATTTAAAATTCAGTTCTAACTAAAAGCTTGAAATAATAATTTTTCAATATCGCCTCACCGGAGCATATAGCATATCTCATATTGCTTTTATTTCTTAACTTTTAATGATGTTAAATAATATCGTTATCTTTGTTTGTTCCTTAGAAAACTTTAATCATCAGCTGTCTCTTACATTCAAGACGTTTCTTAGAAAAAATATAAAATAGGAATAAATGCAGCTTGGTTTCTAGACTGTTCAATATTACTACCGGCTCGCACGTAAGTCAGAAAATCTCTTGTAATGATTGCGCCAGGTATCTTTAATGAGATGGGTCTCGTTACTTTCCGTATATTAATTGAACTGGATTTTCTAGTCATCTTTTACGATTTACCTTAGCTACCTTACCATAGCTAGTATATAAAGGTTAGTATTTACTGCATAACAGATAATATGTAGGTAATACACAACGTGCTTCCGTGGCCGGTAACAGAAGTTAACAGTTGCACCTTCAAATGTATGACTTCTACAAGAATAATTCTTCATTGTGAAGTTTGTGATGTCACACAATCTGTAGATTCTTCTTTGTAATCGATAAAATGATAAGTAAGGCTCAGTGTTCATAGAAGCATAACCGAAATAAAGAAATCTTCACGCTTACTATATATTATCGATAGAAAGCTTCGTAAAGAACTTTGCAGGTAGCGAATTATACACGATATTCCTACTTACAAGAAGAAGAACTTGCATTATTAAAATTTATTATAAATTGTATAGAACCAAGTAAACTAGTTTCTGTTTCAGCTGACAAACTGTTTTAAAAAGTGCCATTGACTTTCTGTAGTCACTGATTACCAGGTATTTTCGTTAATATTTTTATCAGATAACAAGATACATACAGGCGCTCCACATTCTTAAATGGCTATCGATATACACCAAACTTGGAGGTGTTCAATAAATCTAACCCTAAATCACAAATTGTTTGCATAGTAACATACGATTTGTGTTCAGCGGCATTGTCCTGTAAAAACAAAACATTTTTGGACATACATAACTTTAATTTCTGGTAATTGTTCAACCCTTATCCAGAAAATCATGATTACTCCATCGCAATCCCAAAAAAAACTGAAGCATTCCAGAAAATTTTGAACACGAAACTTCTTAGGCCTTGGAGAACCAGAATGTTTCCATTCCATGGATTATTGTTTTGTTTCTGGGTTGTAGAAATGTACCCAACTTTCATCCACAGTAACAATACGTTTAAGAAGTCTGCATCTTTTCCAAACCGAGCACAGATCCAACGCGGTGCTTCCATACTTGCGTGCTTCTGATCAACATTCAGACATTAGGGGATTCATTTTGCTGAAATTTTTCTCACGTTCAAATCGACGTGAACTATATGATGGACGCATTCATATGAAATATTCAGTGCTTCAGATATTCGTTTTAGCCCAATTCGACAGTCTGACAGAATCATATCATGAACTGCATCAACATTTTCGGGGACGGATGGAGAAACTGACCTTCTAGATCGGTGCTTATCTTCAATTCAGTTTTTAAGGGTCGCATACGAAGGATATTTAGGGTATTAAGCATATCTTCGTAAAGCTGCTTACCTCTTAACCTCTTCAAATGCGAGTACTTGGTGATGGCTCGATACTCCAATTTTTGGATTTTCACAATTTCTGTCGACATCCTTTTTTTTCAAATTTTATTGCGCAACTTTGGTTTAACTTTTTGACGTGAAACTTTACACTGACACTTTTAACTTCGTTTGGCTCTTTACTGGTAAATGTAAAAAGCTCCTTCCAAGCGTCCAAGGTAGTGATGAGCGATATTTCACGAACTGTGATTCTTTCACGGCGATTGGAGAATCACGGATTACGGCCATGAGTGCAGAATTCTAAAAGCAGTGATTCATGATTGCTATAACGACCAAGGGCGACGCGCGACTGCGCACAGTAAATCGTCGATCACTGCGTTGCCTATTGAAAATGGAATATATCAAATCGATGAATGAACGTACATATTATATCAGCTGGAAATGACGGAGGTTATCTTCTTACAATATATTTATGTTTTTCAAATGTAAATATTGATTCTCTTTTATACCATTATATTATATCTGTAACTATATAAGAAATATGTATTTATTTTTACCTACAGTGTAATGGCCCCTAATAGCAAAATTTAAATTTCCCACAATTATTTTTAGGAACTTCAACATTGAAACACGAAATTACCAATGACTTTGTATTAGATTACAAGATTAGTTACTTTGATGTCTTTCTGTTGAAGTTACTAAGGATAATTCGGGCAATTTAAGTCTTGCTACTAAAGGAATATTGTATTATAAGATTAAATATATATTATTAGTTTTAAAGTACTAATTCAAAAATAAAAGTATTTTTATTAAATTGTAGGTAGTATTAATCACAGCTTTTTTGAAATTTTCGCTCACTTTAAGAATTATATCTGTATTTTATCATTGTAAATGTTACAAAATGAAATTAGCTTTATTTCATTTTTTATATTTACTATTTGTCTTAATTTTGAAAAGAAATGTATATTCAAATCTTTGTGTTAATATTCTCCTTAGAGAAATATGTAGATTTACAATATTTTTCTCTTATATGAATTTTATAAATTTTTCAACTTTGTCAAATTTTACTTTGTCTAATGCTGTGTTATAATTGTTATTAAAACATAAAAATAGGATTAAATTTAAAAATCATAAAAAATATTTCTGTAGATCTAATTGTCTATGGAAAGCCCAAACCCAGGCCGTATAAATCATTTTAAAATATAAAGAATCTCTTCGTAATGAGCGAGATGAAGTATAAAAGGCATTATAACGCATCTTTTTTCGTAGGTGGTGCATCAAGCCGTAGCATTACCTCTAATAGTTAATGATATATACTAATATTTATTACTCGCTTTATTTCTTCAGCGTGTGCTACACTTTATTTATTGTATTACGGACTAATGGTTTAAGGAGAGATTTCTTCAAAAAAAAATGTAATAAATGCTGTTGCCGAAAAATACTCCATAAAACAAACTCGCAGTACAACTATAGACACATCACAGGAAGATGAAGATGATTTCTCAATTTGGAATCATTTAATAAGTCTATATCGGCAGCACAACCTCGAGTTACGGTTGCATCAAGTGCAATAATGGAAATTCAGCGTTACCTCGAAGACGAAATAGTCCCTAGAAATGTAGATGCATTGCAGCAGTGTTCAAACCATAAATATAATTACCTAAACCTTTCTTTAGTTGAAGTTTTGCGCTTTGGCATCATCAGTTCCATATGAATGAATATTTTCCAAAGTTGGACAAATCCTCAGCGACCGTAGAAATGGCCCAAGTGAAAAAAGGCAAATATGTTACTTTTTTAAACTCAAGTTTTAAGTTTAAGTGTTTATTCGAATATCTAGAATATAAAACATTCTTGCTTTTCGCATTGCAGTTATGTTAGCTATGTGTATTACAAATTTATAAAAATATAAATTTGAGTTTTTCTTTTGATATATAAATGTTTTCCAAAACAGAAAATGTGTATGGTAACTCTAACGCTGCGAAAAGAAAAACTCGTCACCTCCTAACCTTACTAACCCATGAGCAGTATACTCAATACACGAATCACGATTAACGATTATACTAACATATGATATCAATGAGTCAAGACAGTGATCGCAATCACCGTTTATAATCACCGATATTTATAAATCACATTCACGACTCACGACGTGATTTAAGAATCACCGTTTCGCTCATCACTAGTCACACAAAACATAGGTATACAATCCACAAGAGCTAGGTTAATTCAGCAAATTTCTTTCATTAATGAAAAATCATAACGTTTATTATATATACTTTCAGCCCAATGGTACATACAATAGTTCACATTGAAACTCCCCTTCAATTTTCAAGGGAATACAGAAACATGATTTAATCAATTTGCATTGACGAAAATGTGAAACAATTTTTAAGGCAAATATTTTATCAGCAACCACCTCGTCTTCACGGACCGCTAGTCATTTATTTTATTACGAACTAGATTGTGTTTTCAACCCTGAATAGGTATCGATACCAAAGAAACTAAATTAAAATCACACAGTTACCATACGATGAAAGTATACTCCTAATTACCACGGCTACTACGCAAATTAATTAATGCCCAATATTGAATACTGGATTTACAAACAAGTATAAAGACAAAATAATAATTACATTAATGTGAGCGTAATTTACTATATGGAACATAACAGTATATGTAAAATTATAACTAATTATTGTGTTTTACTACTCCGTATAGAAATAGTTACTTATAATCAACAAATTTATTTATTTATAGAAATCATCAGAGTTAATATCCAGTATTATTATTACAATTATTATTAAATTGGATAATGCAAAGTATTAACTTTATATACCCATGTTAATATAATGCCTCATGATTATTGTATCTTCAGATAGGATTCGTATGGGCTAATCGCACATATATTACAACGGTGATGCAGGCGGCCTGACTATTGGGTGTGATCGTGAGGACCAAACCGGCCACGGTGCGGTGAGGAAACATCTCGTTTTAAGAGCGCCTTTTTTATCGATTACAGTAACTCTCATACGAGACCTGCCAGGTGCGTCTGCCGATCACATTTATATCGAATATGCGTTACAAAGTAGTAAAATAAGTAATAGAGCCATCTTTGCGATAATTTTCGTATTAGAATATATCCATATAGGCACACTAATTATACTATGAGGTTTTCTACTCAATGATAGGCATAATAATAAGATCAATTAGCATAGATATCAGTTGCTATCCCATATTTAATATACTATACAGGTACACTCTGAGCTTTTTTAAGTTCTGGGCATATTTTGCAATTCTATGAAAGATTTTTATAATCGTTTAGCGTATTTTTTACAATAAAAGGAGGCCACTTCGAAAGTTACTTTGATTTTAATTTCCTAGTGTTTATGTAGCCCACTGCTATTTAATTATCGTTATAAAATTTCAAAACAAATTGTGACCTGTATTATAACCAAAAATATTATTAAAGGTGTGTGAACTATGAACCCACGGGATTCAAACACTTGAGATGTGTTCACAACTGAATAGGTTTGCTGATTTTAGCATTAGCTTCATTCACAACCGCAGTAGTCTGTTCAATGTTTTTAGAAACATGTTGATCCTGTGAACTATCTTAACTATTAGGTGATAATGAAATTACTTTATTAAAATGGAATCTTGGTGTTAATTGTTTATTTTATGAAAGGTTGCTTTGGCTTATACATTATACCATTGTTTGCAAGACATTCACTTGTCCTTTTTGACACGAAAATTATGGTCACTGTATGGTCAGAGTGAAAACAAATTACGAAATAAACCATATTTCTTTGTTTACCAAAGCACCAAACAAAATAACATGGTATATCTCCTTAAGTATTATACAATTACTAATTGCGACATGTGGTTATCGAGAAGGATACTGTATCCAATCAGATGAAAAATAGACTCCGCGCTTTCATAAAAAAAAACAGCAGATTAATATATAAAGGTGATTTTTTTTTAATTTTAAGTCGTTTAAAATGATACAAGCAGATGAACATTAAGACACTGTATATGTATAAAATATTGTTCCTTTGATTTTCATTGTTTGACCTTTCTACGTAGGTATGGCTGCTATTTGTGAAATGGTTGACAGAATGTCAAAGGTAGAAACGAGTGATGTTTAAAAAATATAAATCACTGATTGAAATTCTCTGCTTCACTCGTCAATGGAATGTGAAAATAACTTTTGCGACAAAAAATACATGCAGCATAAAATTTGAAATGTGTTGTAGAAAAAAAAAAAACAAATGCCACATAGGCTCGACAGTAATTCGAATATATTGCGAAAGTATACGAAAATAATTGAAGAGAATTATCGATTTTTAAATGGTATGCCCATAACGTGAATGTAACCCAACTTTCCCGAGAAAATTTATTGAGTTATACACTTCTATAATATACACCACCTACTCTATTTCTGTACACTTCCATCACATATCAAGCTAAACTCTGATAAAATTGTGAGCCACACTGGCAAACAGGAAACTTGATTATGATGTTTATGAAAGTTTTACGAAATATACTATTATCTAACCTCATCATTAATTATTTGTTTGACAATTCGGTATGTAATAACTGTAGCGTACATGTAGGTCCAAAATAGGCACATCGGCTACTATTGAATACGTATACAGCATTCAAAATAAGTCAGGAGTCGGTGTGTCTCCTTAATTATAAGCGGAGGATTTGTTTTCGAATAAACTTTAACAAACCTTTCCCTATTGTTATTGGCGCTCGTGAAAATTTTTGTCTCCTGGGAACAAAATAGGTGCTATTTTTAAGTGGTAGACCATGATGATGACCACGTGATTACTTATGCATCCTTGGTGTGGTGGACAAGGATGCTGCAGTAAACTGCTATAACTAAACCTAGCAAGATACAGAGGCTTGCGTACTTAGGAACAATAAGAACAATGAAGACCACTGCTACCACTACGGTATCAATCGAATACTTCCTAGACCTCTCTCATTTCCATTTAGAGTAAATGAGGAAGGTCACTTTAAATAGAAATGAGGGAAGCAATGAGACATCTCAGATTACAAGAACTACCAAGTGGCAGATATGTATGATTGAAACACATTAATATTGTCCATCATGTTGAAGATAACCCTTTAGGAATGAAGACCAGGTGATTTCCATATATCTTTTTAGCAAAAATTTCTAGATGCAAATCACGGTTCTAATACGCTGCAGTCAGTCTAACTACAAAGAGAAGTTCGAAGAGTTAATCTGGTTTACAGATAGATCGAAAACCCAAAAACTAGAACTGAAACAAACAGCGAGGCAAGGAACACAATGATCGTTCTTTCACTAGGAAAATATGCCATAGTCTCTCAAGCAGAGGGATACACAATATTGCATTGTGCAACAGAAATCAATCGTAGGACTTACAAAAGTAATCAAGGTTGGTTTGAGAATATATTTGGTAACTGAATAGCCTGCAATAAAGTCACTTTACTGTGGTTGCCCTGACATTGGGCAATTGAAGGAAATGAAGAGGTCCAGGAATTATAGAGAAAGGGATAGTAGGCTTCATATATAGGCACAGAATACTCTTACATAACACAAGAGCAAGTAAGGAGTTGGGTCAAACAGAAACAGAAAAAAACGCGTAATAATACAACCAGGCAAATTCATGGAAGATCTTTATTACGGGACCAATGAACTACTACAGCTCAACAGGCATCATCGTAACGGGTCTCCCTATAGGACACGGTATACTGTACAGGGACACCTACAGAAAATTAGAAGTAAGATACCTACTATAGACTTTGTAAAGGAATAAAAGAGAATACTGTGAGTGCGAGGCAAAAAGGCGGGCATTTTTTGCCAAGTCAAAAATGAATCTAGGGAATTACCTTGATCAACCAATCAGATATGTACATGTTAGTGCAGAGTACTAGGAGACTGCAATGGCTGGTATACTTTATTGGGCAAACGAAATGGAAGACTAAATCTAAAAAGCCAAGAGGCTGCAGTGTTTCCGGAGGCTTCATGGAAGGCGGCCCCAAAACAAAAAAAAAGTACAATTAGCATGTGCAGGCATAACTATAATCTTATAGGTGGAATATCTTATAGGTGAAACACGAGCTATCCAAAAGATGTATCTAATTTGATGTTGGAAGAAGCAACCCAACGACTATTATAGTGTCTGATAGTTAGGCAGTCGTTAAGGTGTCAAGCTCACACATAGGTAGGTTAGGAGTGCTTAGAAAACCTAACTAGACTAGGCAAAAGGAACGACTTCCCCCTTTGAGTTGCAGATTAAAGTTATAGAAGAAAATGAAATCACTAATAATATCGTTAAATAACGAACCGAAACATTATTTTTAGGATCTAAATGCTTTTGCGAGGTAAGCAGCAGTGCAATGCTGGAGAAAATAAGAAATCCTGTAAAACAGAAAAAACCAAATATTGGGGAAATCACCAAAGAATGAGGCAAGTTAAACCTCTTCTGAGAAGTTGTAACCGGTATTCCCAGGAGGTCTCTTAATGCCCGTAAAGGAGGCTTCCGTTAGGCCACTGCAAACTGAAGGAAGCAGAATAACTGAGGAAGTCGAATGTCGAGTACAGTTGTAAATGCAGAAAGAATGAGACGCCATGCATCTTTTAGGTTATAATTAACCCCGCCGTTATACACAGGTTATTGTAAAAATATAGCTTTTGTGATGGGGACTATTTATTAACCTATACCAATAATTCTAGAATAGAAGTAATCATATAACCTGGTGTCTTCAACTCTAATTAAATTTACTGTAATATATAAACAGCATAGTTAAAGCACAGCTTCTATAAAGAGTGTATTTTTTCTCTTTAATGACAACATCACAAATAAAAATAAATATGGAGAGAGATAATAGTGTTATTATTATTATTATTTAGTTCCTTGCGTTTATTACATTTTAATCTTTTTTTTTCAATATTTCTGTTATCTGAGCTTATGAAAAATATGTATCCACATACAAATATTAACAAATGTATTGTTGCAATTCACAAAAACAAAAATTCTTTTGCTAGCAGCAAAAACCATCGATTTTTTTTTAGAAATAATAGAAAATTAGTGAAAACATTTTCTCAGAACATTATTTTTTTTCTAATCTTTATGATTATGGACATTTTTATTAGACTGCTACACTCCAAACGCATTATATTTTGCTGCAGAACAACTAAATGATCGGTCTTTCTACTTCAGAACCAAAAGTTGTTGCCCGCCAAGTGCGCGAATCAGTTTCTTATTTTATGGTCTTTTTTTTTTAATTGAATTGAATTTTAAACCTTGTGCGGCCATCTAGAATTGCGAACGTTATTTACACGAACCCCGTAATTTTGATTAACAGCATTTTTCTTCTCATCTAAAACTAACTTTTATAGTATTTCATTTTACTAGAATATTCCGCACATACTTGTTCATCAACATTTAGTTTTCGCATTAATTGCATTTAGTTTTGGATTTTTAACGCTCATTTGACTCATTAGTGATTACGTATTTCCGACTTGCATGCGGTAGACGACTCCGACTATCCGAACCGAATGTTTATGTGATCTCCATGTATTCTTTGTTAATTCCGCATTAGTAGGTTCTTTCATGCGAGTCACTTATTGTTAGTTAGAAATCGCTTGTTTATGTTATCCCTGGACTGCCAAGAGTGTGTTCTGTGACAGTGAGTTTCTTTACCTGAAAAGATTTTTATTTAAACACTTTCGTTCGACAGTGCGTCAGGTTTCCATCTTAGGTCGTTGGTAAGCGTAATTTTTCTTTTGTATAAAACTTCCCTTTAGTAATATCTGGTTGTGTCCCTTTAAAGGGCGTACTTATTTAGGGCGAGATTGTCCACGAATTCGCCCCCGCAACTCTACTAGTGGAATTTACGAACCAAACACCGAAGTCACTCGCTTCACCTCATCTACCGGCCATCCGCAGTCAAGAATTACTCTCTTTCTCTTTGTATTATTGTATAACTTTTGTATTTTGCCTTAATTAACGGATAACGTAACGATTAGTCTTGTATTTTCCCTTAATCAGCTTATACCGTAATGTAAATCTTGTATTTTTGCAACAATTAATCAGCCTTAAATATATGTTAATATGGATATATTAATCGCCATAATTATTTCGATTTAACTGTTCCTGCGCCTACGACTGGGGTTGCTATTAGCCGGCACCCCGTAACAAAGTATTCCTTGCATTTTGCACACCTTAGTGTAACCTATTTTATTCCCTCAATATCCTCAGTATCGTCCTTCATCATCCTGTTTTATTTTAGTACCGCTAGAGGTGCTGCAGGGGACTGTTTATACCACTGAATGATTTGACAACTACAGAAGTACACCAGTCTGACTCTTCGAGAAATTGTTAGGAAGTTATCCTATTTTTTACAACAAATAAAAGTTACAAATGAAGACAACATATTTATATATATTTAAATATATATTTATTTAAATAACCCCTGACAATATTGTCAGTAAATTGCTGGGTATCTAAATTCATTATTTATATAGCATACGGGTGGTTTTAGATGTCACACGAACGCTATTATCTTTAAATAAATTGTAGCTTCGAAGCGTGTCGACAAAACATGGACGAGAGCAGATATATTCGGATTTGTAAATTATTTATCGTTTCTACTACAAGGCATTAATTATTCTAGCCATACATTATCGTTTTGTGGAAATAGGAAAATAATCATTTTCATTTGGCCCATAATTTAGGTCCGTTATTGACAAGGTCATTTTCGCGATTAATTACTTCCTTTCACGCATTTAAAATTGCTTAATAAATATGGTATTACACATATTTTATATATACTTTATCTGTTTTATGCACTCTCGTTCAAATAAAAACAATCGATTAGATTGCGTTCTTCAGTACAAGCCCATTGTTTTATGATGAAACTTACGGCTGTTTTGTAACACCATTAATCATACGATTTAACAACTTATTGTGCATGTAAAGCCCGACTTAGGATATTCTTTGCCAGCACGATATATAGTATGTCCCGCTTTTCATGAGTCCATATTGTATCTCTGTTGTTACTAGCACGATTTTAATGAAACTTTGATTTCCATTTCCGTTTGAGTTCATTGGTTATGTAATTGGTTATATAAGTTTATTTAATATTGTAATATTTTCTATAAATTCATTTAATGAAAAACTATGTATAATAGTGTGTTTTAGTTTGAATTAAAGTTTAATGAATTAAGAGTTTAATCCAAAATACTGACCGTCAACAGTAATATGTTCTTCGATAAGTGAACTATTTTTCCGCTCTGCCGAGTTATCCTCGCCTATGCATGGATATTCTATCAACATTCATAAAATTATAAAAAGGCAATGCTTTTTTCCTGCAGAATATTTGTATATTTCCATACGTATCTGATATAATTTAAAAATCACATAAACAATCAATTCAAAGTATCAAGTTGTTTCACAATTGTTAACACAAAAGATGCATATCACGGAAAACAGATGATAAATAACTTACGTTTCAGAAAAATCATGTTTTATAAAAGAATAAAGACTATCAAGCAAAAAAAAAATCATTTAATTTATTAAAACAAGTATTTTGATGTAAAATGTAGTTATTTAATTCAGATATCATCAAAATTTTGCTTTAAAATAAGAATCTAATTTGATAAAAATGACATAGATCAAACTATGGACATCTATGGCAAAAACAGAAAATTTTAGCTTTCAAATAAATCTGTAATCAGCTGTCAAATAAGATTAATGGAAAATTAATTGATTTCAATACAAATCACTTATTATATACTTAAGAATATTTGGATGAGATATAATTTTTACTTTAAATGTCAAAATAATTGATAACGAGAAGTGCCTTGAAGTTGGGAATATTCAATGCCAATCGGGTTACCAACGTTTGATGACCGACAAATGCACCGTAATATTTGGGTAATACGAAGATTTTGAAAAGCCATGATCTAAAAAAAGTCTAGAAAAAAATTGGAAGGAGAGACGCGCGAGTAAGAATAAACCGGAGTACGTTTTTTGGAATTACTCCTAGGGAAAAATTAAATTTGCACGCGAAATAAAAGGTTTTCACTCACCAAAAAGTGACCAAAAATTTAAAAAGAAATTATTCAACGAAAGTACCGTCATAATAAGTGAAAATTTACAAGCAAGAATATAACTTACCAAGGCTATTGAAGCAAAAATTCAAGTTCTAATCATTCTGGAAAAAAGGAAATCATCCAGCAAGACATTTTCAAGCCCAGAAAGATGTAGAGAGAACCTAGAAGGCACCACATCATTTAAAAGGACTGGACGACAGGATATTCTGAAGATTGCAGTTTCAAGGAAGAATTCTCCGAAATAAAAAAGGCCTGCATTTTTCATTTTATAACACACCGGTGATTAAGTACTCAGAATTCATATCTACAACGAATAATCTAATATATATGTATATGTTTTTTATTATTACAATATGTATACCTTCCTACATTTACAAACTTGATGTTAATGTTGAAGATTGATTGTATTATTGCGATAATTTATCACGTTTTTGCATAGAATTTTCAAACAATAATTATATAAGAGGAAAACATTAGGATATACATACATTTAAATTTCGCGCTCTTAGCTTGCGCTCCCTATGAATTGGTACGAAAACCTTTTCAAATCGGCCACCACCATATTACACTGGCGTAGCATTTTTTTATTATAGATTCCTATCTCAAGTGTATCTAATCTCTGGCTGTAGGTAATTGCTTAATTTTCACTTGCTTTCACCACCCATACTAGCCACACATCACCTTAGAACTACCAAATTCTACACTATTGTGTCAAACGGTAATAAAAGGTTCCCTTGGTATCATACAGGATGTCCAAAAATTGGTGAACAGCCTGTATATTTTTATATTGATGAGTGTAGAATTAAATTTGCTCTAATATTTCCTTTACCCATCTTACTATTACAATCACAGTTTTTCACATATTTAGTGTTCAGAAAACCCATTTTAGTGCAATTTATAAACAAAATAGTGAGAAATATTCGAATCTAAAACTCAAGGTACGTACGTCTTTAGTAACGTGCTTCATAAATTATTTATAAACCATACTTATATATAGATTTTACGTCATATTTTCTGCAAGCGTGTTTTCAAACAGAAGACCAAGCGAAAGTAAAGAAAATAAATTAAAATTATACTCCGTTTCGGAATAGATTGCCTTATTAAGGCCCTGCCTGAAGTTCTTCTCATTATACTTTTGCGTGCAAAAGCGCCACATGTTTATACTAATTCGTCAAAAGAATAAAATTTTAATAAAACCCTTCTCTGCCTGAGCCATGAGGAAGGAGAGAAAACAAAATAATTACAAAACCACCTGACCTGAAACAAATTAATCCTCGCACAACTAGATAAGCTCCTTCTGAATTCCTCTCTCGGTCAATTCTTTTATTACTTTCTTACGAGCTCGTTACTTTCGCCAAAGAAATTATCAAAAGAAAATTGTTTTAACCTACTCGGTTCGGTATTCAGAGACTAATTTGTAATCAGAGAGCAGTTAGTCTTCCAGATAAGATCCGCGCTAAAAGAGCTTTCCCAACTAAAGCGGTGAGATATTAAAAGATTTACGAGCACTTTCTCTTTCGAAGTGACTGCAATAAGTCGTGTTTGTACTCTAAACCTTCTTACTCTGAATTTCTCTTAATTAACTCTGAAAAATCGCACAAATACTCAGGGCCTCGGTGAGTTCCCTGGTGTATTTTATGAGTTCGCCGTGTTGTGTCGTTAAGGCTTTTGGCTATTCTGTGTAAGTATATCGCACAGTCAGTTGCTGTTGTATAATTTTATCGCGAAAGAGTGCTTATACTTCGAAACAAACAGCCAAGAGGTTTAAACATTATATTGGTTAATTCATATGTAATGTGTCGATTTCAAATCGTTTATCTAAAAACTTAGCGTATAGGTTTTAACTTGATCTTCTTTTCAGTGGAAATGAAAAAGAAATTGGTATTTTAGGAACTTTAGAACACCAAACAATGACGCCCTAACGGGCCTTTAAAATTAGTAGGTACAGTTTAAAAAGCTTCTACATTTCTTTGTATTGAATCAACTTGCTGTTATTGCTACGTAGTGTTGGGTACTTTTTTTGGATATTTTGAATCATTAAAAGTTAATTATCGATAGTAAACTTTACTGGAATCGCCCTAGTCGTACTAGATTCACAGGAAGGTCACGTTAAGTGGGTATAGCTTGCCAAACAAGATACTCAAATGTTCAAGGTCTAAGCTTTCGCAATCATTTATTGCTTCATCAGAAAATTAGCTACAAAGAATACAGTCAGTACAAACTCACAAATTGAGTGTACGTTGGTAGCGATAACATAAAGCAACGTAGTGTGACCTGGTGTTGTAAGTATTGCGATGATTTCAATAATCGGAATACCCCAGTCGGAAGACCATGATATTCTGAATAATATTCCGATTCCATATTCCAGCAGACATACTCGTATAAGAATGCACGTATTTGGATGATTTCAATAACACTGGTTAACAATATTTTTGTCCCAAGCACAAAAATGCCTGATTTCCATATACTTTTGCATGCTGAAATCAATTATGTTTTCAGAATTTCTCCATCACCTTTAGTTTTTATGTTCCAGGATATTCGCGTATCCAACTAAAATGTGCATGCATAGATATGTAGTGTGAGAGAACATGTCTTGACGTTATTTCAGTTGTCGGCTGGAGCTCGGAACTGATCAAGCAGCATGATGCAATGCTTAATGTTTGAACATGTCTTAACGTGTTAAGACCTGCATTTTCCTATTCCTAGATAGCATCTCTTGTTATTTCAGTTGTCGGCTAGAACTCGGCGAATGAACATATATGCTGACGTTGTTAACGTTTTAAAGAGTGTTGCGTTGTGGTGCGTTCAGCCTATAGTGCTTAGTGAAACCGCAAACATTTGCCACCTGTAAAAGCCATGCAATGTATAAACCATCGGAACTGTTTTTGCTACACTTGTGCGAATTGATATTTAAATATTAAAAAACTGTCTTCTTCACATCTTTCCTTAAAAAATTGCTATGAGCAGTATTCAAGTGTAAAGTAGATGACAGAAGGTAAACTCCCCATATCTGCTATGTTACGGGTGTCACTTTCTTACAGCTTGGGTAAAAGGTAAACGAATATGCCTTTTGCTATTTCGTATAATTTGGAGGGAACCATCAGATGATATTACCGATTGCTATTTTTGTCTTACAAATATAAGTGGTATGACTTCTAAATCCAATCATACTGCAAAATATCCTAATATTCTATCTGCACTGAAACCAATACCTCACAGTCCAGAATTACCTATGCCCTAAACCTCCACAAAACATGACACTAAGCGACGAAAGTGCTGATGGCGAAGTAAACAAAGAAAGATTTGCAGGCAACAATATGGATTTGGATCCAACATCTCAACCAGATTCGTCTTGTTGTACGCTACATCTTCTAAGACAAGAAGACCTCAACGACCTGGTCTGCCATTTAAAGTTGTCTAAGAAGCAAGCCGAACTTCTAGGTTCCAGATTAAAAGGCTAGAATCTTCTTCAGAGCGTAACAAAAGTTGCTCGTTTTCGTAATCGCCATGCAGAATTTGAGAATTTATTCTCTATGGAAGAAGGACTTGTATTTTGTAATGACATCCGTTCTCTTATGAAGAAGCTTGATCATGAATGTAATACAGATGAGTGGCGTTTGTTCATTGACTCTTCCAAATTAAGCTTGAAAGCAGTACTACTCCACAATGGAAATAATTTCCTATCTGTTCCTTTGGCTCATTCAAGCGATTTGATATAATCTTATGACAACATGAAGCTTCTTTCGAAAAAATTAAGTATAACGACTTTAAGTGGAATATTTGTCGCGATTTGAAAGTTCTCACCTTTGGTGGACATGCAACTCGGTTACACAAAGTATTGTTATTTCCTCTGTGAATGAGACAGTAGGGATTGAAGAAATCATTATAAAAAGAAAGAGTGGCCAAAACGAACTTATTTACTACTTAAGGTATTTTTGTAGGACCCCAGATCAGACACCTACTTCAAAATGAAAAATTTGTTGAGGCGCTAAATGGAATTGAAAAAGCAGCGTGGTTGTCTTTTAAGGAGATTTGCGATGGCTTCCTATAAAGCCATGAGTTGCAACATGAGTCTAAAAATACAATTTCTTGACTTCCACGTGGAGTTTTTTCCCAAAAACCTTGAAGCAGTCAGTGACGAGCATGGCGAAAGATTTCACCTGAGACATTCTAGTCATGGAGAAGAGACACCAAGGTAAATGGAGCTCTACTATGTTGGCAGACTATTGCTGCAGGCTGAAGAGAGATGTTTCTGGTGCAAAGCACAGGCAAAAGACATATATCAGCACATTTTCCAAGTAAATATATGACTTTGTACGTCATTTTTTCATGATCTACAGAAATAATGGTATATACTTGTCTAGCAAAATTCATTTGCTTTGAACTCTGAACCCTGCCTGATACAAAAATTCTAAAACAGATATGGAATAAGTGTAAAAAGTACTACCAAGTACACACACCTCACCACGTGGGACGAAATAAAATCGGAATAATTTACACGGAGCGCGGTGGAATACGGGATCATATTTCGTATTTATTTACGTAACTAAATCTCTATCAAACTTATTTGCAACAAAAGTTTACTATTTTTTCTTAATAAAAAATTCTGCAGATTACTAATACAGTGTGTCATTGAGTGAATGTGACTGTGTGAT
Organism: Protaetia brevitarsis; assembly: GCA_004143645.1. Lineage (NCBI taxonomy): Eukaryota > Metazoa > Arthropoda > Insecta > Coleoptera > Scarabaeidae > Protaetia > Protaetia brevitarsis. The sequence continues at coordinate 1,616,102 of RXPK01000029.1, read as the reverse complement.
TTAAGTGTACACAACGTTTATGAACAACAGACACCGCCGGTCAGTCTGGAAAAGGAAGTCAAAACCGGAAAGCTGAAAATTTCCAAAAATCACAACAATTTTATACGGAATAACGTAATATGGATAGCTGGCCTGCAGAATTGCCGGTAGTTCATTCGGTATGCAAATTTTGGATATTTGGAATCATTCGAGTCCGAATCATCCGATTCCGAATCGGATTCTAAGAATGGGAATCATCCGAACATTTCCATAATCGAAATCATCGAATATTTTAATTCGGATATTCACAACACTAGTGTGAACAACATGTTAAAATATTTGAAAGTTGCAATTTAAAATTAAAACGATGAAATTACGAAAACAGTTCAGGAGAACGCCAGACGGCGTGCTCATAACAACGAAGGGGCGAAAACCAAGGGGTTGAGGAGCGGTTGGCAACACGGCGGTTGGCAACCCGGCAAACGGCACCAGAATTACGGGACGTCAGGAATAACTGGAAATCTATTTTTATTATTGATTTCCATTTATTCTCGCTATAACTTCCAAGATTGCATTGTTTCATAAACCTACTGTTCATCTTCGCCAAGTACAACATACATTCATTGAACAAATTATACTATAAATGTAAAGCCCCTGTATCGTTATTCCTGAGATAAGATGTTGTCTATTCAATCCCCTGCTCTCAATGTGAGTCAATCTAAATTGGACACACATCATAATATCTTAAAAATAGAGTTAGACAACACATGAATGATTGTACCCGGCTGATGGTCTAGTGGCTTATACGCTTGGCTATCAGTCGCAGGGTCCTCGGTTCGAACCCGACGGACTGCTCTCAGAGTGAGGCTTTCGTGGTTTTCCTCACTCCAAGGTGAATGCTGAGAGATGAACATCTTAAGACGTTCCACGGGCGCAGGCGTAATAATAACTCATGGCTGGGCCGATGCTCCTGTAACTGGCGAAAACTTTTGGGGATGCCAAGGCATGAATTACTATTATTATTATTATTATTATTGTAAGAACTGACCAGGCACTAGTAATAAGTCAGCCTTGGTTAACCATCATGGTAATACAGGACGTCTTTTCAACTTTGATGGTTTATCAGTGTTAATCACTAAACGTTCTTATTACAAGAAACTTTTTTGGAAATGTATTATATCCACATAAATAAAAATAGTATTACTTTACGTAGTGATATAAACAATTTCAGTAAAATTTACTCATATTTTTTTGAAATTGATAGTATTGTACATAATAAGTACTTTGTGGTCTTCTTGTTGGTCCTTGCTTTTCGATCACTCTCTGTATTGTGGACACAGTGTATATTAATAGCCTTCCGTAATTCTGGTGCCTTTTGTGTTGCCAACCGCACCTCATAACCTCTCCGGGCTTCGCGCCTTCGTTGTTACGTGCACGTCACTTGGCCTCCTTCCGATCTTGTTTTCGTAATTTCATTGTTTCAATTTTCAATTTTAAATTGTTACCTTTAAGTATTTTAACATGTTATATTGTTCACGCTACATCGTTTTATGTTATCGCTACTAACGTACACTTAATTTGTAAGCTCTTCGCTTGTTTTGCTGAAAATTTCTAACTGGTTGCATTCTTTGTAGCTAATTCTCTGATAAGGCAATAAATGATGCAAAAGCTTAGAACTTTAATATTTGAGTTTCTTGTTTGAACCTTGGTTGGTATCCCCACTTAACTTTACCTTCCTATAACATTGAAATCGATGAACAGATTCAATAATCACATTAGGTTCACGTGATCAGACTCATGTCGTATGCACGCACTTTATTTATGAAATGCTAAATAATCATAATTCATCCTAAACTCCACACTGCACTTAAGGGTACTACACGAGGCTTTTTAATACTAACTGTTTTTTGTTCATTATAACTATTACTTTCGCCTTTTCTGTGAATATCATCATTCTTTATAGCGCCTTGTTCCCTATATTTACCTTATGCTGTAATCCTTCTTTGCTTCTTGACACTATTACTGCATCATCGCCACCTCTAATATTTCCACTCTCTAAAAATTTCGATATCCAAGTCTCCTCAGTTGGAGTTGACATTATTTAATAACATGACTGAGCAACACATTGAACAGTAATGGGTTTATAACACCTCCCTGCCTTAGTCTTTATCCTGCGAGAAAAGTTTTTGACTTTACATTCTGATATATCACATAATTATTATTGTCTTTGTATTGGGACTTAATTGTTTCAATTTTCTGTCGACTTACACCTGCCTGCTCCAGGATCATCCATATTCTCCTTTTACTCTCTCAAAAGCTTGTTTATTAAAGGATATGGATAAATAAAACAATTATGGCCTGGGATGCTCGGCTACCTGGACCCAAATTCTTTTGTATTACGAGTCTAAATTGCTTCTCTTGTTAGTTACTTTGCGCTGCTTTTGCACTAAATCTCTGCCTTAAGTTAACTAGTTAGCTATAACTATCTTGAATTATAACGCGTTACTGCTGTTAGCTTCCCTATACTTTCCTCGCAGCTAATGTTTCTGATTTTCGCACCCGAAATACAGATAACAAATAGGAAAATCTCGCAAATTCATCCACACGTACACTAAGTGCTTTAGAAGTTCTAAATCCCTGCGAACTTTGGTGTGGAACGTAAAGTACGACTAATAAATAATTGTGTGTTGAAAAATAAACAGTATCAAAATACAGAAAAGAATTATAGGTTTACCATTGTAAACAAATATGGGGCAAATCAAGGCACGCGACGTTTATACCTGTACTTACATGCGTTTCTTCAATTAAATTTCCGTCTAGCTTAATTCGAGGTGGTCACGCCATTAGCTGCAACTTTATCGTTTAGAAAAACTCTGAGGAGGAATTGTTCTAGATCACCCATTAAATAAAAAATAGCAAATAATTAGCAATAGGTAAGCGACTAAATTATAACAAATTCCAAATTAAAAGTATTAATTTTTTCGAAAAAAACCCTTGGACAAGTCGATTTTTATTTTTATTTTTTGGATGCATCTCTTCCCTATGTAATTTTAATACACTTGCATTTAATTCTCTAAGTGATAACAAAATGTAAATATCTTACCAATCTTTGAGGAAACAAATTTGATGTATGGGGAGCTTATGTCTGTCTGGTAATTTTAACACAACAGATGTTTCCAGATGTTATGCTAAGTTTTTGTCGACGATTTTGACACTTGGATGTCAATGCAAGATTTCAAGAAGGCATCAATCGTATCCGCAACGATCAGTAAACATGTTGCTGCGTAATAATAATCAGCAATTTTCATAGCAGATATTTACATTTTACAATAAATGTGGAACAGGAGCGTGAAATTTCTCGAATTCATAGTTTTACATGGCGTCATAAAGTTATTTCTGTAAATCATTGGTTTATCGCTGGGCGACACCTGTTAGATTAGAAGTTTGGTAATTATTTATGTCATATGTAATATATGAGTTAATAAATATAGGTGTAAAAGCAAATAGAACCCCAGAAATAATATAGGGTGTGTCAAATTTTCTACCTTTGTTGAGGTTGATTGTTACGTATTCGGAATAAACAAAAAATGCTGGCCGTCTTAAATTGAACAGGAAAACTTGTAATGTAATAATAAAATACTACGTGAACTGAATGAAGGCCTGGGATTCGCCTCAATGCCATTCGTGCAGGCACTTCAGAATTTTCATATATAAAGCAGATCCACACTTTACTCACCATGATTTCCACATCTAAGCTAAATAGCTTAGCGAATCGACACAATTTCAAGTTTCAGTAGACATAATCTTTATTGGATGACCGAGGCACATACACAACGCCTGGAGAGACATAGTTAACAAAAAAATCGCTGGCGCTTTCTTCTTTGACGGAACTCTCGTAGTTCAGAGATATTTGCTGCTCTTGAGTGATGGACTTGTGCCGACAATTGCGGATTTTTTTTCGACAAAATTAACTTGTGACTTATGGAAATAACCACTATTTTTTATTCAAACAAGAGGGCAGCGTCTTAGATTTTCAGAGCCGTTTTCTTGACGCTTTTAATTTTTTCTAGCCGAGTTATTTTTAAAATCTAGAGGTTTTAGAAAAACGAATACGGTACGAAATAACACGAAAACGAAGAGATATTCGAAATATATCAGAATGTGCACATAGGTTTGCTGAATTTCAAAAAGCTGATTTTTTAAGGATTGATTCTATATGACAATCTCTCGTTCATAATTAAGTCTCTTTGTGTATTAGTAAATGAAGTTAAGTTACACTTCCTAATTTATCTTATTTTTCATATACTAAAAAATATTGTACTACCGGTTTCGGCTTTTACATTCTTGTTGTTTCTAGATGATTTACAAGCTCTTTAATGCAAAAAATGGATTATATAATTGGTTTAATTATTAAAATTTAAATAAGGTTATAAAAACTAGCTCCACAATCAGTCAATAATTGTATGTGACAAATAACTATGTTATTATTATTGTAAAAATGTAATTTTTAAAGTAATTTTAAAATGTTGTGTCGTCGTTTTAAATAGTTGTAGTATAACACTCTGCTATAGAATTTAAAAATTTTAATTATTTACAATGTTATTAATTATAGATAAAAAATTAAATTGTATTTAAAAACTAGATTATCGAAATATATTTTTTGTATTTAAGGAATGATTAATGAAGTTATACTTATAAAATTATAAAGAAGCATTACAGTGTTTCTAGTTCTGCTTTGTGTGTAGTGAACTGCAGACGTGTGTCGAATGGCTCCGTAAATTAAACACAATATTGGGAGTTTACCAGTGACGAGTTGACCGCTTTTGATCGGGACAAATAAACGGTGGTAAGACACGTGGGAGAGAGAGCAGTGAAACAGAGGAGAATAATGACGACAGACATATTTAGTAGAAGTAAAAAGCTGACCAAGCAGAACTAGAAGTAGTGCGGAATTAAAGAACGAAATAAATGAGCTAAATCAAAAAATGAAGGAGAACAAACTCGAATAGCGTGGGAAGAAAAAAAGTGGGAGATGGAAAATAATTAGCAACAGAGAAGAATCACGAAGTTAGCAAATAAACAAGAAAACGATAAGAAACATATAGAAGAAGGAACAATATCATAATAAGCATTTGGGTGTACGTAAGAAGCTAGAAAAAGAAGGCGTAAAGCAGTTCTTTGGAAGCGAGCTACAGATGAACCCCTTAGTAAAAAAAAGCTAATATACAGCAAAATCAAGGATTCCAAATAATAAAAACGAAAGTGGAAATATTCGAAGCAAACCAAGAAATAATGAAGGCGAAAAATTCTTTATTGAAAGGTACCAAGAAATAAATTGACAACGATTTGTCAGTAGGGAAAGATTCGCCCAAAATGAATTAAGAAGCATTACGAGTGAAGAACCAGGTAAAGGAAGCGAGCTAGAAATAAAATATAAGAAAGTAGTTAACGGAGAAATCTATGAATGGCATAAGGAGATAATGGAAGTAAAAAACTAGTACAAATAATGGAGCCTGAAAATGATATGACGACATTGGCAGAAAATCGAACAACAAGAAAGAACAAATCAAGCAAAAAGGACATGGCAACGAAATGGAAATGAAACGGAATTATTGGATAGAAAAAAATAATAATGAACAAAAAGAGATACTAGAACCGATGAAGATAGAGACATGGAATGAACGGAATGCATATTAAGAAGCAGTAGCAAAAAAAATGTGGAAGAAGCAAGAAAAATATCGCTAAACCAAATAAGGAAAAATATAATTAAAGTAGCAACCAGTCATGCAGGAGGGACAATTAAAGAATTGATTGGAATGATGGAATGATCTGAAGTACATGAAATGAAGCAAAACGAAATAGGAATAAGCAATAGGATACGATCTCTTTAGTAGCGGTGGAGAGAAAAGATACTTTGAAGTTTGTTTTATTATAAATATAGAGCTGAAGAAAGCGGTAAAAAAATTGAGGCGATTTCAAATACAATATGTAAAACTAGGCAATAAGAAAGTATAGGAAGCTAACAACAGTGAACGTTCACTCACTCACAGAGGATAAGTACCGAAGAGACAAAAAAAGCATTTTATGAAGAGATAGGAGCTATTTGAAAAAAGAATACCCAACTACGATGTAGAAATGTTAATGGGAGATAGAACGCCAAAAACCGGAAGGGAGGAAATAATAAAGATATAACAGGAGGCTAAAGCACAGACATTGAATGCAACGCAATGATCTAGACATGAAGCAGGATGCCAGAACACAGACATTCCATAAGAGTACTGAAAGAAGGAGAAAGGGAAAAAAAAAGCGGTAGATCGAAGAAGAAACGGCTAAATGCGGTGACAGCAGACTTAAGGACTTTGGGGATATTGGACCGGAAATGTGCTTCACAAAGTGGAATTCAATTTCAGTCATGGGCTTTAAAGCCCGTAGAACTATTGTATATTTATAGTAATTAAAATTAAAGTAAGAAGTGTTCAATATCCAATCTGGTTTCATTAAATTTTCTTTCACGACGTGTTTCGATCACAAAAGAATCATCTTCAGCTGAAAATTGTCAAATGGTTTGCAAAATAGAAAAATATGTGTCGGTAACATATATATAAACATGCGTTAAATGAGAATGTATTAAACCGATACAATAACAATATTTATTGTCTTATTATTAAATACTACAATTTTCACCTAAAGATGATTCTTTTGTGGTCAAAATATGTTCTGAAAGAAAATTAATGAAACCAAATTGGACATAGAACACTTTTTACTTTAATTTAAATTTACCAATCTTCGTCACTTTACACTTCTTATATTACAGCGTTTTCTATTAGGAATAGTGTTTTACGTTTACATAAAATAAATTGTTTAATTTATTAATCACATTTAGAATTGTAATTAAAGATTTAAATATAATATTGAATGCATCGCTCATTATATGAATTGTTTATTTATATACTGCTTTCGGGAGATACTTGTTTGAAATCTTAATCCTTTGCCGTCATTTTATGGTACGCAACCGCGACTTCCTGTGTTCATAATCCCTTCTTCGACTTACGTCTGATACAGCATCATTATACCGACCGTTTTACAAGCTCCACTGGTGTTCTTGTTACTTTCAATCTTGGTAGAATCTGTTTAGAACAAGCATTCATAACCTGCAAAAAGTTTTTTCTTTGTTATAGCTGGGATCTGCGTGCAAGTGAATTTCAACTAAAGAAATATTGTTAGATTGATTTGTTTGTAGCAGATAACTTACAGTTTAATAAAAATCTCGTGACAGTGGTCAGTTATTCTGCGCACATTGTACTGGAGTGGGCGGAGCGAATACGATAGCTAGTTTATGATGAGTATGACGACACATGAGCGTAATTACTTTAACTCCGCCCTTTTTGTCACTGTGCAACTCTCACGAGCGATTTGTCGACCTGTACTTATGTTTTGATAGATATTGCCACTCACTTCATATGTCTCGGCATCAGTTAATTTATAACCGAGACCGCAAGCTTGACGATTAGCTTCTACAGAATCTTCCTTATTGTATTGTCCAGGACAAATGCTAAGACAATCCAGAGAGAGCTGATTTATTGCATGTTGTTAACTTACAAATAACCTTACTATTATAATAGTCAGATTACCATATTTATAAAACTTACTTTAACTATATTTCAGACATTCCGCATATATTGGATTCATGTAGATGATGTTAAAGTAATTGAACATACCTTTATAGCAATAATTAAAATTTGAGAAACATTTCAAATTAATGTCGCATAAAAAAAAATGATCGTTTTAAAAAACAAAAGTCGACCTCTTTCCAAAAAAAAATTATTGTTTCAGGCACACTTGTCATCTATTGCTTTTACTTCAAGGCAATTTACAATTAGTATCCATTTGTTCATAGAAGTTATATTTACGAAGAGTTAACTACTTAATGGGTAAATTCACATGAATACGCAATTTAAAGGAATACATATATTGGAAACCAGCGATCGAAAACAAACAGTACGTTTACGAACCGTACCTAGGAAGAACGCAAACTAGTCCGCTTCTTTATAAAGTTTGTGTACGCCAGAGCGCAAAACGTTATACAGTACATTAAAATGTACTGAGAACGAAACAAAAACGATATCGTACTGTACTAAGTATATATGTTTTATGTGCCTTGAATCGTTTATGTATGCGAACGTTTTCAAAATACAGAATACACAAAGAAAGTACGCAAAACCGTACGCTACGTTTAACGTACTTGCATTTTACTATTAGTTTAGTGTTAAGTTGTATTTACTACCCGCACTAATATTGGATGAAAAGTAAACAAGTGTTTTATATTGTTCTTCTGCATTTCTGTTCGTATATAATGAATAAAGTACAAGGTAAGAAATAAATGATTTTTGAGAAGAAATATAAACATTTTAAATTGAATAATAATAATATAATAAAACCATAAACAAAAAATGAATCGAGTATCTAAATTGCCATCGTGTTCTTCTTAAAACTTTACCACCACGAATTAACTCCATTTTCGCGTATGTTTCATTTACTTATTCGTCCCGAAAAACACGCAAAACGATATTCTTTAGTCGCGCATTTTTTTTTGACTTGTTCTTATATGTGTCTGGTAAGCAGATAGAGCACTTACTAAACTACCTATGTTTTGTTTCTTATATTATTTGTATATTATATTATAAATCTAATGTCTAAATATGCAGTTTATGCCATAGATGCGAGAAAGATCTTTTGGTTTCATTCTTAATAATATTTGTTTGAAATTTGTGGATCCCTTATTACAATTGTTGAATATAACTTGCCTGCAAATTATAGATTACGGATAATTAGTACCGAAGATTCTACTCATTATTATTTTATCCAGTATATTTTTCAGGTAATATCTACTTTCCCTATTTATTTAAATTGGCGTGAACCATTTGCATTCCAACAATCCAATAAACTTCAAGTAAATTATAAGAACTAGATATTTAAATTAATCACTTTGTGAGCACATTACAACTACAAAAGAATTTTGCTGGCATTTACAAACATGTTGTGCCATCTGTGCTAAGTACATAAGGAGGTGCTTTAATTTACGACAGTATAATGGTATGAAAATTCCAACATTTCCTAGGTACATTAAACGTAATGTACTTATTAGGTTTATTTACACAAACGATTTAAATGGAGATAACGTATTTTTATAAATACGGTACGAAACCATTGTGTTCGTTCTCAGTCGCTGCGTTTTAAACGCTACGAATATCGTTTGGTACAAGTACACCAAATCTTATATCAGAAAAAGAATATTGATATGTTTTCTCTTTTCGTTTGCGTTTTGCGTACTCGTTCTCGCAATCCTCACCGTACGAAACACTAAGAACTGTTTCATAACGTTTATTTCCGATCGCTGTTGGAAACTCGTGGGGTGTCAGAAACTTAAACAAGCTTCTGCGTTGGTAACAGGAAAACATACATATGAGGAAGTACGATACTTAATTCTTGTCGACAGAAAAGATTCTGAATGTCTGAAGAACTTTCTAAAGTAATTTATCCTCAAGTAGAGAAAGCAGAGAAAGTTGCCCTAAACGGTAAAGCAGAGATCTGTCTGTTACATATGTAATCGTTTGAGTAGCTAGCACTTTCGCTAAGGTAGAGCGCACGTGTTACACTTCTACACAACACTTCGTTTCACATTGCCGAGAATTTTGCTAGCATAAGAGTTCTTTTACCCATATCTGAAAGCATTTTCAAGTAAGTATCTTTGACGTTAATTGTGAGAAGCTGATTATTGTTACTATTACTATTTGCACGATTGCTAGGTATTTCGTTGTAATTCATTGCGTGATATAGCTACTGCAATTTGATCAAGTTTTAAATTAAAGCAAATTAGAAGGATGTAGTTCCAGATAATAAATCTCAAATAATGGGTGTAGTGGGTCAGTAGAAAGCTATAACATAAAAGAGATATAACACTGCGGTAGTAACCCTGAGTAGTTCCTATATCAAACTGTCTTTAAGGGTTGCTTCGCCAATAAAACAAATATACCGCAATCTATACTTATTAAGCAATCTAACTCAAAAGAATACTCTGGTGGTTAAACAGTTTTAGGCTTCTTTCGAAAAATATACTTGTTATGCATAACGAAAAAGATTATAATTTTTGGAACAATTCGTTAGAACAATATGGATAAGTTTGCTATCCGTTTTTATCCTATAGAATCTTGAAGATAATTCTTACAATTAATAAGTTTTAAATTTAGAAAAACTTCTTTCAACTATAATTCGAAGGGTTAAAAATAGTAAGCATATTATTAGAAGTTCTGGGAAACTAGCGACGTGGTTACTGTTAATTATGTATTAGTAATGTTACGCGCCCCTGTTTGATAAAATTTTCAATTGCGCCAGTGGATGGCGCTACCTGTGTAGAGAGATATCATCTAAAGTAGTTAAACCACTCTTAGAGAACGCTATATTATGCTTCAACGATAAGTAATCGAAGTTTCTACTGCGAATGCACTAGAACATTCGGGAAAGATATAGATCGCTCTGGAACCAGAGTCGCAAATATAAAACGCCCCGCAGGCGGGACAGTACAGACAATCAATATGAAAATAAATAGTCAGCATAAATTGTGAATGTAAATAAAATAATTTAGTTTATTAAGTGTTTTATTAGTGTTCGAGTTATTTACTATTATATGTTGATCTTAGTTTGTTTTATTTTAATTATACTTGAATGTACAAATAAACTCTTATTTAAAACCGCTTTTATGAAACTAATTCTTCAATATATTACCGTAATACACAATAAAATTGTAAGTCATGTTCATAACAATAAAGTTAACGGCTGCACCTATATCTACGCCTTATTTCATAAATTATCATATGCGAATGAGTTGTCTCGCAAATCGGAGTCTGTTTTGCATTGCAAATGTATAATTAAATGTGCTACTGTGTTGTTCGCCTGGGCATATAATTCGTTTTATTTTACTATTGCGTTTTCAACGGCATTTCTTATGTGTATTATAGTACTTTCACTAAATTTCGATGTTTGAGTTTTTCAATATATACTTACTCTCCCACACATAATTTCTTACATCTAACCATGATTGACCTGATCGCTTTGTTAATCAAGCCGTTAATCCTTTCATCCAAGTAATGAGAATTAACTTCAATGATCTCTATATTTCACTTTAAAATATGTTGATTTTATAATTTTTAATGGCAAACTTTCGGTGTCACATTTCGACGCCAAAATATAGCAGTATAGCAGCTTATACTAAAACATTGGTATTAAATACTTGGGCAATAGTACTACACAAACAAAACAGAGGTTATTATTAAAAAATGTCATTACCAGATATATGCAATCAGCCTTTAGGTGCTACGAATAAAAACGCAAAACTAAAAAAGCAAAAATCTTTTTAGAATATATCAAAATCCAATATTTACGCCTGTAGGTGTTTTTTTTTTTTGACTAGGGCTCACGTAGGTACAATCGGTAATGAGAAGGCGGATCAATTAGCGAAAGAGGCGTGTCTAGGGGAGATAGTGCGATTATTAGTTTGGGCTAATTTCAGCTAGCATAGGTAAAAGAATCGTTTAGGGATAAGCTTGATAATGATTGGCAGAGTAGGTAGGATATTACTTTAAACGGGGGTGGACTAGGAAATGCATCGGTAGTGTTACACGTTTTAGGGAAATGAGATTTAATTTGATGTTAGAGATGATGAGTCGGTCGAATGGTGGGAATTTCTTAGTAATGTTGCTAAAGAACTAAATAGGTTACGACATGATATTTAGATAGTTAGTGGGGTAGTGCGTATTTATGAATGAATATTTTATGCTTTTTAGTGGTCGGAATTAGTGTTAAACTATAGTTTTAGCATGGTTAGGTTATATAAATATGTATGAAATAAATATTTAAAATATAAATATTTAGTTTAATTACTAATGGTAGAATAATTAGGATTATTGTTAACTACTAAAATAGATATCGCTGTTGGTTTATTTGCTTTCACTTCATTACGTTTGTCTATCTCTTTGCAGCTGGAAGAGACAACTTCCTGATGTACGAAGAGCTGAGAAGCTACCTGGAGGAGAGCACAGCTATCGGAATTGAACAATAATTTGCGCAGCCCCTACAAAACTCAGTAGGATAATAATATTATCTGGTTATCAGTAATAAGGTCTGGAGCTGCTTCCCAGATCCTGTTATGAAAATTAGCTTTTTTTTCATGATTTTCCCTTACTTCTTGGCAAATGCTGAGAAACAACTGAAGTCGTTCCATGCGCAAGCATAATAATAACAGATAGCTACCGATTTAATTATATTTTTGTTATTATTATTAATAATCATAGGAAACTTATTTAGTTAGATTAGGGGCATTTCAATTGTTCGGGTAACCGTACAGTATTTAGAACAAGTAGCCTCGTGTTGTTCTTTAGCTAAAGCACAGGATGAAACACTATTTTTCTGTGAACCAGGTGGGAGCAATTCAGAGAAGACACCCACGTGAAAGTAGGAAAAAAAACAGTAATTATTGATCTGTTTTTGAATTGTGTCCAAGATATCGGTATTATTTTTTTTTGATTGTTTTCCTTTTTAGTTACGAATACACTGTCTGACATATCAAAATGAAGTTGAACGGCTTCGCATTTTAGATGATTAGTATAATTCTAATATGCACAATATTAGCTAAATTAAAAAAATAAAGTTTTGGTTTTTTTTGACGTACATTTTTGCATTGAAATGTGGTATTACCGAATGTAACTGTTGTTACTGTAGCTTGAAATATTTCAGATTTCAATGGCGAGACTCTCAATTTAAGCAAACTTTACCTATGAATATTATAAGCCACTGGTAGATGAGAGTTAGGCGTTCTTATATGAAGGCCGACTCGAATGAGTTAGGTGTAATTTATCAAAATTTCCGTATGCCTATCTTTCTTGTATTTGCTTGAAAAAGGCTGTGCTCCAATAAGTCATTGAATTAGTCCTTGTTTTTTTATAGAATGCCCATAATCAGTGTTTACTTACATAATTTTTTTGAATGTGATAGCTTAAATAATTCCTGAGAAAAAAATATTTAATTTTTCCACCCTTATGCTAATATCTCCAATGGGGTGGCATCGATTGGGCTAATTTTTGGTATTTACAGTATGTGCGACAGTAGTACTCATTTGCTTTAATTACAGCCCGATAGCTTTAGGGGCACTTTTCAATGGCTTATCGGAGCAGAGCCTTTACTTTCATTATCTTTGTCCAGGTAATATAATTGAAATTAGGTGTTAACAAAGAAAATACCTACAAATTTTAGGAAGGAGCTATAGCCCGAAATTGGGGAACGAGCAGCTAAACACTTGCGTTGTTCTTATACTATTATACTGTTTCAGTCTTTAAGGTTCATCAAAATAAACATTTTTTTTTCAAAGAGAGAAAGGTATAGACTATCTATCAACTGTGCGAGCCTAGAATAATAAGCAGATGTTGTCTTGACGGCAGCGCGCTCCTTTGATGATGAGAAAATAACAATAACAAATAAAATAAGGAGGAATCACCCAGGCAAAAAAGCCTATTGAATAGACGGATGCTTACATTTAGAAATGTACACATATTCTTATTTATTGAATGCTAAACACAAAAGTATGCTTTTTTAATTTATATTTTGTACTTTAATCCAATATTTTAGTAAATAAATAAATTATTAAAGAAGTGGTTGTTATTGTATTTATTAAATAAAATATATTATTAAATGCCCTTATATTTACAGAAAATATGATGCCGAATTTATTTATAAAGACCCTGAATTTTTTATTACAATTTCTTTTGTAATTGATGTTACCTTGGTCCTTCATGTCATTTTTAGCCTTCAACGCGAAACGTATGAGTACGCCCGAAAAAAATCATTTTAAGTATTCAAAATTTGCTGTTATTCCACATGTATTTTTTTTTAACAAGATTGTGGTCGGTGTTATTGTATAAACCAGGTTTCTGCAATCATTTTGGCTCGTCGGCAAAAAGTTGTTGCTTTCAACTCATTGCAATAATTAGACCCCTCAAATATTTACTTTAGGTGGTGTTTTGCACAGCAATTTGGTATCGAATGCACAGCAATACAGCAAACTGCTAAAATATGAACAATGTATTATTTTTTAAAGATAAAAGTAAAACAAAAGCATTTGTCCAGTGCTTGAAAAGATCATGGTAGTAAGCTAAGATTTTATTTTGTCAGTTGTCATGTAAGTTGTCAAGTCAGTTTTTGATTAAATAGTAAAGTCAGTGCAAGGTTTTATTTTTAAGCTTAGTGCGGGGTTTAAGTGTTAAACAAATTAAAATATTTAACACACCCTCATATTCATAAAGAACTGTCACCAAAAAGTTAAAAGAAGTTTATACGGAATTTACACCCCGTGAACGGTGAAACAAGAAATAAAACATTGGTCCTTCGAGCCGGATAGCCCGACATCTCCGATCCACATCATCAACGCACTCAAGCTTAGAGGTAGATATCCAATTACTTTTTGTTCTCATACACCATGAGTCAAGAATCAAAAGCCGCTTCCCTAAAAACCTTAAAGTCCCAAAGAACAAAAAAAAGATTATATCTAACTAGAACTGCCGAATATCTTGACAGTCTAGATGTCAAAAACATGTCAAGCATTCAATCACTCAATGAGCGTCGCAAAAAATTAGAAATGTCATTCGATAAATTTGAAGACGTTCAAGAACAGATTGAGGAGCTAATGGGAATCGAATGCGATAACAATAAACGCAGTAGTTTTGAAATAGAACATTTCAATCTGCTAGGTAGAATTGATCAACTAATTTTAGATCAGTCTCCAAGTGTCAATAAAATTAAATGCGAAACAAATGTGTCTAATGTTGCCAACGTGCCCAGTTTTCGTTTGCCAAGCATATCTATACCTGAATTTTCTGGTTTGTATGAGGATTGGACAAATTTTTTCGACACATTTTCTTCATTAGTAGATTCCAACCTGATGTTCAAAAGTTCCATTACTTAAAGTCAGCACTAAAAGGATCCGCAACTGAGGCACTTCGCTCATTGTCAGTCTCTAACGAGAATTATTCCATCGCTTGGAATATGCTGAAGAAGAGGTACGACAATAAACGTCTTATTGTTGAAGATCACATAAGAGCATTATTTGAATTGCCTGTCATGCAAAAGGGCAACCCAACACCTCTTCGCTCAATTTTGGACGGAATTATTAGACACACTAGCGCGTTAACCTCCCTTAATTTGCCAGTAGAACATTGGGACGCATTACTAATTTATTTAATCAAGAAAAAAAATGGATTCAGGCACCAATCAAGAATGGGAAGCACATTTGCCAGACACAACATCATTACCCACATTGGAAACATTAACAAACTTTCTTAACAAAAAATGTCAAACTCTGGAATTGCTTTCACGAAACTCACAATCACAATCACTCACAATTCCAAAACGTATATCACATGTAGCAACAGTAGCAAACTGCAAAATCTGCTCAAAAAATCACATGGTGTTTCAGTGTGAAACCTTTCTCAAAATGTCACCTGAACATCGAATCAGTCAAGCTAAATCAAAACATTTATGTCTAAACTGCTTAAAATCAAATCATACCACACAGCAGTGTAGATCTCAATCTTGTAAGACTTGCCACAAGAAATATAACCCTTTATTGCACTTACATTCAAGAACCGATGAATTCAAAACCACGGTACCTATCCAGGAACCTTCAACTTCAGAATCATCGTCATCTACATCATGCCGTGCAACAAAGCAATCACACGACGGTATTTTTATCAACTGCGGTTATTGATGTATTTGATATTAAAGGCAAGCCACATGCCTGCAGAGTATTACTCGATCCTGGATCCCAGTCAAACTTTATTTCAAAAAATTTAGTAGAGCAATTGGGTATTCGAGGAGAACCATTTCATATTCCTGTAGTGGGTATTAACCAATGCCATACTCAAATAAAAACTGTTGTGTACACTAAACTTAAATCAAAATACAACAATTTTCAAAATCACGTCAAGTGTTTAGTGCTTGATAAAATCACTGAAAATTTGCCCCAAGTTTCTGTTAATTTATCAAACTTTAATATACCTAAAAACATCAAGCTTGCTGATCCAAGATTTAACATTTCAAATCCTGTTGACATGTTGTTAGGAGTGGATTTATTTTGGAAATTGATGTGTGTAGGGCAAATTAAATCAAACAAAAACCTCCCATGCTTACAAAAAACCAATTTCGGATGGATAGTGGCAGGATCTGTAATGTCCGACAGCAAATGTTTAACATCAATATCCTGTAATCTTCCACTTACCAATTCGCTGGATGATAAAATTACATCATTCTGGGAAGTAGAAGATATTTCATCAATCAAAAGTTACACATCAGATGAACAAGCATGTGAAGAACATTTCAGAAATACACATACTCGTGACGAATCTGGTCATTTCATTGTTAAACTCCCATTCAAACACAATACACCTAAGTTAGGCGATTCTTACAACACAGCTTTAAAACGATTACACTGTTTAGAAAGAAAATTCAGCAAGGATAATGATCTCAAAATTCAATACATAAATTTTCTAAATGAGTATCTCACATTAGGTCACATGAAGCGTATCTCTAAGTCAGAATCTCCTTTACAATCAGAGGATTGTTACTATCTCCTGCATCACGCTGTCCTAAGACCCTTTAGTACTACCACAAAATTAAGGGTAGTATTTGACGGCTCCGCAAAATCGTCCACAGGCATTTCTCTCAACGACAAACTACTTGTTGGTTCCACTATTCAAGACGACTTATTTAGCATCATCTTAAGATTTCGCACTTATAAGATTGTTTTAATAGCGGATATTGCCAAAATGTACCGGCAGATATTAATTGACAAAAATGATGCGAAATTTCAAAGAATTCTTTGGCGTGATGATTCCAAACTGCCCATTCAAACCTTTGAATTATCCACTGTCACTTATGGTACAGCTTCAGCCTCTTTTCTTGCTATTCGATGTTTGCATCAGTTAGCCCAAGACCACAAGTTACAATTTCCTGTTGGAAGTAAGGTCACTTCGGAAGATTTTTACGTCGACGATCTAATCACTGGAGCTAACACAACCGATGAAGCTATTAATATTATTAACCAAACAACAACTCTTTTAAACAAAGGAGGTTTGAACTGAGAAAGTGGTGTTCAATAATCCCAACATAATTTGAAACCACTGACATTCCTACATCCACCGACTCTCTGTATCTCTTAGATAAAGAATATCAAAACATTAGGTCTTCTGTGGAATTCACAAAAGGATCAGTTTCATATCATATTCCTGAACGAGAAATCGCACCAAAAATCACGAAACGCTCCATCCTCTCTTTCATAGCAAGTTGTTTGATCCTTTAGGTTTAATTGGGCCCACTGTCTTAATCGGTAAAATAATGATGCAGAAACTTTGGCAAGCAAATGTAAATTGGGACGAATCAGTTCCCTGTGATATTCATTATCAATTCAATTCATATTTACAAGATATGCAGTGGTTGTCGGAAATAAACATTTCAAGAAATGTAATTCCTTCAAATAATTCCAATGACATTGAATTCCATGGTTTTTGCGATGACAGAGAAGCAACTTACGGTGCATGTATATACATCAAAAGCACTGATCACATGAGTAATATTAGTTGTAATCTTTTGTGTTCTAAATCACGAGTGGCACCAGTAAAATCAATTTCACTTCCAAGACTTGAATTATGCGGTGCGGTGCTACTTGCGCAATTAGCCAAGAAGGTAATTTCCAAATTAAATCTAAAATTCAAAAAAGTGCGCTATTGGACCGACTCCACAATTGTATTAGCGTGGCTGAAATCTCCAAATAAGCAGTGGAAAGCATTTGTTGCAAACCGCATAAGTCTAATTTTAGAGTCAACTGAAACATCCGCTTGGCAACATGTAAGTTCGTAACAAAATCCCGCAGATATTATATCGCGTGGTATGATTGCTTCCAAGTTGCGTGCTTCAAAGCTGTGGTGGCATGGTCCTGATTTTTTACAACTTGTCCACGACGATGATGTGCCCTATGAAGTACCTAGTGATATAGTAATTCCTGAAGAAAGGAGGCCTACTGTAGTTTTATCTAGCATTCAACAGAACTCAAATTCTATTTTCACTCGGTATTCGAAATTATCAAAATTGTTAAGGGTTGCCGCTTATTGTATAAGATTTATGAAAAACATCGCTGCGAATCTCAAACATGAAGGTGAAGAATACCGTTCAGGGCCGCTCTCCTTAGCTGAAATTGATTTAGCTAAAAATCGCTTAATTAAGCTTGTCCAAGAGGAATCCTTTAATGCTGAAATAATGCAACTACAAACGTCTGGTCTCGTCAATAAAAAAAGTACATTTATCAGTTTAAATCCATTTCTGGATGACAACGGAATAATTCGAGTAGGTGGAAGGCTGCAAAAAGCAAACATATCTTATTCACATCAGCACCCTGTTCTACTACCATCGAAACATCCTTTCACAAAAATGGTCATTACATATTTTCATATACAAACGCTTCACGCAGGAGCACAAGGCACCATGGCTGCGATAAGAAAGGAATATTGGCTATTATCATTGAGATCTACTACACGTCAAATCATTCGTCGATGCATTAATTGTTTCAAGGCGAATCCAGCAACTCGCGAATACATAATGGGAAATCTACCGGAGCATCGATTACAACCTGGACGACCGTTTCTCAACACCGGAGTCGAATACTGCGGCCCATTTATGATTCGAGAGAGTAAAAGAAGAAACTGCAAAGTCAGCAAAATGTATGTCGCGGTTTTTGTCTGTTTGACTACAAAGGCATTACATTTAGAAATGGTAAGTGATCTATCCTCGGAAGCTTTCATAAACACATTGCGATGGTTTATGGCACGAAGAGGAAAGGTAATCAACTTATATTCGGATAACGCGACTAACTTCGTTGAAGCAAATAAAGAATTAAAAGAATTGCACAAATGCTTACAAATGAGCTCACTAAGAATGAGATTTCGAAATACGCTCTAGAGAATCACATCCATTAGCACTTTATTCCACCCAGAGCCCCACATTTTGGCGGACTATGGGAAGCGGCAGTGAAGTCAATGAAGAACCACTTAAAAAGAGTATCAACGTCTGCATCCCTTACTATTGAAATGTTTAGCACGTTGTTAGCAGAAATTGAGGCAATCCTCAATTCCCGTCCTCTCACTTCCTTATCAAATGATCCCAACGATCTTTCCTTTCTAAGTCCTGGTCATTTCTTAATTGGAGACACTCTCACATCGATACCAAATCACGATTTGACAGAGATAAAAGTGAACAGGCTCACCCAGTGGCAACATGTTCAGAAAATCAAGACCAATTTCTGGAACCGATGAAAAGAAGAATATCTCAGCCAGTTGCAGCAGACAACCAAATGGAAATGGAATCAGCAAGGAGCTCTCGTCGTAGGACAATTGGTGATAATCAAAGAGGACAATATTCCTCCCCTGCAGTGGAATCTTGGTCGCATCGTAGAAATACATCCTGGCAAAGATGGGATCGTCCGTGCCGCGACTGTTCGGACACAGCATGTCATTTTCAAGCGACCTTCACGCAGATTTTGTGTTTTGCCTTTGAATTATGATTCATAATGTTAATTTTCTCAATCACTGAGCCATCTTTTTTCTTATTTGTTTTGAAAGTAAAACCTTTCAAGGCGGGCGGCATGTCCAGTTCTTGAAAAGATCATGGTAGTAAGCTAAGATTTTGTTTTGTCAGTTGTCAAGTAAGTTGTCAAGTCAATTTTTGATTAAATAGTAAAGTCAGTGCAAGGTTTTATTTTTAAGCTTAGTGCGGGGTTTAAGTGTTAAACAAATTAAAATATTTAACACACCCTCATATTCATAAAGAACTGTCACCAAAACGTTAAAAGAAGTTTATACGGAATTTACACCCCGTGAACGGTGAAACAAGAAATAAAACAGCATTCTTGTCAAAAAAATAAACTCCAGATTTGATAATAATTATGTTAATATTTGTCTCAATTTCCTAAAGCTGCATACGCATATGAACAAATGCATTCGCATCGCCGCAGACATTGACGAGAAGTTCGGTCAATGCAACTTGGTGAAATTTTGGCTGGAAGTAATTAAAACTAATTTATATCGCAAAACGTTTCAACACTTTCTTCTTTCAGTTGCTGATAATAACATTATTATTGTAATATTAGAATTGCATTACTCATACTGACATCGTCAAGTGAAAACGTTTTGCGATATAAACTAGTTTTAATTATCCCAAGCCGAAATTTCAGTAATCTACTAAATAATTACACAATCATGGATACAAAAGTATCAAGTATTTATTTTATTCACATATCACATTTTTCTTTAAAAATTATAAAAAATAATATCTCTAACTTACTTTCTAATATTAGATTATGTTTTTTTATGCATTTTTTAATAGTAACTAAGGATAATATTTAACAGATAATTGTGTTTGTCTAAGCTCATCTCTAGTGTTTACAAGACAAGATCAATTATAAAATAAATTGTAGCACAAAATTAAGTATTTCTTAGGATCTATGTGCAATCTGCATTAAAAACTAAGGAGAGTTACTTTCTACAGTTTACTATATCTGAAAAAAAATAGGAAGGATAACTAAGGGTATGTATTGTTAGGAGAACGGTTTAGTAGAAAGTGGAGGAAGGTGAAGTTACTACCAAATGTAAAATATTCTGGCTAAATTACCTAAATATGCATAGATATACGTTGTATATTACAAAGGCAAAGGAAATGTAGCATGCTTTACATATTTTATTAAGGACTAACAGAAAAGGATGGCAAATAAAAGTTCTGAATATGTTACATAATTCAACATTCCTTCACTGTGTTTTCCATTTCTCCAGGAAAATCCCCACTAGTAAATTTTACAAATAAACAACGAAGCAGATAGCGATAAAGCTGTCAATATCAGACAAACATCCAGCGATAAGCTGTGTGTTTCTTATTTTCTGACAATGCTAATCGACGAAGTAACGCCGGCGAGAGCCTCTTTTGAGCAGGAAAGGGAGAAACGCACAGAAGTCATTTTTCGTTATGTAGGTTTATTGGAGTTCGCGTCTCAGAAGAATCGCCACTGACACATCTCAATAAAAAGAGAAACAAAAAGTTTCCCGAATGAGAGGGAACAAAGTTCTGAATTATTAACCCAATTCGAGTGCGGCCGACGAAAGGGGAATTTTATTGGATAGCGATGTGACTAAATCCGAATCAATACCAAGATGAGCAAAGTAGATTTAGCAAACACGGCCAAGAATTGCCGAAAATCCTTAAATATGCATCGCCGGGAATTTCCCTTACCACTAAGTTGAAATTATTGATTTTATTAAACACAGCTTTACCTTTTTTCGTTGCATAAACTACAGAAGCTTTAGGTGATAGCGACATTGTATTGAACCATTGAACTTTAAAACAGATCTATCTATCTAACTGATCTACATTGCATAAGTGGACAAAAGGATCGTTATTATTCGATAACTTTCACTGGCCATCGTAAACGCAGCTCTTTACATATTTTAAAAGCGACGGGATCTACCGACGTTATAAATCTTCTGGAGTAGATTCCCAAACCCTTAAATCAAATAAATAATTAATCGAATGGAATGTGGGTCAAATCTTTATCAAATTTTAACAAGCCTTTCTGTTCTCTTGCACGACAAGAGCCGAACGGATTCCAACTTGTAGCTACATCTTGCTGAACCTCGATTATTTATTACTATGTGAAAAAGTTGTTAATACAATTTCTCTACTAATTTTTATTAGTAGAGAACTGAGTAGTCTTTTCCTAATTAATTTTGCTGATATTTATAGGAAACAATCTACACAAAATGAGATTTGTTAAAAATACTTAATTTTTTTATGCAAAAAAATTGATTAGAAATTTTTTCGGCCATCTTTTCGCTCCATTTTAGTGCCAACAAGATGTTATTTGGATATTTAAATAAACAAACAATGCGCTTCTGGTCTAGTGAAAATTCACATGAAATTCTTGACACACCCTTGCACTCCCAAAAAATAGGCGTTTGGCTGGCTATGTCTGGCAGACGGATTATATGTCCAATATTCTTTAATAATACCATAAATGCGGAACGATATCGTAATAATTTACTACAAACCACTTTTAAATCAATTACATGATGAACTCCGCGAGGGATATTTCCAACAAGATAATGCAACATCCCATAAGATAATGGAAACGATAGAGTTATTGCACAAACTCTTTAATACTCGGATAGTAGGCTTTCCACCACAATCTTCAGATTCGACAATTATGGGTTATTTCATTTATCCACATCTAAAGAATAGAGTATCTTCAAATCGTCCTCATACAATACTGAAGAACTTGCTGAAGTTATTCGAAATATCTGTGATGAAATTACACCACATAATTTAAGGAATGCGCTTTCAATAACGTAAGACGAAAAGTGGTATTATACAGTGAGATCGTAAATGGTCCCCCCCCCCCTGATAACTTTTGAATGGTATCAGATAGAGCAATGAAACAAAAACCAAGTGAAATTAGAGATAATTTGTGATTTTTTGTCTATAGAGATACGCAAATGGCTTCTGATGTAAATTAGAGGGCGTAGCTATCTTTAAAATTTTAAATGGGAAGTAATTTCATTTAGAAGCTCATTTGGAAGATATTTCTATTACTTTTATGGCAATGCAAACAGTTTTACGATTTTCAAAATTTTTACCAACTTATCCAAGATTAATAATTGGTGTACATACGTTACTTTTTCGATAGCCCTCGTATTCGCTTTTTGGATATAGTGTACAGAAACCTGTAATTACAGTAATCTGTAACATAAACACCCACACACATGACACATACACTGACAGATAAGACACTTTTGCTAAATTTTGCAAAAACGTCATATTGTAAAATATGTCATATTTTACAGCAATCGCTTCCTAAGTCACATAAACCACAATATTTATACGAGGGCTATCGAAAAAGTAACGTATGTACTCCAATTATTAAATCTTGGATAAGTTGGTAAAAATTTCGAAAATCGTAAAACTGTTTGCATTGCCATAAAAGTAATAGAAATATCTTCCAAATGAACTTCTAAATGAAATTACTTCCCATTTAAAATTTTAAAGATAGCTACGCCCTCTATTTTACATCAGTAGCCATTTGCGTATCTCTACAGGCAAAAAATCACAAATTATCTCTAATTTCACTTGGTTTTTGTTTCATTGCTCTATCTCATACCATTTAAAAGTTATCAGGGGGGGGGAGACCATTTACGACCTCACTGTATAAAGAAAACGAGGGAGTTTATTTTGAATATTTATTGTAGCTGTTTTTTTTATTATTAAGCTTGTTATTTTTTCAACTGGAACGTTTGTACATAGTTATTTGTGAAAACGACAAAACCTCATCTGTCAATGCAATGGTATAATATAATAATCTGCACCATACACACACTACAGAATAAGTCAACTTAGACATTTTTAAACCTGTACTGCCAATTTAAATTTTAAGAAGAATTATTTTATAACCTTCTACAGAGGGTGGAAATATTTGATCATATGGTATAATAATAAAGGAGGTTAGGGACATTCCAGTACAAGTACATCAAAAGCTTTCATAAATCAATTAGCCGAATCCGCTCACCGCCAAATCAGCTGATTACCAGTTGATAGCGGTGTGAGAGTAGCAATACAATTTTAATAAACCTTTGTTCGACACAAAACGCTGATATTTTACAAAATTACTATAAAATATTTTATGTAGTGTAATGTAGCCAATTATCCTTTATAAAAACAGAAAGTTTCAGTAAAACTTTTATAAAGAATCCTTGTCAAAGAACCCCTTTTACCCGAAATTGCGATGTCTAATTATCATGATGAAAAAGCCACCCGGTGTATTAGATTAGATTTTATTTTATTTCATATTCTGGTAGTACACCATTCTGAATTCACAACGCTGGCGATGATAATTACAACAAATGTTAAGAGAAGCAATTTTAACACAACAATGGGTCAGTAGGGAATATGATGATATAGAGTCTATTGTATTTAATAACGAAGTAGTCAAAGGGTTCTGCTGTTATTGAGAGATTTTATGTAGTGTGCTGGAAATTCGAATCAATGGCTTGTTTGTTCGTTGAGTGCTGCGTATGTACGTACACCTAATAAGCTGCGGTGGTCGAGATATGTAAACATCAATAATGGTTTCCGCATAAATTTATCAAACGTTTAGTATGAATCAATTATTCTGGTAGACAATACACAAAGAACAAGAAGTTATTGGAACAAAATTTCCACATCAGGTGGCAAAAGCAAAATTTCCTTCGTCTGTTTAACATGTACACATATCTAGGTTGCTCGTTCACACGCATTTAGAATGCTAGCTCCCCAGTCGAGTGCTCGCCCAATCTGTATAGTATAAGTAGTAGTAATAGTTAAGGAGTGTTTTGACACTCCTTAATAGATAGAACTTCTTAGACATATAAGCAGATGAGTTGGATACGAACGAATGCATAGCATGTTGTATACTTATATGGTGAATGTAATATAATAGACTGTGGTAGCGCGGTGTTGTACTAGTTCTGCTTTCGTTTGTGCTCAGTTTAAACCTGTTGACGATGCCTGCGTTTACTAATGCTGAAATAGCTAACATGCACTTTCTGTATGGATTAGCCAATGGTAATGCCCTAGAGGCTAGACCTATGAATGCCCAGCGTTATCCAAATAACCGCTTACCATGTTCTGAAACGTTTACTAATTTGCGTCTTTGTTTACAAGAAACTGGAAGCTTTGCAAAATTAATGGATATTATTGGACGATCTAGCTCCATTACTGCCCTTTTATCCTACACAGGCACTGCTACCAGATGTTTTTCTTTTTCGGAATGACTTTACGTCTGGACCTGATGGACTGCCCAACTTTCTGATACGCGACTGTGTGTTTGTTTTGTGTGAGCTCCTTACAGTTATCTTTAACTTATCTATGACCACTCCTACTTTTCCTGATTTTTGGAAATTGTCTAGGATAACTCCGGTCTATAAAAAGAGCGATCGTGCTAATATCGATAATTATCGTCCCATTTGTATATTATCGGCTTGTGCCAAGGTTTAGGAACACTTGCTTTATTCCAAATTATTTAGTTGCCTGAAACCCTATATCTCGGAGCACCAGCACGGCTTTGCAGCCGGTCGTTCAACGCTTACCAATCTGGTTTCCCTAACGCAGTTCATTGGCGAAGGTATTGAGCAGCGTCAGCAGATTGATGTCAATTACACTGACTTCGAAAAGGTTTTTGACTGTCTCGACCATGGTCTTCTTATATCTAAATTTTCTGTGCTCGGATTTTCATCTTCTGTAACTAACTTGATCGCGTCCTAACTGGAAAACAGAACTTGTTTTGTTTCCTACAATGGTTACCTGTCCAGTAGCTTTATTGTCTCGTCGGGGGTGCCTCAAAGGGGTGCAACTGAATCCTCTCCTCTTTTGTGCTTATATTAATTACCTGCTATCCCTAATTAAGTGTGAAGTTCTATGTTATGCAGATTGCTCTCCGATCTAACTTGGACCTTATTCATGACTGGTGTAACTTTAATAAACTTCATTTAAACATTGAAAAATATACCGTTATATCCTATTTATTTCAATCTTTATCCGCTAGGAGGAACTTGATGAGCGCAAAATTTCTAGTTAGATTGGTTAATAGTAATAATAATTCTTTTTCGGGTTCCCTGTCGCGTTACCAGAAGTTCTAGTCGCTGTGATGATACATTCTCCATTCCTCATGACCGGAGCAACACTTTCCTTAAAACACCACTTACGCACATGAGCCGTAATGCCAGTCGTTTATTTGCTGATCCTTTTCATTTGTGAGTACTTTCTTTTTAGAGCCTATTGGTTTATGTTGCTCTCAGTTTCTGTTATTATGTATTACAGGGAATTTATGTTTTTTATATTTATATGTATTTCTTTCTTTATCAGTTTAATTAGTTTAAGTAATTTTAGGTTATATTATTAGGTAGTATTGTAAGTTTATAACTTTCTACATGTATAATGTACTTTGTTTATTATTTACTATATAATGTTTGTGCACTGCACTTTTCAATTTTGTTTGACCCGTAATTGGATCATCATCTGTCAGAAAATAAAGATTATTTATTATTATTATTATTATTATTATCTAGAAATGCACAACTTGAAGATGAGGCCCTTCAAATTATTAACGAACATCCAGAAACGATTAGCAGAAAAATGGCTCAACAGTGTTAAATGTGAGTCACTAAACTGTTTGAAATATTCTAAAAGAAAATTTATTGCATCTGTATCATATTCAATGTGTTCACGCTACCTCATGGCTATCCGCCCCGTATGCAGTATTGCCAGTTTTTAAGAAAAATTGCAAAAAAAAACCAATTTTGCTGACACTGTTTTGTTTACAGATGAAGCCAACTTCTCAAGACATGGTATTGTGAATTTTCATAATAACCACAAGTAGGTTTATGAAAATCCACATGCCACAGTTGCAGTACGATTCCAATAAACTTTTTCGATCAACGTTTGGATTGGTATTATCGATAATTATATAATAGGATTATTTTTACTGCCTCAGTGATTGAATGGTGATACGTATCTTCGTTTTCTAGAAAATGAGCTTCCTGTTCTTTTGGTAAATGTGCCTCTCATAATAAGAAGGCGTATGTGATTCATGCATGACTGTGCATCTCCAAATTTTGCCGTAATCGTACGGGAGTTTTTAAATAACGTTTATTCAAACCGTTGGATAAGACAAGGATCTCTACACCCATGGCCTCTAAGGTCATCTGATCACAATCCTCCGGATTTTTGTGTGTGAGGATATTTAAAATCACTCGTTTATACAACCCCGCTTTAAAATTTAGAAGCTTTCCAAAATCGTATCATAGAAACCATGTTATGCGCAACACTTCTGGCTTTTTCGAACGGATTCGGCAATCCACTAGACGTCAATCGGATGCTTGTATTTTAGCTAGAGGTGCACATTTTGAACATCTGCTTTGAAATGTACTACTTTTATGTTTTATTCGGTTTTATTTGTCACAATATTATTGTTTCTATTAAAATAATAGAAACATTGAGCACCTTGTATCCCATTAACGACAAAATTTATCACACATGTTTAAAAGAACTTTTCGTGTTGAAAGTGAATAACGAACGGCCCACAACAATATTTCAAATTACTTTCGAAACAGCCTGTATGTAAAACATACAGTGAGCCTAGTAACAGTGATATGTATGGTTGATAAAATACAATTGGTCATACTGCTTTCAGACTCGACCCTGTTTACATCACTCTTATAGCATAGTTTAGGTAGAGTACGCTATCGAAGTACTGTCTAGTGATAAATTTCGGTTTTCAAAATAAGTAATTTTATCTGGTAAATGGCTAAAATTACGTTGAATATAACTTAATTGCTGTTCTTAAAGTAGATTTTTGAAGAGCACTCTTACAGACTCCAATATTGCGAGCGCCATCTTTTAAATTGAAAATAACGTTTTTTTTATACGTTTAATATCTTCACTATAAAATAAATTTACTTTTAGCTACGTACCTCATCGCGTAATGACTGACTTCGGTGGTAAGGAAAGGTGTGGACCTAGTTCTTCATAGAGGGCTGTTCTGTGTGACACTTTTAAAAATAATTAACTTTAATAAATTTTAATTAAGTTGGTGGCGTTTGTAGTTTATTGTTGGATGCAAATTTCCTATAACCGCATTTTTTACGATACAACGTCCTAGAGCATAGAGCCATATATAATTATCCCCTACTTCTGATTTTATGTTTTCCATTATGCTTGAAAAACATTTTGGCAAATTAAATTTGCGTAAAGTGGATTCATCTGAAACATGCCTACTGGTATATTTTTATAAAAAATGATTTTAAAACAGGGTTTTGAATTTATTATAAGCGGAATATTTACAGCCGCAAAAGCGTTGCGTAGATTCTTGTAAAATTTGCCTTTTAAAGGTTGCTTCATATTAACAGCATGTTCTCTAGTAGCAACATGTTGGGCCAAACACGATTTTTTGGGACATTGTACATTTACGTTACAAATATTGCAATGTATCAAACTATCTTTAAGTAACAACAAATTATATTCAAAACCATTAATCCACAAACTGGTAGAACACATTATAATGCAGTAAACACAGTGAAAATGAGGGCAATGAACTTTTCTATAATAAAAATTTAGGTACCTCTTGGAAAATAAAAACTCTAAACTCCGAAGATAAAAAAACCAACTGCTAAGAACTTTATCAAAAAATCAATAAGAACTAAAAATAAACTCTCAAAACAAATTGCAATAGATTTAAACAATTAAGTATTAAGTAGGACAAATATAATGCTGGTGTGCGTATGCGATTAGCCTATATTTACGCTGATTTTCCAAATAAAACACATATAAGTTAGTAGTGGGCACTATCGGACAGTTGGTTATCGATAACTATCGATAGTGCCCACATTCTGAGGACATCTTATTTCAGTATAGAAATAACATATCCTCAGAATTACATTGTATTTTGTTTCTTGCTATTTATTATTTGTGTTTTTTTTTTATTGCATGCTAATGATAATTGTCTTAGGACAATATTTTGGTTAATGATTTCATCAGTACCAGCTACTATAGATATTACAAAAGAAAGAATTAGTTCCATTCAGTGAATAGTTGATGACTGATAATCCAAACGTTTTTAATTAGCACAAACCTTTAGCTTATTTATAAAAAAAATAATACATTAAGACGGACGATGCTTGTAGTGTTTCTACTGAATTCGACACGACGACGTTCAACTATCGATAGTCGAATATCCATAATTATCGATAGTCAACTATCGATAGTTATCGATAGTTACTATCGATAGTGCCCATCACTATCCATAGTTATCGATATTCTACTATCGATAGTTATCGATAGTCACGTATCGAAGTCAACTATCGATAGTACTGCCGATAGTGCCCACCACTAATATAAGTACTTATATACACCTGCAACACCGAGATAGCACATTTGTTAGTACTTTTTGTGCAATATATTATTACAAAATCTATGTTTAACATTTTTTTTGTAACTTGCCAAGTTATAAACATATAAAGAGCATTTGTTTTTTTTTGGAACCCTCATTGGGTATTACATTGCATACAGTTTAGGTTGTTGTATCTCGGTTTATGAAATTTGAATTTTAATGCTATTTCGGTTCCAAACAACTGTCGCCATTATGTTTAAGTAAAGGAAAGCGTGACATAAAACTCCTTAGAGACTCATATTTTTTCTGTGACATATTAAAGGAAACAAAGGAAATATCAGAAAAGAGCATTATCATCCTCAGAAACGCTTACCCACGGTGTTAGCAACGTATATAGCGGGAATATAGATATTTCATTTCTTAATTTCCTCTAAACGAACCTTCCTCAATAAATAGTAGAGCAAATTATTTCTTTTACTCGAGCTATTCTGTTAATCTCCGATTGATGTTCAAATTTTCATTTGATCTTTTTATTTTTATCATTTGAATACAGATTCTCGTTCGTGGCTTATTTATAATATGTTGAATTTGAAATTAGAAATAAATCTACAAACTTTTCATGTTTATTTTCATATGATATTAAATTAGCTTTGCGGAAAAATAATTGACTGGAAGTTTATGATGTTTATTTTGTTCTTGTGGTAAGCAGGATTTCATGATAAACCATTACCGGCGGTCTAGAAAGAGTACCTAAATAGGATGAATCACAAAGATAAATATTTAGCAAAGCTACGGGTGCTCCTTGTGTGTACATACATATACAGTCCGTTCATGATGAAAGGAATAATTTCGTTTAAAGTTCAGGTAATTATTTTACAGAAAAACAGTCGGACACATCGATTAGTATCCTTAGTAGCCAATCCTTTGACATAAGAAAATTGTATACATGGTGTCTAATGAAGAACTTATGCGGCCATCATTGTTTTTTTAATAGATTTTTTTGATAGAACAGCCTATATATTATGCCATTTTTGAATTGCACGGTAAATTTTTCTAAAAGCCAAGAAAAACAACCTGATATGACAAATTTTATCTTCAAGGAAGAACTCTTCTTTGAATTAATCGATTAAATCTCATTCCTTGACCACTGGGCCATTTTGATGTGGTATCTTTTGGCAATAAAAATCAAACTATCGCTGGCTTTTAGTTTGTCAGTGTCATTTTGTCAGTTTTACCTGCCATTTTGAAAATGAATTTATCTGAGAAAGAATGTATTGAAATAATTATTATGATTGGTTTTGGAGATAAAGTGCGGACTCAACAAAAATTCTGTAATTTATTTAATACACTCATTCTGATCGACCTCCAATTATCAGATCTACTATGGCACGGTTACGTTAGAGATTTACCTAAAGAAACAGCAGCAAAAATATCAGGAGATTTTCAACTAGACGTTTTAGTAGAAACTGTAAGTAATCCCTATGTAACCATTAGGATAATCTTAGGGAATTGTAATAATATGTCAACGACATCTAATGTGTCAAAAACACTGCGAAAAAATAAGTATCATCCTTATAAGGTTCAATTAATACATGAATTACTAAAAGACCATTTCGATCGACATACGCAGTTTTATGGGTAGATAATTGAGATTAATAATCAAAACTTAGATTTCATCAATTTTTTTTCCGGAGAGGCTGACCGTCAAAAAACTGCTGTCACACACAGCATCGTCAAAAAGTAAATGTTTGGGCAGGTATTGTCGAAAATCAAATTCCTGGGCCTTATTTTTTTGAAGAAATTTTAAATGGGAAACGCTACTTAGACTTTCTTCAGTTTCAACTCATCCTGGCTTTAACTGTTGTGCTTCCTCATCCAAAAGATCCAGATATTCCTCACAATGACATATTCATTAATTCATTCATTCAAGTTAGGGTGGGCACTTAATGTCCGGG
The DNA here is from genome assembly GCA_004143645.1 of Protaetia brevitarsis. Taxonomy (NCBI): domain Eukaryota; kingdom Metazoa; phylum Arthropoda; class Insecta; order Coleoptera; family Scarabaeidae; genus Protaetia; species Protaetia brevitarsis. The sequence continues at coordinate 1,585,115 of RXPK01000029.1, read as the reverse complement.
CACTTGAGCTTGGTGCTCATTGTACCATCCCTATTGATTCTCTTATTTCCACTCGAGCAATTTGGTGTTCTCTATAAAGCCCAGTATCTTGCCCAGTGGAAACTTGAGGACTTTCCACGACTCCAATAGATCTCTCCCGAAATATTTCTGCCTGAGTACCTTCAGTTCTTCACATGTGCAGATTACATGTAAACTCGTTTCCTCCTGTAGCTCGCATCTTCTACACCACGGTTCGCTTACACGGCCTGTGTTGTATAGATGCTTTTTCAGAGGACAGTGTCCAGTTATCAACCCAGTAATGGTTTTAACTTCTTTCTTACTGCGATTGAGTAGGTTATTAGAGAAACAACCATCCCCATCCCCTATCGGCATTTTCGTATGGAGTTGACCTTCAGTCGACCTCCATTTCTTTGTATTTTCTTTATCTAACCAGGTCCAGATCTCCCTTTTTGCGGAATCCTTAGTAATCCCACATACGGGCTCTGAACCCCATGAAGTGTCTCTTAGAGCCTTCCTTGGCTAGTTCATCGGCTATTACGTTGCCCTTTATATCCTCATGTCCCGGCACCCAAATCAGAGACACCGTGTTGTCTCGTACCAGTGCATTGAGGGATTGTTTGCAGTCCCTAACTAGTTTTGACCTAGTTACAGGGTTTGAGACTGCCTTAATGACAGCCTGGCTGTCAGTCATTATATTAATTTTCCTCCTCATGTAGCCCCATTTTGCAATCATTTCTGCACAGGCTGCATGAGCGAATACCTCTGCTTGGAAGACCGTTGTATGTTTTCCCAGGCTTATGAATATCCTTTGATTAGAACTGGGCCCACAAATACCGGCTCCTGTCCCGTGGCTGGATTTGGATCCATGCGTGTACCAGTTTTCGTTAGCAGTGACCTCACTACGTGCATGGTCTCTGTTCGGTATGGAGATTTTCTCCTTTTCAGTGAAGATAATTTCGGGTGCCATGCTGTCCGTGGGCATTTGTAGCAATGGCCCGTCCAGCAGCGTGCCCGTAGTATAAGTACAATGACATATGGTTCCAACATGATGGGACACTTGCTCATTTTACAATTGCAGGACGATAATTTCTTGACCTAACTTTTCCCTAATAAATGGATTGGACGCAGAGGTTCTATTAAGTGGCCATCATGATCGCTGGATTTAACGCCATTAGATTTTTTTTCTTATGAGGTTATTAGATACCTAAAGTTTATGCGAATATACCAAATAATAATGACCTGAAAGAGAGAATACACCAGGAAATCAGACTGATTCCACCAGAAGTAATTGAAAACGTTAAACAGGAAACAATCCGTCGACTGCAAAATGTATTGCAGTAAGTGAACATTTTTAAAGCAACTGTTACTATATTCTTTTGTATGTTTTATTAATAAAGTTCATTTATTTTTTTTTTAATTTATCACTTTTCAAACGTCATTATTTCGAAAACCGCTTATTTTAGAGATATGGTATGATATACAAAAAGTGTTCAGAATTTACCGTAAAATTAAAACTAAAAATGCTTATCTATGTGTCCAAGCGTTTTTCTTTTTGTTCCTTTCATCACGAACTCACTATATATAATAAATTTTGTAGCATTCACTACTGGACCTTGCGGTCAATAAAATCCGTCTTAAATTGGTATTCTTATTTCATGGTCGAATTTTCCTGGGTTATTTGCACATTCTCAGGACATCGAAATATGATAATCATTCCTCGATTTACATTACACAATAAAATATTAAGAATCAAATATTAAAACCGTAAATTAGCTAACACATGAACAATTTATTAAACTATCTAGACAACATGAAATAACAGAGGATGTGCATCTTTCCCATTACGATATTCTACTGCTTCAATTTTTTAGCATATAGCGGCGGATTCTATCCTATCTGTTAATTTAATTTTGAAACAATAGCTTCTGAAAAGGAAAGGGTTTAGTTAAAAATGACATAATACGCCGTTGCTGAAAAAGTTCTCAGAATGTTATTTTAACCCCTATGCCGAATTTTATGACAAAATTCTCATCTTTTATTTTCTTTTTAATATTTACAATTTTAGTTTCTAATTTAATATTAGAGTGCTTGACTGAAGCGATAAGTTTAATACTAGTGTCTAATTTAATGTCATTGTGATAAAACGTCAAGTTTAGCGCGAAAATTGCTAGTAATCAAAAGATTAAAACGCGATTGACTTTAAAAGAAAAAATAATCGAAATAATCAGGTTGTCATTTTGTCATAAAATTCGGCATACGGGGTTAAAATAACATTCTAAGAAACTTGTTCCTGTACCTAACTATTTTTGATATTTCGTACGCAAAGCAAAATATTGAGAATTGGCGCTGTTTGTGAAGTCCTTAGGCTCAGCTTCAAGTTCCCATTTCAGTTGGGTATCTCAAAAAATGTGACAACAATCCCTATGATTGTGCAAAAAATTAAACCTATACTCCTTCAAGTAAACAAAATATAAGGGTGTCTTCTTACTAATTGTATGTATATGTATGTATAGATATTGCATGGGTGATATTACACTGCGACCTAAAAGATCTATTGTGTCCCCTGTTCTTGCTGTTTTACAGCTGACCTTCAAATCCCATTCCTTTCAGAAAGTGTAGGATATCAGAAGGTCCCAAGTTAGGTAAGTCTCCCTCTTCGATTTCACGTGCTCCCAGGTGCAACGCCCTTGAGTTGCGCAGTGCTACGCAATCTGTTCCAGGCCTTTTGCTCCCTTTGTTCCTTTCTTATGAGGTACTCTCACTTTGGAAGCGGAAGGCCTCTTGTGGAGGTCCAGCTTCAATTCCTGTTTATTAGCGGTGTTGTCCCGCTAATAAACGTCCTCCATGGTTGATCCCACGAGTAGCTAGGGAAAAAAAGGTCCACCTCCACAGAGCCCCGCATGCAGAGGCAAGGCTAAATACAATGGGTGCGCCAGGTACCCTAAGGTTGGACTAGTAGACTGGTCTTCTATCCAGCCACGCAGCCCATCAGCCTAATCCGCCACCTTAGGATTTAGGTTTTTATTGAGGTTGTCTCCTCTCGCTCCGTGCAGTTAAGCCAAGTCCCCCATCCCTTTCGGGACCTGGTTCAACAGTTGGGCTTTCGGTAACCGAAAGTAACAACTGGCATCGTTGTAGAACCCTGTGCAACCCCTTAGCCACGACACGACAGCTCGGACGAGGGGGCAGTGGTTCACGGCAACGGTCTTAATTCACCCTGTTCCAGTTTTAAGCAAAGAAGACGAACTTATAGCCGCCACTAACCATTTCGTCTGAAGCAAACCCTGACAAGTGGTCTTTCCCCCATCCACCACTCCGAGGACGCGCCTGGTAGGTACTTCCAACCCCCAGGTTACTAATTGTAAGTGCGACACACTGTATTAAATTTATTCTACGCTCAGTATTATTAACAAGAAAGGTTCCCAGACAAGTTTGGGAATAGAAGAATGGAGCAAATTATGTTCTCAGATAGGTCAAGGAGCTCTTGTAAATTCTAGAAAATAACTAGAAAAATTTGAACGAGAAATTATATTTTCTCCGTTGCCAGCGAAGTTTTAGTTATTGCAGCAAATCAATATCCAACAGTTGATCTATTTTACTTGCTCTACAAACTACCTATATATTCAAGAAATGGCTTTTAGCTGTGTGTGTTTCTAGACGTTTTAATATGATATATATCTTTAACAAAGTTTAGCTAGCTAACGTTTTAGTGTTTATTTAAATTCATGTGTAAGTTTAGGTACTATCTCAACCTGAAACACTGCATATAAGTTTTCTTAATCTATTTATATCGTGATATAGAAGATCTAATGATAAAGCGTGTGTTATCACTATTTGAATTTTCTCGGTTTTTTCGATAGATATACAGGGTGATTCAAAAGCACCGGACCACCTTCTGGAAGGCGCTAAAAATCACTTGACGACAAAAATGAACTCGGAATTTCTTTAGAACTTTTAGTTTTTTAAAGAATGGTATTTAAAAATGAAACAATCCGACAACATTGTATACTTCACGCTAAGGTAAAACTATACGTTTAGGAACAATTTACAATAAATGTTTGAAATTTTGTCCATCCATTTTTAAGCAGTTTTCTAATCTTCTACGAATACTTAAAAGAACGTTTTGTAACATTTCGGGAGTTACCGTTTCGGCGGCAACAATAATTCCCAGTCTTAACTCCTCCATATTTTCGGGGCTAGTACGGCAGACGATGTTTTTTAAGTGACCCCATAAACAGAAGTTTAGAGGACTAAGATCTGGCCATCGTGCAAGCCAATTAATAGGACTTTCATGGCCAATCCATCTTTGGAGAAAATTGTTATTCAACAATGTTCTCACTTGCATAGCGTAATGAGCAGCTATATCTGACTGCAGCCATAAATTTAGTAATCGTGCCAGTGGCAGATTATCATCTATAAGATAATTGAAAAGATTGCAACTCCTCTTGTAGGATATTGCCATTGGCACGATGTGGTAAGAATATAGGACCTAAAAAATGTTGAGATATTATGCCGGCCCAAACATTAACAGAAAAGCGATCCTGAAATCCTCATCGACGTACACGTTTGGATTTTCTACACTCCCGTAACGGTTATTGTGCATGTTGAAGATCCCGTCGCCAATAAACATCGTTTCATCAGTCCACAATACCTGATCACCAAAATTATCATTTTCTTCATTCCTTTCCAACATCCATCGACAAAAATTGACTTTAAGCGGAAAAAAGATCTCCTCGCAGGGCCTGAACTTTCGTATAATGGAAAGCATGATATCGCTCTACTCTTAGAACACTTAAATATAAGTTACATCCAATTCTTCGAATGCTCACACTGTGATCATCTGCAACAGCGTTAAGAATGGCTTCTTCTGATTGTGAAGTCGTGCTACACATTGACTTTCAGGAATATCAACATTAACATCAATTCTTCCCGTCTGGCGCATGCAATCATCCAGGCGTTGAAAAACATTTTTGTGAGGATGCTGACGTTGAGGGTAAGTGAACGCAGCAGCCCTACAGTTCCCACGACATTCACCCAAAATAAGGTACATTTTTGAACACTTTGAAAGCAATGACACTACAAAATAATTTCAAAACTGTCAAAATTGACATTTCTAGTTATTGTATGCCAATGTGCCTAAAATATTTTTTTGTAACCTGTAACATTTAATTAGCTGTTTTTCTGTTTTATAACTTAATACCTTTAATTTTTTATTAGCAAACACTCTTTTCTGTTGTAAAACTTATCTTTTACAATAACTAAAATCATATTATATAGTTCTGAATGACCAAAAATCCAATACAAAACTTTTATATTTCAAGAACCACAAATCGAAAAATAGTTATTTGTATCACTAGGCCAGAAATTACAGTTTTGCTAGTATGAGTACTGTTTGTGGGACGAGACGGTAGCCGAGGCCCACAAGTACGAATACTCGCAAAAGAGTTTCTGGCCGTGTGATACACAATGTTTTTTGGGCCGACAAATCTTAATTTTGAATTGAAAATAGAAAAGAAATTTTGACATTAGGGAGTTGACAATACAAGTTGGCACATATGTTACACACCTTAGTATTTTGACGTTTCCGAGAATAAATATTTTTCTGTAATTTTCCTTCTAGTTTAATATCTATTTATCAATAATAAGTGCAATGAAGACACCAGTCCATTTTAGCATGGTTGAACAGTAACTTAATGACAATTTATTACACATCTGTCATGTGAATGTAATGTGGCCAACCTTTAGTGACATTTTTGCCTGCCTAGGCAGGAAAACAATAGTTTTCCTGCCGCTTTTAAGTACTGCAAAATGAGTGTTTCTGGACGGAGGCGCAAAAATAACTATTGTATCACTAGGCCAGAAATTACAGAAAGTTAAGTTATTAGTTATTAGTCTAATTTTTAATTAGTTATTAGTCTAATTTTGTAATTAGTGTTTCTTAGAAGCTTGTGAAGATACCCAATCGAATGTTTTTTTTTTATTTTCAATGCATTTCAAGATACAAGAATATCATTTTTAACGTCTCCAATAGTTTTATTGTACTTCCTGTGGGGATAGTTACCTAACTCCTCATTTAAAGGGTACGGAAAAGAAGTAATTCTTAAGGGTTTCCGCTACCACGTCGGACAGACCGAGCCGAAGTGCTGAAAAACTCGCCAATGTATAAATGATCAAATCGAGGTCCACTACGCCATCCAAGATTGAGCGAACCAGAGCATTTGAGCAGGTTCCGCTCCGACCATCTCATCCAATGACGTTTAATATTCTTTAATTTTTATTTCATTTAGTAGTAATGCAAGAGCAAATGCAATGCGAATTATTATACAGAATTTTAACTATCATATCCATCAGTTATAAATGTTAAAATTATACTTCTTACTGTATATGCATGCACGATAACCTTTAAACTTACGAAGCAATATATTCTTCTTTTGACCTCACAATATTCCACTTTTCTCTTCGTAAAATTGAGAGGGTTAATGATTCGCATTTTGAATTTGGTAGGGTAGATACCGTGCGTCCACTCACGAATGAGTGGCGGTCGCGCGGAAAGTTAAAATATTAACTAAGGGGTTAAGTTGACCGCGACACGAAATAGACATTAGAAATAAGTGGTGGAATGCATAAAACGTAGTAGATGCTAATATTGCAACTATGTACAACATTTCTGAAGTTTGTACTACACTAACGAAGTTTTTACTAGTCTCAGAAGCAATATGCTGCTATGTGCGTGCTACGTAGAAGAAGGTACCACGTCTTAGAAGTATCTTGTACTTTAGTAGTATTTACTCCAGTTTAGGTAAAATCTATGTTTAGGAAACTTTGGCCAATGCACATTAAGTGTATGTACTACTATATATTTTAATTTTATTTAAATTTTGTGATAATTTTTTTTCTATTAGTAATTGTAAAACTTATATCTATCTATTGTCCTGTGATACATTACAAACGGATATGTCTTGTACACTGAAATACAAAATTCACCTAACTAATTTAAATGTAAATCTATCTGAGGTAGCACTCTACGAAAACTTAAGTGCTTAATGCAACAGGCCCACATTTTAAGCAAACAGAGAGAAGAAACATTATATGTATAAAATAGAAAGAAGTAATATTTTAGGGAGACATGAATTTTGAATTTCACTGTACTTTGTTGGTATATGCGTTTTGTTAATCACTAATCACATTTTACAATTTGTTTTAATTTAATGATTTTTTTTAAACATTTATAAGATATAAACATCTAATTTTGTTTGTACATATGCTGTCTTGTTAGTTTATTTCTTTTGGTTGGTTATTAAATTATATTTTTGAAGGTCTATAATTAGGTTATGTGTAATAATATGTATAAAAGTATAGTACTTCAAGCTACAAATTCATATATTTTACTACAATTCTCTGCGACCGGTTTCGGCTTAACAAACCTTAATGAGGCAGGTGATCAACAATGCTCTACTTGTCACCCAGTCGAAAAATGGAAACTTTTATGAGAAGCTTAGGTGATTCTAGTAAAGTAATTGTAAAATATGGAAAGTATAAATAGAGTTTAGTAACAAGTTTGCTGTGAGACGTGACGCGCACGTCGCAAGACAGTGAATACTTAATTCAGTAGGAGGTACTTCTGCTGTGCCGTACAGTGTAGTATATTCTTATCAGGTGAAGTAGACACTTGTTTGTAAAAGCAAATGATACTTTTTAGTGAAGCAATAGCATCTACTATCTATGCATTCCACCCACGCAGTCGGTGGAATGGTGAGAATTCTTAATGATAATTAAGAAATAATAATAAAGAATTAGACAGATTAGGCACGATATTTAGATACATAATAGGGAGGTACGTATTTATAAATATATAAAATATAAGTCTTTGATTTAATTACTATTGGTTGGGATAATTAGGATTAATGTATTGTTAAACATTAGAATTAATGTTGCTGTTGTTTTATTTGCTTTTACACCATTACTGGTTCATTCTTTTGCTGTTTCAATTTCAAATTCATGATATGCGAAGAACGGAGGGACGTAGAGGGTGCCTCTTCCACTCAGAAGGGTAATAACAATAATAATTTGCTGGATATCGGCAACAAGGTCTGGGACTAGTTTCCAGGTCCTGCTCCTAGGATAAGGCTTTTCCATGGGTTTTCCCTACTCCTTGGAGAATGCTGGGAGATAATTAAAGTCGTTTCAGAGGCGCAAACCTAATAACAGCTGACAGCTGATCGATTTATTATATTTCTGTTATTATTATTAATAGTCACGAGAAATATTTAGTAGAGTAAAAACATTTCAATTGTTATGGAAACCATATATCTAGTACTAGTAGAGTTGGTGGAGCAGGGGGTTTAAAATAAATTATAATTATTTATTTATTATTTATTTCATAAATAAAGTGTATATTAGATAGAAATAGTGGAGAATGTATGTTATCGAGCTAATGTAATAAATATGGTTGGAAAACGCTTTTAAAATTTTTGTCAAACTTTCAAAATTCAATAACTTTCACTTTATGCCCATCTCATATATTCGAAATTATATTACGTATCTTTCTACATCACGTGTAGTATTATTTAGGTAGACTCTTAACCAACTAACCACGAGAACTTTAGACCAATGTCTGCGATGCAAAATTTCCAAGATGTTAGAGCCATTTTGCGTTCAGAATGTGCTTATATCGATTACTTAGAATTGCAATGCGTCTCATTTGTGTCCTATCCTCCTGACAGAGTAGAAATTGATGTTTGAGTGTGTGTACTTGTTCTGCAGCAATCTTAATTACGTGCAATACTCCAATATCTGTAAAACTCGTAAAATTATGGAGCTAGGACTAAATCAGAGACTAACAAGCGAGCTTTGGCCCAACGGGCGAACTTTATTGAATCAAGTGCCTGTGGCGTCATTAAAAAGAGGAAATTCTTTTAAATTGCGGCATCGCTGCATTTGGTGAAAATTTCAATTTCGCTTGGAAAATGGTCTTACAGAAATGTTTGTTGCAGAATAGCACAGCTATACATTTGGATCAGTAAACAATTAGGCTTTAGGTTTAGATAATAGGCTAATATTTAATATCTATCATGGAATAGTTGGGATATTAGAATGCTTTTGTTAATGCTTGCAAATTTCCTCTTCTTACACCAATTATTCATGGATCAACTGTCATAGGATTTCTTACAAAAGCAAGATCTAACAGCTAATACAGGCGCATATTCATTTCTTTTAATTGTAAAATACAAACTTGCTCTTCACCCGACTAGAAAAATGTAGTATATTAAAATTATATGTGGTATCAATGTGGTAAATATTCAGTTAGAATATTGTAACAATGCCGTTTAAGCTGTCTAAATTGTCAATTCAATATATATTAATCCTTACCAATTTTCAGAACACTGAGACAGCGAAAACACTTATATATAGTGTAAGGTATACTCACACTACTCAACCGGAGTAGAAAGATTAACTGCAAGTAGTTTTGAAAAGCACATCACTTTTTACTATCGGCTAAAAGGCCCCAAAACAATCCATTACTTATTCAGCAGAATTAATGTTTTGTGTAGATATTGAACTGTACTCTACGGAATCGGAACAGTACCTTACGAAAATATAAAGCCGGCTACAAGTAGAGGGCTGTTCTGTGTGGCGTTTTTAAGAATATCTTTTTCACTGTATTAATAAGAGTGCCTACATCAGAAAAATTGTCTGTGATAAATTCAGATACGCGATGTAAGGCGTGAGCAGTACAAGTAATATGTAGCACATTCGGGTATCGTTCTTTTAATAACCGACCTGCTTTTATCATGTCTAGCGCAGTATCACTGACAATAAATAACAGAATTCTATCATAATTGTTTTGTATTATTGCAATAACCACATTTACGATACAACGTCCTAGAGCATCAGTTGTCTCATCAGCAGACAGCCATATACAATTATCCCCTACTTCTGATTTTATGTTTTCCATTGTGCTTGAAAAACATTTTGGCAAATAAAATCTACGTAAAGTAGATTCATCTGAAACACACCTACTGGAATATTTTTCTATAAATGATTTTAAAACGGGGTTTTGAATTTTATGAAGCGGAATATTTACAGCAGCAAAAGCGTTGTGTAGATCCTTGTAAAAGTTGTCTTTTATAGGTTCCTCATATTATCAGCATGTCTTTTAGTAGCAACATGTTGAGTCAAACGCGATTTTTTGAGACATTGTACATTTACATCGCAAATATTACAATGTACCAAACCATCTTTAAGTAACGAGAAATTATTTTCAAAATCATTAATCCACAAACTGGTAGAACAGACTATAACGTAGTAAAGACAGTGAAAATGGCAGCAATAGACTTTTCTATAATAAAAACTTGGGTACCTCTTGGAAAATAAGAACTCTAAACTCTGAAGATAAAAAACTACCTGCTAAGAAAATCAATATGAACTAAAAATAAACTCTCATAACGGGTACAGGTAAATGGCCACCCGAGATAAAGAGCAACTATTAATAGTCGTTAAATTGCCTTAAATTCCCACAATTTTTAGCTACCTGATATACATGTGTAAATTGGATTCCGGTTAATAACTAATAAAGCAATAATGGTTGGAGCTTACGTTTACAAAGGTTGGGAAGGCAATTTATCTATTTATAAGACCCAACTAAGTCTGACCATTTCTTCTACTACCTATGGGGAGGCAATTTACCAACATCCTTCAAAACAAATTGTAATAGATTTAAACGATTAAGTAGGATAGATATTATGCTGAAATACGTATACGATTAGCCTACATTTACGCTGATTTTCCACATAAAATCCATATAAGTCGTAGATATATACACCTACAACATCGAGCACTGTTGGGCGTGCCGCTCTCGTTCGGCACTTGCGCTACCAACCGCAGCGGTATGTGGTAGAGATATGGTGGGAGTCAAAAACCTAAAACCGCCACGCTTTGATAATGACCCAACACAAAAGTGACACTTTTTTACCGATATACAAATGTTTTTGTTATCGTCAAGGTGATGTGCACATTTGAAAATCATAATACCTACACCTTAAGTATTCACTCAATCAGTAATGAAGGAAGCATTTAATCAGTTTATTGCCCTTGAAGTGCATACGGTTACTACAGCACCAGTTTATAGTACTTGCTTTTGATCATATTAATATAATAATTAGAAATTTGAGGTTATCCGTGAGACCCAAAGGCACTAGTTGTGTTTAGACCTATCTTTCTCAAAACTTTTGATTTAGTAAGTGTTATTTCGTTCTAACTAAAAACATATTTGTTTGTATTTCCAATTCAATATGCTGGTGCTGATTTCCAATTTTATATGCCAGCGATTACTAATGTTAGAACTGTCAACCTTCATACATATATGGATTTATTGATTTCTTGTAAGTAATATAACATCATAACACAACATAAAAGAGTTCTTATAATTCGTATACAAAATTAGTAATCAATATCGTAGCCTACTCAGAACGATATTAGGTTAGCAACACAAAAAATTTAAAAATCTTAATGTCTATCTGATGTGCAATTCATGATTCTTTGTCGAGAAAATTTGTTTTCATATTTCAGTGATATATATGCTTTATTTTTTCTTTGCATATGTTCCTCCTAAACAAACGCCAACATTTTTATATGAATTCATAAACCTTCCTGCTGCTATAACTACACTGTAATAACAATATTCTGTTAGTGTAAGATATGCTTGGTATGAATATATTTTTATTATGGTAACCTTATAAGGCAGAATGTGTCTGCCCCGAATCTGGGTGCGTTAGAATTTTAGCCCCTGGTCCCGTCAAATTGTAGATTGACCGGGTAAATGACTTTTCTGAAATTGAATTATTCGGTGGATGGCGAATATCCTAGCGAAGCTCGTTTACCAGACAATTCCATATCATTCGGGCAAAATTCAGGATATTGGACGTTTTACGAGCAAAAGGGTTTCAATAGATAGATATCGTTTTCTTTTACGCAGTTCTCAGTGTTAACTAACTGAAGTAACATTGGAAGGCTCCGATACAATAGCGTAAACACGCGATAAGCAAATATCCAAAAATAAATAAATACACTGTTCTATTTCCTTTAACGCACACATTTGGTTTTGCCCACATGAAATAAATTGTTCTAAATCAAATTAAAGGCAATATAAATTGCTGTAACAATAGCGGCAGAGAACAATACTATTTATTGCACTTATTTACGATAACTTTGACGGAACACTCTCTGTAGTATGATTTTTTTTCATTACACATACATTTTTTTTTTCTATGTACAGTTTAAAAAGGTCAATGCATTGGTGACTGGCCAGTAGGCAACGAGTTGTACTAGTTGTCCGACGTTTGACATTTCATTATTAATTATTTCTTACTTGGAACTCTATGCACATCTGTAGCGCCTATAAGTTGTAGGCGAATCTGTAAGCATAAATTTAAGATACTTACAGAGTAGCCTTACAGGGGCTACAGATATGCGTAGAATTCACCCTTCAATTTCATTAAGTATTAATTAAGAAATACAAAAAAACGTAAAAATATAAAGAACAGATCTTCACTAACTACTTAACCATAATTAGATTGCGCAGACCATATAAATACTTTTTTATAATGTCCATTGTTAAATTAACTTATAGGATTAACTTAAAAGAAAATAATTAATAGCGTATGTCAAACTTCAATCGACTAGACTACATTTGACTGCCTATTCGTCAGTTACCAATCCAATGACATTGACTATTTCGTCCAATAAAAAGTTAGTGATTCTGTTTTGTGCCTATAAAAAATTAGCGGTTTGGCATTCGCCGATGCAAAATCTGTGTCTCCGTTTCCACTGCCACGTGTATCAAACTTTCAATTGTGGCATTGCGTTTGATTGCAATTACGCTTGTAGGCCATGTTGCTTTTTTTTACATTCCATAATCATAATGTCATCAAGAGATGGTAAATTTTGGTCAGTAACTATTTCAAATTCAGAATCCAATGTAAGTTGTCTGCGTAATATGACCTGTTTGATTTGCTTAAATTCTTACAATAGTCTTATAAAACCTACTTTGGCATTTTTAATACTTGGTAATTTCCCAATGTATTGTAATATGGCGCAAATAATACTAAATATCACTTAAATACTAACCAAAAACCATTAAATGATATCGGACATATATGTATGACACTGGGCGAACGCACAACATCAGTTTTTTATTGGCCAAAACAGTTGTGCCATTTTAGGACATAATTTGAAATATATCGTTTTTTGAATTGATTTTACTCGCAAATAGAAAACTTAAATGTTGAATTAAATTATTTCACTAGAAAGAAAAGGAAAAGACAATCGATTTTTTGTTGTTAAAACGTCGCATTCAAAGAATAAAATAAATTTTGGATCTACTTCTGTTCAAAACTGGTTGTTTTCTTTTCTTTCCAACACTTACGAGAGCGGTTAAAAAATCTTAAACTGAATTATTTTACGCAATTGTTATTTGGGTGCGCTAGAGTTCTAACACCAAAATGAAGTACATTAAGTCGATTTTTGTATAACTTGTGGAAGGACCCAACCCTATAGCACAGAAGTGACCCTTTTTCAACCTTGTTTGCAGTCGAAAATAGGTATAATAAACGGCTCATTCAAGGACGGTTAGCGGCTAAGCAAAGCAGATACGTTTTTAATGTAAAGGTAGAAGAAAATGAGAGTAAAAGCCTGAAAACTGCTTCTAAGTTACAATTAGTCCACCAGGCCTTGATATTGATATTTAATTCGTGTGGTATTTTTGTTATTATGACTATTTTTTTGCTACATGTTGTAATATTTATTAAAGTAATAATACCAAGAAATAAGGAAGAAGATTGCCCAAGAAAAATACATAACTTTTATTAAGGAACATATTTCTTTATTTCGGACTTGCCGTGTATATTTTAGCCACCAAGCCCTGTTTTTAAGACAATTATCTGCAATTTAGTGCATTTTGAATGACGTTCTTTTCTGTTTCAACTTTATGTTGCCTCCTATACATATATAAAATATATGTAGCTTCTTTCAGGGAGTGTCAATAGGTAACGAAGTAGACAGTCCGACACTTATTATTGAGTTTTCTAGCAGTGTTGCATGTCATCGTAATTCGAGACAATAATTATAAATTTTATTAAATTATTATCATTAGTCATTGTTATACGTGCTATTATATATATTTTTTTTAAAAAAAATCGAGTGCTTTGTACAAGATACGTGTTGAAATGCTCCTATCAACCTAGGCGTTCCTCTTGTACATTTTGTATCCCTAATATTTTTGCATAGGCACTACCGCTCCTCAGTTGTTCTTCTATTCCTTTCATTTTCGGAGCCAACTTAATGCTCTCTCATTTCTATCAAAATTCACTGACATAGATTTCAGCTTTCTTTTTAATTTAAAGGTCTCTGATCTTTTTTTTTTTAAATCTTTACGTACTATTCTAAAAGTTTTAAAGCATTGTAATTTCGTTAAAAAAAATCTGCCCAGCGAATACATGTTTAGAAAGGAAGCCCACGTGGTTTCTTTTACACATACCACTTATTTAACGGTAAGATATTACTGAAAAATAAAACTGCTATACAGATTTTCTCTACAGACTGACAAATAAATTACATATGTATATTAGAAAAATTACAATAAATGTTGAAATGTTGTGCATTATTCTCTAAATGAATATTTATTCTCCGTTTGAAAATTTAGAATACATTTTGAAATTCTTTAACGGCGATGTTATTAAATTGCAGTATCCCTGTTTTCTACTCCTCTAAATCCTGTAATCGATTTCTGAACACTTTTTAAATTCCCAAACAAATAAAAAAGTAAAAGTGTGAGGTCTGAAGGCCATGAAGACCATAAGTTTTTACTTATCAGCCGTTGCTAAAAAAATCTTGTAGGTGTTCCTGAGTATCTCTAGCTCTGTGTGCTGGTACATTGTTTTGTTGCAAATAAAGCAGAATTAGTAATGACACTAACATTAAAACAATTAAAATATCTAGCTAGCTGATCTTAAGACAGATTTACGGGGACTACGTTATTCATTTCTGTAATCATCTAAAACACTGTTGGTTAATTTTCTCAATCTACCAGTACGTTTCTTTTTACAAGTGCAATGCTTCTTTTCAAATCCATAAATAATGACGTCTTCAGTATTTCAATGCATCGCACTTTAAACTAAAATCAGGAGAAGCTTCAGTGAACCGACCGATAAAACTTTCGAGAGAATAATTCCAATTCCCATCATCATCTTGTGGACCATTATTTGCGTTTAAAATAAAGGCATCATGTTCTGACTTGAACATTATTGTGATAATATTATATGCAACAGTTCTTACTGTCATCTCGATTAGTGCATATGTCACTGACTTACTTAGCTGAAACGATATTTTTCTCAGTATATTACAAAAATAAAAGCGTTTTAATTAAACAACGCAAAAATAAAATAAAGAGAAAATTGCGGAGTACCGCAAGGCTCTGTATTGGGTCCAATTCTTTTCCTATTATGTATTAATGATTTAGGCAATATTATTGTGGAAGGGAAAACCCATATTACCTTGTATGTAGATGATGTTTCAGTTTTAATATCAGGTAGGAATAATGATATTTTAGAAAATAAATGTAATGACTTTCTCCACAGGATCAATTCCTGGTTAAATAGCCATAATCTTATTCTTAATACAAAAAAAAAACACAATTTATGACATTTCATTGCCGTCAGCGGCGAGTTCCAAATCTAAGGTTGTATAGTGATGCAGAAGAGATATCACATGTGGAGAATAGTAGATTTCTAGGATTGTACCTGGATCAGACTCTAACATGGAAAAAACATCTCGAACAACTCCTTGCAAAACTGAATTCCCTGATGTATCTTTTACGGAATTTAAAACATGTTTTAACAAAGGAACAATTAATATCTGTTTATTGTGCCTTGATTGAGTTTTTGGGGGAACTCAGCTGCGGCCAAAAGTGTTTTCGCGTATTGAGAATTATAGCTAATGTAAACAGTACTCATACATGTAGAGATTTATTTCGTGAATTAAATATATTAAGGCTAACGGGTTTATATATTTTGGAAGTATGCGTATATGCTTTTACAAACAAAAGTAATAGCAGCAAATGCTACGATTTGTATAACTTATTTTTGGGGCAAATAAATGTTATGCAATACGCTGATGATATATGTTTCTATACGAGCAGTAAACTGTTAAATGAGTCAATATGCCAAACGCAATAAGCTGGAGAAGTGGTTACAAAACAGTACCATGTTAAACTAATGTTGTGTTCCCCTCTAGGGCAAGAAAGTTGCCTATAGGTAAGATCAAATTCGCACAATTTACCTTCTCTACTCGTAAAAAACGTAGGCCTTTTGACAATAAACTCAAATGGACTACACGTTTCAACAAAATCACGAAGAAATGGGAAAATGCGCTTAAACCAATGAAGAGTATCATGAGAGTAACATGGGGTACTGATTCTAGTAGTTCTATGAGTATTTATAAAGCCTATATAAGATCAGTTTTAGATTATGCTTGAACTACATATTCTGATTTTTTTTTGTTTTTGTCCATGGGCTATAACCACAAAAGGTCGCAATCTGGCTGAGAGTTAACCTACTGACTCTGGTTCGTCTAACCGATGGACGCCAAAGTGCGTCTGCCTTTTCTCGTCCACGGCCAGACAATTGATAAAAAAGTGAGCAGGAGTTTAATCCGCACTCCCACACTTCCTGCACAGGGGAGAGTTTATTAGCCCCCACGCGGTACATGTATTTATTTAGTGCACAGTGCAAAGTTAAGATTCCTGTAAGTAATCTCAATCTGTCCCTGCTCATAAAGACTGCTTTCGGAGTCTTTCCTCATTCGGTTGAAACCCTAGAAATTTACAGTGTCCAGCGTCAGCGAGTCCATTCCAGAAGAAGAAGTGCGTAGCAGCAAGCTGGGACCCGACAAACGTTTTGGTGCAACCATATGAGCTACCACACGTCGGGTCTAGACGTGTCAGCTATTTCATTGCCTCTGATCCCAGAGTGACCTGGCGCCCATCTCAATGCAACATTTAGATATTCCGCCAGCTGTTTAAGTTTTCTGTGGCACTCCAGTACCACCTCAGAGTCAAATCTGACAGCCCGCAAAGCTTTTAAGGCAGCCTGGCTGTCGGAGATAGGGTAGGCAGTTTGAGATGCCCTCAGTACAAGTCTGGATGGCAACAATTTCGGCCAGGAAAATGGTGGGCGAAGCATTTTTATATTTTTTAAAATTATCTTTGGACATCCCTTAATACGTCTGGCAAATGAAATTTGAAATTAAAGATGACGAACGATGTCGAAATAAATAGAGCCCGCGACGGGCCGTGCATTTAGTTGGAATGGTTTTGAATGTTAAGAACATCTTCATTTTGCAAAAATATTGCGTGTTCTACATTTCACAATACTGTGTGTGAACTGATTTGATTCACAGAACGCAATTGTATTACATTGGAAAGTAATTTTACCAAAAGAAATCTATTGCTAACTTCACACCGGTAACCTTTAAGAAGAAAAAATATTCCACTGCATACCGATGATATACATATGCCTATTTTGGTCAACAGAACTATACTGTCGTTTTGACAGTCTTCTTATCTTTACTTAGAAAGTCTTTAGTAAATTCATGCCCCTGTTCCTTTAGGTAGTAAAGTGATTGCCTTACTTTCGGCTTATAATGTTTTATAGCGATTTGCGATGTAAAGGAAACTAACGTAATGAGTGCATATCTAGCTTGTCTTTGTATTGAAGAGTTACAGTGCGAAAATCATTACTACGCAGTCAAAATAGAGCTAAGGCAAAGTAACACAAAGAGTAAACGTTAAAAGAATGGAAAAATGTGCTCTGAGCCAACGAATCGTAATTCATCACACTTGGTTCAAATAGATGAACATTTGTCCGTAAATCAGCGGAGCCTCCGTAAAGTAAAAAAACAAGACTAACTGGTGGAAATTCCATATACCAACATTACAATAACCCAACACTCACTGTCAAGAGATGCCGTGAATATTTAGAAATGAAGCGCAGAGGAGAGTTTGTGATTGCGAAATTGCCAAAAAATAATGCTGCTATTCACAGTTTATTGAACGCAACGTTACATTCTGAATGCTTTCTGGTGTGTTTTTAAAAATTATCTCATATTTACATGAATACATAAACCCAAACGCCCGCCAATTTGGTTAAAACGAAAAATATGAGACGGTATTTATTACTGTTATGAAGTAAAAAACGCGAACCAATTTATCAAATTTTATACGTGAATGCATGGTGAATGCCCTTATAATACATCAACTTATATCAAGAGTTATTTCTGTATATGATAAAAATTTATTGTAGCTCAAATAATAAAATTTGGAATTTTATGTTACTTCACTCGCTATAAAAACGTTGAATAAAGGGAATTGGAACACATTTCAGTTCGGCAAAATTTCGCTTGTTTTCTAAAACGGAATGAATGAAATTGGGTCATCGAAATACGCAAAATTTTATTATAGCCTAAATATAGAACGAAAATGTTGTTATTTTCATAATACTATTGATAAAACACAACAGTCAACAGAGAATAAATATGAAGTTAGTGGTTTCCGTGGTTTTCTATATAATATCCATATCTACATTCAGACACAACTACTGGCTGTACTTCTAAATTAAATATTCATTAATGCAAATAGAGAATGTTAATTCTAAGTAGAGTGCGGATGGAAAACAAACCCTCGTCAAAATTACCTCTGTTATTTGCTTGAGCAGCAACACTAATTAGTTTAAGGTACTAGACTGCCACAGATTTTTATCAGAGTATTCTAGAATTTAGGCAATACCTTCTAATTACGTACGTGGTGACATGAATGTAAACGTGAAGCATAGAATAAATAGTATTAGAGTAACATTACTTAATGTCAAGGTATTGCCTTTTAGTGAAATAAAAATACGATATTCTTGAGATATAATATTAAATTTCATGTAGCATAACCTAATACTGGATGTTGTAAAAACGGTTGAAGCTGTAAGATTACGATAAACTTATTTGTAAATAACTTTGAATGGGATTGAAATTCTGAGAAGAAGAGAATCGAGTCGATTTAAAATCAAAAGCACCAAGGAGATACAGACGAAAATAAATCTAATAGGATTATTTACGATTAACGATTTTGTACTTAACTGAATAGACCTTGGTATTCTTGAATTCCATGCAACTCGACATTTAGGTGTATCGTGTAACATCGCCAAATACGAGCATATTACTCGCAGATATAGAAAAGTAGTATCGTTAATGGTGAATGCAGGAATATTTCCTTTGATTTTGTTAACTTTAGAAACATGAGTACGTATTTTCAACACAAAAACATCCATTTAGGAGCATGGTATTCACCAGATGCAAAAAGAGTCAATCAAATAGATCATGTTATGATTGACCAGAAGTTTAAAAGTGTGATCAAGGACGTGAGAGTATGTAGAGGAGAGGGAATGAACTCAGACCACATGCTGGTAAGATTAAAAACAGTAACGAATTTCAAGAAAGATGTCGCTAGAATAAAGTGGGTAAAACAAAGATGGAAATTAGAAGAATTAAACAAGGATGGAATGCAATTATCATATCAGAAGACAATGGTAGAAATATGTATAACCAAAGATGAAAATACTACAATAAACCAACGATGGAAAGATCTTGAAAGGGAAACGTACGGAAAGTAGAGATAATGTGCAAGAAGCAAGAAAGACGATGCTGAATATCGGTAGGCTAGAGGATAGAGAAAGGTATAAAAATAGCAACCAAAAATATCTATAGAAGGATCAGAAGAGAGTACTGCAAAAGAAAAATTTACAATATAGAAGAACTGTATAAGAATAAGAACATTAAGAATTTTTACCAGGAAGTGAAAAGCACGGAAAGAATTAAGCAAACTGGGCCCTTGTATTGTAAGAATAGGGAAGGAAAATTGGTAGGAGATGAAAAGGAGACGCTGGCAATAAAAAAGGACATTTAGAAGAAATTTTAAACCCCAATTGCATGCAATACGTGAAGGAGAAATCGAAAATGAGGTAAAATATGTTGGAAATGATGGGATAGAGGTCTTGCCTCCTAAGAAATAAAAAATATTATCAGAGAACTGAAGAATGAAAAAAATGCAAGGATGAATGGTATAGCGGCAGAATTGATTAAATGTGGAGGAAATATGGCCAAAAGAAGAGACACATCAGCTAATGTAAGATGTATGGAAACAATAAAGGATACATGGAAGGGATCAATTATAATACCGTTGCACGAGAAAGTTGATAAAACCATGTGCAAGAACTACAGAGGTATGTTATAGCGCTACTGGATACGGTACATAAAGTATTAGCAGCAGCAATAAGAAATAAGTTACAGACATATGCAGAAAGACAGATTGGCGAATATCAATGCGGCTCCTAAAAGGTATCTGGAGACAGTCGAGTTATCGAAATTGAAAGGACGTGGATCCAGGATGATAATAGTAATTCTGTAGCTATCAGTAACATGGCCAGGTGCTGCTTCCCAAATCCTGCTCCCAGAGTAAGGGTTTCCTTGGTTTCCATTACTCCTTGGCTAATGCTGGAAGGTGGCTGAAGTCGTTCCTCAAATCACCAAGATAATATTTCCTCTGCAGAATTGAAACCATTAAAACATTTAAAACAAAATGAATCACTAACAATAATAGAGGCAGAGAAAGATAATGCTACGGTGATAATATCCACAGAGAATACAATTGTAAAATCAAGACGCTACTCAAGCGTTCTACCTATAATACGTCAAAGAGATCACACGACGCTGTACTCAAATAATAAAAACTTGGTCGCACAACTATGATAGCTTAATTATCATTAAATCGATTGAACCCTAATTAAAAGTCGGCAGTCGGAAAGTAGAATATTTTACTGAATTGGATAATTTTGAAATTACTTGTTGCAATCAGTGCAAATTTAATGCTATAACCCATAAACTAACATTGAAATATTTACGTTGCATTTCTAAACTTATGGAGCTAAAATTTCACCGTACAAGGTCTTCATAAATACGTATTTACACATTTAATGAAATTGAATGTAATTACGTAACTGTCACACGTTGAAATTCCTGCCATTTGAAGTTGCGATATTCTACACACATCCATATGCATGTACTAAATTGTATTACCGCGTAGCGCAGACGATTTATTTCTAGTTACAACTGCACATCATGCCATCGCCTATAGAGATGCTAGAAATTAGTGCAGCTGCAAATGAAACCTTGCTGTTATTTCGTATTTCATATAGATTAATTTTAACATACTTCGTTTAAATGTAACATTTTTGAGAAGTTATTAATCAAATATTATTATCTCTGTTAATTAAGGTGCTTTTACCAACTAATGTGTGCATCTTAGCTACAAAAACAGATTTTTTTTATTTATATCTGAACTACTTTCACCATTGGATTTTCAGAGTAAGATTACTGTATATTTCCAGTCAATATTTTCCAGTAATAATAATTTAAATGAGTAAATTGATTTTTAATTTTTTGATAACTTATTATTTTGTTGCATTTTGTAGTTGTAACTTCAGTGCTTATATAATAAAAAAAAACATTATTTTCATGTAATTATTAAATTGAAGAATTTAGTAAGTTTTTGTCAAATAGATATGAATAGTTTCTCTTATTATTATAATTAAGTACATTGATATTACTACAATAATTGGTATTAAACTATTGCAATATATGTTGGTTATATTTTATTCTTGTAGTAAACTTTGGTGGTAACTTGTAACTGAAAGACCAGCAATAATTTGTCTATGGCGTTGTTATTTATATGGATCTACGTGGTGATAATAATAAAAGGAATAAAGGTAAATACATAAAGCCTATATTTATTTAGCATTATAAATTCAGGAAACATTTTGTTGTAAGAAACAATTCATGTTTATTTTGTGGTACTACCTATGGGACGGAGATGTCTTTTTACCGTAAAAAATGTCAAAATTAACTAACAAACATACATAATAAAGAATGTATTTCCAAAAATACTTATATTTTAGTGGTGTGTTAAATAAATGATAAGCATACGCGGTAAAAAAAACTAAAAATCCAGTTTGTAGAGTGTAATTATTTCATTTTCATTCTATATTATATAAGTATATTGTATATATCCATCAAATGGGGTATCTATTTCCAACAATGAAATTAAGAAATATTAAACTGACTGCAGGAAGAGAGGGGGCAAAAGGAAAGATCTCCAATTTGGGTTAACTCATTTTTTTTTAATAGCAACCCTTAGTTTCTCTGCGCCAATCGATTGACCGTCAATTTTTTTCGATTTTACCTTTCTCATTTATTTTTCCTCCAGTTTTGGAACACTTACCTGTAAATTTTATTTGGCATATCCCACAAGAGTAGAGTAAATTTAGTAAATAATTGGATTTATTACAAACACTCAACCGCAATTTATTTTTAATTTTGGCGATGTTTTCTGCCAACGATGATTGATAATTTTAAATATAAGCATGTGTAGGTAGGTTACAAGCACAGTATTAAGGTACGTTTGTAGTGAACCCAAAATCCTAACTCTCGTATTTTTTAAATTAATTTAATTAAAGAAAAGCTACATGCGCGAGTGTTGACCGACGACTGAAGTGCAGCGCTCCGCGGTAAACTTATTCAGGATTTCATACTATTTTATTGAGGG
Organism: Protaetia brevitarsis; assembly: GCA_004143645.1. Classification (NCBI taxonomy): domain Eukaryota; kingdom Metazoa; phylum Arthropoda; class Insecta; order Coleoptera; family Scarabaeidae; genus Protaetia; species Protaetia brevitarsis. The sequence goes on along the minus strand of RXPK01000029.1, from coordinate 1,562,419 downwards.
TTCCATTTTTAAGCTATAGCCGCTGCCAATACTCCCGTAAGGTGAGCTATTTATATACATATCTGTGGTATCTGAATCTACACCGGTCTGGTTTGTAATAACTTAGTTTTCATAAATAAAGTGTGGTATAGGTTTAAAATTATTTAACGCTTTACTTGTCCCGATTAAGGAATGCCAAAATATCCAAAAAAAAAAAACATCTGTAAAAGAATATCTATCTAAAGGTGTTTTTATACATTGGATGAATATGTATAGACATATACATATATTTTCATTTTTTATTTCTTAATTGAATTTATATAATGAATATGACGAAACCTGTACATGTTTTTTCATGTCTTAAGCTGTCAATAAATTATACCTCAGTAATATTAGAAGAGTTACATCCAGAAGAACAATTTGTTCAACTTTATGTTCTGGCATCAGAATGACTATATTTAAAGCAAGCTATGGTAAAAATGTGAACTTTTTATCTTTGCTAATTTTTTGCGAAAAAAAATATTTCTTAGCTTTTTGTGAAGCAACTTGTTTATGAGAGCTGATTTAGTACAGAAATGTCTTAGTTATTGCGCGTCCATCTACGAGTGTTAAGCGTAACAAAATATTCGAAGACGTCAAAATTATCACCGTATTAGTGACTTTGACAGGGCTAAATTCATTGCCTATCGAGATGTTGGTTTGTTCTATCACGAAATTGACCGCCGTGTTAATTGTACTGCAATGACGGTAATGTGTATGTGTTGTATATGGACAGAAGAAGGTAGAGGAACACGAAGAAGAACAACTGATTAACTGAGGCCTACCACTGAGCGTAAAGATGGGCGCTTCCGACTATTAGCTTTACGAGACCGTTTTGTTACTGCGCGTCAAATCGCTGACCAATGGTTTGGAGAAAAAGGTAGGCCTGCTAGTTACTATGCGTATACTATATCGCCGCATTCGAGCTTTTGGACTTTTTGCACACCGTCCACGATTAGTACGCACGATGGTCATAGAAGGATACGACGTCGGCGTGGACAGTGACGTGATATTGGGTTTGTTGTTGAGAGGCATGTTCACAAAACTGTTGGAGTAATTGTTTGGAGTGCTAGTACCAATGGTAGCCGATCACCACTTCTCTTTATTTCAGGCAGTATGACAGCTGCGCATTATGTTGATAATGTCCTATAAACCACTTTACCACCTTATCTAGATGGCCGTCCACACGTCCCCATATTGCGAGTCCAACTATGAACTTTCTCCAAGCAGGAGGCGTTAATGTTTTGCCGTAGCCACCCCGTTCACCGGATTTAAACTCATTAAATATGTATGGGATATCATGGAGAGGATGACTGTCAACTTTGCACCATCCTCCAAAGATTCTGGCACAGTTAATCCACGACGTTCAAGTTGCTTGGGAACGAGGTGCTACAAGCAGATAACGACCACCTCATTTTGTCGATGCCTAAGACGTGGTAGAGGAGTGTACTTAGTAACGGGGTCGCCAAATACATTATTTTTTTTTCGTATTATACGTTAATAAAATTTCTTGCAAACGTTATCGTTTCATTTTTGATATAAAGCTATCACATTGCCAGAAAAATCAAGTTGAATAAATTGTTCGCTCTAGGTGTAACACTTCCAAAGTCATTCAATATATTATTATTGTCATTAATTGTAAGAACCGTTACGTCCATTGTAAGGGCGTTAAATATCTCAACTGCTACAACTTGGGCCGTCTGTATTAGGTAGTTTTTTTTCATATTCTCTGCGCAGTAGATATTTTAACTGTTTCTGTAATAATTTTGTAGGCATTCTAAAGTAGTTTTATATGTATTTGTTAAACATCTGTCAAGTTTTTAAACATTTTTAACCTTCTGAGATGTCAAGTCCATGATGTTTTTTACTAATCTTATCTTTGATTATTCGCACATCTATCTATGAGACCTATAACATTTGACAACAGCTGTATTTTCAGCAAACAACTCCGGCTCTAAATGCACTAATTTTCCTATCTAGCTTTTCTAGTCTTTGTGAAGCAATTTTTCTCTCTGCTTTCTGATTCTTACACTGCTTTAGATGTTTCTCATTCTGGAAGCTGTTGTGTCTAAAAATAATCATTGAAGTTTTAAATTGCTTGAATTACAGAATGTTTAAAAAGGAAAAATACTATTTTCTTTAGCATAACAATTCATCGCCCTCGCTTCTCTACACTTCTAACTTTCAGGAACTTCCTATAAAAGTTTTTCTGGTTTTTCTTCCGTAGTCCATGTTGACATAAATGACTACTTTGTAATTTATATAATTTTAAACTTCCCTCACTTTAAATTATTATATGTATAGCAGCTGTATAATACTTATTTGTATTTCTAAGATATACATGTTGGCTGTTGCAAAACTCAATAGCTAATTATAAAAGTTTATGATTAATGCTATATGAAAAAAATAAACAAAATCGTTTTATATACATTTCACAATAGAATATTTACTATTTGGCGCATTCAAAGTTCATTAAATTACCCCCAGGCGTTACGATATCCTGCTATTTGTGTCGAACATGCGAGAACAAAGGCATGTTTACTGACTTCGGTGAGCTTTTGGATCGGCCTACTACCACATTTCCAAATGGCGAAAACATTTTGTTAAAATACAGAAGGAAAAACAATTGCGAATTCCAGTACTTCTAATTCATCAGAGTGCACGATCAAAAAGGCTTTTATTTTATCGTTGTTGTACATCATAGAATGAGACCAAAAATTCACTGCAATTTAGTTATTTACGTCGATAAATGGCTTCTGTTAAAATTGTATCAAACTTGATTACAATGTTGACCGTGATTCGTGTATCCTGTACAAAAAAGTTGGCTGTCTCGTGATGTCCGCAAATCTTAATTTATTGCTAACTGGATTAACAGTATTTCAATAAATGTATGCTTCAACATTCAAAACATGTGCACAACAGTTTTCGAATATGAAGTAAATCTCAGGATTTTTTCTAAAGAGGAAACAGTGTTTTTGAGAAAACAAGCTCATTTTTTCTTAACCAATTCTAAATTGAATAGCGTTGGCACTGGATCTTTCTAAGCACTGCAAGTGTTCGAAATATTTTTTTGAACTTACTAAAGTAATTAAGCTTCGATTCTCTCAACGATAGAATAAAGGATATAAAATTCTAATCTTTTTCTATCTGCGAAAAAACATTAACAAAATATATTTTGCCATATGTATTTATTTACAACAAACAATATCTTTTTAACCTGAGATATCCGGTTATTTGCCCATACAATGGTATTTTGTCACCAAAAATTAGTTAAACCAAGCAAATATTTATTAATTGTCAAATCTAACAAAGTATTAAGATATTCAAATAATTGTAACTGGTTTGAGTCAAAAAAGTATATCGTTTCCAATTAAGCAATCAATTAGCTCTGATAGTGTGTAGAAACTCTGCAGGAAAAAAAACCGGAGATGCAACTAAAAACTGCTTTGGATGTTATAGCGATTCGATCATCACTTACGCAAGTAGCTTGGAGTAGAAAAACTAATTTGGATACCTCGAGAATTAATCTATCTAAAATGCAAGATTAGCATGTTAGCATGCGTACGCATACCTAGGGGTTATAAGATGCTGCCCAACAGCAGCTATCGAGGTAGTACTGGATCTACCTTACCCCTCTCTATAGTGTGGTGGACGGCGTGGTTAAAAGAGCCACATCCATAATGATCAAGGAAGGAACGATTAGGCATAAGTCACAATTACCGAAAGCAGGACATTAGCATTGATCTGGTAGTTAAGCAGCAATCGAGACGTTGAGCTCATACGAAATCAAAAATGGCTCCTGGAATGCCTAGCAAAATTAGCAAGCTAGACAAAAGGAATAAAGTAACCCTCACAGGACTGAAAGAAAACGAAATAACAAAAAAGGGGTCTGGAGCACCATTCTTAGGGCCTGAACCCTTTTGCGAGATAAGCAGCAGTACAATACTGAAGAAACTGAAAAGGGAAATGCGACGGAGAAAATCTAATTATTGGGGAATCACCAAGGAACGAGGCAAGATAAAACTCTTCTGGTCCCTATACCAAGAAGAAGTTTACAGAATGCATCAACCTGAGTAAGAAAAATATTCGTTTAATAACAAGAGTACTTTCAGGCGATTGTAAATTGAAAGGACATCTGATAAGCTTGGATTCGCAACCGAATCTGAATGCAAATTTTGGGGGAATAGGGTAAAACACTAATCTATCTCCTCTAAAATTATATAGCATCTGGTAGCATATGGAATTGTAGAAGGAGATTTAGCCAAACCTAGAGCCTTCTCATATCCTGCATTTTCTAAAAGAAATAGGATTGAAAGGCCAGCTGTAAAACAACAAGAATAGGGGACACAATAGATCTTTTAGGTCGCAGTGTAATATCACCCTCCATACAAATATACGTATATACATAGAATACCGAATATTAGCATTAATTTTTAAGCATTTTAATATTTCCTCGATATTTCTATGTATACACTTTTACACGTAACTATCGGTCCCATCATATAGGTGATATTTGACGATGGATCGAAGTTTCACAAGGACACTCATATATTTTAGAACGATAGCGGTAGCAGGCAATACCGGTACGAAATTATCAAACTTTCTTATTACCATAATATGGATTCAACACATCGATTGACAAATTAATTTATTCTTAGTGGGGCATATATAACTAAATTTAACAACTAATAGTCTGAAAGGGATGCAATTGTTGCAAATTATATATACAAGAGGTGAGTTTATACACAGCGGGGTAAAATTAGCAGAATAAAGCTCATTATTTTCAGCGGGCAGTGTGCGAATATACATACAGCGAAAGTACAGAATATTACATAGAAATGCAAAGCAATAACCAAGAAATTAGTTACCAAATTAACGGACTTCCGATATCGCAGTGCGGTTTAATCGTCTAGTTTCCTCATGCAAGAAATACGTCCCTTGCCTATTTCAGGAGAGTGCAGCAGTAAATCAGATCTTTCTGAATTGACTTAGCTCTTGCCTGGGTCAAAACAATAAGAGAAATTCTGCAACTATAGCTGTCTAGTTTGCGGCCTCCCTTCTAAATTAGCTGAAGCCAATATGAGAAGCACGTGCGTGAAAATACAAATTAAAATGTCGGTAGCTTCTGCCCCAACCAAATTAATAGGTAAGTATTTCTTTTGGCTGAATAGTTGAAATACTTTTGCCCACAAATTCTAGCTCTTGCCAAAAATAAGAATAACCTGTAAAAATTTACAGGTTATGCCCTTTATCAATCTCTACGCAGTTTCTTCCACGAGAGAGATTACCATCGATTACCAAGAGAGTCGGATATCGGTGCTGTGTCGATGGTCAGTAAAAGAACGGATTGTTAACACAGAAAGCCGTGCTTATATACCATACAATGAAAGTAAAAGCAACATTTGCAGTTAAAACAGGTATGTTTAGAAAATATGATGTAAAAAAAAACATGTTCCAAAACTAGATACCATTGATTAATTAAAGAATGTGTCCGTGATTAAAATAAATTGATAGAAATTACATTTAAATCACTAATTATTCCTAAATGTGATTTAAGAAATTAAACAATTTATTTTATATTTACGTGAAACGTTACAGCGTGATCACCTGGGCGTTGGGAGTACCTACCAAGCGCGCCCCCGAGGTGATGGATAGGGGAAAGGCCATCTTGTCAGGGTTCGCTCAAGACGAGATGGTTAGTGGCGGCTATAAGTCCGCCCTCTCTGTTTAAAACCGGAGCAGGTTGAATGAAGACCGTTGCCGTGAACCACTCCCCCCTCGCCCAAGCTGTCGTGTCGTGGCTAAGGGCTTGCACAGGGTTCTACAATGATGCCAGTTGTTGCTTTCGGCTACCGAAAGCCCAACTGTTAAACCAGGTCCCGAAAGGGATGGGGGGTCTAGGCTTAACTACACGGACCGAGAGGAGACAACCTCAACAAAAACCTAAATCCTAAGGTGGCGAACTAGGCTGATGGCATGCGTGGCTGGATAGAAGACCAGTCTACTAGTCCAACCTTAGGGCATCTGGCGCGATCCATTGTATTTAGCCTTACCTCTGCATGCGGGGCTCTGTGGAGGCGGGCCTTTTCTTCTCTAGCTACTCGTGGGATCAACCATGGAGGAAGGACGTTTGTTAGCGGGACGACACCGCTAATAAATAGGAATTGGAGCAGGACCTCCATAAGAAGCCTTCCACATCCACAGTGAGAGTACCTCACAAGGAAGGAACAAAGGGAGGAGCAAAAGGATTGGTGAAGATTGGGGAACAGGATAGCATCCATCCCCTCTCAAATTGCGTAGCACTGCGCAACTTAAGGGCGTTGCACCTGAGAGCACGTGAAATCGAAAGAGGGAGACTTACCTAACCTAGCCTTCTGATATCCTACAATTTCTAAAAGGAATAGGATTGGAGGGCCAGCTGTAAAACACCAAGAACAGGGGACACAATAGATCTTTTAGGTCGCAGTGTAATATCACCCTTGCAATTTATACATACAAACGGCATGATCAATTACAACATAATACAAGAGTTATATTTGTTTGTTAAAAACGTACATTTCATTAATGGCTGTAGATAAAAGATTGTGATGTAAGCATTCTCAATTAGGGTTCCCTAAAATGTTAATCACATACTTGAGACAATATCCAACCGGATCTCGGCATCCCATATTTATATACATTGTGACCAAAAAGTAAGGAGCAAATTTAATAAAACCATTAACTTCAAATTTTTGGAAAATAAAAGACATTTTTGCTGAGTTTCATTTATGAAAATATATGCCATTATATTTTCAGAATCCTTAATTCAATATGAAGTTTTATTTAATAATAAAAATGCTTAGCATATTGAAGGGATTCAATACTTTATTTATTAATTAGTTATTCGCTGGAAACAACATGGTTATTTTTCATCTTTTTTTTTGGTGGAATCCAATGTATGAATATCATTGGAAAACCACTGTTCTAATGAAAAAAAAAATATAAAAATTGAAAACAAACAATGAAAGTATAAAAAATAAAACGTAATTCTTATTTTTCCATTTGTTCAAGAAACTGATTTATGTATTATTATAATCTTTTTTACCGAAGTATCCATTGACTGTTTATTGTTTTTTTATAATATTTATGGATTATGTGTTTGAAATGCTCGCAGGGTTACTCTTTAGATGTCATTTATTCGAAACATTCGAACTTCTAATATTATTTCTAATAAGTAAATTTCAGATTTACTCATTAATTTATTATTTAGCTGTCATAAGTGCTATGCCGATAATAGGTAGGTGGAGTGCGTAACACATACCTAAATCGTCTAGATTTCAACAAGCAATCATTGTGTGTTACTCAAGGTTGTAGTACTTTTTAACTCGTCAGTTGCGACAAAATATTTCCGCGGCGACACCCTACTCTATTTTCGAAATTTCTGCATACCAGTAGATATCTGCCTGCGTGTCTTTTCCTTTCAGTTTCATTACTATTTGCTTTACAGAAGATAGAGTGAAGTGCCTTAATGGAGTACACATCATGTCCAATGTCAGATGTGGCTGTTTCAGCTGATTATTGACCATTTGAATATTAGTATAGTGATTGATTATGGCTGTGTGCCGAAATGTAGTTAATCGGCCTCCCTTTCCGAACAATATTCAAGAATTGTAGCTTCAGAAGAGTTTCTAGTGTCAATAATGTTAAACATGGACATTGTTCAGGTGATTCTTATACCTGCGAACTTTTGTATGAATATCAGTTTTACTATGGGGAAGCAAGTATTCAGGTACATACGTGTATCTAGTTTATACAAATAAAATCGTAAGTCGATTCGTTCTCTCTCCAGCGGTCGGCAGCTTAGTATACAAGGGCTATATAGTGGTATCACAGATTGTTGTAAGTCGCAGCTGTTACGACTTAAGAAAATGGTAGAGTAAGTTATAAATAAATGCGAAATATAATCAGTATAAAGCTTTATTAAAAATTATAAAAACAGTTTCAATTAACTAATGAAATCTTTGTGGTTGTATTTGACTTGCAATTTTCTGAATGTTAGGCTTCGAATTTCATCCAGAAATTCTTAAGATGGCATTTCAACGTACGCCAGTGAGACGAGAACAATGTTTATTTTTTCTATAATTGAAAATTGAAAAGGTTTGTCCGCATATATGAGTGCTGCGCCGAATGTTATTATTATTTTTTGAGCAAATTTTTCAAATCAGTACATCTGCTGGCAAATTTCCATAAAATTTAATAATGTCTTTATTTTCAGGGAAACAATTTCTGAGTGAATCGTTGGATTGCAAGTCATTTACGTTAATTTGCAAGTATCTCGGCATATCGTCAATAGCACACCTAAATGGGTTTGCAAAGAATTTGCTAGGAATATAATGTTTTTCATTTTAGAATTTTGCCAATAAAAATTTCTTCCAGCTTCCTTGACAGCTAGTCTGCAGTTCGGGAAATGGTATATTTTTTTTTTCAATATGTTTCAAGTGTAGTTCGACTCCCTTTTTAAAGGCTTTTACGTCTGTATGCATATCAATTTGTTTTTCCCTTGAAGCTTGATATTGTGCATAGCTGGTTAAATGAGTACAAAATCCAAGTTCTATTATTACGGTTTTGATAGTAGTGCCTCTTCCTCAATCATGAAAGCAAATCTTTTAAGTACCTCTACTCAACCACCTGACTTTCAAATAATAAAAATCATCTCCATAATCAGCTTCCAGATATGACATAAACTTTTGAAAGTGACGATGTGTCAATCCATTTTTTCTGATGTAGTTTACAGTAGAAATTACGATATCCATTATTTCCCTCTATGCAAGAACTTTGCAACACAAAACTTCTTGATGTACAATACAATGAAAAAATAATTGGATATCGCAACCTATCCTATCCAATTTAGTTTTGATTCTTTCCACAAGATTTTTATTTGATCTACTCACATTTCTACCTCCATCAACTGTAATGCTTACCATTTTTCCCTATGATATTTGCATTGATTTCAGTACTTGTTCCAAACATCGAAATAAATCTTCTCCGTTGTCGTTCCTGCAAAGTTGTAAAAGCTCTTCATGAACATCGAAGTTTTCGTCAATTCCATGCACAAAAATTTGCAAGTCCTTTCATCCATAACTAAAGAAAACCATTGAAATGACTGCGCCTTTTCCTGAAATTGCCCACATAAATTAGTACCTAAATTCTCAGTACGCCGAGCACAAGTTCTAGCGAAAAGACTGATATGCTCAATTTTTTTTTCTGATAGGGGAATACTTCTTCAACTATTAAATACAATGTTTTCTAGTTCACTGTCGGTAAACGAGCGGCCAGACCTCGCAACTATTTCTGCTGCTTTTAAACTGGCTCGCACATTAGACTCGTTACTTTCAACTTAAACTTTAAAAATATTTTGCTGGCTTTGTAACGACGATTTTAATAAGTTAATTTTTATTTTTCTCCGTAAATCACCCGCAAGACATGCACATTTAGCTTTATGCTCGCTCTCGTAGTGGTACTTGAGATTGTATTGTTTATGTACAGGTATAGTTTTACGACATACTGAGCACAAGGGATTTCCTTTGAAATCAATAAAAAGGCATGAATCTATCCACCATCCTTCATTTTTTTTCGAAGCCATATTTGTCGATATTTTAAAGTACAATAAACAGATCTTAATTCCGCAACAATAAAACCATCGCGTTTAATTTACGAAAAATAACAAACAATCGATACGATCTGAAGCATAACGTAAATTGTGATAGAGAAAGTAAGTTCTGAAGCACAATGTAATTTTAGTACAATATAAATAGGTATACTCATTTTTTAACTCACTGAAATTTAAAATAACGACGTCGTGAAACAACACTAAGAGCTGTAGCTAAATTCTAAAAATACAAACGATCTATACACCTGCACATGTGCGTTTCATCATCCACATCAAGGGAGATGTCGGATGTAACATCAGCGACACCTGATAGAGTTTTTTGAAAAGTTCGGAACTGTTGCGGGCCGCACGGATGTTCAGTGATCATTCTACTTTATGTTTCCATGACAATATGACCATATGAAATCACTCCAATATAAGCCAAAAAAAAGCAATGTCGTTTCCACCAAAAAAACGTTAACGCGTTTTTTCCACCACTACAGTGCTGGTGAGTTAGGATTAGCGATGAGCAAGATAGGAGAAGTGAATTCCGTTTTACAACAATTAGACACACTCGTATTTTGTCGGCTCTTGGAAAATCTATAGGCAACCCGAGCCCCACTCAACCCCCACTATCTTGCCCATCGCTAGTTAGGATTAGGTAATAAACGATATTAATTTGGAGATATATGTTATACTATACTGGCGTCGTGGTTAAATAACGCAATAGCGTTTCCGGCTCAATTCTCTCTATGCTCTCAGGGTCTCTTTTGGCTCCGCCAGTACTCAAGGGGCGATGCGTTCTTACAAGTCCCTACATGTAGGTAATTATTGTTAGGGGAATGTCCTTTCAGACAATCACTTTAGAAATTAATATGTTTTTGTGTGTGTTGATAGATATTGATTGAGTTATTATTCTAAATACTTTTGTTTACATTAGCAATGTCTGGATACTTCAGAAAAAGTCATGAAAACCAAGGATTGAAAATATGATGCTTTAGAGTTATTAGGAAAATATACAACACATTTATAATTCGCAATTGCAAAAGTAAGCGTTATTTTCTTTTGAAAGACGGTCCTGATCATTATAATAACAATTGTGTGCTATACACAAAAAAATTCTTACTAGAAAACTTTGGAGCTTCTATATTAAATGTCGCTATAGTTCGATCACGTTTAGTTGCCAGCATGAGCAATGGACCAAACGACTTACTTGATATGCATACCATGTGAGTATTAGGGCCGTGGGTAGTTAAGAAATCTACCTCAATTGACAAAATTTAAATTTCCCACCATAACTTTCAATAACTTAAACATTCAAGTCTTACTTATTTTGACTCCTTTAGCAACAATTTTGCGAAATTACAATTCATTCATGAATCCTCTACCTCATTCCTACGCGCGCAGTTGAACCACTTTCATACGTTTCTCACCGACTCTTCGGTTATCTTATATTTTTAGACGTTCGTGCAACGGAAAATTCCACTTACGTCCAGAGTACACCGAGTAACGACAAGCAGATGAGCTTATAGCGGTCTAAATTTCTAAGCTAACTCACAAAACAAACAGTTCCCAAATAGCAGTTTGTTTATTGTGTTACGTTCCATATTACACAAAAAATTAGTTTACTCATCCGTTGAATCTACATGATTTAACTTGTTTATTTATTTATTTTACGTATTTTATTAGTTTTGAATTACCCCTTGCAGTTTTAAAAACATTTAATGAACTATGATATTCTTGTGTAGAAGGTAGATCGGTGGCCAGTGGCCATAATATTTCGTTTTTTCTTATATATTTGTTGTTAGGTTTTAGTGAAATAACTCAAAATAACCGGAAAGAAGACACCAATGGGTATCATGTTATAGTACGCAGTTTCACTCTCGCAAGATAAATTTTGATGCTAACGATGGTGTGTGGGTGCTTGGGATTTTCCGAATGATCTAATATATATGCCACGACAGAATTAAGAAAGTAGCATGAATAAGAACTATTGTCGTTGCGCAGAGATTCCTAGGTTCACCTTTAAACAATTTATTTGTTAGATAGCACATTTTAAGCTAGATTGCTATTTATCGCAATAACTAGCCTAATTCATTTTATGTTCACTTCACACACTAAAATAATGTGATTTTGTTTTGAACTGTATTATACTGGTATAAATTTTAATCCATTTATTCATATTATAGACAATTCGATATTATATAGTCTACGTTTAAACTACACTTGTGCACCTCCGGACATTATTGTTGACAAACCAGTGCAGGGTCGGATGTTAGAAATGAAGTAGTCGAATAAAAAGAAACAATCTTTGTATGGCAAAGAACGATATAGTCATATCTCTGAGCCGTAATTAAAAGCTATTTTGTGTATTCGTGTCAGAAATTTGAAAGTCGCTTCCACCGAAGCTGTTGCATTTTTATTAATGTATTTGGGAAAGAACCACAACATATTTATTCCTGGAAGAATATTTTACACTATAAAAATATAAACAAAGATTTATTTCACAAAAAGGAAAAAAATATGAACATAATTATCATATTGTAAATATATGTATCACTTAATCAAACATTATTTTACTGGAAGCGTGTTTTTTATTACTATAAACTGTTCATAAATATTTGCAACAAAATCAGAATAAAGAGCGCATAAATTTGTGTATTTTTTAATCTATTTTTCTACTTCCTTTAAAATATAAATTGTTCTACACGTTTGAAAATTCCGGCAACAGCTTTACAAAATGGCAGCTGGGCTTGAAGGTCATTCAAAACGGACCATTCAAGAACAATGGATTTTTGCGAGCATGTCCTTACTGTTATATACTGTGCTTACGCTTAACCACGTCAGATCACGTTTAATATTTGTTTGGTTGTACACTTTCCTATAGTACGTCGAATATTTCGTTGCGCCATCTTTGCATTATTACTTTAATTAACATGTTTCCCCACTCACCACCAGATACCCCTACTTGTCAACGCATAAATTTTGTCTCTCTCGCTTATATTTTTTAACCACAACCTGCTTGATAACTTGGACAGTTTGCTTTATACGGCCTGTCGAATCATTCAAATTTACATTGAATTGAATGTTACACCAGATTACGGTTAGTAGCGACATCTGCATGACGTTGAGAACATGAGAAATGTCAAAATGATAGTAATGGAGGACACAGCTGATGACAACCTGGTTTATATCAGAACTTAGTAGTAGAAAACTATTAACCAAATAATTATACAACTGGAATAGCTAATAAGATGTGAAATACAACTTTAAAAACCTTAATAGCTCGGTGTTTAACCAAGCAAACAGGTTATTTAGAATAATGTTGAGAAATTTTAACTTGGGTAGTTGTCAATGTGACATTCATTTAAATTAGATTGACATGTCACAATCCTGCAACCGAAGCTGTTGCAAGGGTTGTTGTCGAAGGGTAAGCAATTTTCCCAAAAAAAGTCCGGTAAGTGGCGCCAGCTGTGAACACATGCAACTCATGATTCGACAGGTCGTATAAAGCAGTCATCATGTTTTTAACATTTTCTTGTCTAGGTAATCGCCCCCGTAATGATTAGAGTAAATGAAATCAAGATTTCAAAAAAAAACAACAACAAAACAAAGTACTAGATGGCGCTGTTTAATTCACGATCCGGGAAAACTTTTAATAAAAACTTTCTAAATTATTGATAATTAACGAAATTAATTAAATGAAAATTAAAATTGATTTGAATACTAAAATTACGCTTTAAAAATTAAGTGAATAGACTGGATTGATTTTTTTTTAAATCACCACCATTAAACATGCTCGCACTTTACGTATCGAATTTACTCTTATTCAATCTAAATTATTGAATGAACTTCTAAGTTCGGTCCGTGGGCAGTGAATGAATTTACTGGACTGACCTTTATGAAGTGGCTCCTGCAAGATCATGTAAGGTTCGAGTTTGTGAAGTGGCTCCTTCTGGAAATGTGAGGTTCGGTTTTTCTTAGGGTGTCTGGTATGGATAACCTTATCTCATCTTGGGCAATACACATTAGGACCTGATGCTTTTTATACTACAACAAAAATTGCTTTTCTTGTAGGATGAAATACATGACTGAGTGAGGTTAGGTTAGGTTTGCGAGGCAAATTAACGCGTGTTTCCGCTCAACGTTCTGCAGGCTCCTCATCGTTTACTATGATCATAAAATCCATTAAAATGAAAGTGACACTTTCCTCTGATTTATTGAACGACAAATATGAATCGAAAATTCGGGAAATTTTCGTCGAGGTTTCTCAAAAATCCCTTTTTGAAATGTAATTTCATTATCAGAAATATCTGTTCCAGATAAAAAAGGGGTATTTTTACCCCTTTTTGATATAACTTTTACATTAATTTTCTCAATTTCTGGATCTGTCAAAAGCTGTTTTGAATTGATAATTTTGATTAAAAAAAGGAATTTAAACTACAAAATATCTTTGGAAACGGATTCCTGAGTACCTAAGGAATCTTTTGATATGCTTCATATACTGTGAAAATTGTTTAAATTAAATTTGTGAGTAATGGGTGTTTGCCTATACTAACATCATTTTTTTTTAGATTCTTGCTCTTTTACAGGAACTTTACAAGCAATGATTGATGTTACATTCTCTGTACATGGATGTCTAATTATTTAATACTCACATCTGAAGATGTTTAATGCATTATTAATCAAAATTCCTTCTCCAAGTAGGTACTTACTTCGGACTCGGAAAGACGATGTCTGTGAAACTAAATTGCGAATTAACATGGAATCTATTTAAAGTCAGTAAATTTAATTTTCTAATTACTAGAATGAATAGTGCCTGATTAAGTTATGAATTTTTGAAAGATTTGATTTCTTGGTTGCCGCTTTTACTCGATAGGGTTTTCATATGGTGATTGTGAATTAAATATGTGTGTCTTAGGACTTCTCTTTTAGACTTTGAACGTCTATAAGGCCCGTGGCTGGTGGAATTCGATCGTACTTGTCGTTTTCCAGAGCGAGTCATATATCTGGCTCTTCCCTACGAATAGATCTGTCTAGTGTTTCGTTCATGTGTGGTCGTGTTTGTGAGGTGTATTTGTAAGTTACTTTGCGTTTGTGTTAATTTTAAAGGCAATAACATCATTGTCCTTAAAAGTTAACAAGTAATGTTACCAATAAAAGAAAAAAGAATGGCAGCTATTTCGTGATATTTTGTTGTATCAATACACAATGAAATTGAACATAAATAATATAGAAGGCATCTACGTAAGTTTTGCATCTATTTTTAGTAGAGGACCGTTGTTTTGATTTATAGAACTCGTGTCAGACTTATAAATATATATTTGTCAGAAGCACATAATTCACTTTATTTACTTACTTCAAAGAAATTTCATAAAATTATTTCATTTAAATCGGGAAAATATTTATAAGAATGGCTTTAGATTTTAAAATTTTTGGTTGAAGAATAGCATTTTGTCTGGTCTACGGATTATAAAGGTTTTCAAGTTATTTTTAACACTACTGTTTTACCAAGTATACCCCATTATATCATCAGTGTTTTCTAATAATTATATACTGTTGTTAAGTTAGAATTGCTATTATTGACATTCGATATTGAATTGATAGAAGCTACAAAAACGAGGAAGCAGGGCCAACTATTTTGACATAAATGGATGTTATCGTAACTTTAAATCTGCTTCATAGTCAACGCCATGTTTTATGTTAAGCTGTAAAGTGTGCAAATATATAGTTTTTGCACTAAAAATAAAGCTATTACGTATGCATGTGTATGTAAAATATATAGATAATAGCTTTGCGAAGCGGGATCCGTTAAACTTTAATATATCCTTTGCGTGGCTAAAACACATTAAAAATATTTTACCAAGCAGTTCCGCTGTTATATCCTTGCTTCCTAAATAAAGATGTTTTATTTTGGGCGAAAACATTCTTGTTTGCGATTGCCCATGTTGGAATGTAATTGTTATGGGGTTTACTTTTTCACATAGCACCGATGAATTATCTCATGATGAAATAAAATTTTATATTTACCCAGTAACGGTCATATAAATTTAAAGACCTACACAACTATTTTTTCAAACTATGTATGTCATGAAAATAAGACACTCTTTTCGCTACTATAATATACATATTATTTATCGCCTCTTTTTATTTTCAATGATAGCATTGGTGTTGAAAAATATAAATAATATATAAAAATGCAGCATAAATGTAAATATAAAAATTAAAATTTATAAAGCATACTTACACATCAAGAAAATAAAAAAAACAACCCACATTATTCAAGAAAAAAATTCATCTAGTGAATAAAAAGAGCTTGTGCTTAATTTTTTTTTAACAGCGATTTAAAGCCAACGATGGAAGTTTGTTTAAAAGTATCAAGTTATACATTTTTATACCATTAATTATGTGTGATTTATGAAATTTACGTGCCTTAGCCAGGTCACAGCGAACGAAATGTGAATTTCTTATATTATACTCATGAGACTGAATTTGTAAGAAATTTACTTTTATTATTATGGGCATATATTGATACGGTTTGAATGTATAAATTATATATGATTGAGATACCCATACTTTTAAAATATTCTCTACAAGATACTCTAGACGATAAGTTATTCATTACACGAATCGCTTTTTTGTAATAATAGGATTTGTTCAGCTCCCAAAAAAAGCAAACCATAATTTAAATGTGTACCAAAGTAGCCATAATATAACATTTTTAATGATGAGGAATGATCACATATTTTTTTGTATATTAATTGATACATAAATTGACAAAAATACTCCAAACTGTCATACTGGTAATGCTGCAAACTTCTCTAGACCCCTCACCACAAACTGCACTAAAATGGACGTACGTTTCGATAGTAAAGCTATCACCATCAGCAGAACACTGAACTGAATAACTACACTAAAACTACCTTAATTTATACCTAAAGTCATGGTACAATAATCACGGTCATGGCTGACTGCCGTCATGCTTAACTAGTCACTAATCCTAACTACTTCTACTTAATAAACTAGACTAACTAAAAGACAAGAATTTAAGGGTCCTAAATCTGAATTCATTAAAATATGTTTATTTTAATTATTATTTTGTCAGCTGTCATTAATCCTACAACTTTGCCTCCTGAAAATGTTTTAAATTAAAACGAAATATTGAGGTATTTATTTAGCTTTATTTAGACAGATCGAATACCCGTATAATTCCCTGATTGTTTATTTTTATATATTTCCATTTAACAATTAAAAAAAAAACATAGTTGCTTACGTTTTTAACTAACTTTGTATTGTCAACTTTATGGTTTTCTTCAAGCATATGTAGGGCTACACTAGATTTGTCAAACCTTCTAAATTTAAGATGAGCCAAATGCTCCTTGTAACGCGTTTTAATTGATCTTTTAGTTTGCCCAATATATACATGATCACAATCTTTACAACATATTTTATAAATACCGGATTTGTCCAAATTATCTACTTGATCTTTAGGGTTACCTAAAATATTTTTAAGGCTATTATTTGAAGTAGTTGCTATGTCAGGATTGAATTTAGAGAAAATTTTTTGTCCTTTCGTGTAACTTGGATAAAATGGTAATTTAACGTATTTCTTATTTTTAGTTATTGAGTTCAGTGTTCTGCTGATGATAGCTTTGCTATCGAAACATACGTCCATTTTAGTGCAGTTTGTGGTGAGGGGTCTAAGAGAAGTTTGCCGAATTTAATTATGAAATAACACTATTTATCTACGACTTCCAATCTAGAAAAGAATCAACTATCAGACCCAACAACTTATATCGAAACCCACTGTCTCGATCTGCATATTATTTATCGACAACTTTACTTTATCCTTATGCTCAAAAGTTAATGATGTAGTTTTATCAATTTTAATAATTAATTTATTGCGCGAAAATCATTCGTATAATTCATGCAAGACTCTGTGGGAATTCCACAAAAATTCTTCCAATTATGATACTAGTGTTGTCCGCGTAAAGTGCAACTTGACCTGTAATGTGGGCTGGTAAATCATTAATGAACAGTGTAAATAAGAGAGGACCTAAGGTCGAACCTTGTGGGATTCCGACTGAAATATTTGATAACATTGAGCGATGAATGTATTATAGAATATCATTTTCATGGATGTGACGTATTTCTGTATATTGTGAATGTTGATGTAAATAGGAATTGAAAAGGTTCAATGCTGTACCCCGAATACCGCAGTTTTGTAATTTACCTAATAAGATGTTGTGGTCGACTATATCGAAAGCTTTCGACAAATCGCATGCTATGCAAGCTTCAAATTTTCGCTCGTTCAAATTAAAAAGGATATTGTCCATATCCGTCGCTTACCGAAGAGTGTGAGACTGGAAGCACGAGAATTGGGGCCAGATGTGTCTCTCTTTTTAAGACGATTGGTGGTTATTTATCGGTTACGGATAAAGATGAAAGTTTTTTTAATTGTCGTCTACGGATAAAGGTAAAAAATACTTTTATCTATCTCCTTCGTTTCGCTTCGATTTATCTAAATAATTTTTCCCGGCTACGGTCCTACTCCCATTACTTTGTTAATATTCTAAATTTGTATACCATTTTATTAAGTTTCGGCGGATTTTACGCTTTCTTTGGAAGTAGCGAAAGATCGAATTAGATAAAATTGACGAAATTTTGAGTAAGGTTTCTTTTATGAAAATATCCATACATACAAAACGTTTACTGTTTATTAACCAGCAAGAAATATACGCCAGAGAAGATTTCTAAGCAATGCACGCTTTAGTGTCTGTTTACTGTTTATATTTATTCTAAATCATGATGAATCAATATCTAATTAATTCCCCAATTACCGCTGAGGATTACAGCAGACGTTGCTTCGCCTATTCAGAACTGTAGGCAATACATTAGGTAGTGTTTGTGTAGAGTCAATAGATCTTACAAATTCACCTTAAAAGGTTACTAGTTTAATTACTCTACGTTACATGTAGAAGATAAAGTCAAATTCACCAGTTCTATGGAATCGTCCTTTGAAGAGACCATTCAAAGCCATACTTTTAATTAGCTCAAAATGCAAATTTGTGTTATTAGTTGTGCTTTAGTATATTGTTTTCTACATATTATCTAATTAATAGAACTTATAATAACCTGGCTGATAATCTCGTGGCTTGCACGCTTGGCTATCAGTGCGGATTCCACAGTTCAAATCTCACTCTGGTCAGTTACGATAATCAGTCTTTTCCGTGATCGTAATGTTGATTAGGAGGGAGATTTGGGTCTGCAGGGGCCTGAAAAGCCAAGGCTGAGCCATTACTACCTCTACAAAAAAATGTGTTCTTATTCCGTAATGCGTTGCTATGATTTCTTTCATTTGGAACATTTTTTAACAAGTAATATATCAGGACATATGCAAGTTGATTAGCACTACAATTTAAAAATAAAAATATATTCCCGGAATATACGGGTGTTAAAACTGAACATCAAAGTTATGTTTTTCTTAATATCTGTACACAGAAAACCATATCAATTTCACTTAAATTTCCTCATATAAATAAATTTAACGCTGTTTTGTTTAATTTGTTCCTACTACTTAGAGTTTATGATTTTCATGTTAATTATAAAGAAGTTTCTTCGAACAATACTTACTGTTCATTAATATACTGGATGTTCCATCTAACTTATATTTAGTTCATTTAAATCGCAAATAGCTTAAAAACCAGTGAAGATATGTACAGGCACTCCTAGTACTGCTTTAAAAACAACCAAATTTTCTATCTACGCAAAGATTTACTGGATGCTTGATTTAAAATAGCAAAACTACACACGACTAAAATTCATGAAGTTTGCCCCAGATACTCGGACCATCTGTGAACTGTAGGTCATAGTTGAATATCTCATTCAATCAAGCAAAGAATCTATCATTTAGGGCATAAAGTTATTTTAGAGATAGCATACTTTCTTTTGCAAAAACGCATTTTCTAAATAAATTAAAGGAACTTTTAAACAAGAAAAATGGAGCCTAGAGAAAACAAAAAATTATATAAAATTTTGATCTAGTTTTCAGTGTACAACTAAGAAGTGCCATAAAATATAGGGTGTTATATTAAGAAAAACATAATTTTGATGCACCGCTAATTTTTAGAACACTCTGTGTATTGCATATATGTATATATATTGTATCCTACTTTTATTTTACAGTTACATATAAACTTTTACTGTTTGTCTATTTCGTTTTTATATTCTTCAGAATCTTGCCTTTATACAACTATAAAAATACATTTCTCTTCGATAGATAACAAAACATCAATCATTCATCAGTTTAACAATTTACGGACTACAAGGCTGCTGGTGAGTGTTCTTCATATTATAAATATACTCAGTAACATTAGAAGTGTTACACCCAGAAGGAATAATTCGTTCAACTTGATCTTCTGGCATGAGAATGACTATATTTAAAGCAAGCCATGGTAAGACTGTGAACCTTTTACCTTTGACAAAAAAATTACCTCTCCGTTTTTTGTGAAGAAACCTGTTTATGAGAGCTGACTAATACAGTAACAAAATGCCTAGAGTTGGAGGACGTCAAAATTATCACCATGTTAGTGATTTTGATCATTGTTGCCTATCGAGATATTGGGTTTGTCCTATCGCGAAAGTGGCAGTAGTCTTATTGCACAGAAGAAGGTAGAGGAACACGAGGAAGACCAACTGGTCAACCGAGGCCTGCTATAGAGCGTCAAGATAGGCGCTTCAGAAAACTAACTCTACGAGACCGTTTTGCTACTACGTGTCAAATCGCTAACCAACGGTTTGGAGAAGAAGGTAGACCTGCTACTATGCGTACACTATATCACCGCATTCTTTCTTTGACTAAGGACCACTGTGGTCAACGTTTGAACTGGTTCAGAGAACGGCAGCATTGGCAGGCAGAATGGCATAATGTCAACTTCAGCGATCAATCGCGATTCTATCTAGGTATGCACTATGGCCGTAGAAAGGGTGCAACACCAGCGTGGATAGAGACGTAATATTGGATTTATATAAGGCTGTTAGAGTAATGGTCTGGGACCTATTGCCTATGGTTGCCGATCACTACTTCTCTTTATTCGAGGCAGTATGACAGCTGCGCGTTATGTTGATGATGTATTATAAACTACTTTACTACTTTACCTAGATGGCCGCCCACACGTTCTTTTTCAACAAGACAACGCACGTCCCGGTATTACTCATCCAACTATGGACTTTCTCCAAGAAGCAGGCGTTAATTTTTCGCCGTGGTCACTCCGTTCACCGGATTTAAACCCCATTGAACATGTATGGGATATCATGGAGAGGAAACTGTTCGCTTTGCACCATCCTACACGCACTCTGGCACAGTTAATCTACGAAATTCAAGTTGCTTGGAACCAGGTGCCACAAGCAGACCATCTCATTTTGTTGATACCTAGACGTGTACAGGAGTACTTAGCTACACGGTCGCTGAACAAATAATTTTTTGTTTCGTATTACATGTTAATAAAATTTCTTGCAAATGTTTCGTTTCATTTTTGATGTAAAAGTATCACATTGCCAAAAAATCAAGTGGAACAAATTATTCCTTCTAGGTCTAACATTTCTAACGTCACTGAGCATACCTACGTTTATGTCTCTGTACATTTGATATATTCATACACTGTCTTGCCACGTGATTAAGACTAATACAGCATATGCTTTGCTGCAATAAAAAGCATGCTTTCCAGCAGCAGAAGCTAAAATGTATTAACAGTATTATTATCTGATAAACGCTTCAAGAATGACTATTAGTTAACATATCCCACAGGTACGTAAGATCAGTTGCTAATGATGTAAGTAATGGTATTTAAAAAATTAATAAATCAATATTTTATATGCAATTTACTTTTATAAAATTTAAACATCCTGATGATATTATAATCGAACTATAGGAAGAAGTAAGCATATCAAAACGAATACCAACTTATATTCTAATTATACATCAACATTTCCTAATTTTTCGATAGTAACTCAAAAATATCAAATTTCGCCATTTTCAATTTCTACCATGTTTTCAAAAGATTATGTTATGTGTACTGGTCTATGCTTTTAATTAATTTCACCCATATCTTTTTGCATTTTTTAAAAACCCAAATACCATGGAAAATGTATGCATGCAAACTAAACGGCATCGCTAAATATCACAGGTACCATCCTCTTTGATATATATTTCAACATGGCTTAAAGGTTGATTTGCGTTCCAAGTCGTTTCAGTATGGTTTTTTTTTTTCGCGTGCCTGGATTGTACCGCAGCTACACTCAGACCGAACGCATTACACTGTTTTCACATCAAAAGCTGTAGGGTTACCGCTGAATTTAACTTACTAGAGCATAATACACCGGAAATGTTTTTAAAACCTTCGTTTCGAATACGCGGAGTATTATTTATGAAATAAATGACCCACCCGATAGGAAAAACAGCAAACCAGAGAATTAAAGCTTTATTGTTCATGTTATAAATGATATTAACTTTATTTATTTTGTTTATGTTTTAAGATTTGCCCACTAATAATAAAATTTAATTGAATAATATTTATTTCATAGAATGTGTTGGTGAACAAAACACTTAAAAAAAACCGAAATATCGAAGGGGTGCTTTCTTAAGGGGTGCGCGTTAACAGAAAGAAACGGGTTTAATTAGGGGGGCGTACAAACATAAAAAATTTCGTTTCTGTCAAATAGGTGCGAGATTAACAAGCTTTTAAAATACAGGCGCGTCCTGTTTCAAAATTGTTTGGGCGAAAAGTAATATATGCATTCGTATATTTGTGATGTAAACACATGGCATGTATCACGTGGTCAAGTCGAGTGAATCATGAGGTCGGGTGCTATTTTTAGTCATTTTGTGTACATGAGAGAGAAATTCCCTTTTTAGAGGGTAACTAGAGGAAAAAAGTTTTATTTTAGAGGAAATTACATGAAATATTACTATTATTATTATTGAATCAATAGAAATTAAAAAAAAACTTTATTTTTATTGTTTCTTTTTTGTATTTTGTTTTTTGTATCGGTACACTTATTTCAATTTATTAAAAAAAGTTGATAAATTTGTATTTACCGCCTAAAAAGCAGGAAATTTTCGTGTTGGCGCGACGCCGGGAATTGCCGATGAATGCAAGGCATATGAAGTTCGTATGTCATTTTTGAACATAAACAGATAAACATAACATAACCGAGCGTGAAATTGAATCAGAGTAAAATTTATTTTTTTTTTGTAAGGAGAATTGAGAGTGCTCGAGACTTATCCGTGCTTGCCTATTTACTAGATTATTTATTGGTTTAATAGAAAAAGCACTGTTGTAGGATATATTGATGAGAATCAACAGGTTGATGAGAATACGTGGCAAATGTCCATGTTGGTTATATTATCTCTGTTACCGAAATGAAATAATTCTGGAAAAACTTGAAATGAGCCCAGCCGCTCTGAGGATCGCACTGTTGTGTAAGTCTAATCTAAAAGGCACTTATTGCGAGTACAAACGCATACTTTTTTTGTCAAAAATAATACATGGAAAGGTGAATTATTTCAACAAAATAAGTTAGTTGCGACAATTATTATTATAGCTATTATTGCTAGAAAAGGTCAATCTTTTCGTGATATCGACGTGTTTTGTGCAGTGACATAACCTATAAATCGCATCTTAAGAAATAAGAAAATGTGGTCTGCAAAAAAAATATATATTCCATGTAAATCTGCAGTCATTCAAGATCCATATAGCCAATAGTACGATCCTCAAAAAGGCTGAGCTCATCTCATATTTTTTCCCAATTTTATCTAGGATATTTTCCTCTGGAGAAGATACAATAATTTATATCGCGAGGAATATTGTCCAAATGACAATTGCACAATGATTTTTTTTAAATTCAATTTAGTACTTTGGAGAGACATGGTTTGTCGTAAGGGTGTAAATAAAATATTAGAGAATTAATTGCTGGAGGAGATGGAACACATAGACAGAGGAGATAACTGATAAAAAGGTGGTGGTGGAAATAATTGAATGATGGACAAGGCATCATTCGATTATTGATGATCATTAAATAACTCAATTATTCCTTGCCCGTAATTAAGTACCTATTCTTGAATTTAGCAATTTCTGCATTATTATTCTTCTAACATGTATAACTACACTATTATTACTTTCTTTACTATAAAATATTTGTATATACGCAGTTTTATTTTTATTTGTACAGTACAATTGTAGCTATGAGAAAAAATAAATACTTTTATAACGAATTACCTTTCAATTGTGAGTGATTTTTATAAGGAAATAATTTGGACTAACGCAGTGAATACATAACTGGAATGTAACAATTTATCTTTCAGTTTTTTCCATTCATTTACAGAATTTTCGGTATTATTGTTATTAATGAAAATGCAGTTAACATAGGCTATCAGCAATGGAATCAATCTACATTTACAAAATTATTTTTTTTAGAAATTCTGTGGCGCCATCTTCGAAAAAAGTGCTACACTTCTATGATGGGTATGAAATCATAAATTTTATAGGATGGCCCACTGTTTTACAAAATGCCTTTTCTTAAGTTTCTCCCAAATGAGTGAATATTTTTCAATTTTTCTTACACATACATAATATACAAAACGTAAGGATCATAATGACAATCTTCAACCGATTTTTTCTTTTTCGCCGTTATTCAATTACAGATCCTTTTGCTATTTCTTTATTATGATTAGTGTTAAATACAGATTTATTTCATAACTTAAAACATAATTAAATATTCTCATTTTTGAAGAAACTGAGGAAATTAAAAATGCAATGTCCCCCACTTTTTGCCCACCCTTAGGAATGGTAAAAGCTTACACGATGCAACTTGCTGTTTGTGAACAGGTTAAATAAAGATCAGTGACACGAATAATATAGAACAAACAACATTTTGTCAGACTTTTTAACAGTGCAATTGATAGAAACGGGTTCTTTTTCAAATAGGTTAACAGACTGAACACATACACTCTAATTATTGGAATGCACAAGTCATAAAATGCTAGGGGATTATTCGGACACGATAACGTTCTAATATCGATATGACAGAGCCACATCAACAGGAATTTTAACGAAAGCGATAAGATCTCTGCGTAAATATAAACTGTGTTTTTGTATCGAAAACAAAAATATCAAACTTTAACAGTAGTATTCAGACAGGAGAGGTAAATATATACTTATAGCTAGACTTCCCTTATTGAGCGCCATGTATTTTACATGTAATGAATAATCTCTGCAGTGTTATTTTATATAAAAATAATTATTTGAAAAAGAAATATATAGATAATTATAATACACATACCTCATTATTTCTGTTTTTATTAGAGACTAATAATGGCATTAAGTATTCCGTAATACCACGTTTAATATGTATTTAAAAAATATCTTTGTCAATAATTCCTTTATCTTATTAGCAATATTTAATGAATTGTTGATAACTTATACCTCGGGCGGTGGCAATAGATAGGCCTAATGTTATATTCGTTTGCGGTTTTAAGAAAAAAATCATAGAAGAATGTAGAACGGCCCTGAAAATATACGAGCCGCAAGGTTAAGATATATTCATTACTACTTCCTGCAAGCATTTGTAGATTATTAAATAATTGCACTAATTTGAAGCGAGCACCTATAGAAATGTGTTTAAATATTGTAAAATGTTGTACAAACAATACCTGGTAAAAAAAACTTCAAAAGCCTCATATAAAAAAATTATAATTGTAATCCGACGAGTTATAACGTATAAGTATAACACAAACTTTCTGAAGCAAAAGACAATACAAAGTAAAGTAAATATTCTAATCCAAAAAAAAAACCTCAAAGATCAAAAATTCAAAAAAATAATTACAGAGCAACAAAACGTTATAACTGCATAATATGATACTGTATTGTAAATTGGAAACTTCATCCTAAGTAAAATGCAATCTTAAAATAGTCAATATTTATATTTCTCTGTTAAAAAGCAAAATTATTTATTCCACTATATTCTTTTGATGTAGAGTATTTGCTTTCAATTAAAGAAACCTTTCTGTCGATATGTCTGTATTTAATATTTACCTCTGACGTCTGAATATTTAAGATTTCTTCCGGGTTTGATTTTTCCAGCAGAAACTTTAAATATTGGCTTCAAAATCACTCTGTTCTGTGATTATTAGAACGTTACCGTGCGGAATATCCTCTATTTTGCAATCTTATGAATTGCATTCTAAAATATTCAGAGTGTACATATTATTCATGGTTTTGTACAGATTGAGTTGAAATATGGTAAATAGTAATGCAGTTAGTCTCATTCAATTACTTTAATAGTAATTATAACTGCAGCTTATATGTTTAGGCCTAAAAACATAGCTCTGAGGATGGCACCTTTAGGCCAAAACATGCAAGCCGCAATTATAACTATTACGGTAATTGACTGAGATTAATTGTATTATAATTTACCTACATTTTAATGTAAGATTCTTCCTTTCCTTAATTTTCGATTATTTTTGAGATCTTACATTGACATATTTGTTTAATTCGCTTAAGTTTTGGTTTATTAATAAGTTAGCTACTCTTTCTATTTATCGCCTGGTCTAATTAGGTACTTGAGAAGTCCTGTGGCTCACATGCCTATCTTTAATAGTTTAATTGTAGATAAAGTTCTACTCTAGGATAATATGAAAAAGCTCTTTATAACTGTGATTCTAATCTGCGAAAACACTATTTCAGGTAACTAATTTTAAAAATTATTTACCCTTCTTCTCTGTTGACAGGTTTATTCTTCTCTATCTGTATGGCTTCCCTGATGAGTCTTTTCCCGTAGTTCTTGGTGGTAGCTATCACTTTTACGTTGTTGAAGTCCATTTTGTGCCCAGTGTCGTGCATGTGTTCTGCCACCGCTAATTGCTCAATCCTCTTTAATCTTGCGTCCCTCTCATGTTCCTTTATTCTTGTGTTCTTTTTTTCGTCCGACGTAGCACTGCCCGCATTGGAATGTTATCTTATAGACACCTCTGTGCGCCCCTTGGCTATGCTATCCTTTGCGGTCGGTAGATACTGCTAGATCTGAAGCGTACTTATAAGTTGCGTTTCTTCAAAATTCGACCTACTTTTCCCGCTATGTAAGGTAAGTACGCCGTCCCTCTCCATGGTTCTGTAGTTGTCTCCAATGTAGTCTTCTTCCTAGTGTCTCTCTTTATATCGTTGTCAGTGTAACCGTTCTTCTTCAGTGCTTTCCCCAGATGTATCTTCTCACTGGCAAAGTGTCGCTTGTCACTGATGGTTTCCGCTCTGGATAGTAGAGTTTGTATTAACGTCTTCTTCTGCATCGGACGATGGTGAGATCTTGCATGTAGATATCTATCAGTGTGCGTCTTCTTTCTAAATACTGCGTTTTGTAGTATTCCCTCTTCTGTTTTCTTAACCATAACATCCAGGAAGGGGAGATTTCCATTTTGTTCTTTCTCCTTGGTAAAATTGATTGCTGGATGCTGTGAGATGATGTGTTTCAAGAACTGTTGTAGTTTCTCTTCTCCGTGTTGCCATATTACAAAAGTAATATCGATGTGCTGCAGCCAACACTTCGGTTTCATATCGCTGGAACTTATGGCCTCTTCTTCAAATGCTTCCATAAACAAGTTGGCTATTACCGGAGATAAAGTGCTTCCTATTGCTGTTCCGTTCTTCTGCAGTATCAAAACTTCATCGATAAAGTCCACCTGATTTTACATTTGCTGACACTGTATTTCCGGAGAAAAAATCGCGACTCACATATTTACAAAATACCAATTTCTATTCAATTCATTTTTCAACGGTCATTTCAATACATACCTTCGATGTGACTAAAAATCGCTTAAACAAAAATTTTGACATACAGAAAATTGAAACAATGACGATATATACAGGGTTTTCCACGGAACTGGCTGGTTAGAAGTTTTCCGGCTTAACGAAATTCCTCAGTTTTAAAAAATTGGGGTTTGCAACAATTTGGCACTTACTTTCTTTCTAAAATATTTTCACCTTTTTTGCACTTCCGGTTAACCGGAAGTCGCCACGAACTTTGTTAGTTTAAATGAAACACCCTACATATTATTGTATTTTTGAATTTACCATAAAATTCTATGACGATTACCATTAGGGTATCTTATACCTATCTTCAACTGTTTCTAAGATATTACGATTTTTGTTAAAATTTTGACATTTACATTGTTGTATGTAATTGATTAATTCTCACTTGATTTAAGTGTCAGAAATCTCCGACTTTGAAATCAACAAGTACTAACATTGTTTTACCAAAACGTGGAAAAAAAATCAGTGACATTATACAAGGTGTTTAAAAATTAGTGACATATCCAAGAATTTTGAATGTTGGAAAACTTAATTTTTTCAAATAGAACACCCTATACATTTTTCTATTTTTGGATGTACAATTAAATTCTATACCGATTTGCTGTAGCATTCCCTATACCCATCTTCAGTAGTTTTCTTTTAAATTACTCGTTTTGTTTATTACTGCTTTCAAATGGCCGAATAATTTCTATCTGGTGGGCCATGACATTAACATCACAACAATTTATTATTATTAGTAAGTATTATTGTTACAATCATTGTTTGTTACACGTCGCGTGTTCAGATCGATGAATATTATTGTGGAACTTATGAATTAGATAATGAAAAATATTGGAGGAGCTTATTCTAACCTAGATACTATAAATTTATTTTAGATTCACTGAGAATGCAGGAAGAACTTATAGAGAATTCAATGTAATTAAAGGAATTTAGTGGTTGTTAATATATCTAACGGAATCCAGAAAATTTTGAAATGATTTCTCTTAGTAGCTTGGTTTCAAATTAAGGGAAATGGCATAAACGATAACGACGACAACATAACAAAAATTGTTTCACTGAAACGTAGTGTGCTTGTCAGACAAATGTTTTAAAGTTTTTGATATATTAAAGTATTTTCAAAATTATAAAGGTTGAATATAAAGGTTATGAAGAATATTTAGATACATGCATATTTAACAAATGCAATTTACAAGCAGCATAAACTTGAACCATGACATAGAGCATCAAAAAAAAAATGCTCAATGTGAATTCCGTTTACGTCCAAGCATTTTATTATTCGACGTCTTAATGTGTCGCCTTATACTTTTCTCACTTCAACTGGGTCTAATTTATCAAACGTTCTCGTCACACGAATCATTAAATCTTGCTTGGTAGTACCGAAAGTTGCGTACAGTGTGTAATCTGTGTAGTGTATTATTTCAAAGTTTTCTGAATTTTATTAGATATATTAGCCGAAAATAAATTCCTATAATTACCGTGAATTCTCTATAAGTTCATCCTGCATTCTCAGTGAATGTAAAATAAATTTAAAGTATCCAGGTTAAAATAAGCTCCTTCAATATTTTTCACTATCTAATTCATAAGTTCCACAATCACATTCATCGATCTGAACACGCGACGTGTAACAAACAATGATTATAACAATAATACTTACTAATAATAAAAAATTGCTGCGATGTTAATGTCATGGCCCACCAGATAGAAATTATTCGGCGATTTGAAAGCGGTAATAAACAAAACGAGTAATTTAAAAGAAAACTACTGAAGATGGGTATAGGGAATGCTACAGCAAATCGGTATAGAATTTAATTGTACATCCAAAAATAGAAAAATGTATAGGGTGTTCTATTTGAAAAAAATAAGTTTTCCAACATTCAAAATTCTTGGATATGTCACTAATTTTTAAACACCCTGTATAATGTCACTGAATTTTTTTTCTACGTTTTGGTAAAACAATGTTAGTACTTGTTGATTTCAAAGTCGGAGATTTCTGACACTTAAATCAAGTGAGAATTAATCAATTACATACAACAATGTAAATGTCAAAATTTTAACAAAAATCGTAATATCTTAGAAATAGTTGAAGATAGGTATAAGATACCCTAGTAGTAATCGTCATAGAATTTTATGGTAAAATTATATATATATATATATATATTATATATAGGGTGTTCCATTTAAAATAACAAAGTTCGTGGCCACTTCCGGTTAACCGGAAGTGCAAAAAAGGTGAAAATATTTTAGAAAGAAAGTAAGTGCCAAATTGTTGCAAACCCCAATTTTTTAAAACTGAGGAATTTCGTTAAGCCGGAAAACTTCTAACCAGCCAGTTCCGTGGAAAACCCTGTATAAGAATCATTTAATACGTAGAAGCACCTATTCCATTCCAGGAACGTGTACACTAAAATTGTTGTTTTAAAAACAGCAAACGTCAGAAAATTGACGATTCCTTTAGAAACTGCATGATTTAAAATCCCAACCTTGCATATGAACGAGATTATCTGCCTCGCAAAAAGCAGTGTGCGCACTTTCAACGGATACATTCAATGTACTACGTGTATACGTAATACGTGGATGCAAAATTAACATGTCAAGTAGCACACAATTCGCATTACTTGTATTTCAATTGTACACTTACGAAGATACTTAATGTTTACACAGTTATCTCTACTGAGAGGTGCTTGGATTTCAGCCAACTGATTCCTGTGAAAGTGCTGAATTCACGAAAATGAATTTAGGTTTTCAATTCTCTTCTTAAAAGCTGTAAACAATTAGAATTAATTGGAAAATTTCTCGACTTTGGTTCGTTAAAATTCCCGCTCAATGTTTATCTCACCGGCACCGCAGCGATAATTCTTACGTCTTCTGTCTTTCTTAATTGTATATACTACCAGAGTCTGATGGTGATAGCCTTGCTCATAGAACAAGTTGGTGATGGATTTCAATTTGTACGCATGTGTGATTTACAGGGGATTGCAAATCAAACTGGTTGATAGATATCTTGAAAAAAATTATGGGATTGCAATTATTCATGGTAGAATACGATTTGGGGTTTTATTGTTTTGTCCAATAGGTCGTTGCTAACCCTCCTTGCTTATTTAGATCGGTCAGATAAGTCAATGTTCGTATCGTTTACATACGTCAAACACTGTCATCAGTAAAATATTTAGATCCAGTAATGTGCTCAGATTAAGGTATGTATGGAGAAATGTATCCAATAAAATGCTACTTCTAATTATAATCTATAATGTAGCTTTGAACATATGTACAGGACATATTTCGACAAATAATGCCATTTTCAGGCGAATATACCAATATGTGGAAACACAACTGCATTCCCACCTTCTTACCATGTTAAGGATAGTTCGTAATATTTGTAAGCGTTACATAAATTTTTCAAACAAATCTGCCTTTAATTTACTTGTTCAATTGTGTATTCATATATTGAAGTTTTCATATGAAGATGACAGTTATTTGCCGAAACATGTTATAAAAAAGTAATTAATCTTGCATTACAGATTGATATTAGAACTAGGATTTTATTACGCACAGTTCTGAAGTGAAATATTTGCTTTAATACTTTTGAGAAGTTAAAGATATAATACTTCAAGAAATAAAAATATCAAATACAGGTAATACAATAACAAAATAATAAAAATTACAAAAACGTTTCAATGCAAAAAAAAACCGAATAAAAATTCCATAATTACACAATAATCAAACAAATGTGATAATGATATTGGTATCCTTATAGAATTTGTATATTGTTTTTTGCATTAAAATACTTTTTATTTCTATTACACTGTTATTACGTTTGCTTGATATTATTTTATTTTTTGGAATATTATATTTTTAACTGCTTACTTAGTTTAGTTTTGAATATTTTTTGATCCAATAAATTTCAAATCACTATTTGGAAATCAAATCGAGATCATCTTACAGAAAGATGGATGTATACATTTAGGAAATCCAGTGCTAGTTTGTCTCCGTATCAAAATATGATTACATAGGTTATGCATCACGCTATGCATTCAAAGTGCCTCTGTTTGTATGTTTACAAGTATTGTTACACTATTTTGCCAAAGCCCCCTGAAATAGCATGACGCAATTAAAGTGTACGAAGTTTTGCCAAGCTATAGACACGGACGGCTAATGTCAAAGCTTAGTTCTGCTGCGACCTATTGTATCTATATCTAGAGCCCATTGTCGTTCGTTGTTTGTTTCCCAAAAAAAATGACTTTATACTCACTAATTATTTATCGGTGAGTATGGTGTTTAAATATAGAAGCAGATATACCTATCGAATCGAACACTCATTCTCACAACACTAATTTAACTACATTTCAACGCAAATTGAAGATGATGTTACTAAAACAACCTTTTTATTCATTTGACGAATTTAGTAATCATAAATTTTGACCTGTCTCCTCATAGTGAACGTATTTATTGTTTTATTTTGTTTATTATATTTTTTATATGTTTATGTAATGTCAGACAACATGCACTTGTTTATTGGCAATAAATCTATATCTATTGTTCGCAGGTAAGTGGCCGAAGGTGAAGAATGTACTGCAGCTCTATTAAGAGCCCTATACATTTCGGATTTTTTCATCGGGTTTGCCCACCGTGTTTAACCGACGGTCTAAACCTATGACCGATGCGCCCACGCACTTCGTGCCGTAATTGATCAGTTTTAACTGTTTGTTAAAGATGATGGAACGTGGTCAGGTGTTACAGGTACAAAAATAATTTGTAGAAATATAATTATTATTATTTTTGAAGCATCAGATTGCAGCATTGCACTGGCAAATTTTCTCTCAGATATTTTAGCACAGCTTTGTGAACAACAAAAAAGTAATATAAATAATCAGAAATTCTAAAAGTAATATTTAATAACTATAAAATCTTAAACTTAACCATTATAAAATTCCTCAAATTTTCAATTCCCGTACAATAATATAAAACTGACTCAAAAAATCTTCAGCAACAATGAATTTTGATATATATATTAATTATTGATTAAATGCTCAAATATACCTCCCTTTTGATAAGAATAGTAACCCAACCGATTTTAAAAATTTCTATGCACTTTTAGTAACACATCCAGTGGGACAGTGTTACTGATTTCAATAAAAAATAATCAACAATTCTTAATAAGGGAAATATCTTTCAATAAGCATGATATTTTAAATTCGACTAGGCACTATAAAATACTGTGCTTATTATTGACAGATAGATAGCTCCGCTCTTGCTAATTGGATATATCGTATAAATACGAACAAAATGCGATGAGGAAAATTACTAATAGTTGATTGGAACAAAACTTCGTAAACAAGAGAATTAAAAACTCCACCTACGACTACGCATGCACAGATTCTAAAAAAATATTTCTAGGATTATTTCTTTAGCGGGAACTACAAAAGACAAATACTCCAAACGGAAATCTCAGCCCGAGCCGAAAAGGTTGCGATATCTTTGTCGCAAGCAGTGAAAGGTATTATATTTGGGCAGGATTGTCTGATCTGTGATCACGGTTGTTTTTTTTATTTTCCTAGAATATTAAATTAGTAGAAAACAAGAAGAAAAATACGTATTTATTTCTATAACCATAAACTATGAAAAATACACGTAGATATGTAAAAATGGCCTAACTATCATATTTCTCTTCCGCAAACTATGATAGCTTTCCCGAGCTTTATTGCCATTGTATAGTAACGCACGTTATAAAAATAATATAGGGTACTTTAAAAAATGTCGAGAAACAAGAAAGAGAAAATAAAAACTAGCCTATTAAAAGATACAATATCTTTCCCATTTGATAACACCGAGTGTAATGAACATATTAAATATTTAATTAATCAAATACTTAATATTTTTTGTTAAATTTTTTTTCAAATGAATTGGTAAAAAAAGACAAATCTACAACTTTAAAATGAATTTCCGAGTACCCGTGGCCACCTGCATATAACCTCTGCTTGCTGCGCCTACCCGATAAGCTGCGAATGGTAAACTCTGAGACCGTACCTCTAGATATACGTCAATAACCGGGCATTATGAGTGACGGGAATGGTACATAAGACTGTTAGAGTAATGGTTTGGGGGGCATTTCTCTTTATTCCAGGCAACATGACAGTTTCGCGTTATGTGGACGGTGTCAAACCACTTTGCTATCTTATCTAGATGGAGCAGGCATTGATGTTGGCAGGAGACTGTCCAGTTTGCACCATTCTCCACAGGCTCTAGCCGTGTACAGGAATATACTTAGCTACGGAGTCACCAAGCAAATTATTATTATTTTTTTATACTACATGTTAATAATTTTTTTGCAAATGTTATCGTTTCATTTTTTGATGTGAAACCATGCCAAAACATCAAGTTAAAAAAATTATTCCTTCTAGGTCTAACACTTCTAATGTCACTGAGTATAATTACAGTAATTGAATGTAAAACTACTCTAACATTACTACACTGAGAAAATTGGGCTAAGTAAACTGTTCACTTGATAAAAAAATACTTACAATAGATAAAGTTTTACTTGGAACTATTCTCGTTAATTAATACCTGCAACTAAACTCAGTTTCCTGAATGCAAGTTGTTACTGTAAATACTGCTTTTATTAATGGCTATTACACAGCGTACCTGACTAATTTGTGGTAAGTAAAGTGTTATTTATGACTACTGGTACTGTAGCTAACTACAGCACATGGTTAGTAGAAGTAACACCAAAGCTGATTGCTATTAAACTCATGTATTTTCTTAAATATATAACAACTTGCCACAACTATATTTATTTGAGTTTTGCTACCACCCCGTGATTGTTTTATTATTCATGATTGGCTAATGCGGCGGAGTAATAAAATAGTCCCAGAGATTGCTATGCGCGCAAGCGCGGGCTAGCGTCAAGTAAGAGTTACGGACGTGTGAGAAGGTCGTCGAAAAAGAGTGGCAAGGAGTACGGCGATTGTAGGCCAGTTGGAACGCAAATATATTAAAAATACCGGGTGGGTTAACTCAAGGCCCCAGCCGTATAAAGAATCCCAGCGAAAGAAGAAGTACTGAGCCTATAAGCAATCGGATGTTTCAAGATTGCAGTTTTAAACCACGTGGTGAGATTTGAATTCCCCATCATTGTGATGATATCTGCGCCCGCTGGTGAAGTTAAAGTGTGGATGCCGTCGCTAGTGATCCTACAATCCAAGTGCCATCTGCAGTTAGGGATACCGCGACGAAGAAGCCGTTTTCCAGGCGATCACCGGACATAACCGCTACGTACGCCGACAGAGGATCAACTCGCCGAGACAACGTCCAGTGCAAAGAACCACCAGAAACCGCAAGTTTACCGCCTAGGTATATTATTTCTTTGTTTGTCATTAGTTGTAACTTCAAAAGCCATATTTCTCTTTGTCCTTTGTTTAGATTTCAATAACTAAATAACGTTTCAAGGGGGCCCCATTTACCTTATCTTTTATTATTGCTTTCTTCATTTTTTTTTCATTATTAAGGAATATATTTTATGAGTCATTACGTTGTAAATTGTTTAAAGAAAAAAAAACTGTTGTTAAAGTAAAACCAATATCTTTCATTCATATCAGGTAGTCACTGTGTTTGTCCTATACAAAATAAAACTATTACTAATAATACTGCTTGTTATTTAAATTTATATTAAATATTCACTAATTCCTCGTTTCCTGCACTACCCATAAATTGAATAACAAATTTAAGGTAAGTATATTGTATATTTAAAGCAAACCACTACGTTCTATATATCAGGTATTTAGTGAGCGTGCATTAATGATACTGTTTTCTTATCACAAGTAATCCAAATAGCTTGTATAATTGAGGTTAATAATGAAGGTGCGATAGCCATTATAGAATAGTACACTCATAGCAATACATCTACTTGACATGAGCAAATCTTTTACTTACCGCAACTGCATATATTCTTTGGTTTATGATGAAGCAGACCGTAAGTAACTTAGATTGCTTGTTGTTAGTACCAGTGTTTAGGATCTCTTTTTTACTAGTGCTAAGTAATCTGTGCTTTTGTCCCCTATTCAGCTGAACTTTTTGCTTACGATAATTGTGTTTTTATTTATGATCATTAATTTTTTTTCCCAGTGTAATGTTTTTTGTTAAAATTTGTTTGTTTGTTCTTTATAATTAACTGCTATACAGTTACGTACATCTGTACTTGCAATGCTTCGTAAGGTTTTCGATCTTGCATGAAATCTTTAGCAACCGGCTAAAAAGATTTTCTTGTTGCATCAGGGTAGCGTAATGTGTTCGCACACGATGTTTTGCTATCTAGTCATTTTACCTACAATTTGTTGAAGAATCGATCCTGTTTTACATATGCATTACACATGTATTGTTATTTACCTACTTAAAAAAAGAATAAAAAAAAGTAAGATTCTTGCCATAACTTTTTGACAACATACAAATTACTTCACAGAATTTCAAATTTGTCGTGACCCAGTTGCAATACTTTTATCACCAAATGCAAAATCAGCACGGAATAAAATTGAAATATGACGTCGTGAAGGTTTAAAAATATAGTATAGAGGAAAGGTGCCGTCCATTATGGAGTGGAGTTCCGGATAGGAGTAAACATCTTTCAAACTACCCAGAAGAGTCGTAAAATTCGCAACGCTGTTAAAAGCAACTGCCACTTATGATTGTTTTCATAATAAATTCTTTCCTTCGCATAATCACTAGAAAATACCGATTAATCTTGTAAGTTTCGTAAGCTATAAAATCTTTCAGTAATTTTTCAAGCACCATTAGTTTATACTAAAGTGGTAAATATAGTCAGTCATATCTTTTAAAAGAAATGGAAAAACTAACACTGATGTAAAGTAATTTAATAACAAACGTTTCTGTATGTTAAAATCCATATTTGACTCTGTGTGAGTTGTTAATATAGGGAAAAAGAAATCAAACAGAGCTTTAGTTCCTCACAAAATTCTTTAATAACATACGACCGATTTCGCTCTATCCAAGCACCATCAGGCCAGCTAGAGAAGTATCATACAATAAGAGTGTGCTACAATTATTAGCAAAATGGTATGGTATAAAATTGAAAAAAAATTAGATT
Organism: Protaetia brevitarsis; assembly: GCA_004143645.1. Taxonomy (NCBI): domain Eukaryota; kingdom Metazoa; phylum Arthropoda; class Insecta; order Coleoptera; family Scarabaeidae; genus Protaetia; species Protaetia brevitarsis. The sequence continues at coordinate 1,525,818 of RXPK01000029.1, read as the reverse complement.
AAGGAGTAAAGTGAAATGGTAAAATAATTAAAAAAAAGATACTTATAATTTAAAAGCAGTTAAGAATGGTTAAAGTTTTAAAATTAAAATAAAATTAGAGAGTGCAAAGTAGATAGTCTAATTTATGTAGAACTTTTAAAAAATAGGCATTAAATAAGGAATAAAACATTTAAGCTTAAACGAACAATACTTTAAAATTATTTAAAATAATTGTAAGCACTTCGAAGTCAGGATATAAAATGATTTTAGAAAAGTCGAAACTAAATTTTCATAAAAGTAGAATTCCAGAAAAATACAATAAACTTGTGCCACGTATTATGGGAAAACTAACTTTTAATTAAAGTAACGTTGTGCTTTAGACGTAGTAGAATACTTGAAAACCGTATTTACAGAAGGGCATCTATCTAGTAAAACTTGAAAAAGGGGGGATGGAGTCGGAAATTAATGGTAAATTTAGTGAAAGGTCTCTACTACTGGGCTGTTGCCTCAATATTTCCTATGCCTCTAAATTATTGAGCTAGGTACCTTTTTTGACCGTATGTAATATTTATAAATTCTGATTCACGTCAAAGTTGTGCTTACTTTCTTTTAAATGTTTACCAAACAAGGAATCCACAGCAGAATTGGGTTTTACGCTACGTAAATGCTCTTTTATCCTAATTTCAAAATTTCTAAAGGTCCTTCCAGTTTCAAAAAAAAAATAATAAATTTTTCTGTATGTATACTGGTATTTTTAATAACAAATAGAGTTGGGCAATTGTCCGGCGGAGGAGATACGTATTGCAGCGCGTGCCTCAAATAATGTAATATAAATTAAGCAGATCAATCGTATTGTTGTAATTTAGAATGTAGTTATAAAACATAAGTCATATTAATAGAGTTGTACAAATGTTCCTTGGGACAAAATCGGACAAAGCGGGCGAACAAACAGGCCACTTTGCGATACATTCGTATTTTACATTACTACATATTTAGATAAAATAAAAATTGTTACATTTTATAAGAAAAACAGGCACTGTTGTTATTGATTGCAACTCCAGTTCATCTGCTTTATTGGAGTACCTGATTTGGAGCGCACGTTCTGAAAACGTAACCGCGCCGGAAAATTTGCCCAACTCTAATAATACAAAAAATCTGTATCCGACAAGTAGTACCAAGGGGTAATATTTTAGCTTCAATCTTATGTATGGAATCAAAAATCTTGGATTTTCCTTTTCTAAAATTTCCAGTGTTTTCTTGAAACTACATGTGTTTTACATAAATCGTATGGATCTTATATACCGAGAATATCAAGCGGCAGCTGTGCAAACTTCCTTCTATTGATCTGATTTAGGAACCACCAGAAAATATGTACAATCTACGTGCAAAGTATACAATACAACGTAAATAGGAAATACTTCCGTTTTATATATTTTCCCGAAGGCTTCTCTCTAATACATTACACAACTGCTCTGTTTGATTTAGGCAATTTTATCTTCTGTTTCGAACTTATATGGCTAACAATTTGTATTTTCAACATAAAATAACACAAGCTTACCATTATATTAAGAAAATAGCTTAAGGCACTTATTGGTTTTGTACATCGTGTAAAATTGAAACAAACAAGGTTTACTAATTGAATCTTCTAGTCGTGAAAGAAAATTTTGTTTTTTCTTTTTATTTACCTATGTACATACCTACTTTCATTATTGTTATTATTTGTTTTGCAACGATATTTTGTTTACTTCTTCTATAATTGGAATAGATATTTCGCTGGATAAAATGTATGCTTATACATTTAAATGTGTGTTCATGCATTCAGTGTAAAAACTGATTGTAGTTGTTCTTCCAGCAGTTTTCAGTTCACCTCTTTTTCTGATATTTAATAATAATACATGCAACACAGCAATGGTTTTAAGTTAAATCAGTTTATTATTTATAAGCCAACCCTGTTGTACAGACCTAGGGCTTATGGAATAGTTCCGGAACATGCGGAGTGTAGATAAGTATCGTTATGACTAGAGTGGTCGACTTTCGTTTGAGACCCAAGAGAGTACTAAGTTTCATATACGTGACATTAACGTTTAACACACGTATACCACACAGTGTCGGGAAATAGTAAAATTATATACTTATTTAACTATCAATATTATATATAAGCCCTTAAGCAACAGAAATAGTATAGGAAAACTTCGGAACGCAATGTGATTTAAATTGCTCTCTCGATTGTTATTATAAGTTTGTGTGCTGTATACTGATGACATGCTTCATACAGTCCAATTTGTGCCAGCACAATAACTGTTTATCGCACACTGTATAAACTGTTTTGGCACCATCGCAATGTAAATCCGGGAATTCACCGATATACTTTTCTACATTATGAAACAATGATCGTTTTCTGGGATTTTCGGCGCCCGACATTTTATTACATTTACAATGCGTAATAGTTAACGGAGAATTGTACTACCTCGCATCAAGGCTCAACTAACAGTGATACTAGCTACACGAATTATATATATACGTATATAGATCAAGATGGCGGACGATTCGGATGATGGGTCGAGTAGTGCGAAAGAAAAAGAGAATTTTTGTGATTTTTGCGAATCAATTTTGAAGAAAAATCAAAAGTGGAGTGTGTGTAGAGAATGTAAACATAATTCTATTCATTTGAAGTATGTGGATGCAGCTTTTAAGGCAGGTAAATTAGTGGATAAGAAGAATTGGATATGCAAGGCATGCATTAATTCATTGAGTCAATCAGATTCAAGTAATGAGGATGTTACGTTAACGTTAGACACTGAAGATTTTACGAGCATTAAGAAAGAAAATATTATGTTAAAAACCCAAATAGAATTATTGAATAAGATTATAAAAGAACTGGAAAATTCTAACGAACTACAAAAACAAAAAATTGAATATCTAGAAAAGTCGTTAAAAACAGAAACACCAAGCGCAGGTTCGCATACTCTATCACAGACGTCGCCTACGTACAGTAATGTTGTTAAAGCAAACATTTCAAAAAAAATTTGCTTATCGTCAAACCATCAAAAAAAACCAGTCTTCGGAATTGACAAGTAAAGAAATAAAGAACGTTGTTAGCCCCGCAAGTATGTCCATACAAATTAATAAGATGATTCCAAAAAAGGATGGTAGTGTTTTAATAAATTGTGAAGATTCGAGAAATTTAAAAACTTTAGAATCCGCTATTAAAGAAAAAATCGGAGAAAATTATGAAACTGTGGTGCCTAAAAAAATCAATCCGAAAATAATAATATACGGTGTTAGTGAAGACGAATTAACAGACTTAGAAAAATTTTATGTTAATTTGTGTATACAGAATAAATTAATAAAGTCGGTATCTACGAGTATGAAGGTGGTGCGTGTAGCCGGAAAAAAACCTAATGTGAATGTGATTATGGATGTGGACCCTACGACATTCAGACTTATAATGGAGAAAGGTAAATTATTTGTTGGATGGAAACGGTGTCAAGTGCGTGAATCTTTCCATATCTTCCGTTGTTTTAAGTGCTCTTCATTCGGTCACCTTGCAAAAAACTGTACCTCTCCAGTCAAATGTTCAAAATGTGCAGAAAATCATTCTTTTAGAGACTGTAATTCTGATCATTACAAATGTATTAATTGTTTAGAAAGTAATACAAAGTATAAAACCGTATATAACATTAATCATTCTGCTTTTGATAATAGATGCCCCTGTTACAATCGATTAGTTTTAAATGCTAGAACAATTACTAATTACGAAATCAAGTAGCAATTACAGCGGGGTACGGACAGTAATACCTCACAACAATCTTTTATTTACTGATTTTCTATTTTTGTTAAATATACGCAGTCTTAGAAGTAAGATTAATGATCTAGATGTATTGCTTTCCGAATATTCGAGTTTTATAGTGTGTCTTACCGAAACTTGGTTGAGTTCCCATGAGACGCAATTCAGTTCTATACAAAATTATAACTTAATTACGGTTTTTACGCGATCTGGGGGGATGGGAGGCGGCGTTTGTATTTACTGCAGGCAGGACATAAAAGCTGAACATATTGAGCTTACTGACTATGCTATCGAAAGAACTTTTGAAGTGTGCGGCATTTCTCTGATCATAAACAATATTAGTTATTACATTATAAATATATACAGACCACCCCAATCAGAATTTAATATCTTTATTAATCAATTAAGACATATTCTTCACAAATATGCTCTTAGCAATAGAATGGTGATTATTTGCGGTGATTTTAACATTGATTTAAAAACAAAATCGCGTGAACAATTCGAATTACTCAATACTATGAGAGAATATGGATTGTCTGCCGTTGTTACGGATTATACACGAATTACTGAAAGGTCTCAAACTCTTATTGACAATATTTTTACTAATGTATTATCTGCTACAACATATATCACTGGGAAAACTCACATTTCTGATCATAATTTTATTAACATGTTAATTTCGAAAGAGTACGTTGAAAAACAATCCACTAAACAAATGCTTGAAAAAAGAATCTACAGCAGTAATAATAAATTACACTTCTCGCGCTATCTTTCTGAAGAATGTTGGACAGAGGTTTATGAAGAAAATGATGTAAATCTTAAATTTGTGAAATTTTTACAAACTCTTTGTTTTCATTATAATAATGCATTTCCAGTTAAACGAATACACGTTGTAAATATACTTCTTGGGTCTCAGATGAGGTAAAAACCTCAAGCGCCAATTTGCGTGATTTATACTGTTTGCAACAAACTTAACCTGAACTACAAAATGTTTATAAGGAAGCTAAAAGAAAACATAAAAAATTAATTTCCGATACCAAAATTGCTTTTAATAGTAATTATATAAGTAGCGCCGCAAACAGAAGTTCGGCCATGTGGAAAATAGTGAAGAAATCTGTAACTTCTCCTAAATTATCAGAAAGTAATATTACACTTAACATAAAAGATAAACAGATAACAGATCCTTATTGTATTGCTGAACACTTTAACTCTTTCTTTCAAACAACACCCTCTCGGGTCTGTGCCACGATCCCTACGGTTAATTATGATAATAAGATACAAGCCAACCCGTTTTCAATGTTTCTTTTTCCTTTTTCATTTGACGAAGTGTACAAGATTACATTTAAATTAAAAAATAAATACACAACAGGTCCCGATGGTCTTGCTGCTTCGGTGATTAAAGAATTTAACTTATACCTTTGTGAAATATTAACTCACTTAATAAATATATCTCTCGCAGAAGGAATTTTTCCAACAGTTTTAAAACATGCTACTATTATTCCAATTTATAAAAAAGGCATAGTTACAGATATTTCAAATTATAGGCCAGTAGCTTTGACATCTGTAATTTCAAAAATTTTAGAATACTGTATGTTAGACCGTTTAAATTCTTTTCTTGATAAACATAACATCATTAGTAATAATCAACATGGATTTAAAAAGGGAAAGTCTACCTCCACTGCATTAATTGAGTTTTATTGTAATATCTTAAAAAATATCGATCAATATAAAGCAGCTATTGGTGTTTTCTGCGATTTACAGAAGGCCTTCGACTGTGTACAACATGAAATTTTGTTACAAAAGCTTGAATTATATGGAATAAGAGGTGTACTTGGGCGCTGGTTTGCTTCATATTTTAACAACAGAATGCAAATGGTAAAGGTACGTTACAGAAACAATGAAGGAAATGATACTTTGATTGAATCATCGTGGTTACCCACGGATTCCGGAATTCCACAAGGTTCAGTACTAGGTCCAACACTTTTCAATTTATACATAAACGATATAGTCTTGTTTCTATCAAATATATACCTGACGATTTATGCTGATGATGTCGTAATGTTAACTGCTCCTAATATAAATTCTCATATTACTGAAAACACAACAAATTCTCTATTAAATAACTTATGCAATTGGTTTTCGCAAAATAAACTCTCTTTAAGCTTAGAAAAAACAAAATACATGGTATTTCATGCCAGACAAAAGAGTATCGAACACTACAATTTAACTATAAACAAAAAAGAATTATTGTGCTGTAATAGTACTAAATTTTTAGGAGTTATTTTTGATCATACGTTGATATGGAAAGAGCAATGTGACAGTATTGTGCAAAAATTACACCAAAAAGCTTTTGCTTTTAAACGCTTAAGGTCTCAGGTATCTGTGGATTGTTTAATTTCACTGTACTATGCTGAAATTCAGTCTAGATTACAGTATGGTATACTCTTATGGGGAAACTCGGCAAGTGCGCATCAAGTATTTTTAGCGCAAAAGTCTGTGATTAGAAGTGTTGCTGGAGCTCATTTTTATGATTCCTGTCGACCAATTTTTGAAAAATATAAAATCCTTCCTCTTTCATGTTTATACATTTTTGAATCGTCATGTTACATATACCAATCAAAAGTAAATATTCCGACCAATGCGAAAATTCATGATTATGACACTAGAATAAAAGATCAACTGCACTTACCTTCTAGCTCAATGAATATTATAAGTCAAGGCACATATAACTTAGGAATAAAAATATTTAATCATTTACCCAACGAAATTAGATGTCATGATAGTTATAAAAGTTTTCGAAAGTCACTAAAAGCATTTTTGTTACAACATTTCTTTTACTCGGTGGCTGAATATTTCGGAGAGTAATACGATCTTCTTTTGCTTTCTTCTTCAAATGATTACTATAACGTCTGCTATAACTTTCCACAAATAAGCCATAATCATTCCACATATCTTATAATCACTGATGTACATAAAAAAAATAAAAACAAACTCAAATAGATATAAACAATAAAACAAATGGCATATACAATAAGAACGCCCGGAAAAAATGAACTTAGCAAGGAGAACAAAACCAAATTATTTTGTATATTACTATATAATTCAAATTTTCAGAATGAGTCAGCATTTAGTGTAACTTGTTCATCGCCTGTTACGATGATGGTCGTATGGATAAATCCTATGTTAAAATGAGACGGAAACATATTGAAATGATATTTACGCACGGTTAGGCAACCAAAAATACTAGCTCTACACGAATTTACATATATTATGAAAATAATTAGCGTTGAATATAAAAAAAACAAATTGTGTTTTATAGGTATTTGACCGAATAAATACAAATGCAAAAAAATATATAAATATTATCTACAAATTTAAGATACAAACAAGAAATCTGCAAACGGTAATAATTACTATTATATTTAAATAGTAATAAACAAAATGACTATCTGTGACTAATCAGCATCTCGAAAATAATATTACGAACATTACTGCTGAAATATTTCTTTAATATTTAATTTTCACGTGCAGCGTCATCTATTATTGAATAGAAAGCTGTCTGCACCTAACTTCACTTGTTACGAGATTTTTACAAGTGCGATTGAATGAATAGATTGAATGGTAATACCCTTCCTATTGGGTATCGAATTTTGCGATAACCATCATTTATGATGCACTTTCATTGTAGGCGGCGTTATCGTGATATACATAGGCCTATATGCATATGTGGTTGTACGTTATATCCTTCACTTCTCCCATAGCAATATGGTACATTAATTATTAATGCTATTGTTCGAAAACATGTCGGTCTTAAAACTGACCCAAAAACAGTTCTACAACCGAATAGTTTACTATCCGATTTTTGTTCGGGTAGTCGGGTAACCCAGAACCGGATAGTGCGTTGGAGAAGTAACCTGTGTCCCTTTATAAGACGATTTTGGACAGCCCTAATGATAACCATTAGCAGTGTTGGGCTAGATAGGAGAAGCGATGAAATTTCTATAGCGACTAGATATACTCGTGTTTATTGGCGTCATGAGTGGGGAGTGGTGTTGGCCAGCGATCTTCCGAGAGCTGGCAAAGCGCGAATATGTCTAATCGCTGTAGAAATTTAATCGCTTCCCCTAACTTGCGCAACATTGACCATTAGTAATGTAACTACAACATACTGTTTAGATTTTTTTGTACATTCGCAATGAGAGAATTCATTTCTAATAGGAATTGCACTTATGCTTCGTTTGTAACGCCGTTGGCTCACTGCCAAACGGCAGTCGATTTCGCGTGATCCCATGGAATACCAAAATAATTTCTACAGCCGGTTTTCCACCAAACGGACAAGTCGAGTTTCTGTTTTGTTCGTGTTTTTTAGAACTTGGAAAACAAATACAAAACTGAGACAAATTCAAAACTCTTGTTTCCACCAAAAGAACATTTTGTTCTAGTCTCGTCTTTGTTTTCTGTCCATTTCAATCAGTTGATGGTAGGATTTTGCTTGATTGTTTTATTCAATAACAAATTAATGTCTTTATTAAAGATAAGAGCTCTAATGTTTTGTTTGAATTTACTTATTGGGTTTGCGAAAGGAAATATATTGATGAGTATAAAAATCATTTAATAATAATATGTAGTATTACTGCTCTTAATTATCATTATAGTTTGAAAAAAGAAAGCGGTCTCAACACAGGTATTGCTTTACATCACTTTTATCCAGATAAAAAATGTGATTTGATACAAAATTCACATATGACTATGCTTCTAGTAAAACGAAAACATATTTGAACTAAAAAACACAATACAACTGTTTCCATTAGGCAGACATCAGTTCATAAACTTATCGAAACCTTTTGATGTTACCGATTTCGTTCGGGACACCAAAAACAAAACAGCAACAGTCGCCTAGAACTAGAGTTCCGAAAAAGTTTGTAAAAAGTTGCGGTTTTGTTTTTTTCGACAAGTGTTTTTGTTTTGTTTCTGTTTTGTCCGTTTGGTGGAAAACCGGCTTACGAAGTACTTTTACCAAAACAATATACAACACTTTTTAAAATACTTGTAGTTATTAATCATTATTCCTAATATTTATAATTAAACTAAGCTTAATTCAACCCATTTTAGTTTTTAATATATTTAGACAAAATATGTTGCCTTTTTTTTATGATCAAGTATACTAATAAAATTCAGTCAAATTTATCAATATCTGTTATTTTTAGGTTCTAAACCAAACATATACCTATGACTTTTTTCTATCAAAATTACATGTACAGCTGATATAAATCAGCTTTTGTTTATATGAATCAGGGACTTATACCGGTATTGGCTTCGGTATAAGAATACTTAAACTTATACCGGTATTCTTATACCGAAACCAATACCGGTATAAGTCGGTGACATGAATCTGCTATATCCGTTCAAATATTTTCCAATTTTAAATTAAATACATCTCATTAATGGATAACTAAGAATTATTTGAGCAAAAAATAGCTTTATGTACAGGGTGCCCATTTATATTGGGACCATACCTACAGGTGTATTATTTAAGGTGCAAAAGTTATAGGATTTTTGCTATATTATCTTTTACAAATTTCAAAGTTGATATTATCTGATAAATTGGTAGACAAATTAACACAATTTGTTTTTTTTTTTTTAACACAACACCCTGCATATTGTTGAATAGTATGAAAGACGTCTTTTCACTGATTACGAATACATATAAATTATTGATATTTGAATAAGCCGTTTTTGAATTACTCGAGTTTATAACATTTAAACTGTATCAGTGAAAACTCTATTAGATTGCCATGAAAAGTATGAAATTTAATATAAAGAAGAAAAATATTTAGTTCAATCAAAAACAAAACAAAAACGAAAATACTAAAAATTTTTAATTTTATTTATTATAGCCCGTATTTATACAATTAACAATGTTTCTCTGAACTTTCTTGTAATTGCGTTTAAAATAAGGCCGGGATGGTCTCTATTTAAAATCAGTATTTATTTTGACCAAATCGTTGCTTAACTATTGGTATTCTATTATTACTGGCATAAAAAAAATCTAATTATTTCAAGCTTTTTTCCGTGGAATTTAATGAGAGAATATAAAATATTTTTAATGTTACACAAGATGTCGTGGAAACGAAAGCAAGCTTTCTTGGCAATCTAGAATTCTCATTGATACAGTTTAAATGATATAAACTCGAATAATTAGAAAACGGTTTATTTAAATATCAACAACATATATATATTCGAAATTGGTGAAAAGAGGCCTTTCATACTATTCAATAATATACAAGGTGTTGTATTTAAAAAAGACTTTCATTTGCCTACCAATAAAAATAATTAGTAAAATAATTAGTGTTTGTACTGGGTGTTTCGTAACATCGGTATAGCCTTTAATTTTGTTTTTTTAAATACAATGCCGCCGTTAATATTTTATTTTAAAAAATATGAGTAAATTTTAACGAATAAGATATCTTAGGCCTAAATTTATTCATTTCCAAAATATCTTTGATTTTCTAAAAATTACGTCACATCGCTTGAGAAAGGCGCAAATGATTTAATTACCACTTAGAATAAGTCTACCAAATTTTAAAATATCTTACATCAGAGAGCCAAATTTGGTCCCGTTTCGTCAGTTGATATAGCGGCGACTCCCTGGAGTACTTTTGTAAAATATTAGTTATAGATCGCCAGATGTTAACTATTTTAGAGCACAATATCTATAGTTTTACATCTCGCATAAGTACTTAAATACGCAACTAGCTTGCAAGTCCGTAATAGCATAGCAATAAAGTGTCTGGCGTATAATCCGTGTGTCTGCGTTCGAATCTGGCAGCGGCATGTTTTTTTTCATGCTTTATACTTTTCAAATTAAATATTAAAATAGTAATACTTAAATGTAGAAAGGAAGGTTTAATTTATACAGACTGTACATGTTGATAATATTGTTTGATTAGGTAAGTGTGAAAGTAAATATCAATAATTAGTAACATTTAAATTATTTTGGTTAATTTGGCTTTGAATAATAATCGGACTCATAGATGTTCCAAATATTTGCATATGGATTCTCCGTTGAGTCCCACATTAGCACATTTCAATTAATTTTTATAAATTAAAAAGCTCTTGGGAAGTGCAACATTTATTTAACTTTATTTGATCAAAACTTTTCGATGTATGAAAACATCTTTTTCAATTTAGGTATATTCAACAGCTGTAACAACAATTTAAAATTGTAAAAAACGTGTACTAAATAACCAACAAACAATTACAACAAAACAAAAATCAATTGCAATGTACCTTGAGACAAACTTATTTGTTTTGTTAATTATTTTAAATGTATGTACAATGTAACATATAGTCGTCGTATTTTGCTTTTTTCATCATTTACTTTAAATTTAACGTCTATGTGTTACATTTTATGTTTCCTTTAAAGTTGTTCAGTAATGTGTCTATATGTGATGTTAGGCGTTTCAATGTCATTCGTTTATGTATAAGTGTTTTTCTTGGTATTTTTGTTTTTGTTTATGATATAGTTATTTGTGTTTATATGACGTATTTATTTACTTATATACAGGTGTACTATTTAATGTACTGGCTGTTTTTGATAATTTTGAAAAATAGTATAATATAACATGCATTTTTATTGTTTTTGATATATATTGACTCTAGTATTTCTCGTTCTGTTATATTTGTCTTTGTCTAAAATTCCTGTGTTGTTAAAATCAAAACTATGATCCTTCGATTGTGCATGTTTTTATTAAAGCTGTGATGTTTTTAGAGTATTTATGACCCTATAGTCTTTCCTCTAGATACTGTGACGTTTGTCCAATATAAGAGTCGTTACAATCCTTGCAGTTTATTTTATAAATGACATTTGACTTTTTTTTTTATGTAGGGTTTTACTTTTTAATTTTGAATGTAGGTAGGAGCGATTATTTGTATTTTTGTGAGCTACTTTTATATTATGTTTTAATAAAACTTTGTCTAGGTTTTGTGATAAACCTAGGTAATGGTAATGCAATATATTTATAATTTTCAATAAATTTTATTGGATAATTGTTTTCTACTAAAGTGTTTGTTATATTAGTTAAAATATGTTTCTGTAATAAGTTTTAACGCTTTATCAAATAATGCAACTATTGGGTTTCGTTTATGAGATAGTGGTTGAATAGAACTAAAACTTATATATCTACCTGAATTTGTGTCTTTTTGGTAAAATTTCGTTTCTAAATTATTTTCGTTTCTGATTATTGTGATGTCCAGAAAATTTATGTTTTTGTTTATTTCTTTTTCTATTGTAAAATTTGTTTGGGTGAAAGGAATTGAAAATTTCGAAAACGTGCTCATTTTTTTATTCCGGCAGTAACATTAGGCAATCATCCACGCATCTTTTATAGAAATTGGATTTAAAGTTTAGGTTTTTCATTATTTGGTTTTCTGCCTCTTCTAAGACTAGTTGGGCCAATAAGTTTGATATTGGTGAGCCCATTGCCTTTTCAATGCCATTTCAATTAAGTTTTATTGTAAAATATGTGGACGATATTTTGTGTGGCGCATCGAGTGATTACAGTGATGTTATATTGAATTATTTCAATAAGCACAACTCGCATTATTAAAATTTACTATAAGAAAAGAAAATGGATGGAAATACCTTTTCTCGATACTTTAGTTTTTAGTTATAAGAAACTAAATATAAATAATATAGATTTGGTAGCAAAAACTATCTCACTCGGTAAGGATAAAAATTAACCGTTTAGAATACCCCATAAATAAAAAAAATCAATATTATAACAACTTTAAAAAACAGAATTTTAAATATTTCACCTTCTAGTTTCTATATTAAAAATTTAAAAACGATGGTTTCGAATATTTTTGTTAATGTGATATTGTGATAGTTATCCAGGCTATTTAGTAGTTAGTTAGGCTAGTTAGTGGAATTCTTTATGGTCCATCAAAATGATAACAAAGAACTCCTTCTAATGAAGTCAAATTCTTCCGGTTACCTAATATTGGGTCTATGACAAGACATATCATCAACCTAATGAAAAGAGACAATTAAGAATTGCCAGATACACTACCAACAGTTTAGGCAACCTTTTTACTAAACTCAAAGATAATACTCCGTCATAATATTGAAATCTAATGTAATTTACAAAATTTCTTGTAAAAATTTGTAGCAACGTGTACTACATAGACCAAATATATAGCTGGCTTAAAATTAGAGTTTCAAAACATGGAAGTGAAACCGAAACAAACGAATGCTTTAGCGATTCATCGCCTTGACTTAGCTCATGAAGTGAACTTCGATGAAACTGAAATCTTAATTTATTGCAATCTTTTAAGTTATGACCAATAACTTTTGTTGTGATTCTTTTTATTTGTTTTTTTTTCGATAATTTATAACTGTGTTTTTCACCTGTTATTTGGAATTTTACATGTTGCGAGCCCTTTTGCTCCTAGCAGGATGGTGGGGTTATAACCTTCTTTTCGCACTCTGTTTGTTTGTTGCATGCATAGTAGATCTAGCGCTGACATGTGTTTATTCATTCACTGAATTGTGAGCCATTGTAACTTATTGTAATTATTTTAATGTAATTTTACTTATCACTGTAACACTTTATATATAGTATGACCCTGAAAAACCCTTAAATAAACAAGGCAAAATATGGGCAAAATAAAGAAGAGTTACCAACAAAAGTGCCTGGTCGTATAAACTGTAAAAAATTACAGTAATTTTGCCATGGTAAATCAAGGAAATATTACATGTAATAACGTTGTGAATTTACGACAATAAATCTGTAATTTTGTTTTACATGTTATTACGAAAGATTTCGGTAAAATTTATAGCTTTTTCATGTAAGTTTAAGATGTAAAAAATTCAAAAGAAAATACAGGAAATAACATGTACAATTTGTATTTACTCGTCAAATTTACTTAAAAGTGTAAAATTGACATTTTTTGGGTATTAGTGCACTTTAAAAGTAATTTTACTAGTTGAACTTATTAATTTGCGTAAAATCTTTTATATTTATTTGTTTTTACTTGAATTTTCGGGTAAAACTATAGATATTCATGGAAAATTACGAAATTCATACGCGGCAATGTGATTGGTTATTGGATTATTAACTGTGCGCGTAGGTAATTCTATTCGTTTGTCGAACTTATTATTGGCTCAATGATATCATGTACGTCACAAACAATCGTAGGTTTCGCGTAAGCGTGTTCATTCTTGATCCCTGGTTGAGCGATTCAGTATGACCTATTAGGTGCTATAAAGAATTAGGTAGTTTGCTCTTCTTTATAAAAATACATATGAAAATTACTTCAGTGTTCGTAAATATAAGAGTTCATATAAATATTACATACGAATTTTACAGTACAATCTTTGAAAACACATCAGCAATGTGAAATTTACTAGATGATAGAAATTTACCTTATGAAGCAAATTTACCTGTAAAATTGTAGGCAACTTTGTTACCAACGATTTTACATGTAATTTTACTGCAACTTTTTTTACAGTGTACCTGTTATTTTTTATTTAATATATTAATTCCTAACAACTACCATACTCCTGGTTTGTTCTAATTTGTGACAAAATCTGTGATGACACACTGTTTTTCTTTTGAGATCACCTTTCGTCGCTATCAAATTTTTTTTCTCCAACGACTCATCATATGCACACTTTAGCACACCCATTTTAAGAACTGCGTACATTAATTTAGACGAAATTCATTGTACTGCAGAAGAGAAAAAAATAATTAAGGTAAATAGGTATACACGTGCATTTCTACTGTTGAAAATTGATTCGAAATCTCTAGCTACGGGTTATTATACTTACATCATTGGGTTCTTGGCTGTAGTTCACATTTAATGGTAAAAATTATTCGGTGTCGGTTTTAGATCTACCATGGCATCGTTCCAAAGATTCACACTGTCCAACATGAAGACAGGTCATTCTAAGAAGACGAGGTCCATTTCTACATACTGTAAGGGAAGTATACATAGGAACAGTGCGCACCAGCGTTTTCGTATCTTACAGGCATCCACACGGGGTGCCAAAAATTTTGCGTTATTGGAAAAATTACCTCGAGAATCGTGCACGACGTTTATTAGGTAAGATGATTTTGTGTTGATTCACGAGCTAACTCGATATATATAACGTTAGGAATGTATCTTTTACGATGTTTGATGTTTATTTTCGAAGGAAGAAATTTTATTCAGCACACGGAATCGTAAAAACCGTTCGGTAAGCAAGTCGACTCAAGGCACAATATAATTTTAAGTAGTTGTGCTATAACTGTGCCAAGATTTTTTCTATGAAGTTTAGAATTTTCATTCATGCTTTTTGTCTTTAAGCACAATCAATTCAAGTTTTTCAGATATACTTATCGGTTGTACCACAGCCCTTTACTTAATTTTGCATATATGAGTTATGTAAAATTCGAAAATATGGATAATTTCTCAAAAGTTTCATTTATAAGGTCGCTAGAAAGTAGAATAACCCTATGTTATGTAAGTACCCACCTGTTAGTTTAATTATTTTGTTTGATAAATCATTTGTTGTTAAATTGAAACCTCCACCTGTTTGAACTATTTTATGTAAAACTTTTTATAATAATAAATTTCTATTTAATTGCTTCATGTCTTTTAATGATTTCTGATATTCATTGCACATCATAGTAGATCTACTGATATAAGCTGGATTATATATCTATGCGGGTTTCATTTCTAATAAGCATATACCTATCTATAGGTATATTATTATACGCACATGTTAAACGCGTTTAAATGTAAGACTATTTTACTTTCATTTTCTTTATTTTTTTCCATATTTATTATATCCATTTACAAATAAATACTTTTGGAACAATCATGATTTTTCAAGAATATATTCTCTTCGAGTTTTGTAGACAGGATTTTCAATTTCATAATTTTTTTTTAACATCGATATATGAAGAAAGAAATTGTCGCCACTATTCGAGGAATCTGCGTATTATAGGTTAACTAGGGCTATAGCTTTTATATCCGTTAGATGTATAAATAAAGCTTTGCTGCTACAAGAAAATATCTTTTACATAGATTTATGGTATGTTATTAAAGTGGAAACTCTACATTGGGGACAGCCCTAATAATCTATCCCTAATCTGGGCACCTGGGGCACTGGAAATGAGGGAGCGCAGGCATTCTTGCAAAAAAAGGTGCTGTGGAGCAACTTCAGAGGTCAGAACCTGCCATTAGCGCATAGCTACGCTAATTGAACTAATCAGAAATTACTCCAATACTGATATAACTTTCCTGGTTTCATGCATGTGAAGGAGTATATCTCACCTAATCATGTCAGAACCAAGGAACTACTTGAACTTGACCAGAAAGGTGTCAAGGTAAATGGTCTTTGTCTTTACAGGTCAATGAAAATTCAGAAAGCACTTACACAGAATCGGACTCTCCGATGAGACTGAATACCGACTATGTTTAAAAGGCGAGAAAACAGTTGAAGATATTTTCTGCCACTGACTCAGCTCTACGATAGTGGTTACAATGGATGGGACGATTAATCGAACCATGCGAATGCAATTTCTTACTAAACATCAAAATCAGTTCACATATAGACCACTCCCATAAAGAGAAAAAAAAAAATTTGGTGTACGACATATCTTTGAAACATATTGTATATCGAATAAGCTTACAACCTATAACGGCACTAATATCCGAGATATTGTGTATATCCTCGTGTTTTCTGGAGAGTAGGTAATACATATAATGACATACATAAATCTATTGCGCATATTACGTCTGCGTGTACGCACACTATAACTCTCCGTTTGTACCTGAAAAGCTTTAATGAAACGAGCTCCGATCTCCACGATAAATTCATTCAGTTTCAAAACGAAAAACCGGATGAAATAATAGATAAAAAGCTCGAGTTCGCTCTTGAATGCCCTGATTAAGATCCCCTGCCTCGGTAAACAATTAAATAATGCGGCGAAAGAGGAAAAACGGCAGCAGAATACTTACGACGTAATTTAGGGTCGTAAAACAAACCTCAATTTCAAGCAGTTTTTATGTTATTTCGTACGTCCCGAGAATTTATTACTTAAACAACTTCCTTCAACCTGTGCAAATGAACTGAAAAATAACGAATAATGTGTGATGGGATAGTTTGCTATAAAAAAATAAGGTTTGCACATAAATTAACAAAAAAAGTAAAGGGAAACTCTGTTCATTTTCCTTATTTCTGCACTCAAAAAATAGATCATAAAAATTAGATCATAAAAAGTATTGTAATAAATTTCATTATTTGTATATTACGCCTAGATATCTGGTGTTTACATAGAGTAGTTACATAGAGTATATTTATGTAATATCTTTAATATAATCGACTTGAATATAAATACGATAAATACTAATATACTTCATTTACTACAAAATGTACATTAAAACTTGTTTAGTATTTTTTAACTATAGATTATATTAATGGATGAAATTGCATTATAGTTTTAAGCCTTGCAATAATACCGATCAATGTCAGTGTAATGGTTTTTATTACATGAAATAACTTCTACTATATAAATGTTTTTATATTGACTAGTATTATAAAATACTGCTGTCCCTATAGGTATAATAAAATATGTTAACAGGTATTATATTTCTCATATTCGGTAATACCTATTTTTTTTTGAGTCTGAATAAATATTTTTGTTAATTTAATTATATCGATGAACATAGTGCAATAGAATGAAAAATTCCTGTGATAATATTTCCCTGAATGTATACAGAAATACAGAGGACCGAAGAAAAGATTGTATTTTGTAACTCAAGTCTACCATAAAGCCTTGTTTTGACCCAGTGAACAATTTGCGCAAACATTTGCAGCTCTGTTCGTGCTTATGCAGAAGATAAATGCAAATTATTGCTGCAAAATGATCGCGCGGTGCAGGCAAATTTATGGCACCACGTGTTGAGTTGCACGTTTTAGAAAAACAGCTTTTGTGGAAAAGAAAAAAAAATAATAACAAAAGTAGAAAACTGGTGTATTTATCAAATAAACATCTAATGGGAGCTGTAATCAAACGTCGGACAGTGTTACGAATTATAGTTGCGTTAAGAATTGATCTTTTGGAATAATTTACTGCAAATAAATCACATGTAACTTCTGTTGAATTTCCACCGTAAAATTGTTTTACAATAATTTTTTCTTTTCTCGGACGTATATTTCATTTTTTACAAAAAGACAGCGCCACAAAACTTGCAACCCGCGTTGTAAAATTTAGAGGATCGTACCATAATACCCAGCAACGCCTTAAAAATTGAGCCGACTAAACTTGAAGTGAATTACGCACGCCTAGCAAATCGTTCCTTTCACCTAGCAGTAGACGGAATGAAGGCTATAAGCCATAAGTATTGAACTGATTTAAATTAAAAAGATCGATGTGGGGATAGCATTTTGTAGTAGTTAGACAAGGATAAAGAATAGCGGTGAGCGTTTGCCGTTAAACGGCGATAGCATACGAATGGAGATGGTATATATCGAAGCGTATATTTGACAAACAACTACCCAGCAGAATAGCATCCGTATTTCTTGACTTTGTTAAGTTATAGAAATTGTATTTTTCATCCTTCTTTCATCATATTACGGCAACCGACAAATCGAAAGTGCGCTCTTGGTAGATATATAGTGCGCGTGTGTGTATTAATTTGAAGTATGTTTATTAAATATAAAACTTTTATAAAACCAAACTACTACATATTACTTTTATAATATTTATAAAATTTTTTAAAAGTAAAAATAATATATACGGGGTATTTTGCCAGCAAGGAATTCCTCTATAACTCGTAAACAGTGACAGATAGGGAAAAAAGTGTTTTAGGATTATGATTTATCTATAACGCAAAATTACCGGAATTTGTACAAGATGTTTCGTAACCTCGGTACAGCCTTCAACTTTCTTTTTTTAAATACAACACCCACAAGCACCAGTAAATTAAAAAAAAAGATATAACATACTTTAGCACTAAACTTCTTAATTTCCAAGATATCTTTGATTTTCTAAAAAGTATGTCGCTGGCAATGTTTGAGAAAAGCGAATGTAATTTAATTACCATTTAGACTAAGTGAATCAAAATTCTGAAATATCTTTGTACGGATCTACTTATACCTGCGGGTGTGTTTATAGTTGTATTTTAATATACCGGTTGTTCGTCATTAAAGTGCAAACTGAGTCAACTTCAAATGGGTATATCTTACTTTTTTAAATAAGACACCCTGTATATTGTCCTTCATTGAATTCCATTAACAAGTGCTTTGATATTATTAACACTATACTCTATGTCTATCGCTTCTACTTTTCAAGTTATTACAGTTTTGATTAATTTTTCATTGTTACTATCGTATTTCTAATCTTAGTAGGCGATGATTGTAAAAATGAAAGCCAGAAAATACATATTTAATATATAACCACAAAAACATCAAAAAATTAACAAATCAATATAAGTAAACATGCAATAAACCGTGCCAAATACATAACAAAATAATTAAAACATTGGATTTTTGATATAACCGCAATTTTGTCTAACGCACATTTTCAGTCAGATGTATTGAAATTCAGCAGAATTAACACTATGCGCAGAATAAGGTGGTGTTCCATCATGTAGAAACCACATTTACCCTTTTATATCAAGAGGTGCGTCATCCAACAACTCTCTAATGTCATTGTCAAGAAAGTGTAGATAAAGCAATAATAATAGGTAGAACAGGAAAGATTATTTTTTCCTATTTTCTTTCCAACTTTTATGAATATTTTTCTATTTTGTATCTTGAAAAAATCGTTAATCCGCAGCCCGCCCTATTAGATAACTCTAGATAACAGTTCTACACTTCAGAGCTATGAATTTCAAGAAGCGAATATACCTACTGAAAAAAAGACAAAAGCTTATTTTGCCCGCCAAGAAACTTACGTCTGCACTGCTGCAAAACTACTTCTTTTGTGAGCAAAATTTAAATAGAAACTAGCAAAATGTCATCTTTTCTGACGAAAAAATGTTTCTTTGCTCCGCAGACCGTCTTCTTGTCTTATAGACACGAAAAAATATTAGGTATACTGTTAAAAACATAAAACAAAAATCTGCTAGCGGTCATTGGCCGTGGATGTATCACGTAGGTTCGGCAGTACTACTAAGTATTACACCAGCTCGTTTCATATTACACAGTTACGTCGAAATGTTGGAAGAAGTATTGAAGCCTTCAGTCTAGAAGACGAGGTAGAAGTTGGTACCTTTGTACCGGTACATATTGCTCAAATTGTCAAAAAGTGGTTTAATAATAGTAATGATCTGGTGTTGATAGATTGGCCAGTAAAATCCCCCACCCTAAATCTCAATGTGGGCAAACGGGAAGATAGTAGTGATGAGCCGTTAGCAGTTTGTAGCAGCTATTCAATATCAAAAGAAGCTGCTACTTTTTGTAGCAGTTTCCTGATATAGTAGACAAGTGTGAATGTTGTAAACATACATGTGTATTCGTAGCAGTAAAGCAGTATATAAAATGTAGTGTGTTTGTAAACTGCTGCTTTACGCTAGCAGCCAGAACTTGCTACGGTAAATGTTTCTAAATATGTTGTATAAAGGAAGTATTGTGCGTCGGTTTGGATCGGGGTAGCAAATTTTGTCGTATAAGGGTATTTAGGACGTCGATCACTTTGGGAGGGGCGTGGCGCAGAAGGTTTTTTTTTTTTCAATTACTAAATTAATTATTTTTACAACACCGGTGAGGAATAGAGGTAATAATAAACAAATTCATGAATTTCTGCTTTTAATTGTAACAAACTTACTGTAAAAGGCTTGCAATCTTTGCAGAGGTAATAATAATTTAAATAAGTAAATTGATTTTTAATTTTTTGATAATTTATTAATTTGTTACATCTTGTAGTTGTAACTTCAGTGCTTATATAATAAAAAATGTATCAAGGTTCATGTCATTATTAAATTGATAAATTTAGTAAGTTTTTGTCAAATAGCTTTGAACAGCTTCTCTTATTATTAAAATCACATTGATGTTGTTATAATAGTTGGCACTAAACTATTGCAACATATGTTGGTTGTATTTTATTCTAACTTTGGTGGTAACTTGTAACTGAAAGTCTAGCAATAATTTGTGTATGGAATTGTTATTTATATGACTTTGGGGAACAAAGGAACAAAGATAAATATATAAAGGCTATATTTATTTGATATTATAATTATAAATTCAGGAAACATTTTATTGTAAAAAACAGTTCATGTTTATTTTGTGGCTGTTTTGGTTCCAACGTTAGACGGTTCTATTACGGTTCAAAGCAAACGGTCACGTGCGTAGTAAAAAGTTTCCCACTACAAAACAAGGTCATGATCTGTGCTGGTCTTCTGCTATGAACGGTAATAGAACCGTCCGAAGTGAGAATCAAAACAGACCTCTTGTATCATAGATGTTTTTACCGTAAAAAATGTAAAAATGAACTAACAATCATAATGAAGAAGGTATTTCAAAAATACTTATATTTTATATCGATTTTGGATAAGAAATACCTATGCAAAACACATAATACATATCATAATAAAAACTCGATCATTATAAAACGTAATTCCTCAGAACTTATTACTAATTATTATTGTTACTTGTTGCAATCACCGATTTATAATTGATAGAATATGCCAATTTATACTTTTCCGTTCAAGAAACTATACTTTAGATAAAAAACTCACCCTGTATAGTGTATATACCACATCAGTGTGGAGTCCATTAAGACTTTTCTGTCATAAGCTAAAAAAATTATTGATTTCATTGGTATATACTAGGTAATTTGGGATTTTTAAAATAAAGGTGACCGCTTAAATGAGATCTTATAAGCAATAAAATAAGCAAACAAAAACACGTAAAACTTTCGATTGATGTATTATATACAATGAAGGTGCGTTGAAAATAACAAAGGCAGGCATCAATACATTCTGCATTAGGTCTGAACTAAAAACCTATGATATAATATAAAGCCGCGGCTACCTAGGGTACCTATTTTTTTCCCCAATATTAGGTAAAACAACACTCTCTTCATTGATTCTTAGAGTGGCATTGTGTTGCTGACCTTCAGTAATTGGTGAAAATAAAATTGGACATTTTAATTACCTTTAAAATTCTCGGTTCCTAAGATTTCAAGATAATATATTAACCAAACCGACAAGAAATTTACCAAACTATTTAGTTACCTATACATACATCTAAAAAACAACAGAATAATACTTCTGGAAAAATGAATATATATTTAATATATAATAAATCATTAATAGGACCTTTTATTTATATCTTTAGTATTCTTACGAACTATGAGAAATTAAACACCAATCATTATCTTATAACCCGTTTTCTTAGGGAATATTTTTCCACGTTTTCAAATACTCGGATGGAAGTGAATAGGTAACTGAAAGCCGGGACCTCTATTAAAAGAAGGAGGTGCAGCTTTGTTTTGAAAAAGATGCGGAGTCCACACCTTAATGTAGTACTTGTGAAACAAAGCCTAAGTTGTATTGTTCGCAGTGAAAGCAATATCTATGTTTTCAGCACTTTTATACAGGTTACATTTTAATATTACCTATGTCGTTACTAATTACAATTCAGCATGGTATTCTATATGCCTGAATTATAAATCTACACCGGATTTAAGACATGCAAGAAATAATAAATAATAATAATAAATAATAAACATAATAAAATTATGTTTTCTGTTCCTTTACTATACCTGATTTCAGTAATGTAGGCAAGTTTATTTGCTTTCAAATCTCAGTTATTGCCATTATTAATATTAACTACATATCTAATTTGTTAAACGGTCAGTTTGTAAGTAAAAACGACTTCACTTTCAATATTAAAAAAAAAAAACAAATTGTAAAAAATATGGCCCGTAGGTAGATATATGATATCGGGTTCCCCGCTACTTAATTGTTTGATATAACGTATACAGCAGAAGCCACATCTATACGAAAAGCAGTCATATAACGATATATGTACTACATACGACAAAAGTCTTGCATCAGATTTAGAGAGGGATACAAATAAAGAGAGATAGGTATAGACCATCTATAAACTGCGCGAACGCAGTATAATAAGCAGGGTTGTCTAGACGGCAACGCGTGTCTTTGATATTAAGAAAATTGTAAAAAAGAAATAAAATAATATGCCAGAATAGAGCGCTCACATATTCACCTTATTTGAGTGTTTTTTGTTTTTTTTCTAAGAATATATTCTGAAATAATTTTAATTTTTATGACTTGGTATTTTACTAAATATATAAATTGAATAGACAGATTTTTGTTATATTTAGTAAAAGATATAATACAACGCTTGTAATACAAAAAAAAAATATAATAGTATCGTGCCTAATTTATTCATTTATAGATTTTCACAAAAACTTAATTTTGTGCTATAATTTATTTTATAATTGTAAACACTAGAGATGAGCTTTGTCAGACACGATTATCTGTTAGATATTATTCTTAGTTACTATTAAAAAAAGTGTAAAGAAACATAATCTAATCGTAGGAAGTAAGTTCTGGATATTGTTTTTTTATAATTTTTAAAGGAAAATGTGATATGTGAATAAAAGAAATATTTGATACTTTGATTTTGTAGCCATGATTGTGTAATTATATAATTACACAATCATGGCTATCATGGCAATCAATAGTTTAGTGAAATTTCGGCTTGCGATAATTAAAACTAATTTATATTGGAAAACGTTTCCACTTGACGATGTCAGTATGAGTAATGAAATTCTAATATTAAAATAATAATGTTATTATAAGCAAATTAAAGAAGACTGTATTAAAGTTGAAAGGTATTGCCGTATAAATTAGGTTTAATTATTTCAAGCCAAAATTCCACTAAATTGCATTGATGGAACCTCTCTGGTAATTCTTATCAAATATTGAGTATTTTTTTTCTTTGATAAGAATGTTTTTTTTTTACTTTTATCTTTAAAATAATCTATTGTTCATATTTTAGCAGGTTACTGTATTACTGTGCATTCGATGATACGAAAAGGCAAACAAAATTGCTGTCTAAAACACCACCTAAAGTGAATTCAGTTGAGGTATCTAGTCAATTATTGCAATGATTTGAAAGCAACAACTTTTTGCCGACTAGCAAAAATGATTGCAGAAACCTAGTTTATACAACAATAACGACTAGAATCCTATTAAAAAAAACCACGTGTGGAACAACAGCAAAATTTAAATGCTGAAAATGATTTTTTTCAGGCGTATCTACTCATACGTTTCGCGTTGAAAGGCTAAATGACATAAAGAACAGAAGTAACCTCAATTACAAAAGAAATTGTAATAAAAAATTTAGGGTTTTTAGGAATACGCATAAATAAATTCGGCATCATATCCTTGCGTAAGTATAAGGGCATTTTATAATATATATTTTATTTAATAAATACAATGACAACCACTTCTTTGATAATAATTTATTTATTTGCTAAAATATTGAATTAAAGTATAAAACATAAAATATATTATTGGAACTAATGGATCATTAGTAATGATTACACAGCGGATCGACGCGGGCCGGGTGGCGTAGTGGGGATGCGTCGAGACAGTAATACATTAATAGCGTATAAATCAATGTATTAGCAGTGTTGCCAGATGGCGGGTAATTACCCGAAATGCTGGTAATTTAATCAACTGTCGGTAATTGGTTGGTACTTGCACTAAATCGGGTAATTCTAACAGATTAGAATATATCAATACTTTGAAATGATTTTATATGTACAAACGCTATATAAATTTCGCGGTAAATACATAATTTAGAAAATTAGAAACTTTTATTTGCTTAAAACCTGCAAATCCGTTGATATTGCTGCACTGCTAAAGTTTGCGTGCTTGTTATATTACGCTCGCACAGTTCATAGATGGTCTATACCTTTCTCTCTTTATTTATATCCCGCTCTAAATCAGATGCAAGACTTTTGTCTTATATAGTACATACCGTAGTCGACAAATTTTAATTTTAGTATGGGGATCTTATACAATGCATAAAATGACCTTGCAATACGCGCAGATTCCAATATTGAAACGATATTGGGCGTTAGGCAAGTGGTGGGAGACACGGGTATATATCTGTTTCTGTTTTAAAGCGGCGCACTCTTTCCTACTCTTTAGTTTCCTATACTATAATTAAATTTTGATGATTACAGTATATAACTGTTCGAATTTGGGATGGCGTGTGCGGTATGTATATCGTACTCCATACATACATTTGTGAATATATATACTCTTGCATTTACGAGTTAAATTATACAATTTTGTAAATTTTAAAAAAAATATTTGTTTTTTTCACCAGAAGCACCAACTACATGAAGTATAGGTCGCCCAACATAGAATGCCCTCTGAGATGCGCATTCGAGGAAACAGTGCAGGTAGTGCATGCTATATTATAATCAAATGAGGCGCTTGTACTATCTACCCCCGCCTTACACAAATGCTATTGCGTCGCCGGCCATTCTACATTGGGTGACCTGTACTAGACTGCGCGACTTCTAATGCTAGACTTCCTTGTTATTGCGATACAGAACCTTTACATACTATTAAAATTACTTGTGTCAGCGATTCATGGGTTTCACCAATAACTAAAGGTCTAATAATATGCACAATCGATTAATAAATGAAAGAAAATTGTCTTTTAAGCAGATAAGTGCAAAATAGAATTTTGTAATAATGCTAAAATAACAAATTGTAGAACGTTGAATAACTGAGCTCTATTAAATAATAGAGCCCAGTTATTCAAATTTTGTTTTTTCTGAGCACATTCCATTCACTGTTGATTTTGCTGAACCGCGGGGTATTTCGAGAAACGAAAGGTGGCTGCACTGACTAAAACTTGTTCAATTTGGTGAAATAATTTTTGGAATAAAAGAAAACGCCTCTTATGTTAAGAAATTTTAATTTAATAACTTAGGAACTATATTTAAATAAGTGCATTTGTACAAAAGACGACACAATCACTTGTACAAGATTACTAATTTATTTGTGCAGTATTTAAGTATCATGTTTGCATAATCAGACACATTGCTGCAGGTAAGTAGCTTCGTTCGACATGGCTGGCTTTGCATCACCGTAGAGGGAGTCGCTTTTTGTAATGATGTGCGACACCTAAAAGATGTTTGCCTGATAAATATACCAAATTAACATTTGATAACTGTTTATCCTGCTATTTATGCTGACGCATATGTATTAATGGTGGGCACTATGGATAGTGACTATCGATAACTATCCATAACTATCGATATATGTACATATGTATGTACGTATTGCTGTGGTCTGGCACCCCGGTTTTCGGAAATTCAAATTTGTATTTTTATTCATACCAATTCATCTTTATCAATGTAATGATAGAGTTTCCACAATTTTAATATTTTATTTTGAAAAGATTTTGTTAATAGAATTGTTTGTTAAGTTTAATGTAATTGTTCAGTTGTGTGTATTAATTTCATTCAATTGTACATATTGCGTTCATCAGTAGTGTATATTTTGTAGTTTATATGCTAGAATTTTCTTAGACGAATTCGGCGTTGCAAGCGCACGCAATTGTAAATTTTATATATATGCGACCGTGTTACCCAGAGGCACTCAGTTCCTTGAAAGATTGAGGAGTAAGTACATTTATTTTATTTTCTTTGCTGCCATTTTTGGTAAATTCATTTTTATTTCTCATCCTTCAAGGAACTCTTTAATTAATAATTGCTGTTGTATTTTATTGTGTACACAAGTCGGATGTAAGATCAGTTATTATATTTGTTTTAGAAGGTATATTTTTTTTTAGTTTAAAGAGTTTAAATTTTTCCGTTTCTTAGTTTTCAAATTAGTTTTTTTTTTAGTTAATCACCTCGGTGTAGGTGAAAAGAAGCTTTGTGCTTGTGTTTAAATTTCAATTTAAATATACTTGTTTTGTCCACGTTTAAATTAATTTTGTTTGGTTTAAATTTTGAAACCTCGTGGATTTTTTGTGAAATTGGATTTTCTTCTAGAACAAATTTGTCTTTTGCTTTGTTTAGAGGATTTTGAATTGTCCTCTAGTAAATGTAGAGTCTAATGCAGTTTTTGTTTTTGGCCAGAATCTTAAATTCATGGTTTTGTTTCTGCATAATTGTAATTAAATGTTTTTTTTTATATAAAAATAAATTTAATGATTGTTTATGTCATTCTAATGCGATTGTTTGTTTTTTATAAAAAAAAAATCCGAGAATCTGACTTTCGCAAAAATTAAGTGCCTATAGGTTTCTATGTATTCAAAATTTATTAAATTGTATTAGAAATCAAAAATAGAAAATATACAGTATTGCATTTGACAATTTACGGGGCGGGAAGTTCAAATAAGGTACTGTACCTTAACATAGGAGGGCAGGCGTCTGGCATTCCTGAGTTTTAGAAAATTAAGAATTTCCTGATAAATGTATCTTCTAATGGATTACCTTACACAGAGGATCGCAGGATAACAGTATATAGGACAGGGGATGATAGCAAGCACACAACTGTCCATAAAAAATGCACAAAATCAAAAAATGGTGAATTGTTTACGGAAAATGTGGCATGCGGCAAACTACACCACTTTATACATACTAAGTATACACCTCTTTATTTAATTTAAAGAGTTTGCACGTGCTATACAACACATTAACCGCTATCAAGATTGTATTGCATTTACTTTTGCAACAATGGCGTGTGTGGCATTTGAAAGACTCGTGATATATGTATTATTAACAAATTTAAATATGCACCTTAGTATTACTACATCCATAGAATGATGTTTTAGTTCATAAAATATATACCCACCCACAATACACATTATTTCTGCAACTTCAGAACTTTTGACCTGTGTTGTAGGATTTATAAGACAAGCGTTACTGTTTTAAAACCCACAGCGCGTGGGCAAATAACACAAAATGCCAGTTTTTTAAATTTCTCCGTCCCGTGGGTTACCATACAATTTTATTTCAAATACCGCGAGGAAACTGAAAAATGCGGAGGTAAGTTAAAGCGTGACAAACTAAAAATATCTTTACTTTTTTGTAATACGATTTCTAAACATCCCAAGCAATGCATGTTAGTGAATAATATAATTTTTTTAATATCAGTCGCTCTTAAATTAGACAAGCATTGATAAAGTAATAATGGTGCAATAATTGCGCTTTCAAATGATAAGCGCAATTGTTTCAAAGCCTACGCAGCCTGGCATGATTACATGATGTGTATTGTTACTTTGATTTTTTTTTCCTTTTTATGTTGTATTGGCAATATTGGCACTTGGTTTTCACTTCAAGGCAAACATTTTTCGCGATTCTAAAATTGCATTTTAAATGCTTATAAAACGTTTTTAATTAAGATTTATTTATACTTAGTAATACATACTCATATTTGTATATACCTATGTTCATCAATTGTGATGTATACAGTTTCAGCATTTATACATTTAGAGTTAGGTACTTAAAATTCTACTGAATTTACATAATTAATAATTGCATTATTAGATACCCGTTTTCTTAGTAATAATGTACAGATCGTTTATATCTACAGGTGAGATTTTTTAAAATCTGACGTATGTTTAATTTGAAGTAATAGAAAAGTAAAATCGTAGAGAATTACTTAACTGGAGCGCGTAAATCGGGCACTACCAACCGCATTTTTTCTTTTTTTTTTTCGGAAAATGTCCTAGCAAAAGGTAAAACAAATATTTTTTAATTTTTTTTTTTTTGCAATAATGGCTTTGGACAAAAAGAAAACTACTTTATTACGATTTTTTATGGAATAATCTAATTAAAGAACGAAATTATGAGGAAATATTAATAAGAAGTTCATGTTCTGCAACATTCAAACAGATAGTTGCTTCCCTTTCTACAGAGCCAGTGGATTTATTCCACTAACCGTTGAGAATATTACACATTAAAGATTTGTGCCACTTGGTGGCTTATATCTTCACTACATATCAAACAATTTCAAATTGCTTTTCAAAGGTTAGTATTTTTTAATAATTAACACACAAAACAGCAGTTAACACTAGAAATGAAGAGCTTTTAACAACAACTGATGTATTGATTTGAGGAGTATGAAAATGTACGTAAATTGGTTATTGTTACTGTGCTAAGCATTATACATTTTGCAGTGGCGGCTCGTGCAATATTGAGTGGTGCGGCCAACCTGTGGCCAACTCTCCCCTCCCCCTTTTTTATTAATTTAACAAATTTTGAATCAGTTTAGATCAGCTTGCAGTAATTATTACCTTGTTTGTTGCTAACTAAAATAATACCATCATAAAAAAATTATGTAGACAAATTTAGAAGCGATTTTAAAATGAAAAATACAGTATAAGTTCTTATCGGAATACTTATCTACCTAAATATAAATTCTAAAGGCCGCTTACAGTTCGCGATTTTTCGTATTGCATGCAATAGAATTGCGCGCAATGAAATATTAGCACATGTTCTAATCCGTGCAACACCAATAAGATTGCACACAGCTGTTCGAAATCCATTGAATGCGCATGCGCTATTTGTATTGTGCATTATTCTATTGCACGCAATACGAAAAATGCGAACTGTAAAGCGGCCTTAACGCATTTCCTTTGGAATTGCACATGTTTAGTCT
Organism: Protaetia brevitarsis; assembly: GCA_004143645.1. NCBI lineage: Eukaryota > Metazoa > Arthropoda > Insecta > Coleoptera > Scarabaeidae > Protaetia > Protaetia brevitarsis. The sequence continues at coordinate 1,496,393 of RXPK01000029.1, read as the reverse complement.
TTAAACTGCACGTACATGGGCCACTTGTTCACATTCCCCACATAACTAACGCAAAACTATTCAGGTATTTTTGTAATTTTATATCGACGAAACATAACACAACACAGACATGAGTTATTTAAGCGAAGATCGTCGGGTAAAATATAATGGATATTCTAAGCATACGAGGACGTATTTCTTACAAGAAGGGAAACACTATTTTTATTTTCTTTGTTTGTTTACCTAAGCAAATAGGCTTGTTCGTTTTTACTTAAAACACTATTATGATGTATTTTTTTTAAATAACTCCCTTATTATATTTATTATTTTATTTTCATAATTTTTACCCTAAGAAATATATGAGTAGTAGTTCATTTTGATTTGCAATTCTATAATTATTAATTTGCGATGTTATGCTAGAATAACACTACACTTTATGACTATAATTAATAAATATTAAATATCGTCAAACGGGGTAAAGTGAGTCAAAAATATAAGTTTTTCGTTAATATTTTTATAACCTTCGCGAAATTAATTTTTAAAAAAATAATTAAAGGTTTATTCATCATTTACTCAACGTAATCTGCACTTGTTACTGCTACAGAATAAATATGTTGCTAATTTTTTTGGTCAAAGCGTGATTCACTTTACCCATACATTGGGGTAAAGTAAATCAGATGTATAAATATTATGTTCTTTTCACTTTTGGATGGTTCTGAGTAAAGTGAACCATATTAAAAGCTTTCTAAGGTTGATTTAGTCAAGAAACGTTAATTTAATCGAAAAAGTCGAAAGAAAAAAAAGTAACGTATTAAAACAAATTTTATTCTTATTTACTCCTTTTTGAAGAAATTTTCAGCTAAATATTTCTTTAAAAAGATAAAATACTCATAAAAGCAGTGCTGAGGAAAAGAAAGTCGAAAGAAAAAGAAAAAAAAAAGAAACGAAGAAACCATAAAGAAATTAAAATTTAAACAATCTTAATGTCTATCTAATTATGTTAATATCCAAAATTCTCTTCATTAGTTGCAAATATAAGTAATATAAAACTGCATTAATTTCAGATATTTGGGGATAAACGAAATATCCTTTAGGAATAAAGTCGTAAAATAAATAAAAATAAAATAAAAAAAAATTGGAAATATTGCGTAATATAAATCATAACTTATCGTCAAAATAGCCTATTACGAAGTTTCACATCCCAACACTGATTTGACGATTTTTAATTAATTTTCATTGTGATTCACTCTACGCATGCTTTGTCTATTTTTTTTTAAAACATAGAGGTTAGGCTTAGCGTATATAACTAGCACGATATTTTAATAGTGTATATTATTCCTAAAGAATAAGAGAAACAATTTCTAGCAGCTGATAGACCGAAAATCATCCTTAGTGCTGCGTGCATTCAAATGTTTTACCGATCTTTGAAATAACAGTCAAAGCGTTTTAAACATGTTCAATATATCTGGTACTTCCATGAAGAAAAAAGCAACGTATGCCATATCTGGCCGTATACCTTGGGAGAGAAGGAATATATAGGAGTAATATTATCGGTACCTTTGTCTCACTGATCGCTAGAGATGCAAAAATACCAGTATTCGCCGAGTGATCCACTTAACCCCCTGTGATTCACTTAATCCGTTTGACGGTATTTTTGAACCCAATTTTTAATGCGGGGAATGTCTAGACCGAAGTCCGTATGCGACGACCATATATGTTTCTACTTTCAATAGTCGATCTTCGACGAACGTCTGACTCACATGCTGCTTACCGTAATAGAGAGACGTTGTTATTTGCAATGGTGAGGTCATGGTCCCGTGGCTCTTTAAAACACAAACGTATGTGTTTTTAAATTGCGGAACTTTGAGGGATTAGTTCAAAACACACAAGAGTTTCTTTGGCTAAACAGACAGCTATGTTTTAAATTTTTTTGCACTGCTCCAGCAATGGAAAAACACGGGCACTGGTAAATGTTTAAATGGATTTATAGTAAAAAAAAATTAATGATGATCCACATTGTGTTTGCGTTTTTTAAGGATCATATAAGCTTTTTTATATTATCAAGAAATAAGTTATTTATTTTATTGAACATGTGTAAATTTCTTATAAAATTTTATTTTATTTATTTACTAAAGATATAAGTTGACAAAATAAAATGCAGCCACTGTGATTCTTACATCTATACACCCTAATTTCAGAATTCTGGACAAATAAAGGGAAAATTAAATCATAATCCTAAAAACGCACAAGAATTTGTTTTAAATGTTTTAAATATTTTTGTGTAGGACAAATAACTACAAAACGTGTTGTTTATTATAATAACCGTTATTTTTGGTGTTCAGCATGTGAAGGGCTTCGCAAATTACAATGTGAATAAAAATCCTCATTTGCAAGATTGTATTACTACGTAAATGCGAATATCAAATTTAACCCTGTAACTTACTATGTAATCCAAACATCAAACAAATCCAACATAACGTTGTTTACAAAATTGTCATATTAAATATAATTATGTAATTTACAATGTACTTTTTTCCAGTATGGAGCCTCTATAGTGCAAATCCGGCACTGTATTGTCGTATTATAAGATCTCATTTAAGCAACCACCTTTATTTCAAAATTCCTAATTAGCTAGTATATACAAATGAAATCAACAGTTTTTTTGCTTATGACAGAAGAAGTCTTAATGGACTCCACACTGATGTGGTATATACACTATATATGCAAGTAAATTAGAGAGAAGGCAGAATTTGGTTCAAAATCTTTTAACGAATCCTGAATATTTCTGGCGCCGTCATAAATCTGTTATTAAAACAGCTTTTAACATCGTCGGTCTCCTACAGAATATAAATAGTTGCTGTTACGTCGCGAAACTTACTACTAATTAGACGCAACCCTATAACGACTACCAAACATTAACGCTTTAAATTGTCTTCTTTGAGGACTTCACACAATTTCTAGTGATTAATATAAGCACAAGGAGAAATTATATTATTACACATATATAAATAGAAAGAAAACACTTTTTTACAAAATTATGCCTTATATTTTGAAATATAATTAAAAATAAAAAGTTCTTGATGAAGCCAAGGGGCACATTGACGAAACGTTGATTAAAGAAATTTATTTAACGCTTAATTTTTATTAACAAAATTCCGCATTACCAAAAAGTCCAAAAAAAAAGAATAAAATTAAGAAAAATAGATACCTATTACCCACGTATTACAGAAATATAACAAATATTATTTCCGAGACAGCAGTATAACTATTCCTGTAGTGTTCCCGAATCTTTGCTTAACACTTTCCAAAGAAAATTTCTCTTTTATGATGTCGATTATCTTTCGAACGTTATAACGATTCCATTTATAAGGTAGCATCGCCTAATATAGCATAAACAAAACAGTAAGAAAATATAAATTAGTATATAATAAAATAATACACAATCTACCTGTCGTCGTATCAAAAGTTTCATTCAAATGAATGTTTTGCTCTGTTCTTTCCCAAGAAAAAAAGAATTTTTGAAAAGCAACAAAACATATTTAGTCATAGATATTTATTTGAAGCAAATAAGAATTTGCTTAGCCTAACACATTCGGTTATTTGGCCATACAATGGTATTTTGTCAGTAGAACTTAATTAAATTAAACAAATATTTACTTAATCGAACAAAGTTTTAGGATACCATTGAAACAACTATAATTATTTCGAGTCAAGGAACTAGATCGTTTCCAATTAAGCAATTAATTCTTAACACCCAATTAGTAGGCATTCTTTTCATTTAACGCAGAAAAATTACTTCAAATAACAATTTCAAGGTGATTTATGGTAAACTTAACAAGACACCAAAGAAAATTACGTATATATGTACAATGTAACTTGTACACTTCTCGCAATAAAAATCGCGACACCAGCAATCGAGAATTTTCAAATTTGTTAGGTGTAAATGCAGCTTTCGGAGGACATATTCAGTTATTAAAACCACAAAACACTTGTTTATGTCTATTATTGCGATCAAAGGTAGAGACTAAATATTTAAACAGAAATATAAATGTATAGAGAGAAAAAGGTTTATAGAATAAAAACATTCAAGTTTCGGTGGCGGCGTTTCCTTTAGAATACGGAAATACTCACGCAAAAAAATACATCATAACAGAAGGCCTCTTGAATAGACGGCTTCATTTAGAAGGAAATTTGTATTTAACGTTTGATGTTATGTAGAGATAATTCCTTTTTAAGAAAACATATGGTGATGGAATTTTAAAATTATATTATTTATTAGTGCTGCTTTGATATTAGTTATTTAGTTCGATTTATGCTCGCGAATATTACTTTAACAATAAATATATCAATCAGCCTCCTTAATTTCGGGACAATGTGATATTCACAGATTTATTGATTACACTATTATTGTATTGTATTAATTGTTATTGTTATTTAGTATTCTTAAATACTGTATTACTATAAAGTTTTTCTCTATGTATCAAAAAAATTACCAAAAATAGTTTTAAGACTATTTATAAAATTCTTAAAGCAATTAAGTTTGCAAAGAAATTATTTCTTTTATTAACCCTCCGTTTATTGTATATTCAAGAAATATATTTTAGCTATGGCAGTGTAATCCAATGTCATTGTCCTATTTTCTAGAAATATGATCAACACTTGATCTGTGTACAAACTGTCTTTATGTAGCATAGCTCCAGGCAATAGAGATGAGAAAGTATCAGTGGCGGCTCATGAGTTATGAAAGAGGCTAGGCACAAAATAAGAACTTGTCTATTTTTTGTACATGAAATCCATTCTCTTACATTCATGCTGGAAAAGACGTCTATGACTTTGTGTTAAAAACGCGTTCAGTCGATCTTCTGACATTGTTGCTTCTCACAGAAAAGTTTTAATGCGTTTGAGGGTGGAAAAACATCGTTCACATTCTGCTGTCGACATGGGGGTTGTACAAATATAATATCCAACAGTTTATATGTTTCCGTCAAACCTTTTTTAAGTTGTGTGTTATGAACACTAAAAGTGGAAAAACACCACCTACCCCTACGTCACACATGTTATCGCGCTCATAAATTACTGAAAGTTCACTTTTCAATTTACACTGTCCAACATAAGATAAATTTCACAGTTTTTATATACATAATTAACCGGCGCAAAATGTGAAGATTTTTTTCCACATCTTCGTTGTACTTAATTTTATGCGCAAATAAGCACTGTCTAACTATTCACGTATATCCACTTTGCCTAGAACATTAAAATCCACACATGCATTAATGTGAAAAACGGAATAGGATATCCCTGCTTATTTTATTGCATGTATTTTCTTATCATCTAAAGAACACGCGCGTCGTCATCGAAACTACAATGTATTTTATTTTCCTATGTACAAAGGTTTTTCCCCTCTATGCATTTTTCTGCTTAAACCTTGAATCAATTCATCCTATAAAAATGTAAATACGTTCCCTGAAAGCTTATGTACGCCCAAAAAAAAAAAATTCTCAATTGCTGGGTCCCGATTTTTACTGCGAGAAGTATACTTATAAAGATGAAAACTTAAATTTGTGATGTATGTAACATAAATGCGTACATAAACATACGTTCATATTTAGCATATATGCCAATCAAATAGCAAACTCGGCTTTGTTTTCTAAATCTGCAAATCGAAATTGAGCCAACAAAGTCGAATGTGCAAAGATAACTTGTATTAGATGCGTCGTTATTGATGAATTATTATTTAGTGTGAAGAGAGATTCTATCATCACATACATGTAATATAAATATAATTTGCTTATGCAGAAAACTATTTATTTCATCCAACCAATCAGAAATTATATCTTAATTGCGTTAACTTTTCTGTTATGGGTCGGTTAGAATAACATGTGACGATGCAATTTTTACTATATGTATATCGTAGTCGACAAAATTTAACTTTATTATGGGGATCTCATACCGCGCTTTCAAATACTCTCCTAATTAGAGTATACACCATAAAAAATAAACTGAAATTTACACAAGAAACACAGGTAGTGTGAAGGACAATTTACAATGTATGGCATGTGTTTCTATTTTACGTGATATAAAATAGCAACAATATGTCAATTGTGTAGAAATACGAAAATATACAGAAAGTTAACGTGAATTTCACTAAATTTCCATAGAATCACATAATTGTACATTTATTTCCTTAAGATCACATATTTATGGTAAATTTAGGTAACCAGTTACCACATTTTCTGTTATATGCGCATATTCACCATATACTGTCCATCATACGAACATGAATCAACAAGCTTGGCTGTAGATCGAAATGTCCTACACATTATTCAATTGCAAAACACATTGTTAAGTGTTTTGCAATTGAATAAAAAAAAAACTCCAATACTTATAAATAAAAGAGTGAGGTTGTTTATGTTTATGTGCTCGTTTGCTCAATTTGTGTGAAAGTGTAGAAAAATATAATTTTCATCAGTATAATGCAATGGTTACATGTTTATGCTTATATTACAACTTTAAAATATCCGGAAGCCATCTCTACCACCCTGGAGGTGATTCAACGCTATCCACTGTAAGCTGCAGTTGGATGGTGGCGGAGCGAAAGGAAAACGAAGAGTTTGTACCAGAAGAAAAGTATTAACTCTAATAAATAATTTAAAGAGGATGTGCACTAGCTACATATAGAAATGTTTATTTATTCGTTTGTGTTCGTTCTCTTTAGTACAGAAACAGATTTCTTTTGTTATTGTAAGTTCTTATATTATTAAATAAAAATATTTCAGTATTCAACAAATACAAAATTTAAGGTACGATTCTATGCATATAGAATCCCATCATAAATGCCTGGAATCAATCTGTGGAATTGAGACATATGCACAGTTAGAAATACACTACATGCTGTGTAATTCGACAATACATTACATAATATGATGCATTTTTACTTAAGGTGGGATGTAAATTTGCCACAGCTACTTACAGTGTAACTTCAATATATAAGTCTAGTGATCTCCATTGAAAATAAACGATTGAAGTTTTCCATTAAATAAGCGCCGATCCGATAACTCGACTTATCTATAACTGTATGATTAGTGTTTAAACAAATAAACATCGCAAATCTCAAACTACGTAAACAGTATGTTTTACACACACACTTCACTTATTATTAATCAGTTATGAATAGATTCCCCAATGACGTCCGTTTTTTTCTCATTTTATTGTTTATCATATTGTCGCTTTATCTTGCACAAATACTACATTAACAATAAATTCTCAATTTCGTCATGCATCAATGCCTACCTAATTAAATGTTATTTTTCATAAATAATTCTAATTACTAGATATTATTCTAATAATATCTAAACTATTATTATATTTTTAATGTGTTTGTTATTGTTTTAACAATAGCTAAAAGTGAACACTCTCGACACCCTTTCTTAATAATTGGAATATGTACGAACTGTTCTTATTGATTTTGTATGTTTTTTGATAAGCTTTAAACTGGTAGCATAAGAATATATGATCATCAACAATTTAATGTTGACATATGCCTATTTGTCAATTGATATGGTAGCTTTTATGTAACTTCATCACTTCTTGCTGAAATTTTTCCTCATCTCTCAGGAAACACACAGACTTGACATATAGGTACATATATTTACAAAAAATCTGATTAGTTGTAGTTTAGAAAATCCATTGTAATCAAACACTATTTTGTAGTCAATGAACTATTCATTGATTCATTGGATATTTGTACGAAGTTAAAAGTCTATGAATACGGGTTCTACACCGAAGGAATAAAAAACCGCGGTGCTTGCTAGGAAAGAGAGAGAGATGACAAATATAATTATTGCGGAATATGTTGCAAACACCTGATTCTGTTGAATAAGTATAAGAAATGTAGAATTGAAAATTATTTTTACATTTAATCCTTTGGCGGAAACTACAAACGTCAACTTCTGTGAATGTAAATCTTTGCGCAAGCCGAAAGGTTGCGGCATCTTATAGATATGTTATTTTGTTTGCGAATTTAAGCTGAAATCATAAAAGAATCCAAAAATGCAAGCGCCCAAAAAGTTTAACACATCTATTTACTGCTGCTTGATGGAAGTATTTTTATATTCTGATAGATTATTAAATGATTGAGTTTTTAGGTTAAATATTGCGTTAAATTTAGAACGATTACTTACCTATTTAATTTTTAATGTCTTAGGTATTAGTCGAACATAATATAATACGGTGTAATAATAAACAAAATGTTTGTCCTTTGACATAGAGAATTCCTTCTATATGGCTACGCGTTAGTGATATATAACTAATCCTGGAGCCTTCACCTGCAAATCCAAAACTGACTGATTTTTATAAAATTCTCTTTCCCGAGTTGAATTGTGATTTTCTTTCCATCGCTTGTTTCCAAAATATCAGCGGTCCCTACAATTAATGTGACACATGAAAATTGCTAAGGCTTTATCGACCTCTTAACAAATTATATTACATACATTTACCATCGACGTTTCGACCAAATCTTTGGTCTACTTTCGGGCTGTTGAATTTAAAATATAAGTTGCCAAATAAACAAAAATGTAAAAACATTAACAATCATTAAGAAAATCCAACGATTCTATATTCCTAGAGAGTAATGCTTGCCGCCAATAGATATAAAAAAAATCGGAAAACGAATCACTTTTTGTGCAATTATATATAAAATACTGCAATAAACCCGTTTCCATCAATAAAAAAATGGGTTTAATATGGGCATTTCAAGATATATCCTCGTAGTTCAATAGCTGCTTCTTCTGAATATTTCAGCATTTCGAAAACATCTGTCCATAGAATTTTCGAATATAGAAGATCTATTTTCAGAAATTCTAATGCAACTTTTTGATCATTAAAGATGTAAAAAGCAATAGTTATACCTAACAATAATATTTACTAACAATAATTATTGTAATGTCAAAATCATAGCCGACCAAGTAAAATAAAAGCGTTAAAATAAATAGAACGAGTAATTTAAAAATAAAACTATTGAGGATTGGCATATATGGAATGTTAGAGTAAATCGAAGTAGAATTTCATTCTGCACCGATAAAAATATATAACATTAGAGTTTCGAAACTTTCAAAATGTGTATATAAAATTTTGCAATCGACATAGAATTTTATGCTGAGTTCAAAAATGTACCAACCATGGTGACTTGCGGTTGACCGGAAGTGTAAAAAACTTTAAAACATTTTAGAAAAAAGTAGTGACACCAGCATTAAAAATCCCAAATATTTAACGCTGAAGAGTTTGATTATACCGGAAAACGTCTACTAACCAGTAAATTTGAATTCGAAAAATGGTGCGGCAACAGGAGCGTATTGTTATTTGCACATTTGTAAATATATTAAACACAAAATTAATAATATGGGCAATTAAATTTCAACCTACAAGAAAAAGTCAAAAGGCCAGAAATAAATTGTTTATTTTGTCCAGAAAAACGGTTAAAATGTTATTAAGTGATTTGCAATTACTTAAAGTAATCATCAAATTTTGATAGGATTATATAAGTTAGTGTAAAATTTATATAATCAATACAATTAGTGTAAACAATAAACGGTCGTGGAATAAATTTGCAATTAATAGTTTAGCGCAACAAGCCTGTAGGCTGCAGTGCTTTTCGGGAACCGTGAGTCCTAGGAGTCTGGATTAATAGGGAAACTCAAGTAGATATATGTTTTGATGAGATAATCTACTAATTGTATCTCAAATTACGCGTTAAACAAGATTTTAGTTAGCTAGTAATGCGCTAACATTCACAGTCATATTTACGGTGTTAAATATACGTATTGCTGTGTACTGAAGGTACCAAACAAATTGCAAAATGAATTAAAAATGAAAAATTAAATTAGCTAGCTCAACGGAAAAAAGTTTAAAAGGGCGCAAAAGAACAATTAAACTCAGGGTTACCCTAGCAAATTAAAACTTGAACGGAAAGTAAATTGTGGGTGAAAAAAAGCTGACTTTCTTTAATTCCAAAAATTGAAAAGGTTTAAACAAAAATAAAAGAACAGAAATTAAAATGTCGTTAATAACAATCAATAAAATTTTTATTATATATATAAAAAAAAATTGTTAATTACAATTACGCAGGAAAAAAAACCTTGGACAAAAGGTCCTGATCGAAATCAAAAACTGCATTAGACTCTAAATTACAAAAGGACAATGCTAAATCCTTTAACAAAGCAAACAGGTAAAATAGTTCAGGAAGATAGTCCTATTTTATATCAATCAATCCACGTGGTTTCAAAATTAAAACAAACTAAATTAAACGTGGACAATACAAGTAAATTAAGAAAAGAAAAACTTACATACAAGCACAAAGCTTCTATTCACCCAACCCGAGGTGATTAATAAATAATTACAAATCAGCAAAAAAAAAAATTAACTCTTATAAACTTAAATACATCTTCCAGAACTAAAATAATAAATGATCTTATATCTAAATTGTGTACACAAGAATATAATAACAATTATTATTAAACGAGTTCCGTGATGACCGAAATAAAATCAAATAAACGAAACAAATCTTAAAACCATATGAAATCACAAAATGGCAGCAATGAAATACAAATTTACATCTACTTACTTTTGTGTCAATCTCGGAACTGAGTCTTACAAGGTTAAACAATCGTATACATATAAACAACAGCTGCGTGCGCTACGCCCAAAGATCATAGAAGAAATCGTCTAAGAAGGACATGAACTAACATGAACAACTAAAAATATAATAAAGAGAGAAATTTAAATTAAACAACTGAACATTTAAATAAATAAATTAACCAATCAAATCATTAACTAAATCTTATACAAAATAAAACAATTTGAAATTTCTCGCAACATTGACAAAGGCTTAACGGATTAAACAAGAAAACACCGAATTTACGACAACCGGGGTGCCAGGCCACAGCAGTATATAGACATTTGATCTACAAATTAATTAAAAAGCGACCACAGTTCTACAATTTGTTCATTTGGAAATTGTGCGATTGTTTCATTGCGGGTGATGTCAATTTTAACAACTTGTGTCAAAATATTCGGTATTTACCAACACCTACTAAAAACAGTAGGGCGCTGTTTCTATATATTATATGATGAATCTTTCAGCGGCCTTTTTACCGCGCTTTAATTAAAGTTGGCGAAATGCCCATCACAAAAGACAAAGACGTAGCATCTCAAAGTATAGGTGTTTTAATGTTAGTTATTCCAAGGGTTACTATGATTGAATATACTATTTGATAGCCTAGAGCAAAATTTTAAGCATATTATTCAATTTCCTTTCCAATTCTTCCTCCCGATGCATATTATTTGATATAAATAATATTATGCGGCACAAGATATTACCTACAATAAAATTCTGTAATTATACCTACTGTATTTCACGCTATACGGCACAAAATATTGTAGTCAAAACACGTACCTTTAATTTTTTTTTGAGATATGTGGGATCTCTTACGTTTATTTTTTCAAATTATTATATATATTACACAGGCTGGTCCGAAAGCCTTATTAGGATCAAAGTTTTGTTTTTGTAAATGGAATCCCCTGAATATTATTGCAATTTTGGCTTCTTCGATCAAAATAAGGGTCTGTTTTAATAAGGTTATAATCAAAGAGTAGACCAAAAAATAACTTTTGTTCATCATGAGCGTAGATATCGCTTACCGAGAGTAGAGTTGCAAACATACAAACATGCGTGTGAAACAGATTGCGATACCAACGCAGTCAGTGTTTCTATGTCTATTACAATTATAAGAGATCTATTACTTTTTTGCAGATTCCTATACTTTTTGTGAAAATCTATTACTTTTTTTAAGTTAGCTTGAAGGTAGCATAATAGTATTATAGACCCCCTATTATTAATAATTATGTTAGTTTTTATAATGTAATTTTAGAGAACTTTTTTTAGTTACACATTTATAAATTTACAATACGGCAGAGAGAAAAGGGGCACATACAGGTCAATCTATTACCTTTTTAACAAAATTCTATTACAATTAATTTAACCCTGTGACAACACTGACGGCAGTACTGTTTAGACTTTTGTCTAAAATATCATTATTTATACACACCCATTTTAAGGTCAAGGATTTGTGCAGTTTTAGTTTTTTGCTTTTTAGGATTTGTTTTTTATTTTCTCGTTTGTTTATTGGTTTATTTACCACCGATAATTTAGAAAAACATATCATGATTAATGCATATTATTCTAATGTTAATGACTCTAAATAATAAAGTAAAAAAAAAACTGCTAAAATAATGAATATCTAAATACAACTTTAATACACGGATGGTAAGGAGAATTTTAATCCCCCTTATTCTCCTATTCATTAATAAAATATTTATATCTGTGCCTTGTCTACAAAAATAAAAGTATTAAGTCAGATAATTAATAAAATCATTAGTATTTATTCGGTTAAATTCATCAGACTGCCCATCGCACTGGAGGAACCTACAGTCGAACACCTGATTACTGGGTATACGTACGCGCTAAACATGTCTCTTCGCTTGGTCGACTCACTAGGAATGCAAAACTTATTTTTTTTTGTCTACTCTCTCGTTATAATACTTAACCTTTTTTTGAATAATCTAAATTTTGTGAAAATCTAACCGAATTTCCATGTTTAAAATAATTAAGAATAGGACTGCTGCTTGAAACTGGGTACTCGATGTCGGGTACCCGCGGGTAAACCTCGATTTCGGGTGCACTAGATTTCGGGTAAAACCGGTGTTGAGTAAATCTCCATTTCGGGTAATACCCAATTTCAGATAAAATTCGATCTCGGATAATACCCGATTTCGAGTACAGCTCGATCTCGGATAATACCCGGCTTCGGGTAAACCTCGATACTAGTGCTGTAAATATTTGGATGATTTCAATAGTCGGAATACTCGAATCGAAAGGAATAATATTCGGAATAATATTCAATTCCATATTCCATGAAACATACTCGGTTTAATGTTATATATACCCGGAAGATTTCAATTACCGGCATAACGAAATCAAAATAATATTCCGATTCCATACTTCACCAGACATACTCGTATAAGTTGCATGAATTCGGATGATTTCAAATCAGAATAATTCACACGGAGCGCGGTGGAATACGGGATCATATTTCCTGTTTATTTTATACGTAACTAAATCTCTATTAAACTAATTTACAACAAAAGTTTACTATTTTTTTTTTAATAAAAAATTATGCAGATTACTGATACTGTGTGTCTGTCCCTGAGTGAATGTGACTGTGTGATTTAAGTGTGCACAACATCTATGGACAACAAACATCGCCCATTAGTTCAGAAAACGAATTTGGGATGAACGAGTCAAAACCGAAAAGTCGAGAATTTCCGAAATCCCACAATTTATACAAATACGTTTACGGATGCCTACCAGAAGTTTCGGTAGATTCATTCGGTATAAAATCGTTGTACAAATTTTGCGGATTTGGAATCATCCGAATCTAATAATCGGAATCATCCGATTCCGAATCGAATTCTAAGAATCGGAATCATCCGAATATTTCAATGATCGGAATCGACGAATATTTTAATTCGGATACTCACAACACTACTTAAGCTACCTGTACCAGTCGATAGGTAATGAAAAAGTACATTTGCAGATAAGTTAAAAAATATGGCGTTCTATTTAAATTAATAAAGTTACAGCCACTTCAAGTTCTTGTTTAATTACTTTTAATCTTTGTACACCCTGTATAAGACGGCATGTTCATTATTAATTGGGGTTATAAGATCCGATCTATTGTTATACTTCACTATAAATTTCGCTTACATAACTTAAATACTTAATTATTTGAAACATGAAAATTAGGTTAGATTTTCACAAAATTACAATTATTAAAAAAAAAACTTAATGTTTAGGCATGCTAAACCTTATTAAAACAGACAGTTATTTTGAGCACCGTTTAATTTGAAAATAATTTGAAAAAGTAACCATAATACACAGTATACTAGAGTAAGGACATGTTCGCAAAAATCCATTGTTCTTGAGTGGTCCGTTTTGAATGACCTTCAAGCCCAGCTACCATTTTGTAAAGCTGTTGCCGGGAATTTTCAAACGTGTAGAATAATTTATATTTTAAAGGAAATAAAAAAATAGATTAAACAAATACACAATTTTGTGCGTTTTTTATTCTGATCTTGTTGCAAATATTTATAAACAGTTTATAGTAATAGAAAACACGATTCCAGTAAAATAATGTTTGATTAAGTGATACATATGCAAGTGTTTTACGATAATTATGTTCATATTCTTTCCTTTTTGTGAAATAAATCTTTGTTTATATTTTTATAGTGTAAAAGATTCTTCCAGGAATAAATATGTTGTGGTTCTTTCTCAATAAATTAATAAAAATGCAACAGCATCGGTGGAAGGGACTTTTAAATTTCTGACACGAATACACAATAACTTTTAATTAGGGTTCAAGAGTTATAACTATATAGTTCTGTGTGATACAAAGATTGTTCCTTTCTATTCGACTACTTCATTTCTAACATCCGGCCCTGCACTGGTTTGTCAACAATAATGTCCGGGAGTGCACAAGTGGATAGAGTTCAGACATAGACTATATAATATCGAATTGTCTATAATGTGAATAAATGTGATTAAAATTTATACCAGTAGAATGCAGTTCAAACGAAAATCACATTATTTTAAAAAGTGAACATAAAATGAATTAAGTTAGTTACTGCGATAAATAGCAATCTAGCTTAAAATGTGTATCTAACAAATAAATTGATTTAATGTGACCTAGAAATCTCTGCACAACGATAATAGTTCTTATTCATGTACTTTCTTAATTCTTGTCGTGTCATATATATTAGATTCATTCGGAAATCCCAAGAAACTGCGACCATCGTTAGCATCAAAATTTATCTTGCGAGAGTGACTGCACTACAACATGATATCCATTGTGTCTTCTTTCACGATTATTTGAGTTATTTCACTTTAAACCTAACAATATAATATATAAGAAAGTATGTAAATGTTATGGCCACTGGCCACCGATCTTACCTTTTACACAAGAATATCATAGTTCATTAAATGTTTTTAAAACTGCAGGGCTAATTCAAAACTAATAAAATACGTAAAATAAATAAATGAAACAAGTAAATCATATAGATTAAACAGATGAGTAAACTAATTTGTGTAGATACGAACGTAAACAATAACAAACTGCCATTTTGGGAAGCTGTTGTTTGTGTGAAGTTAGGTTTAGAAATTTGGACCGCTATAACTCCTCTCTTGTCCTTACTCGGTGTACTCTGCATAATAGATCCTCATATATCCCAAAACAGAAACTTAAAAAAAGAAAATCAACGCCATGTAGTTTAGCCGCGCGTAAGCATAAATAACCCTGTATAAATATGCAAATGCTCATAATCAGGCTCTAGGCAATATTGCGGTACCTTTGTTGGTTCAGCATTTTTTCTAGATAAGCAGCTAAATTCTTATTTATTGTTTTGTTTAAAGCAAAAACATATCTTCTCCTTGTGGTAAAAATAATTAAAAACCGCCGAAATATAATCCATATATGCATCTCATCAAAATATTACTAATTCGTCGTATACGGGTTTTTTTTTTTGCAAAAGGGAGCTACATGAGGGGGAAAATTAATATAATCACTGACAGTCAGGCTGTCATTAAGGTAGTCTCAAAGAGGGCTCTAAGAGACACTTCATGGGTCCAGAGCCCGTATGCGGGATTACTAAGGATTCCGCAAGGAGGGAGATCTGGATCTGGTTAGATAAAGAAAGTACAAAGAAATGGAGGTCGAGTGAAAGTCAACTCCACACCAAAACGCTGATAGGGGATGGGGATGTTAGCTTTTCTGATAACCTACTCAGGCGCAGTAAGAAAGAAGTTAAAACCATTACTGGGTTGGTAACTGGACACTATCCCCTGAAAAAGCATCTATACAACACAGGCCGGGTAAGCAAATCGTGGTGTAGAAGATGCGAACTACAGGAGGAAACGAGTTTATATGTAATCTGCACATGTGAGGAACTGAAGGTACTGAGGCAGAAATATTTCGGGAGAGATCTATTGGAGCCCTCGAAGGTTCTCAAGTTCCCGCTGGGCAAGATACTGGGCTTTTTAGGGAACACCAAGCTGCTCGAGTGGAAATAAGAGAATTAATAGGGATGGTACAATGAGCACCTAGCTCAAGTGCCCGGACATTAAGTGCCCACCCTAACTTTAATGAATGATGTATACACAGGTATCACAGAATAACTGTTCTTAATTTTCGGAAATGATAGAGGACACTGAAATATTTTTTTTTTTATTAATAAACTAGTGTCTGGAGATTTTTCGGTGTCAAGATAAACTAGAAATCTTTAATAACCATCTGAATTACAACAGGAAAGAGGTAAGTTTTTTTTTTTTTTTTTTTTTTTTTAAAGGGGTGGTAACGCCTAAGCTATATATTAGCTTATCAGGCAGGCCCCTCAGAGCCAAATCTCCCTCCTAATCAACAGTACGACCCCGGAAAAAAACCGATTATCGTAATTGACCAGAGCGAGATTTGAACCCCGGACTCCGCACTGATAGCCAAGCGTGCAAGCCACTCGACTACCAGCCAGGCTAGTTAAGGAACATTTTATTAGAAATAATAGGTACTGTCATTATATAGGTATAGAATGGCATCATTTTGAATGTGCGTTTCATACAAAATCAACTACACGTTGTCAAAATAAGTGCTACTTATTGTTTTCCATACTAGCGGTTGTACAATAAACATGCCAATGTAGGAACAATATCCAAATAAATATACTTCGGATAATAGTCAATACAATACAAAGATTTGCAACGTTCTAAAATAAAATATTAAAAAGAAATGCAAAAGGGTTCTTATTTCTTATAATATCAATTAAAAATATACTTCTAAATGTTAAATTGAATAGAGATGCTTATAACAAAACTAAATAAAAATAAATTAAGAAGTTTTCAAAATTAACTAAAACTATTAGTTTAATTTAGCGAATTCCCGAAAAAATCGCCTCTTTTTTTCTTGGCAATACCCATAATATAGCCCTTTTCTATGTACATGCAAAAGTGTTTTAGTAGTTATACTTGCTGGCGTCAGCATAAATATTTTTTTTTTGACGTAGGTCATTAAGGGTATGCGCTCGTTCATAAAGTCATAAAAGATTACCAGCGTCAAATGGGCAGGTCCTAGAGGTCTAAGGCGAGTTTTTATGCATAGGTTTATTCCTTTATATAAGGCCTCTTTCAGACGAGGCGATTACTTGATTCCACTACTTGAACGGACGGTTGTCAAGGAGCATATACTGATATGAACCCTGTCAAACGGAATCAATTTGTCCGCTTCGGCCACTTCAATAGGTCTTTAATGACAATCAATTAGTTGGGAGTAAACCAAATGCAACTTAGTTGAATCAACTAAACCGCCTCATCTGAAACAGGCCTAAATGTTCACTGGCCGAATGTGTAACTTTATAACAATTGTTAGAAGTTACGACCACCATTTTCGACACGCAAGTTGTAACGATTTACAATCGAATGCCGAATTCTTCAAAATAGCTAAGGATATTAACGAATATCATCAAATGCTAGAATAATTCTAGCCACTAACTCTTCTTCTGAATTAACAGGTGTCTCAGAAATCGGTGATTTAGTATGACCACAAATACAAAAATCAACTGGAGTCATATCTGGTGAACGAGCAGGCCAAGAACTCGGTTTCCTTCTTCCCATCCACCTGTTTGAAAATTGTGCATTCTGATAATATCAGCAATTTAATCTAAAGTGTAGTAGTGTTGGAAAACAATATTTCTTCGAATATTAAGCGAGACATTTTTAAGCAGTTCTGGCAGAATATCTAACCATGCATGCAGTAAATATGCTCCCACTACATAATCGTCAACAATCCAGCCCAAATATTAACAGAAAACTTCTGTTGCTGATGTAATCTGTGAACGGTGTGAAGATTTTTTCGCTCCAAATATACTAAAATAGCCATCTCTTGTAAAACATGCCCCATCTGTTCATAACACACTCCTAGAAAATCTCTCGTTAATTTTACTCAAGTACCGTCCGGCAAATTGAACTCTGTTGGGATAATCAGCTGAAATTAACGTTTATACTTTTTGTATGGAAAACAGATGCTTCTGGTATACCTTCAATACCCGCAGCAATGGCACGATTTTTTGTTGTTCAGGTTATTTTCAAATTGTTACAAAACTTAGGTATAGTTATTCTGTGACACACTGTATAAATATTTACCTACAACTATTTTTCATTTAAAACCACTAGAAGTTCCTGGAATCGTTCGAGTATTCCTTTGCCGTCTGCCGAACACATCCGCATGTGCGCTTATGACAGTAACAACAAAGAACGCTGTTTTAGTTGTAGACGCCACATGAATAATAGATAATAACTTTCAAGTTCTCTTTGTTTCTTGCTTGGAGTTCCATAAACAAGTCTGTTCATTGGTTTCGTTCGAAATGAAATAAAGAAAAAAGTATGTATAATATCGGTGTATATAGAAGATTACAGTTATTTTTATATAAAATGCTCTTAACTATTAGGTATTTTATTAAAGAGTGAAATTTTATTTATTAACAGAGATATGTATGTATAAATAACTAAAGGCAAGATAGGGGAAGTAAATTCCATTTTACAATGATAGCATAGTCGTATTTATTTGCCTCACGAGTGGGGGTTCGTACGGCGAACCGATTTTCCAAGAGCCGACAAAACTCTTACTGGCGGTTCTTTTAGAAAACATTTACAATTTGACTAGTTCAGTATCGATAGTAACAAATAGCGATAATATCCAACACTGTCCCTGCACACGTGTGTTTAAATTTCACACCTTAAACGGTTGATATGGCGCTGCGTGGGTTTTTGAAAGCAACCGCATATGCTCTAAAATTATACACTCAATTAATTAATTGATTACAAATCTAATTAAAGCTTTAGCAGGGTTAATGTTAGTTTGCTGAAGAATGATTTTTGCACTAATAATTCAAGGTTGCTAAAACGTAAGGAAGTTGCAAGTAAGATTCTAAATTGCTTAGTACATATATACACTAGACGTGCGAACATTCTAGGCTGGACCGTTTTGGCCGCGGTCGAACGCTGGCCGGTCCGAAAAATTTCAGATGTGAACAAAAAAAAAGTTGTTAGCGACATACGAAATACAAATGATATATTAAGAAAATATCAAACACACATATCTTAAACAAACAAATAGATTACAGTATAAGACCGATTGTTACTTACTTAAATTGTACATTCCTTACACTTCCACAAAATAGATATATACATTTTTTTTTATTATAACATAGGCATTAAAACAATCGTACGCCAGTTTGGTTTAACATAACACGATATGATTCATTATTCATTAAACAGCAGGGTGAATAGTTTATAGTTTTACTTTTTTGTGACCTTGACGAACCTATTGTTGATTTGAGTTTAATTTTAAGTTATCTATATATACATTTATTATTGGTAAATTAAATTGAATGGGGTTGAGTGGAAGAACAGATGCTGCTATGTAGCAGTAACTGAACTCCGCCTCTTTTTTCTTCTTGTTGCACGAGATTATTGTTATTTGTTTTTTTTTTGTGAGAAGGGAAATAAAGATATATTATTATATTTACAATTTACCCACTTTTTAATTATAAAATTATTAGTCTCACTTCCAATTCAAACATTTTTCGAACATTTATAGTTTTTTAAAAATTTTCCTACATCTATACAACATGAATTTCAAACTTGGTGTTTCATTAATTAACGAGTAACCTGCTTGACATGCAAGTAAAATCATTTCATAGCAAAACAGTTAAAAACAACTTCACAGATTATTATAATAATATATAATATATAATAGAATATATCGCCTTATTACTTAAAGTTTAATTATATATATTTCACTTAAGTTATAAACTTTAATATATAATAATTCATGTTAGTTTATAAGTAAATTTGTAATATTTGTAATGCATTTCCAGTGATCTGAAGATGGCCAAAAGTAGCCGAAACTAGTTGTCATATATTAAACATTTTAGTGAACGGCAAGAACGAGTCTTTTTAGGGCGCGTCAAGTCCTTGTACGACTCCTCAATCTTCTTCAGGCCAAATTTGTTTCGTAACTACACGGAAAAACCGATTTAATTGCCGCAAACAAATTTATTTTGTTATCCTATATTTTTTTGATTCAAATGTAAAAATTCTTACTTCAATTAAATATCAACTAAAACGTTGTTTGGGAAAAACAAATAATTTTGTTGAAATAATTGCTTTAACGTAACTAAATTATTTGGTAAAGAAGGAGTTTGATTACGGGTATTATATCTACTTCTTATAATCAAGGGATTAAATTTAAACTTACCAAATGCAATAAAAATGTTATAAAAGCTACCAAATTTAAACCAAAACACACAATAGATAACTTCCTTACATTACATAATAAAAGAACTAGAAAATAAAAACACAAATTGTTTAATGATATCATTCGATATTGAAAATCTCTATAATAACATACCAATAGATTTCACATTAGATAAAACTATAAAAATATTACGAAATAATAAAGAAAACATCGATACTTTCACTTTAAATGATAACATAAAAGATTTAATAAACATACTGAATTTATAGCAGGATTCTATGCATATTTGTAGCGCCTTTAAGGTTATGTCAACTTATATCTAAGTCTGTAAATATGTATTTTAGATGCTTACAGACTTGCAGATAACTTTACAGATGCTACAGATATGCACAGAATACCATCTTAAGTCAGAAAATACAATTATTCATAACTTTATTTAATATAAATTTATTTATTAATAATATTTTGTAAGCTTAATAATCTGAAATTGTAATTTTAATAATATTCAACCTTTAATTTTTTCTATATACACAAAAAACTTGCAGAACCTAAAGATGGCTATTACAAACCGAAACATGTTTCGAAACAAAACACTTTCCGAAATGGAAGGAATCGAATTATTTTAATTATTCTTCGATTTAAAAATAGTTCTCTCAAATATTTATTCTAATATATTTTGTACTTTTTATTATACTTAAATATGTATAATATTATTTAATGAAACAATTTTTTACATTTTCTTACATATATAGTTACTTTCAAACGTTTTTGTATAATTTTCAAACTTATTTTAACATACTTGCACTTATTTGAGGCATCTACAGACGTAGAAACCATTGAGACGCTCACAACTCTGACATTAGAAAAGGATCTTTTTGCTGACAACTAGACGGAGCAGGATCCTTGATGATAGGTTGTCGGTATAGCAGTTGGAATACTCGAATGAACACGATTGAAATAAGGTGGAATATCAAGAATGAGTTCACAGTTAAGTGCTAAGGATCACATATTTACTTGCGTAAACAAAACATTTAGTATCGTCAAAAGAAAATTATTTGGTTGTAGTTATTCAATGCATTTAGCTAATAGAGCAAGAATTCAAATGATCCATATTTTGTTGTATGATACATTTTGTGGAATGAATTAAATAATTTGTTAAATCATACATTATATAGTAATCTTTATTAAATTCCTTCAAAACTTATTACTATATACTTAACGTATTATTTACAACAAATGATTTTGCCATTACAAATATATTTGTTGGTTGTCTCTACAGTTTACATATTTACTATGAAGAATTTATTGGGTGGCTTTAAAGAAAAGAAATTGTTGCAATAACTAGTAAATATTAGGAAACAAATATTTTGTTTATTTAAAACTAACATAGTTATTTTGAACAAATTTCTTTAACGCAACTATTTATCATATACTTGCAACAAATAATTATATAGCTAATTTAACTAAACATTTACTTAGAACTATAAAATATGGACAACAAAATTATTTGTTTCAATGAACAAAAACTTTGTTTGCCGAAATAGAAAGAAATAATTTAATTGCATTCAACAAATTTAGCTTGATTTAACTAAATCAGCTTTTCCGTGTTTGTGTGTTTCTATTCTTAATAAATCATGATAATGTATTACATAATACCATTTTTGCTGATTAAAATGAAGTATGTGTGTACATCAACACATATGTGTCATGGAGAGTCTACATAAAATTGCACCAAATTAACTTGAGACCATTTATACCACTGGATTTGAATTTATCATAATATCAACTAAATACGATCTTTTGCAAGTATAAAATACACAATAAAGGAAAGCATAATTCCATTGTAATATCGATCTATAGTATTTGTTTGTTCGGTTTGTATATAACAACAGGGAATTATTTATATAGTAGTAATTTGTATATTGCATAATGAGACGTTATAAGGTGGGGTCAGGGATAACGTTTGAAAAAAAAAATATTGAAATAAGTTTGCTGAAAAAGACGAATGCATGTTCCTAGTGTTCAAAGTTTTTTAAAATTATTTGGCCAAATAATGAATTTTGTGCCCATAAACTGTTAATCTTTAAGTATATGTACTTCCATACTCCTTCCGAAAGTCTTGATTCCAAGCTAGATGGGATTCAAAAGCCAATATTTTCTTTCTCCAAACCTTAACCATTGTCCATAATTCTTATAACGCGAGAGTAGGCATTAATTTAATACATGGTGTTTAAAACTTTGTGTTTGTATTTTATTGAAACTTTGTAAAATTATCAAATAATTTTAAAATATGTCTTATTGTCGACATTTGTTTACTCCATCTCATTTTATTCTAAACCAATTTATACTTCTTTTTACAAAACTTTAGTTTTTTTTTATTTTAATAGTACCTAAATATAAAGCAATTTCATATTAATGCAAAAAATATATTGTTTTATAAGAAAATCTACTTCATATGTTTTTTGAATTATAAATATTGTATAAATTATATATTCTACTTAATTATAAAATCAATATGTTCGCCAGCACTAGTTACTACAGCTCCTATTATAGATATTTGTAGCTGCACATAAAAAACCCCGTCTTTAAATTAAAACAGTTTTCCTACAGAAGAAAAGGGGAAATGGGAGGAGCCGAGGCTGAGGTGAGCCAAGCTAACCAAGCTAAAATACGCACTTTATAGTGGGTATACACTATACCAGAGATTCTTAACAGGAGGGTAGTGGAAAGTAATTAGGCGGGAAAATATATTAGATTTTTTAAGTTTTAACATCTCTACGAATCAAAAAAAAAAGTAAGCTACACGGTTTTGTAAGTAATACATATGTAAGTGGCAAATGAATTTAATGACCCACGATATTCTTAACCATGGTTAAACTAAATGAAAACATGGAACGCATAGCTAAATTTAATTTATTTAGGCATTATTGCTACATTTGATATTAATACATTTTATAATAATAAATTAATCACCACAGTTTTTTCGTCACTATAAGTTGTCACTATTAAATGAGGGAGGAGTACTGGTGGCGAAAATATTTTACGATTTTAAGGGGGGCGCGACTACTAAAAGATTAAGAACCACTGCACTATACCACAACATATGTGAAAATCTTTTGAGATCAAGATCTCCCTAAAATAAAAATTTTATACATATATTTTCAAATAAAAATATAAATACATAAATATGCTATAAGAGTAGTGTTGGGAGCGAAACTTTCATCATCATTCACGATAGATCATCCGCTTGATAATACGACTTCAAGCACTCTACTTCAATCATTGCGTGAATGAAGGACTTGTGCATGAAGTAAATCTTTTACATTGCTTTCACGAGAATAAACGTGTAGCAACCTGTTTGTGTGCAAACAATTTACTATTTACTTTATCAATAAATTATTATCAATGAGGTATTTGCCCAAAACTAAATTGTAACCTATTATAAAAGCCTTGCCGTAAACGGACCTGCTTGCTCCTGCCATTCACGAAATATATCGATTCATATCGTGAAAGCAACCTCGAGCTTTCGCTTCATTCGTTATGTGACTTCGCACTACAATATTTACTCATAGCTATACAGGAGAAGGAAACCACGTTCATCGCAACACTATATAAGAGTATTCACCTTTTGTTTTCAATTTGTATTTTTTTCGTATCTTTGAAGTGTGGCATACACAAGGTTAAGTCAAACGAAATAAATCTGGTAAAATTGTACCAGTAAAAGAGATAATAGTCGTATCTGATAACAAAAGATAAATATTTTATAATAGAAAAAAGAAATACGGGAGACAAGGCGAAACTGCGGGGAAAACTTACTGAGCCCGTATAATATGGAATGGTGTATGTATACTACAAAACCTGTCTTTCAGGAAGCGGTACCCGTCCAGTGCACTACCCAGTTCCGGGTTACCGGGATATCAAGGTTTACCGGAAATCGGATATTATTCGAAATCGAGCTTTGCTCGAAATCGGATATCATCCGAAATCGAAATTCAAGCTACTCGGTTATAGAACCGTTTTCGGGTAGTCGCTCCTAGGACCGACTTGTATATATGAGAATTTATAGGTCTTGACACTAAATTATTGGCTAAGATTTTCGCCAAATTATTTAATTTAATCCTACAAATGTTTCTAGTCTAGAACGCTTAATTTAGTCTACGTCAGTGAAAGCCGTTAAAAATATAATACAATATCAAATATTCATGCTTATGTTTCATGAATCTTTTATAATTGAAATTGCAGTTTGATGGTCTTGATACGCATACAAAAAACACCGCTATTTATGTTTGCACAAGTGCGTTTTACAATCAGTATGTTTTTGGAGGTTCGATCTCCGTGAAAAAGAAAGTTAAAAAGCAACAGAAGATAAATGTTATTCAGAAATTTTATTAGCAAGATTATTTTCTTTGTTTGTTTTCCCTCACTAAACAATAATAAATAAAAGTTTGTATAGCGTAATAGGAAATAAAATACTAAAATATATGGCTGTGAGTTTATGGAACAATTGAAAAAATTAACAAAGAATATTTTAAAATGATTTAATTTTAATTTTTTCTGTTAACGTTGTGAACAAGCAAGTCACTTGAATGTCAATATTATTCATTCTAGATAAATAACTAATGCAAGCAAAATATTATACGCTACTTGAAACCAAGTCAAAGCAAACGCTATCTTTCCAATATAATTGACTGTCAGATCAAAGTTATCCCAATATATTTTTTAAGAAACCTTTTTAGTAACCAATGTTACAACAATTATAATACCATATCAATACCTTTAGCAGTCAGAGCAGGCCACTATTCTTTTTGCTTGCCTTGTTACTTTAAAAATAACCGACCCTCGGCTGCAATATCAATGGTAATAAAACAATATTATTATATGAAAGAGCAATATTAAAAATTTATACTTGAGTTCCTGTAACTTTTGGTTCTTTCAACTGGGAATAACTGCAATATTCTTTAACGGTATTTGTGTGTTAAAGGGCGATTCACACTATTGGTTAGGTCATGGTCAAATCAAATATTGTTACATTCATTTTGTACTGTTTGCTCGTGACTTCACTGTGCGCCCTAATGTGAATTTTACAATAACAAATATATTTTACGATATTTGATCTGACCCTGACCTGAGCAAAACATGTCCGATAGTGTGAATCGGCCTTTAAAAGTTGTTACATCTCTGTAAATCATTCTATAAGTATGAGAACGCAAAAAAACTAGCACGATATTCGATCTTTCTTTCTTTCGAAGACTTATGAGCGCTGGATATTTTGAAGATATTTATTTCCTTTCTCGGAAGTATTTTTGTACTTGAAACAATGAGTTTTAAAGTTAAGTAATTAACAGTCAAGAAGTTAGAACTACCTAAGAATGGTAAAAAAATGAGCAAAAGAGACGCACATAAGCCGGACAGCAACGTGTTTTTTGAGAAAAAAGTTGCAATTGGTTAATTTTACAGAAAAGATAAACAACCTACAAAAAAGCAAAACTATTTCCTGCACCCGGTCTTGAGACCTAAAGTCTATCGAGCTTTATCAGACAACGAGCTGTATCCGAAATTGAGCTTATACAAACTCGGTTCCGAGTACTCGAAATCGGGTAGGACCATACCTAAAAATTTCGGGTATTCGAGCATCTTGATACCCAAAACCAGTAATCAGTATCGAGCAACAGCCCTACACTGAGAGAAAGAAATGCGTTAATCTAACAATATCTACTATGTTAACACAAAAGGTGTTAATGCAACAAATTTTGTTATTAATCCAACTAAATGAGTCAGTTGTGCAACTATTTATTTGTGTTAAAAAAAAATCTGTTGACTGAAAAACCTTAGATGGTTGAAGCTAAGATATCTAAAAGTTTTTGTGTTGACAGACTAAATGGTAATGTTAAAACAAAAAAATCTTAGTAGTTGAATGAAAACATTTCATAGCATAATGTTGAAACTAAAAAAATGCGTTAACTTACCAAAAAAGGTGTTTGCGCTTTGCGCACCTACATATGTAGATCTTAAAAGTATGCCTATATACTACCTTATCCGTTTTATGTATAGTAATTATTATGTAGAGAGTTCTTTCCTAAAAAAAACAATATCATAATTACAATTGTATAATTATTTCTACTTTAGGTTGTAATACAATTTAGTAATTCAATATTTGTATATTATGGAATGTACCTACATATATTAATGTAGGTATATTACCTATACCGTCAGATACTCATTTGATCAATGCTGTAGCGTGCTTTGATCGCTTGCTTGCTGTCAAAAGCACATTGTTTTCGTTCGTGGCTCTTGATATAATAATCATAATAATAATAATAAATATCGTGATATTTTGTGAGTTCTAATACTAGTACAATGCCAACATATTTTTTAATTATTACATACCTATTTTACATATATTAAATGGGGGACGAGCGAGTAAAAGAATTATTAATCCAGTGGGGATTTGAATATTTAACTTCAGTGTTTGCAGGTAAGCACATTTTGATTTTTATAGATGTTTTTGCAAATGAACGCCATATTAGCTATTAGCACAACATAATGCAAAGGTATACTTCATGTTTGAACGGGTATAATTAAGACCCAGAAATATATCGTATTTATTAGGTTGTTAGAATACATTTTCATAGGTTATAAGTGCGTACCTACCTACCTGGAGGTTCTGGACATAGAAACAATCCACGCTCGGAAGGCATTCAAATATATTTGTAAATACATGTTTTTAGGCATTACTTTTAAATACCTACTATTATTGTAAAGTGTACTTACATATTTTATACTTTATAACTGTTGTGAAGTTATTAATAATATAGAACCTAATTTAGTCATATTTTTTTCCAAACCCCAATTTGTTATTGGATAAAATTTCCAAAATATTCAAAAAATGAGATTATTTGAATGAACAAAATTTTTGTTTCAAATCAACCAAAAATAAATGTGTTTGCATTGACGCTCTTATTTTGCTCAGTCAATACGATTAAGATACGTTGAAGCAAGACATTTCGAAGTACGGTAAGGCAGCAATGCTAGTTAAACAAAATTTTTTTTGTTGTTCTAACATACTTAGAGCTGTATTAACAAATCAAAATCAATGTTACATCAACTAAACTAAAGTGTTGCATTAACGATTAAACTTGCTTAAATTGAAATTGAGGGTTCAGTTGAATCAACGAGTCTATTATTTTTAAGTTAACAAATATATTTCAACAAATCGTAAATTTCAATCTAACAATAAATTTCGGTGGGCCGTATTTAATGCACATTTTTTGGTTGGTTATGCGTATTTTGGTTAAATCAATGCATTTCTTTCCCTCAGTGAACTACAAACCAAACCAACACGGTACCCATCGAGCTACTACACTGTTCCAAAAACATAAAAGAAGCAAAAATACAATGAAATACAAAAAAATCATCGGGTTGTCATTAATCCTAATACCCAACGCGACACCCTAATAACCAAATTTAAATTTCCCGCAATTATTCTTAGTAACTTCAACGCAGAACCATAAAATTACCCATCAATTTGTACTACATTAATAGTTACTGTAATGCTTTTACGTTGAATTCACTAAAAATTGTGACGGGAAATCTGAATTTGGCTATTAGGGAACATTCACTACGATTTTTGCGCAATTATTTGCAGTACCGGAAAAATTGTTATACTAACGCGAATAATAATCAGATCAATTATTCTTTCAGAAACAAAACAAATAGATACAATGGAACATCAAATCAAAATGCAATTCAATACAAGGGCAATAACCGCTAGATATAGGACAATGACATTGAAAATGGGATTTTGCAAGCGCGTAATTATAATGTTATTTGAAATAGCATTGAAATAAGTTTAAACAAAACAAACAATTGGATTGAAGACAAACTAAAGCAATGAATCACACATAAAAAATCTAAAAAAAATCCTGAATGAAATCAAAGTATTCCTATAGGTTTTAATAATTTATACGGTTCTCAAAACAATGAGTCAATTACCTCACAAAATTAAAAAAAAAAAAAACATTAATACCTACATTTCTAGAATGATGGAAAATTTCGTCCAGATATAAAATTCACACACAAAAAAATTCAGAAATCATTATTATATATTATATATTAATGCAATAATGTTTGCAAATATAAATAAGACAACCAAACAATTACATTTTAGATTCATGCTAATTTTTTATTTTTAAAATTATTTGAACCATATAAATAGATGTTCGTAATTTTACCTCGGAAAGCGTAGAACTTATAATTTGTATAGATGAAGTCACTTTTGGCACACGAGCACGTTATTAGTGGTAGCATATCATGATATTTGCCAGATGTATCTTTCGATTTCGAAACTTTACGAGTATGAATTTTAAAGGGGCACAAATTTTCTATTTTTGTTGGGGATTTAAATAGCATTCTAAACATTAGAGTGACGAAAAGGGTTGATTGAGTAGCTACAGCGTTTTTTCTAATCAGAAACTAACAAGAAGATGCTAACAAAAGAATCCAGAATCTATTTATAAAATTGCCTACCGAATACTAAGTGTCAGACTAACATTCATTTAATAACAATTACAATATGACATTTAATATAAATTTGCAATTATAGCCTCTATTATCACTTTTTGTTATGAAAAGTAAAATGTAAAATCAAATTTAGCACCTTATATCTACTTTTGTTTCATATTTCGAGCGCACGATGTGCATTAAAACAAAAACTAATAAATTCAACGTTTTAATTTTTTTTTTAAATTAGTTTAAAGAGGACTTAGACTTTCAATAATTCATTTCTTGCAATTTGATTACTCTTGCAATTACTTTTTATTGAAATCTATTTAAACTTTTAAATGACTAGCATGAAAATGTTATTCAACATTTGTAAGCATGTATAGTATTTAGATGTGTTTGCAAAGTTTATGTGAATATTTTCATTGGTATTTACAATGTGGCTTTTAACATAAATACAATTTTACGAATTCCTACGATATTTGTGACTGTTGCCAAAAACAATTGATAAATTTACGTGGGTAAGGAGGGAATTAATCAAAGAGATGAATCATAAATTCCTTACACCTAGGCCAATTGGAATTGCGTTTCTTTTCCATGAATCTATATTCATAAAAATTAGATTTTTTTAAATACAATTAATTTATATATATCATGAAAGAAACTGTCCCGATGCTAATAAAATATATTTTCGGAATTCGAGTAAATCTAAATTAGTATTTAATTAAAAAAAAACTTTTTAATTAAATACTATTTGCACGTCTTATTTATTTATTGCTATATTACACGTACATCTTAAATTGTAAGGAAATATCGCAAATTAATTCCTTCAATAGCAGGTTACGTAAATACATAACACACCGGCAAACTTAAAACGTTCCAAGAATACACAGCAAACGCTGGTTATTTATTATTCTGCCAAGTAATTAATATATGCATCAGCAATGCATATCTTAGTAACGTAATAACTAAATAAACCACACGTACATTACGTATGTGCATGAGACACAAATAATGTTATTGACACTTACCTGTTTCCTTTTAAGGTTATTCACTCCGTTATCGGTCACCGGCGCCGGGAAAGAAATCTTTCCCTCGTATTGGTCTCTCATTTCATCCAAATATTTGGCATACTGTTCGTGGTCTATCTGGTCCTTGCAGATATACATATACCTTCGCCACAGGCTAGAATCAAATCCCCAGTGAACAGTTCTATTCTCTAAGTTTCTATGAACGTGACAAACGAATTGTTGTGGCGTGTACGCACCATGACATTCTAAACATTCGATGCACCTTGCGTCCTTGCTAGTGTATAACGCCGGAGTACAGATACCCATGCATTTACCAAAACATTCGTGGTAAATTGTGAACGAAAGCGCGCCTTTGATGTTCGGGATCGTTACCGTCACCTGATTGTGTAACAGGGCACTGCACAAACGTTCCGCATCTGTTTTGGTGATTAACCCGCACGTAGGAGCGATGCTCGGTAAAATTCCGTGATTCTTCAAAACATTCAGCTGTTCTGGTGTACAACGCGAACAATATATCTGTAGCTGGTCACATTCTTGATGAATTTGCATCAACAAAAAGTCTCTAAGCACAGAATTTAAAACTTGTGGTAAACATAAACGTTTTTCTCCGCCCACGACAAAACACGAAATACTTTCACCCTCCAAAATCGTTTCAGTTCTTTCGCTACTACTCGTATCCGCGACCGATAGAATAGGTGGTAGTTGCTGTATTGGTAAAGGGGTGTGCTGCAGGAAATCATCTTCTTTGGAATCCGGGGATAACGGTTCACACTTTTCATTATTAACCAAGGACAGACCAGGTCCGTGGAGACTCTTAGTGGCGCTGTGTTGATAGTTTTTAAGCACCGATTTTAGATGAGGAGTAACTTCCATCATCCTCGCTACTTCCGCGTTGCTAAGATATTATTGTTATTACGCAATAGTACATTTTTTGTGTGTAGCTCCAAACAAAGTCGTGTCCTTTTCACTTATTAACACGCACCACACACACTACACACACGCACATAATAAAACACTGAAAACAGTTTCACTCTCTCTCTCCTCTCTATCTGCCTCTATCTCTCTCTCATATCAAACTTGAACGCCAGCAACCCAGACGTTTACCTAAACATGTCTGCTTCGCGGCCGGCGGTTGTCTGGCCTATGCCTTCGCAGACTGAATAACACGCATGCGTACTACAGCTCCGATTGCACCGTATTCCAGACACACACGAATATAAAAATACAAATACAGACACTTTTCACACGATTTTGACGTAGATTTCCATCGTAATGAAAAACTCAAACACAGGCGACACTAGCCGTGATATACCGTTTAAGTAAAATTTTAATAATGTAAAATAGTCATTTAATTTGCGGTTGTTTATACACGGACTATGGATATTAATTCCGTGCCATATACAGCGACTGCTTACTCGAACACGGTCGAAATTCGCACTACTCTGTTGGCAAATGTTCAGTCATGGCCGCAGACGATCGCGCTGTTGAAAGTCTAGCCTGTACCGCCCACACCTCCCTGATCCCCGCGACAGTCGCTGAGGTCATGTGACCGACCTTCCCGTCAAAATAGCCGACATGCCATCGCAGCGGCGGCTAATGCGTAAGTGTGTGTATTATGTGATTGTGTGTGTGCATGTACTAGTGT
The DNA here is from genome assembly GCA_004143645.1 of Protaetia brevitarsis. Lineage (NCBI taxonomy): Eukaryota > Metazoa > Arthropoda > Insecta > Coleoptera > Scarabaeidae > Protaetia > Protaetia brevitarsis. Next base: position 1,464,828 of record RXPK01000029.1, on the reverse strand, counting down.
TTATAAGCGGAGTTGCGCGCGGGAGGAGAGGAGATACAGGGGGATGCGTAACTTCTCTGTCGATGTTCGCAGCACGTGCATTGCTCTCTCTATGTGGACAAATGAGCTGCTGACAGTGGTAAACAATATGTAAGGCTTAACCACTGGAATACAGAAATTGGAACTTTCTGCCACAAAAAATAATTATAAATAAAAACATTAAGTCAAATTCATTTTGCACGTAAAGTCATAAGTTTTGAAAATAGGAATGGTATAGTAAAGTAAAAAGAAATATGTCCTTTTGTTGGGTACCGAAAAACTACACTTATTTATTACAATATCTTAGTCTATAGTATATTAAGAAACTATAAATTTTATTAGACGCGTTTGAAAACTTGAGTTCCAGTATAAATAAGGAGTGGCGTAGCTTACCTGCTAGGAAAAGTTTTTTTTGATATTTTGTACCCTGTTTATCTTGTTTTTTTTTTTTTATGAAAGAAAAGAATTAGATAGTAAAGCGAATTATGTTGTGGGTAGGCAACGTCTATAGATTTAGGTTTGAAAACCTGTTTCTGAAATCGATTTTAAAACTGGTTTTTAAATTGGTTTCAAACCCGCCTTTCAAAATAGTGTTTTTTTAAATCTCTTTTGAAACGGTAACAATTTTTTTGCATTGTGAGATATGTACCTATAGCTATATTCAATATTTATATAGCTGTCACGCAATTTACGAGGTTTAACTGTAAATCGTAATTTTTTTAATTCGTTTATGCTTTTTTCAGTGATAATAAGGAATAAAGTATGTGTTTTTGAAGTAGGTATGTATTATATGTATGTGAAAAAGAACTATATATTGTTAATACGCAATAAATACGAATGCTGTCGTGACACACATCCAATGTTGTTGATACATATTTTTTTAATAAATCTAGTTTTCCGATAACTCTATTAATTTAAAAATTAGATCTCAATTTGTCATTTTTCATAATTTCGGTAACCTTTTGAATATTTAAATTTAATCATTTAGAAATAAGTTTTTGAAGAAGTCATACTATGTACTGTGTGTCTACGGATGGAATTGACAATAGGTATAATCGTATAATAGACAAACAAAAAATGAAAATTTAATAATTTGTGAAATAATCCTGCTTGGTCTGAAACCTATTTATTGTTTGCTTTTGAATTTTTAAAATCTAGTAGGCCTTTGCAGCTGAGTCAAAAATGTTTTCGTTTCAGGTAGAGTACCTTTTCCGTTTACAGCATGCCAAAATGTTACTAATAAATGTTGTTCAGAGTGAAAAGTTATGACTGTATGTAAATTTTCAGAGTCATCGACCTGCTTTGATAAAATCCATTGTTAGTCAATTTCGGTTTAGGTAAAGTATTATTTACTTTCACAGTACGCCAGTATGTTATTAGAAAAAAAATGCTAAGAGCAAGAAGTTATACGGTTACGCAAATTTTCCTACTCATTGGCCTAGAAGAATTATGATTAGATTTTAAGCTTATTAACTCCATCATTATTATCAAAGTAGGCCGATCAGTTTAAAATGTTTGCATACCTCTATAACTTTTTGCCCTAACCAATTTTTCTTAATATAATATTGGCGTACTGTGAACGCAAATAGTAGTTTACCTGAAACGAAATTGACAAACAATTTTGAAAATTTGCACACCGTCATAACTGATTCTCTCTCATCATTTTTAGTAACATTTCGACATACTGCCAACTGAAAAGTTGCTTTACGAAAACAGCTTTAACTTAGCTGCAAAGGCCTACTAGATTTGGAAAAATCGACAATGTTTCAGATCAAAGCAAGATTTAGTTCGCAAATAACGCTAATGCTAATTATTTCTTTTTTTCTCTATTGTGCGTGTTGTCAATTCCATCCGTGGACACATATATTATATATAAAGAGCGCACTATCGTCCTGTCGCTTGCCGTGATATGATAAATAGTGTTAGTTAACAAAGCCGAGAAATACGCATGCTCTTCTGCCGAGCGGTTGTGTGTCAGATATACGCTTCGATATACCCTCTCCAATCCGTATGCTACGCTGTCTAACAGCAAGCACTCGCTGCTATTCTCTACCCTTGTCAAACTACTGCAAAATGCTATCCCCACGTCGATCTTTTCAATTTAAATCAATTCAACGGAATGAGGATTATCATTCCGACCACTACGGGGCGAGGGAAACGATTAGCTAGGCATGCGTAAACACGGTGTAAATTCACTTTCAGTTTAGCCGGCGTTCGATTCATTTCGCTCATTTCTTAACAAGGCATTGGTGGATATTAGGGTGCGGGTACGGTCCTCAAATTTTATAACGCTTAGTAAGTTTTGATCGCGGTCAGTGATTTTATAAAAGCAATGGAATATTATACGCCCGAGAATAAACTTTTTATTGTGAAACAATTTTACGGTGGCAATTCAGCAGAAGTTACATACGATTTATTTGCAGTAACTTATCATGAGAGATTAATTCTTAGCGCGACTACTATCGTAATAGAGTCCGATATTTTGAAACAACGTTTACATTAATAAATAACAAAAATAAAAATATCCTAGCGAAAAATGTCAGTAATATTGAAATAAATTTGTGCATTAGTGAAATAAAATCCTAGTATAACATCTGAACAAATTGCTCGCGGGTGTAATAATAGTGCAAAAGTTTTAAACCTTTTACATGAAAATAAATATCAGTAATAGAGAATTAGCACATCCTAAGAACTTTTACCCGACGATTATTGCTGTCGCATGGAATTTTATGATTAATAATTAATAAATATCCTAAACATGAATATTTTTTTCAATAGTATTACTATTTACCGAGAAAAAGGGTCTTTATATACTACCTATTGTTTTTTAGAATCTACATATAAATGTTTGTTATTTTATTTGATTATTGACTTTTAAAACTGCTTTTCATTCTTGTCTTTTCTTTTGATGTTGTTTATGAGCTCTGTCACTGAAAGATTCTGCTCCGATAAGCCATTGAAAAGTGCCCCTGAATCTATCGGACTGAAATTAAAGCAAATGAGTACTACTGTCACACACATACTGTAAATACCAAACATTAGCTCAATCGATGCCACCTCATTCGAGATATTATCATAAGGGTGGAAAAATTCAATATTTTTTTTTCTCAGGAATTACTTAAGCTATCACGTTCAAAAAAAATATGTAAGTAAACATTGATTATGGTGATTCTATAAAAAATCAAGAACTAGTTTACTCTACTCAGTTCAAAGTTATCACTATTTTCCCTTTTGAGGGGTGGTTTTTTTGAGTTTGGTTTTAGGTGCCAATTTGGCTTTTTGTTATATTAGACTATATACATTTAGGTTTACTATATGTTTTCGTCAGTTTTTTCGGTGCGGTAGAACATGTAAGTAAGTAAAAAATAAAATATCTTTGAATGATTTCAGTAGGAGTAATTTGTTGTTGGTTATTTTAGGGTTAAAATAATTATTCATGGATTATTTTCAGAATTATTTGTATAAATGTTTCATTCCTGTTACTTATAAAAGCACCGAAATATACAAAAACATATTGTAACAATAAAATAATATTTAATTCCGTACACGTAGTTCGAAGTCATGAGTATTATCTCCTCTTGAGGGATGTTTTTTCAAGTTGGACTTAAGAATTCGACTTGACTTTTGTTACCTATAAATGCATGCGTTTTGGTACAATATGTATATTTTTATATGATATAACATATTAATATAAATCCATCAAATCTCTGTTAGATATTTATTGTTCTAGTAACAACATAATTCTATCCACATTTGTTATTGCAACAAGTCTATGTATTTATAGTTATGATTTTCTTAATGTTGAACAGAACCGCTATTGGTATTTTACTTTTGTTCTTTCTGCCAAATAGATATATACATTTATTACACATATTTCTTTAATCAATGTTCTGCGACGTGCATAGTTTGTTTTAATATGACAACTATTTGATTGTGAGAGTTTGGAGACTATTGTTTAATGTAATATCCTTATGTAGAATAAACAGCAGTGCTGTAGAAAGTAAGTTAAAATATGTGTATTAATCGCGGTGGTTTGCTAATAAAAATATCTGGAAGAAAAACTTAAACAAATAAATAAACGATGAAGATGACAGAGATACTTATTTGGGGCCATTCATTCTTTCCAGAAGAATCGGGGAAGGTCGCAAATCAAGAGCATACTTCTCAGGTCATATGACATCACTTATAAAGAATTTATTTGGAAAACAGTATATACTAAACCCAAATGTAGGCATTACTATACAGCACAAAGTCAAGTTGGAACCTTAAATTCAAAAAAACCACCCCTAAGGAAACTTTGAACTTCGTGTATGGACCTAAATATTGTTTTATATTGATTATAAATACATATGTGTCAGTAATAAATGCAACAACAGATAATATGTTATATAATAATATATCACTTATTTATTCTTACAGAATTATTTTTTATAGCTCAGTGCTTCCATAACTACTAGGGCTGAAATGTACAATAATCCTGAAACCGCTCGATGATTTTACTTTTTATTTGCATGTTCCACCACACAGAAAGAACTTAAAAAAATATATAATGAACCCAAATACATACATTACTATATAGAAAAAAATCAGATTGATACATTAAACTCAACTCCAAAAAAATCGCTCTTCAAAAAGGAAAAATAACAATAACTTTCAACTGCGTGTACGAAAAAAAAAATATTATTTTGTCGTTATAATTTTCTTTTTTATATTTCGATACTTTCTACGATACTAACTACTAGGGCTGAAGCATACATACATATAATCCTGAAATTGATGGATGAACAATTATTTTAACCCTAAAATAAACAATAACAAATTGCTCTCACCAAGATCATTCAAAGAGATTTTATTTTTTATTTACATGCTTTACCACAGAGAAAAAACTGAAAAAATATATAATAAAACTAAATGTATACAGTCTAATATAACAAAAAGTCAAGTTGGCACCTTGAACCAAACGCAAAAAACCATACCTAAAATGGGGACAATAATGATATCTATGAACTGAGTGACCGAAATTAGTCCATGATTTTTTAAAGAATATCATAATCATAATCAGTGTTTACTTACATAATTTGTTTGAACGTGATAGCTTAAGTAATTCCTGAGAAAAAAAATAAAATAAAAGCTAATTTTTGGTATTTACTGTATGTGTGACAGTAGAACTCATTTGCTTTAATTTCAGCCCGATAGCTTTAGAAGCACTTTTCAATGACTTATCGGAGCATTCGATATAGAAATCAGTATGAAAAGAAAATAAGCATGAATAGATTATAGTTATCGAATACGTATTTTCTTATTATTTCCTTTTTCACTAATACAAATGTAATATTGGATTTAATATTACTTTTAAGCTTTATAAATAAAGCGAGAAAAAGAATATCAGGCTCAATTTAATTCGGCTAAACTATTCGCCGAACGTTAATAAATGAATAAAAGAATGCAATCGACAGCTCGCAACTTTTCACCCGGTATGTATCATATATTCGATTATTTTTGGTTTTTAGAGGAAAAAATATTAAGTAAGTAATTACATTTTTATAATTTTATTATTCTTGCTTGGTATACACATATTATGTGTATGTCTAGTCTTTAGCATGAAACTATAGTTTATACTTATGTAAATTTATTGAGGGCTAACAAGATGCATTTGTATTACGAATACATATCTACTCTTTAAAAATGCAGTTGTTAATTATTCTCTGAAAACGTAATGTTCATATAATTTACAGTTAAACTTCTCAAAATTTCATAACGAATATTAAATATAGTTATATGTCGCAATGCGAAAATTTGTTAGCATTAGTTGTCAAAGGACCCAATTTAAAAAACCATTTTTAAATTATATTTATTACATTTAAAAAAAAAATTCAGTATCTGGCGATTTCCGCTATAGATATATTGATATACAGTGCACGTCAAATCTAGCGCGTGTACACAGTTTGGAAGATCAGCCACAGAAGAAAGCTTGTCAACATTGTTTTAAGAATTGGTAAAAAACAAACAAATTTGTGAGATGTTATTGATATTCAATGTTTCAGTAGCAGTTGCTTTTTTTTCTTTACCTAGCCTCCTTACGCCATTCCGATTAGATTTGGTTGAAAGCTATTGAAACCATCTAGAACTACGAAACAACTTTCTTTACCATCTTGCGGTATTTATATTTTATTTTTAAGTTTATAATTATAAAAATAAATTATCTATATTTACTGGACACCACACACTAAAATATTACTGAAATATCATTACTAAAATGCTATTAAATAGTAACAATAGAATTTGTCCTTAGAATCCTGCAGATCTTCATCAAATCACTAAGAGCAAAACGAAAGCAAATGTTAAGGAAAACTAAAAACGCTACAGCCTTACAGAGAAAAAAAATGTATAATAAAATTTTCATTAAGAAATTTGTATTAACACCAAATAAAATTAATGTTGGAATAACAGTATTACATTATTGAAATTACAATATTTTTAGATTAAAAGTTTTAACAAACATTTTTATTTACTTTTAATAGTTGTAGTATTTGATTCTAAAAAATAAATAATAGGGTATGTGCCAAGTGGATATCAAGATTTCTATTGCTGCATTTTTTTTGCGTGGTTGTTTATTGCAATTCATTTGGAGTAAATTACGCACCATATGAGTTAGTGTCTAGTGAGATCAAATTACCTGTATGTATCATATTTGTGTGTTATTCGTATTCATTATAGAAGTAAGTAGTTATATATACGGATGTACCATAGTTATTAACAGATTGGGGATTTAAAGAACTGATACAATTATTTGATCGTAAGTACCTACATATTGCTGTGAACTGATTGTTCAAGCATACAAGTTTAAAGAAATTAAAAATGACAAAATTAATTTAGCTAGCTCAGCAAAAATGAATTTAAAAGGGCGCCAGAGATTCTTAAATTTCAGAGTAACTTTTTTAAAAAGTAATAGTGGGCGTTTGCAAAATTGACTTTCTTTAAAATCCCCAAAAATTGAAATGGCAGATTCAAAAATAAAAGAACTATTTAAGATGATATTTAAAATCATAAACTTTTACTGTAAAAAGAAAAAAAAAAAAACATTTAATTAACAACAATAGGGGAAAAACCCGTAATACAGAAGGTATTGGATTAAAATAACCCCTTCGTGAATTTACATTTAAAAAGGACAATCCAAATCCTTTAGCAAACAAAATGGTGAATTCGTTCTAGAAGGACTTTCTATATACCACAAAAAATCCACGTGGTTTCAAAAATCCAAAGCAAAGTACAAATTAATTCAAATAACGTAGAGAAACAACCAAAATTAAAAATGAAATTTAAATCAAGCTCACAGCTTCTCTTCACCTACCCCGAGGTGATTAAAATAACATCAATTTGAAAAACTACAAAAAAACGGAAAATTTAAACTCTAAACGCGATTACTTCTAAAACGAATATTATTAAAGAGCCTTACATGTATATTGTGCACAACGATCTAACACTAATTAATATACGAATTACTAGATGGACGATTTTAAAAAACAAACCAACGAACTACATCTTAAACTTTAAATGAATTACCATAAACGGGTAACCAAGACAACTAAACAAGACCATACACGCGCTCGTCTATCTGGTAACTGCTCGGGCCTCTAAGGTAACACTCGCATAAATATGAAATTTACATTTTCTGCGTGCGATGAACGCACAGCGCAACGCAAACGAAAAACTAGCATATAAACTATATACAGGAGTACGCAAAATGTACAAATAAATGAAATTAACTATACACAACTGAACAAATAAAATGATACTAACAATTAAATCAAAATTCTTAGCAAAATAACAAAATATAAGAATTGTGGAAACTCTATCATTGTTTTGACAAGACTGATTTGGAATAAACAAAAATACACATTTAAATTTCCGAAACCCGGGGTGCCATACTACAGCACATCTCCCAATTATTGAGGAGAAAACGAAAGTTTCGGAGAAAATTGAGTGTTTCTCCTTAAAAATTGTACGCACACGAAAAATTAATATTCTAAAGTTTCCCGCACCAAACGAACAATACCGTATTTCCGCACACAGGGGTGAAAACGTCACTTCCGGGTGCTGACAACTACCCGGAGTCGTGGTGGGAGTGTCCAACATACCATCCGGTTGATCCAGTTTCGAACAGCAATCGGCATAGCAGTCGGTGTGACAGACGATGTGGCAGTCGGTGTGGCAGTGGTGGGTCTGCATCATGAAGAACTTCTCCACTCCATGGATGTACCTCTCGCTTGTAACTCCAGAAGGATAACTCGAAAAAACAGAAACATTCTTTTAAATTGTGCTCCAATATGGCTTCAGGAACGGGATTCTTAAATTTGACAGGGTTTGACTCTACTTGAAGAGAGTGTTCATCATCATCGACAATAATGGGCAACTTATTTTGTAAGGATACATTCTGGATTGAAATTTCCTCGACTTCAGCTTCAGACTTCATCTCATGATCGATTTTAATTCCATCAGCTTCTTCAGAAGAGTGTTCGTACTCAACAACAATAATGGGAAACTTATCTTCTAATAATACATATTGGTTGGAAACTTTTTTGAATTCAGCTTCATTCTTCTCATCAGAATTGATTCCAACTTCATTCTTCTCATCATGATTGATTTTACTTTGATTTTCGACATCTGGGGATTCACCTTGGAAATTGATAACTTCTGGGAATTCTCCTTGGGAATAGTTGACTACTTCTGGGAATTCTCCTTGGGAATTGTTGACTACTTCTGGGAATTCTTCTAGGGAATTGTTGACTTCTTCTTTCTCTACCTCTAACTCACCAAAAACCTCAACCTCGATATCCTCTTCGGATCCAACATCTGCAACAACTTTTTCGCTACCCTGTATATCATCACCTCTAACTTTTCTGCAACCTTGTATTTCAAACTTAAAACTATCACCACAATATTTCATTTTTTCATCATCCTTTTCATCATCAACATTTTCATCATAATTTTCCATTATTTCAACATCATCATTTTCATCATCAACATTTTCATCATCATTTTCCTCTTCTCTACCTAAATTATTAATACTATTTTCCCTTTCTCTACCAAAATCATCAACAACTTTCTCTTCCCTTTCTTTATTCAAAACATCAACATTTTCATCAACTTTATCTTCCTTTTCTTTATTCAAATCAACAACATTCTCATCAACTTTCTCCTCATTAGAAGTATCTGAACCCCGATTGATTTTATCCCCTTCCATCTGAATCTCTTTCCTTTCTTTATCAAAAACACTGTAATCTTTTTTCAACCATCCATCCAATTTCTCTAAACACCTGTCTTGTTTCTCTATCATTATTTTGAACATTGACATCAGATCTTTCACTCTAATAATACTTTCCTCAAAACTGTCTCCTTTGTCTCCCTGAATTTCCTTTTCGTCCATCCTTCCCTTTTGTCCTGCCACAACCGACTCCTTCCTGCCATGAGTTCCTTGGCTCCGCCAACTCTGGTCTCCAGGAACATCCACTTCCTGATCCCTCGTGGTCCTGTCCATCTTCATTCTCGCAGCGGTGTACATAAAAAGTTTTTAAACACACGAAAATCAGCTTTGTCAAAGCAACGCGAAATTCTCACAAATTCTAAACACGGAATCCTAATCTTACTAATTACAATTACAATAATATCGCGCCTCACGTTGGGATTGCCATAAATATATTATTCTCAAAAACTGCATGAATCTAAAATGACAAAAGGACGAAGCAATCCCATAAAAAAAAAACAAAAGACAGAAGGTCTTGGTTGAAAATCAAAACCTGCATGAGAATTTACAATAAAAAAAAGGACAATGCAAATCCTTTAGCAAACAAAATGGTGAATTCGTTCTAGAAGGACTTTCTATATACCACAAAAAATCCACGTGGTTTCAAAAATCCAAAGCAAAGTACAAATTAATTCAAATAACGTAGAGAAACAACCAAAATTAAAAATGAAATTTAAATCAAGCTCACAGCTTCTCTTCACCTACCCCGAGGTGATTAAAATAACATCAATTTGAAAAACTACAAAAAAACGGAAAATTTAAACTCTAAACGCGATTACTTCTAAAACGAATATTATTAAAGAGCCTTACATGTATATTGTGCACAACGATCTAACACTAATTAATATACGAATTACTAGATGGACGATTTTAAAAACAAACCAACGAACTACATCTTAAACTTTAAATGAATTACCATAAACGGTAACCAAGACAAACTAAACAAGACCATAACAACGCGCTCGTCCATCTTGGTAACTGCTCGGGCCTCTAAGGTAACACTCGCATAAATATGAAATTTACATTTTCTGCGTGCGATGAACGCACAGCGCAACGCAAACGAAAAACTAGCATATAAACTATATACAGGAGTACGCAAAATGTACAAATAAATGAAATTAACTATACACAACTGAACAAATAAAATGATACTAACAATTAAATCAAAATTCTTAGCAAAATAACAAAAATATAAGAATTGTGGAAAACTCTATCATTGTTTTGACAAGACTGATTGGAATAAACAAAAATACACATTTAAATTCCCGAAACCCGGTTGTGCACATACTTACAGCAATTATCTATTATGTAAATTTCAAGTTAGCAAATTGCTTGATTGCTACATATAACATTTCATTCTGTCTTACATGCTGTATTTTTAGATTGTGATAATTGTAATAGCTTAGTGTTATTTTTAAAGTATAAAAGCTTTCTGTGGAATGATGTGGGACGTTAACGGAACAAGTCGTTTGGTGCTCGCCTGAAATTTTAGATTTCACACGAGATATATTCATCAAGAGGTACTTCGAAAGAGAGTTCCAAAACTACTGCACATTGCTCAAACCCCTGACGGCTAACACACCATAAACGGTGATTTCGATCAAAAATTATGTTCCACTGCAGAATAAGTCCGGAACTTATTTCAATTCTTCAAGATATTTAAAGGGAAAAAAATGTATTAGCCGCAGAAAAGAGTTATTTTGAAGAAATGGTAAGAAACAAACAATTTGTGAAATTGTATGTTGAAATCCATGATTGTGGTATATAATAATAATTTATGCCTTGGCATTCCCAACAGCTTCCGCCAATTACAGGTGCATCGGCCCAGCCATGAGTTGTTATTACGCCTGCGCCCGTGGAGCGACTTAAGATGCTTGTCTTTCAGCATTCGCCAAGGGGTAAGGAAAACCACGAAAACCTCACTCTGAGAGCAGTCCGTCGGTCTCGAACCGAGGATCCCGCGACTAATAGCCAAGCGTGCAAGCCATTAGACCATCAGCCTGGCTAATAAATAATAAAAGAAGCAAAAAAAACGTCCGTACATCCATCAAAACTTCTAAATATATTTAAGACTACATGTTTCGGCGCACACCTGAAGATGGCATTTGTGCGTCGAAACATGTAGTCTTAAATATATTTAAAAAGGCTCTGCTCCGATAAGCCATTAAAAAGTGCCCCTAAAGCTATAGGGCTGAAATTAAAGCAAATGAGTACTACTGTCACACACACTATAAATACCAAAAACTAGCTCAATCGATGCCACCCCATTCGAGATATTAGCATAAGGGTGGAAAAATTCAATATTTTTTTTTCTCAGGAATTACCTAAGCTATCACGTTCAAAAAAATTATGTAAGTAAACACTGATTATGGGCATTCTATAAAAAATCAAGAACTAATTCCCTCCACTCAGTTCAAAGTTATTATTATTTGGCCCTTTGAATTTAAGGTTCCAACTTGACTTTTTGCTCTATAGTAGTGCCTGCATTTGGATTTACTATATACTTTTTTCCTAATAAATTCTTTACAAGTGATGTCATATGAACTGAAAAGTATGCTCTTGATTTACAACTTTCACTGATTCTTCTGGGAAGGATGAATAGCTCCAAATAAGTATTTCTATCATCTTCATCGTTTATTTATTTGTTTAAGTTTTTTTCTTCCAGATATTTTTATTAGCAAACCACCGCGATAAATACACTTTTGTGAGAACATATTTTAACTTACTTTCTACAGCACTGCTGTTTATTCTACATAAGGAAATTACATTAAACAACAGTCTCCAAACTCTCACAATCATAATAGTTGTAAAACAAACATTATGCACGTCTCAGAACATTTAATTAAAGAAATATGTATAATAAATGTAATGTACTATTTGGCAGTAAGAATAAAAGTAAAATACGAATAGCGGTTGTGTTCAACATTAAGAAAATCATAACACCTATAAATACATAGCTTGTTGCAATAACAAATATGGATAGAATTATGTTGTTACAACAACAATAAATATCTAATTGATTTATATTAATATGTTATATCATATAAAAATATCCATATTGTACCAAAACGCATACATTTATAGGTAACAAAAAATCAAGTCGAATTCTTAAATCCAACTTGAAAAAATATCCCTCAAAAGGAAAAAATACTCATAACTTCGAACAGCGTGTACGGAATTAAATATTATTTTATTGTTACAATATTCTTTTTTAGATGTCGATACTTTTATAGATATTAGGGCTGAAATGTACATATAAGTAATCTTGAATCCGATCGATGAATAATTATTTTATCCTTAAAATAATCAATAACCCAATGCTGCTGCGAGGTTTGTTTTTATTTGTATTACTTCACTGAAAGAACTTGACGAAATATATAATAAACCCAATGTAAACCCTCATGTATAATAAAAAGTCAAATTGGCATCTTAAACCCAACTCAAAAAAAAATCACCCCTCAAAAGGGAAAATAATAATAACTTTGAACTGCGTGTACGGAATTAAATATTATTTTATTGTTACAATATGCTTTTATATATTTTGGTGCTTTTATAACTAATAGATCTGAAACATTTATACAAATAATCCTGAAATTAATCGATGAATAATTATTTTAACCCTAAAGTAACCAATAACAAATTGCTCCTACTAAAATCATTGAAAGAGATTTTATTTTTTACTTTACATGTTCTACACACACGGAAAAAACAAAAAAAAAATATATAGTAAAACTAAATGTATACCGTTCTAATATTAACTAAAAACAAGTTGGCACCTTGAACAAATTTAAAAAAACCACCCCTAAAAAGGAAAATAAGTCATAACTTTGAACTGAATGAATGAATAGTTCTTGATTTTTTATAGAATGCCCATAATCAGTGTTTACTTACATAATTTTTTTGAACGTGATAGCAAAATATTGAATTTTTCCACCCTTATGCTAATATTCGAATGGGGTGGCACCGATTGAGTAGTTTTTGGTATTTTACCGTAGTCTGTGACAGTAGTACTCATTTGCTTTAATTTCAGCCCGATAGCTTTTAGGGGCAACTTTTCATGGCTTATCGAGCAGAGCCTTTGGTGAATGTACGGACATTTTTTTCTTGAGGTGGGAGGTAGTGGGAGGTAATGCGGGAGGGTAGTTGATGGTGAGGGTGAGTGGGTACTAGGTAGTGAGGATAAGTGGAAAGATGGTTACCCGGGAAGAAAGTTGGTAGTGGTGTGAGGTAATTAGTAGGGTAGTTAGTGGTAATTGGCGATGATAGGGACAGTGTTGATGGTGGAAGTTGAGGGTAGTTGGTAGTGGTAGGGGTAGCCGGTGGTGGTGGTAGTAGTTGGTAGTGGACGATGGTGGGGGTAGTGGGTGGTTGTGGGAGTAGTTGTTGGTGGTAGGTAGTTGCTGGTGATGGGGTAATTGGCGGTGGTGGAAACAGTTGGTGATGGTGGTGACGGTAGTTGATAGTGGTGGAAATAGTTTGTGGTGGTGGGGGTAGTTGGTGATAACGGATGTAGTTAGCCCTGGTGGTAAGTTAGTGGTGGACACTCAACCAAAAATGGCTCCTAAAACAATGAAACAAATCATTGTTCACATGAAATAATGCATTCTAATTGGTCCAAAGAACGAGTTTATCAAATTAATGAAAAAGATTTTATTAAATAAATAACGACGGCGTTGATTGAGTAATAAATCATTTATTCTATTAATGAAATCAAAATCATTGAAAATGAAATGGTAGCTTGATTGGCTCAACAAAATATGTTATTGTTGTAACGAGCACCAGTTTTGTTTTAACAACTTTATTTGGTTCACTGGATGACCGTTTTATTAATTTTATGTGTAACCCCAGTAGAAGAATGAAGAAAGGTATCAACACAATGAACAGTATTTAGTGATATGCTAATCGCAAATGGTTGACTTAATGTATGTTATTCATAATCCTAATCAATTTTGGTTATTGTTAGAGAGCAAACTTCTAATTAAAATAATGAACGTAATTCATTGCATTAATCATCATGCAATAATCTCATTGCAATCATACGATCCACTGATGAGTAAGCATTGCAATTTTATTTCATTGAATTGCAGTAACAGTAACATAAAAAGTAACAAGATTAAGCATTAAGCATTGATGACTACCAAAACACATAACTTTTTATACGTGTCTAAACAATTAACCGTAAAAATTCCACCACAGCATTTTCTTTTTCATGGTCCCTTGTAGAGGAATCACCAAACATGCTGAAAAGGGTATAGAAATGTAAGTTTCTACCCACCAAACAGCTTTAGCATTCCTCCAAGAGCAAATACACATTCTTCATCTCTATTTCTGTGTTATTCTCGATTTTCTCCTAAGAGATAACGAGATTAGGTGCATGCTTTTAAGTGCCACAAGCCAAACTCTCACTCAGTCACCGACCGCGGCATAAGTCGGTAATTAGATGACTACCGTACACCTTTCATTAAGGTATGCTATCTGTTCATTCTTGCAATAATTGCAAACATTGTTCTAACGAAGAAAGTATTATTTAATACTTTATTGTATTCATATCGTGAATAATTTTATGAAAATTGTACATAAAAATAACAATATATACCTACATATTCGTTCATATTCAAAAACTCAAATTACTTATCGAACGTGTGAAATTACCATATAACAATATTATCCATGAACTATAATGTGTAATGATTTGTTATAATAATGAACCTAATTTATTTCGCTAATGAATCTTGTTACTAGCTTAATAAACAAATATTGTAAATAATATTTCATCATAACAATGACATATTACGTTCTGTCGATGAAATTCAAGACAAATTCTTTTTTTGATACTTTTTGATATATATGAACGTTTTCATTGAACCTGTGAATATTCGTTTATTATAGAAAGTAAAATAACTGCATTTCAGTGATTTCTATTCGTCATCTTCATTAATACATATATTTAATAAATGCGTTAGCTAACATGAAGTACACTTTTCATCAAGGTATGTTATCTGTTCGTTCTTGCAGTAAATTGCAAACCATTAAAATAATGGAGAGGGTATCATTTAACACTATATTGCGTTCATATGCTGAATATTTTTATGAAAATTGTACGTAAAAATAACAATGTATATTCGTTCATACTCATATTATTAACAAAAATAGTTATTGAAGGTATGAAAATATGGTTGCCATATAACAAATAGTATCTATAACCTAATGTAAAATGATTTCCTCAATAATAATGAAAACGAATTTATTTCATTAATGAATCTTGTTATTGCGGAATCAACGATTTAAATAATATTTTATCATAACAATGACGCATTTCGTTCTGTTGGCGAAAATTCACTCCATAAATGTGGATTATTGATATTACGGCTAGTATTTTTCTCAGTGGAGGACGTAGTTGGTAGTGGAGAAAGGTAGTTGGTAGAAGAGTGATAGTTGGCGGTAGTGGGGCAGTTGGTTGGGGAGATGAGAGTTGGGAAGTTGGCGGCCTTAATTTGTGGTGGTGATGGTAGTTGGTGGGAACTGGTAATTGTGTTGATTACGATAGTTGATAGTGGAATGCATTATTTTTTAATGATAAAATTTATTTTTTAAGAATTCTGCAACTGAGATGCAAAATGAATCTTTTTAACATCGAGAGGTAGAGGTAGGTAAATTTAAAATACTTTAGTCGTAGGCTGTTGCGAGCAGGGGTGAAAAAACCGTTGATTACAATCAACAACCGACGACGTAAAATATTCTGATTACTTTACTTAAACTAGCTTTTTTTTGTCGCTAGTTATAACACACCTTTATTCTTTACGCACTCTTCATTTCTGTTCAGTCTCCAGAACATAGTGTCAGTGACAGCTTCTCGTAAAGAGCCACGGAGCTATGGCCCTACCATTGCAAATCACAAATTAATCGTTAAAAAGCTTTTATTTTGTTTAAAAATACCGATAAACACACGTAGGTATACACATTTAAGTACAGAGTGAACGTTGCAGGCATGTGGTGAGCGGTGAACCACTTCCAAATTGGCTCCGGTTTCATACGTTTGAGGTTCCCGGAGGAGCTAACGAAAGAGGGGATGGTCGGACTAAACGCAAAAATTACATTGAAGCGGAGCCAGCTGTATCTTGGCCTGCCGCCCGTTGATTGGTCGATCGCCTGACTGACAATGAGTGAGTGATGGTTACGCGCATAGCAATGGGAAAATTAGATCTTAATGTGAAGTAAAGGAACATCGCTTTGGTGATTGTCAAACCTACTTGTCATTTTCATAGCCCACTGCAAGAAATGTACTAAAATTTTCTTAGTCGGGTAAATAATGGTTGATATCTTAAAAACGACTAGGAATAGGTATAGGCATCCTTTATACTTATCGACGCAGAATTTATTTCTGCATTGAATGATATAATTATGAATATGATGTTACATTTGAAAAAAAAAAAATTTCTAAGGTTAAATGTATCCGAATTGACAATCGATTTATGAACACTCTGTATACGATTTAATAGTTCTTCTGACAGAATTTGGTACGGACAACCATTTTTCTCGGATACTAGTAAAATGACATCATTATCTTTAATGGTTTACAAAACATGGTACGTTTTCGAAAGAGATGAAAACGTCAAAATTTTGAGAAAATCGTAAATATCTCGAAAACGGATGAATTTAGGGATAGAGAACTTAAGTGAAAATTGTATTCAAATAATCTGTAGAATTCATTGAGGTAAGAAAAAACATATGATTCCATTTAAAATAAGAAAATTGTTATCCACTTCCGGTATAATGGAACGTTTCCGGAAGTTAAAAATATTTTCACGTAATTCTTTAGATGGGGTTTTGTTATTAATTTTTTGTCACATTAGTCTAGCTGCAATAGATCGCGAGAAAATGATAGTGGACGAGTGGTCTGAAACACCCTGGGTGTTTTAGAATTACGTAAAAATATTTTTTACTTCCGGGAACGTTCCATTATACCGGAAGTGGACAACAATTTTCTTATTTTAAATGCAATCATGTTTTTTCTTACCTCAATGAATTCTACAGATTATTTGAATACAATTTTCACTAAAGTTCTTTATCCCTAAATTCAACCGTTTTTGAGATATCTACGATTTTGTCAAAATTTTGACTTTTTCATCTCTTTCGAAAACGCACCATATTTTACAAACCATTAAAGATAATGATGTTATTTTACTAGTACACAATAAATAGTGTTCCGTACCAATTCTGTCAAAAACAACTAAAATTGTATACAGAGTGTTCATAAATCGATTGTCAATTCGGATACATTTAACCTTAGAAAATTCATTTTTTTCAAATGTACATTAATATTCCTAATATATACCATTCAATGCAGAAATAAAATCTCCGTCGGATAGGTATAAAGGATGCATATACCTATTCCTCAGTCGTTTTTTAAGATAATCAACATTAGGTACTCGGCTATGAAAAATGTGCAGGACACTTCATGTGGAACCAACATATCTTTCTTGTTTTTCTTAGGCATGTTTATCGAAGATCACTGACAATCGTTTTTAAAAAATTGCTGTACACACATTCCCCTTAACCGTTTTCTGCTCAAAGAAGTAGGGTCCATTTTGGTCACCAAGGATGCCGCTCCCGTGTTTAGCTCCACCAACATATTGATTGTCAAGTGTTCTTGATCCAGTGTGGATTTTTCGTGTGACCTAATAATGTTAAATTATGATGATGTACTTCACCATTACTTTTAAATGTGGGGGGGCGGTTTCGTCTGACCAAAATACTCTTTAAAAAAAATCGAGAGTACCGCAATTAATTTTCCTCATTGACAAAAAGCGATCCTGGCCTGGAAGTCACCGTTACCTAATTTTTGACGAACGAGACATGGTACGGTGCATTTTGTGGTCATAGGCTCACATGGGCTAATACCTGACTCCTTCGTGTTGTATTGCGAGTGCTTGTTTGAAGATTATGACTTTTGCGCACATTTCCTGTTTATGCTTCCTTGCATTACTGCATGCTTACTGCATTTGAGAATGCCATATTAAAAAATAATTCATAAAACTTGAACAACAAAAAATAACAAAATAACGCGTAACGTTAAAGCAAACAACAACAAAGAACCACTAATAATGAAAGTTCGACTATAAATAGGGAGACTAAAGACAAGTTTGACCACTGTCTTGGATGTGGAACGCTGCTTGCTTTTGATAGCATGTGTGAAGACTGTTTTGAAAAAAATTTCTTAATATTACAGTTTAGCAAGCAACATTAATCATAATTAGGCACTTCTGTAAAAAAGCTTCAATCTCGTAATACTCTTGATTTTGGATTTAGATCAGTACATGGTCAGTGCATGCGCGCTCATAGGGGGCTAATCGTGCATTTAATCCATCTTTCCGTTGATTTTGAATTACTGAATGTATCATTACAATATATGCACGCTATATCGTCCTCATCATATTGATACACAGTAATGACATATGGACATGATGGTTCTTTAACCAGGTGGTACAAGATTGACTATAGTAGGCTTTGAGAGGACATCAAGTGGCTGCGTCTTGTATGTACATTGTGTAGGCATGTATGTTTGTTATGTAGAATGAAATTATTTTCTCGACAAAATAACACTGCTTGCAATTGACCAACATGGCCATCCAGAAGCAAAAGAACTTTTGTTCTCAAGAGATGGATGTGCGTGCTTACAGAAATGTTAAAGCCACAGCAGATATAACTCCGAGGTCACCCAGCCAGACTCTTGACATAGACCCAGAGTTTCGAGAGGTGCTTTATAAAACAGTTCTGCTTTTCTATTTTTTCTAGAAATATTATTGCGGGAAAGACGACTGCGCGAACGAAATCCCCTTAATAATAATAATTTTAAATAAAATTCTTGAGTTTAGTGACCATATGTTTAATTCTTCTTAATTCAAATTTATATTGTTTCCTGACGTTTCGAAGGGAAATTCGTCTTTTTCAAAGGTATAAGTAGTTATTTTACAATTAGTTTACTTTTCCATAGCCTTCTTATCACATAATTTTACACAATTAAAATTATTTTTAATTGAGTCACAGATTATACTATTTTAAAAATAACAAGTGTGGACAACAAAACATATTAAAATGGTCTGCATAAAACTGCAGTTGTAGTTTGACGATAATAATCATCATCCATACCTACGAAGTAGGGATTGAATTTATTAAGGATTTCAGTGGGAGTTTATTGCTGGTGGTCACATAGTTTACTAATATCAATATTTTTTCGAGGATTACGTCCAGATATTCTTTCGGTCAACTTCCAAGTAGCCCTGATTTTGTTTTTGGATTGTAAAATGTAATTGCTGTTGTAATCCTTTTTGTTTTTGTCATAAGACTGAGTTTAGATGTGTGGCAGGTATTTTTGTAATAATCTTTCTTCTACTTGTTATAGCTTTGTACAGTTTGATATGACATTTATTTTTAATCTCTTCATTTAACCAATATGAATTTACTTGTGGTTCTGTGTATTGCTTACTTTTGTTGGCATTCTGTTTCGTATGTTTGTATCAGCATAGATAGTAGTATGTAAGTGAATTTGTTCGAATTGTTCAGATGCTGGTGAGGAAGCAATCCATCCCAGTCAACCTGTTGTAAATTTGCACGTATGTTGGTGATTCTGTTATTGGATAAACATTTTCTAACCACTACTTGTTCCGGCTTAGGGTGTTCCACGTGAAGTTCAAAACACGTTTCTTGCCCATAGTGATTCCCCTTTCTTTCCTTGCGATTTTATTTTCACGGTTGCAATCTACATATGCTCTATACTGCTTTTCTCTTCAAACTGGCTAAGTTAACCAATCTCACTTCTATTGTGTAGACCCAAAGAATTTTGATTTGAGTAACTGGATGTGTTTAACTAATTCAGTTTCTGTTCTTTCGTCAAAGATGGAGGACAATCTACCTAAGCGTTTGTCTGCTCCTTGCATTATTTTATTTTTATTGTTAACTCTGCGTCTAAGAGTTGCCTGAAGAATCTGATAGAGTTTCGAAGTTTTTAATCATTCAGTCTTATTTCCTTACAGCACTGATAACTAAAAAAATACAATAAACATAGAAATTTCAATTATTTACCTATCTGTGCATTACCTGAAATCTGAAGTACTAAACTTTACAAGCGAAATTTAAATATATCTTTATATTCACAAAATAAACATTCGATTTGCCACGGTGTTCACAACTTTTACATAGCTTCAAACATACTACTAGTAATTTTTTTTCAAATGAATCCACCGATTTCTGTAAAATGGAACGGCACGTTTAAATACTAAAATATGAAAGAATGGCGCGATTAGAGGCACTGTGTCACGACGAGCTACCATCAAAAATATATGAAAATGTAAATAAGTGCGAGGCTTATAAATTTTTATAGTCTGTGAGTGTAGGTCAGTTTAGCTTATATATTTTGGACTTCCGGTAATTCCGGTATTCCCTCATACCGGAAGCAATTGCCAACTTTCCTATTGCAAATGGATGTTTATTTCAAATTTAGATTCCACTCTGAATTTTATGTTAACTTTAACTAACATACCATGCGCCTAGCGTTTATGTTTTACAAAATATTCGCTTTTTTAAATAATTTTGCGTTATGTAGTGGTTCACGTTCACGAACCTAAAATCGACACATCCAAGTACTTGTAATAATTATGCCGCGACAGTTTTTCTCAAATATCAACTAAAGTATTCATTTCAGCCAAAAATGGTTTTTGACATTTATACGTATTTTTTGATGGACAATCGATTGGCGCAGAAAAAGTTAGGGGTTGCTTTTAAAAAAATGAGTTACCACAAATTGAATATCTTTCGTTTTGCGCCCTCTCTTCCTGCAGTCAGTTTAATATTTCTTAATTTCTTTGCGGAAAATAGATCCCCATTTGTCGGATAGTATCTACAAATGAAAATGCAAAAATTCCACTGTACCAACTGCAAGCAACATAAAAGTTCGTGAACCACTACATAACACAAAATTATTCAAAAAAGCGAATATCTTCTAAAGCATAAACATTAAGTGTATAAACTGGACATAAAATTCAAAGTAGAATCCAAATTTGAAATAAAAATGCTACCTTTCCATTTGCAATAACAAAGTTGGTAACTACTGCCGGTATAAGGGAACATTACCAGAAATCGAAACTATTTTAGCTGAACTGACTTACAAACTCGTGCTTTCTAACTAACCGGAACGACGCGACGTTCAAACTCGCGACTCCTCGAATTTAGTCGAAGCCAAGACATCGCAAAAAAACCTATGCTAACGCACATTGACTTTATTTACCAGTGAAGTACAACAATTGGGTCTCATGCGTCCCAGTGCAACCAGTGAAATATGCGTAGAAACTCTAATTATAGCTTTAGAAATAATAATTCTGGGCGTAAGGAGTTTATACGGAGTGGTCTGAATTACAATCCTGCTGATAACTGATAACTTTTTATAGTTATAGCTATAATACCGAAGAAGTTTCAAATTCAGCAAATCTGTAAATTAAGGTCAAATAGAAAGATTGCAAGTATTGTCTGTTCACTTCATAGTTCAATTTCGGTCTTGCTTAGGAAATCATTATATTTTATACATATTTTGCGCTAAAAATGTCTATATTGATGAACTTAAAAAAAAAGATAAGGCCAACTTCAGATTTAAGAGCCCTCTGACGGATATGGTCTTGATTATGTTACAGTTTTTCTTGCGTAGTTTAACTTCAAACCGCATGCACCGAATCTGCCATGTCTACTCCCCAAGAGGTACCGCTGCTTCCGCACAGAATTGTTAGTTTCAGAAAATATATAATTGAAACGGAATTTAAATTAAAAAGTATTCAGTAATACCCAATATAATATTTGGTCATACCATACGCGCATTTTTTTAAAATATACCTATCTATGTTTTAAAATTATTACAAAATTAGTTCATAC
This sequence comes from Protaetia brevitarsis, assembly GCA_004143645.1. NCBI lineage: Eukaryota > Metazoa > Arthropoda > Insecta > Coleoptera > Scarabaeidae > Protaetia > Protaetia brevitarsis. Next base: position 1,442,588 of record RXPK01000029.1, on the reverse strand, counting down.
TTCCAGAACTAGAGAGCCAAGTCTATGGTGAAGTTATACAGGAAATTACATCAGTGAAATTTAATTTATATTACAAACTATATTAATTTTTGCGCCTCCGTTTAGAACTATTAACCTAGAAAGAAAATACAGGGAAAAAGATTTATTGTCGTGAAAGCGTCAAAATACTAAGGTACATAGGTATATGTAACATGTATGCCAACTTGTACTAGTCAACTCCCTCGTGTCAATTTTTTTTTCTATTTTCAATTCAAAATTAAGATTTGTCGGCCAAAAAAACGTTGTTTATCACACGGCCAGAAATTCTTTTGCGAGTATTCGTACTTATGGGTCTCGGCTACCGCCTCGGCCTACAAACCGTACTCATTCTCGCAAAACTGTAGTTTCTGGCCTAGTGAAACAAATAACTATTGTTTTATATCTAGTTTTAAGCAATTATTTGAAGCACTTCTTTTCAACAAAAAAAAAGATTGTTCCATAAACCTAAATGGTTGGCATAATGGACATTTTTTTTTTATAAGAGGGGTGGTCGCCACAGTATATGCAAAAATTACATTGAAGTGGGGCCAGCCGTTTCGTGGCCCGCTGCCACAGTGCTCGACCTATGTTCGACACTGTGCGAGAAGGATCTCCCACTATCACGGTAGACAAGCGTGTTAGTTACACGCAGACGGCCGTCGAAGCTCGATTGTTAAAAGTAGAAACGTATAAAATATGTAGAGAACCGTAGCATACGGACTTCGGTTTAGCACGGTTTAATTATAGTAATAAAGTGTAGTATTATTCTAGGATGACATCGCAAATTAATAACTATAGTATTTTAAATCAAAATGAACTACCATATCCTTCTTAGGGTAAAAATTATGAAAATGAAATAATAAATATAACAAGGGAGTGATTCCTGAAAAATACATCAGTAATAGTGTTTTAAGTAAAAAAAAAAACAAGCCATTTGCTTAGGTAAACAAACAAAGAAAATAAAAACTGTGTTTCCCATTCTTTGTAAGCAATATTCCGTTTATGCTTAGAATATCCATTATATTTTGCTCGACGATCTTCGCTTAAGAAACCCATGTGCTCTGTATTGTGTTATGTTTTCGTCGATATAAAATCACAAAACACCTGAATAATTTTGCGTTAGTTAGGTGGGAAAAAGTAAACAATTGACTTATGTATGTACACTTCTCACAGGAAAAATCGGGACACCAGCAATTCAGAATTTTAAAATTTCTTGATTGTAAATGCAACTTTCGGAGGATGTATTCACTTATCATAGCCATAAATCACTTAATTATGTATATTATTGGGATCAAAGGTAAGGAATAGAAATTTAAACAGAAAAATAAATATACATAGAGAAAAAAGGTTTATGTATAGAATAAACAAATCGGAGTTTCGGTGGCGGCGTTTCCTTTAGAAATACCAATGAAAAAAAAATACATAGCACCAAAAAGAACTCTTGAATAGACGGCTTCACTTAGAAATATATGTGTATTTAACTTGTTTGATGTTATGTAGAGATCATTCTTTTTTAAGAAAACATGTGGTGATGGGATTGTATTATTTAATATTATGTTACTGGTTAGTGCTGCTTTGATATTAGTTACTTGTTTCGATTTATGCTCGCGAGTATTAGTTTAGCAATAGACAATATATGTCAGTCATACTCCTCAGTTTTGGGATAATGTGATTTTCACAGATTTATTGACTACACTATTATTGATGTATTAATTACTATTGTTGTTTAATATTCTTAAATATTTTATTACTATAAAGTTTCCTTCTATCTATAAAAAATTACCAAAACCAGGTTTAAGATTATTTATAAAATTCTTAAATAAAGTAATTAAGTTCGCAAAGAAATTTATTTATTTCATGAACCTCCGTTTATTGTATTTTTTAGGAACATATTTTAGCTATCGCCTGTGTAATCTGACGTCGTGATCTTTCTGAGATATGGCAACACTGAGTCTCTTTACAAAACCGTCTTTATGTAGCACAGGTTTATTAACAATTATTTAAAATTATTATGGATTTATAATACATAACAACATTAAAAGAAAGCATATTGTTCGTCAATCTCAGTTAGTGCTAAAATATTTATTTTTGAATTTTATACATTTAATACTTTTTCGTTGCTACTGCCTAAAGCTTTGTTACAGACCAAAAGTGTTAGCTATATTTCAATAAAATAGAACAACATTGGATTACACAGGCGATAGTTAAGATATTCTATTTCTTGAAAATACAACGGAGGGTTAATAAAATAAATAATTTCTTTGCAAAATATATTGCTGTAAAAATGTTGTAAATAATCTTAAACTGTTTTTGGTAATTTTTTAAAACATAGAAAAATATTTTGTAGTAATACAACATTTAAGAATACTAAACAACAACAATAATGAATACATAAATAATAGTGTAATTAATCAATGTGAAGACCACATTCTTCAAAAACTCAGGAGGCTGATTGACATATTGTCTATTGCTAAAGCAATACTCGCGAGCATAAATCAAACTAAGTAACTAATATCGTAGTAATAGGTAATATAATTTTAAAATCTCATCCCCAAATATTTTCTTATAAAAAAGAATTATCTCTACATAACATCAAACAAGTTCTATACATACATGTGTATTTCTAAAGAGGCGTTTTATTCTTATGTTTTTTTTTGCATTAATATTTCCGTATTCGGTATTTCAAAGGAAACACCGCCAATGTGTTTATTAATGTATAAACTTTTTCTCTCATATATATTATATTCTGTTAAATTTTTAGTCTTTACCTTTGATCGCAATAATACACACAAAAAAAGTGATTTATGGCTTTGATAAGTGCATATATCCTCTGAAAGCTGCATTTACACCCAAGAAATTTTAAAATTCACGATTGCTGGTGTCCCGATTTTTCCTGTGAGAAGTGTACGTGCAGTTTAGAGAATAAAAATATATGCAAGTTCGAAGGGAATACATTAGTATTTATATTTAAGTAGATAAGTATTCCCGATAAGAACTTAATGTATTTTTCATTTTAAAATGAGGTCTAAATTTATTTAGATTAAATTTTTGATGGGGGGAGACGGAGGGGGAAGGCATCGCAAATATTCTATAGAAAAAATCCCTAGAAGAATAAGATAATTATAACTACATATTTTATACAATAAACACTTTTCAAAAATAGTTTCGTCTATAAAAGGTTAAAACATCTAATCCATTTTTTATATAAAAATTCCAATAAACGTAATTCGATTTGCTTTGTGCCGTCATAAAAAGAACTAGAAATAAAAGAAACTATTTTTTTTAAATAAGTCTACAGCTTTTTCCAAGGCGTATAAGATTTTCTCATGAGTTTTCTAACTTTTTTTAATACAAATCCAAATTGGCATTTATGCTCATGATATTTTATACATCTATGTTCAGAAATTCTTATAAAACTAAACCTTAAACAGTTTTTATAATAGAAGTAACGGCTCCAGCAAATTTCTCTTTTCAAATAATTATACAAGAATACATTTCTAAATCATTTTTTCATAGGGCACAGCACAGCCATGTAATTAAATATACACCATATCAAGTATTTGTAAATTATATCATCCGTAAGCCATCAATCGATGGCTAAAGTAAAGATCAAAAGAAAAGTATATATACCGACAATCGTCCCGAAAGATACCCTTTACGGTATGCGGCAAAGGTGCCGCAACCTTTTCGGCTAAATTTTGGCAGAATTTGACTTTTTCAGTTTCCGTTAAATAAAACAATTATTCTTAGAACCTGCACATCCGCAATCGCTGGTAGATGAAAGGAGATTTATCTTTCCTTATGGTTTATTATCCCCGTCGTTTTTCTTTTTGAACTGAGTGTACCATTTTTTTTTTAATAAATTAAATGCGAATCGAAGCACCACGAATTTTCGATCGTTTATGCAACCGAAACTACACGTAGTGCATACATAGCGATGCGTAATTCCAAATTCCGTAAATAGTTTTAAATCAATTAGTGTATGCTATCGTGTTTGTGCAATACTTTATAATCTTTAACAGAATGTATGCCATTCATTGCCACAGCGCAGTTCTACGCACATACTTAAAATATATATACCGCGCACGAGCTATACTTCCTATTACTGGGATTAAGAGAGTAAACAAAGATAGAAAAGAGTCGCCATTTTGATGTACAAACTGTTGAATAGTCTTTGTTCTCTCGTGACTGTCGTGCGTTGAGAAGCATAACCATCACACATGGTAAGATGTTTTTAATATTAAACAGACGTTATTAACATATTGTTAGTCAGTTTTATTTGGAATAGGTATTATAGAAATATTGTATTACTACCATGATATAAGATATCTTGATTGACAAGAACGTTATTAGAATTCGACACCATTGAATTAAAGTACACATATTTATTCGTATTAAATCCGGAGTTAAATAAAAGTAATTGAAAAATGAAATTGTAATAATTGATTGTTTCAATCATAAAACAAATTTATTAAGTATATTTCTAAAATATATGTAATAGTAATAATAATAATAACGTATATTTATCCAAACAACCAAGAGTATAAGAAAATGTATGCTAGTGCATGACGCATGTTTCATTGATTTATGTTATTAATATTGTTATACTTATTACAAAATACAGCGTAGCTGTATTATAGGTATTTCGTATGAGTTGCTATACTTCTTTACATGAATGTAGACAATTCATATTTCTGTAATGTATGTTAGGTCACCTGGTTCGCAGGATGCCCATCAAAATGGCAGTGCCCATGTTTGCGACGGTCGGATGTACTTTCACGGTATATATATTTTAAGTATGTGTGTAGTATTAGCAGAATAATATTTTCTAATAGACTCTAATTTTACTTTTAAATTCCACATTTAATATTTTTACAAAAAAAGTTCGTTTACAAAGTTCTTTTTTCCTATTCATTTGCACATTCGTTGATACAAAGACACGTGTATACGTATTTATCGCTATAATGAATTAAACTTGTTTATAATTTTGGCAAGAATAATGATATTGCTGACGATTATCATTAAAAAAAAAAAAACAAAATCAAGGAAAGAATTGTGAATATAACCGTATATACGAAAAAATAAATTCACGTTAGCTACTCATTCTTGGTAGTAAGCAATAATAATACCTATAGCAGTATTTTTTAAAACTAAAATGAAGTAGATTGGAATTTCAAGAAAAATAAAATGAAAAAAATAGAAACTATATGCTTTTAGCATACATAACTTTAACAAATAGTTTTCTTGTATGTATCTTAAAATTCTCTCAAATTTCACGTAGAACTGCTGCTGTACCTTCATAAAATGTAATTGCATACATTCTGTTAACAGATTATAAAGTATTACACATACACGATAGCATACACTAAATCGTCCTTTTCAGAACGCTTCTCTCCTTTTCAAGCGCGCACAAGGTAATATGGTATTTTTCGTGATTTTAATAAATAATAATATAACCTATACATTTAATTACAGTTTTCACTGCATTAATGGAGGGTGTAGGGAGAAAACGGTGTAAGGGAGAACAATTTAGCCTGAAGGAGAAGTGTATGATGCAAATGTTTTAATTATTTAATAAATCTATGAATGTGAGTGCTGCTGTTCAAGAAGCAAGCAAAGCTTTGGATTGTTCAGAACGTACAATATATAGTATAAAGAAGGAGCAACACACTGTTCGTTATCAACTCCAAAAATACCCAAAAAAGGAAAGGCATACAAGTAAACGACCGATTACAAACATATACGAGAACCACGCAAGCATTCTATACGACGTAAAGTGCATGGATTTTTTATACAGAATATGCCACCTACATTAAATGCAATTCTTGCTGCTGTCAATGCTGATGATGATCTTCCTAACTTCAGTCGAGCAACCTTACATAGGTATTACATGATATGGGTTTTCAATTTAAAAAAGTAGGACGAAAAAGTATACTCATCGAACGAGATGACATTATTCGGTGGAGACATAAATACTTACGAGAGATCAAGAAATTTAGAGAAGAAGGTACAGTGTAGTTTTTGCTATTTGACATGCATATAACTTTATATTATTTTAGTCGAACACATAATATATACCGATGAATCATGGGTAAATACAGGGCATGCAGTAAATAAAACTTGGACAGACACCACTATTCAAAATAGTCGGCAAGCTTTTATACAAGGATTAAGTACGGGCTTGAAATCACCCACTGGGCTCGGACCTCGTTCTGCATTAGTTCATGCTGGTGATGATAATGGATTTGTTCCTGGTGCTGAATATACATTTCTCTACAAGAAAAACACTGCTGATGTTCATCATGAGATGGACTCAGAAACATACGAGGATTGGTTTATTAAGAAATTACTTCCAAACATACCGCAGATGTCAATTATTGTTCTTGACAATGCTTCGTATCACTGCGGAAAATTAGAAAAAATTTCAACGGCAGCATGGAGAAAAACTGATATCATAGATTGGCTCCGTGAGAAACAAATTCCAACAACTAACGATATGTTAAAAAGGGACTTGCTGTTTTGCGTGTCACAAATTAAACCGCAGTATGATAAAACAGGATTGATGAACTTCTAAAGAAAACGGTCATCATGTTCTGCCATTACCACCTTACCATTGCAAGTTAAATCCCATTGAAATGGTATGTGCACAGGTAAAAAACTGCATAAAAATGAACAATACCACATTTAAGGTAAAAGACATGGAGGAACTAATTCAAAGAGCGTATAGCACTGTAACTGTAGCTAATTGGCAAAACTACATCAAACATGTAAAAAATATTGAAAAGGAAATGTGGATAGTGGATAATTTGCAAGATGACATTGAAGAATTCATTATTCGTGTAACAGATTCATCATCCGAAGATCAAACTGATTCGTCGACGACTAAAAAATTTAGATAAAACGTGTGTAATTACTATTCCTTTCATAAATATTATTGTATTATGTGGGCATTTGTATGATTCCAGCTATTTTTGTTACAAACGTGGAAACTATAATTAATTAAAGGATTGTATCTATTTCTTTGAATTTAGTAAATTGTATCATACCCCCATATACAATATATAAATAAATGTTCGAAATGTAAATTACGTTAATGAGTAATAATAAATAAAGTTATCGGCTCTTTTTACTGATTCTTAAATAAAAACAGTATATGGTTTTTTATATTTTACTGTTTTCCACAGATTCCGTTTAAAAAGAAACCGAAAAAAGTTTGCGAGATAACGATTATAATTGCTTCAATTCAGCTTCTTTCTTCAGCATATAAGCAATTGCTGCTTTATAGCTCCCTTTTCGTATCTGAGACCACATAAACATATATCATAGAGAATATGATATATGCATATTAATTGTCATAACCTCAAATAATGCAACCGGAAGTAGCAATGTGCAGCTGATGCGACGATTTGGCAATCGCGAATCGAATTCCCATAAGACGTATACTGCATCTTAAGGTTGAGACGAACTATAATTGATTTAAAACAATTTGTGAAATTTGGAATTACGCATCGCTATGTATGCAGTACGTATTGTTTCGGTTACATAAACGATCGAAAATTCGTGGCGCTTCGATTCGCATTTAATTTATTAAAAAAGGATAGTACACTCAGCTCAAAAAGAAGAAACGACGGGGATAATAACCATAAGGAAAGATAATTCTCCTTTCATCTACCAGCGATTGCGGATGTGCAGGTTCTAAGAATAATTGTTTTAATTAACGGAAATTGAAAAAGTCAAATTCTGCGAATAAGTCTCTAGCCAAAAAGGTTGCGGCACCTTTGTCGCATACCGTAAAGGGTATCTTTCGGGACGATTGTCGGTATATATACTTTTCTTTTGATCTTTACTTTAGCCATCGATTGATGGTTCACGGATGATATAATTTACAAATACTTGATATGGTGTACATTTAATTACATGGCTGTGCTGTGCCCTATGAAAAAATGATTTAGAAATGTCTTCTTGTATAATTATTTGAAAAGAGAAGTTTGTTGGAGCCGTTACTTCTATTATAACAAAAAAAAAGGTTAAAAAAGGTGTTTAAGGTTTAGTTTTATAAGAATTTCTTAATATAGATGTATAAAATAATCATCAGACTAAATGCCAATCGACAATTTGTATTAAAAATAGTTTAGAAAATATGAAAAAATCTTATTTTTCCAAGGCGTGAAAAAGCTGTAGCCTTATTTAAAAAAAAATAGTTTTATTTCTAGTTCTTTTTATGACGACACAAATCGAATTACGTTTATTGGATAGTTTTCTTGTATGTATATTAAAATTCTCTCAAATTTCACGTAGAACTGCTGCTGTACCTTTATAAAATGTAATTGCATACATTCTGTTGAAGATTATAAAGTATTACACAAACACAATAGCATACACTAATTGATTTAAAACTATTTACGAAATTTGGAATTACGCATCCCTTTGTATGCAGTACATGTAGTTTCGGTTGCATAAACGATCGAAAATTCGTGGTGCTTCGACTCGCATTTGATTTGTAAGAGATTGTACATAGATGTGGCAAACTGCTCGGTTTCTGCACCAAGGCGGCGACATTCCCTAATAACAAAATTTAAATTTCCCCACAATTATTTTCAGTAACTTCAACATAAAGGTATTAAAATAACCATACCACCAAGCAAAATATGAAATCGGGTAATTTCATACTTCACTGTACACCTGTACACTGGCTATTAACTAAACCGCATAGAAGATCCCCAGTTTATGTATCTGAGAGAGATAAAATATGCACCAGTGTAATCTCAACGAACAAACCTTGTATTTGCCTAATCATTATTATTATTTCAAAGTTGTTAGATTATTCAAACAACACCTAAAAAATTGCTATTTTGGTACGTCGCACTAAAAACTTACCTACAACCTGACAACTTGTTATAAAGCTTTCAATACAATCAGAAATTAAGGTAGGCAGATAAAACATTTTATTAAAACATAGGCGATCTATTTCTTTGGTACAATAAAACAACAAAAGGATAACATGTGCATTTTATAAATACTTACAAACAAAAACAATTTTTCATGGCCATTTTATCTTTATCACCAAAGTTTGGGAGTTATAAAGTACAAAGTATGTAGCAAAATAATAATAGCAACAGTAATTATGATAAAAGTTATGTAATTGAGTTTTAAATATTTACTGTTTAATAAATAAGTTTATAAAATATTTAGAAAATATAAAAAATATATATCTCTATGTCTTGATAAAGAAAAACAATATCCTTACAGGACATACGAAAGTGGAATATTTCTGATACTTGCAATATCAAAAAATCGTGTTTACATGTTATTGCAATTGCAGGCTAAGTAGAGGAACCTTACAATTTCTAAGCAAACGTGCATATAGGTTTGATTAGTAAGCTAAAAGCTATGCTTCGAAATGAATTTATATTATGTCAAAAGACAAGTTCAATTCAATATAATAAAACAAAAATAAATTGAGCTCATGTTTCAAATTTTAGTCGCGCTAGCTTAATTTAGGCTGCATCTGGAGGTATAATTAGATATACAGCAGGTAATTTGTTTTATTTTATGCAAATACGAATTTGTACTTATGCATTATGGACAACAAAAACTATATTTGTTTAGTTTGTATGATCAGTAACTTTCCCTTATTCCCCGCCCTTTTATAATCATGTTAACAAAAATACAAACTGGAAACATGAAGGTTTTGTTTTTGCAATAACATATAACTATCTACATAGAAATATTTTATTAAATAAACTAATTATTTCGGCTTACCGCGGAAACAAATATAATACTTTAAATTATTATCATTATCTTATTAAATATTCATATATTTTATACATTCTCTGTTTATCGGGTAAGAATAGAACCATCGGATTGTAATTTAGTAGTAGTAACTCCATGATTATTTAATTGTCTCTGTGAATTACCCTGTAAATTTTGTATTTCCACAGCAGAGGATTGTGATTTTACCGTAAGACTTGGATTACTGCCTATATCTTCCGATTTTTCAACTTTAACGCTTAATAACTGGCTATTGAGCGATGGTGTACCCTGGCTAGATGCATGGCTGCTGGATCTCGAATGGCTACCACCAACCGGTTTTTGTATCTGAGGCGTTGGTGGTACTTTAGCCCCTGCAGATTGTGTTCCGATTGTAACTGCATATGGTACTTGTAGATGTTCTCCGTTGACTCTACGACTCCTTGCGTTTAAATTTAAGCTCCTGCCTCTAACACCAGTTTCTTTCGTTTCGGCGACCACCAATTGACGAATGTACCGACGACAGGGACATGTCGTAGTATACCTTCTTGCCATAATCTCTCTTCGTTTTCTTTTGCAAATCTAATGTGGCAGTCTCGATGCCTTTGAAATGCACGTAAAATTAACAAATAAATCACTAAATTATCGCAAAGCAACTACCTTTTCTTACCAATTTCTGCCATAGAATCTAATACCCTAGAATTTCCTCAACCGATTGCCCAACTCGTACAACTAAATTAAGCAATTCTTCTACGTCGGATTGTGGCGTTAACATTCCGAAACGAACGCACATTAAACCATCCGTACCTTCCCCTAATGAAAACGCTGAATCAGTTGATCTCAATGTATCCACCAAAGCCATATTTAAATTATTCAATTCTTCTTTGACTTGATCTGTTAATAATTGTTCCCAACCTTCAGGGACATATCTAACACCGCCAAACCTTGAAGGTAATAGAATGACATTACATCATTTATATTAATTTGTTTTCAATCCTACCGGCCATTCTGGCAACTCTACAAGCTTAGAACTGGGGAAGCGCTGACTAATTTTATAAATGTTTCTTTATGTTGTACTGTTGCTCGTAAAATTACCAGTTGCTGTTCTAAACATTGAACAAAACTCTGTATATCTTCAACAGTTGGTTGTTGCCCAGTATGCAATTCAAATGGACAAAATCTTAAAACTATTCCAATATTTCCAATTCACATATGTCCAAAGGTACCTGGGGAGCGTCCAACTGCAGTATCTGTTCCTAGCCACGAATTTAAACTTTCATAGTACGGAGGAACCCTACTCAATTGTTCTCCTTCATTTATATCAGGTGTGAATTGAAAAACGACACAACTTGCAGTGGTTTCAAATAGCAACTAAAACAATACTAATGAATAAATATAAAATCCTTTTCATTGGGTTAAGATACCGGAATATTAACGGGTTTTGAAATCAATTCTGAAACGGTGTAAGCTCCGGACTCTCCTCCTGGTTTCTGGCTCTAAACAGAAAAATGCCAAGTTATAATAATACTTTCACAATTCATTGAAATTAACATCGAATGAAAACGAGGAAAAAAAGTAAGAGAAATTGCTTAAAACTATGTTTCCTGTCAGATGATGCAAAATATTTAACTTTTAAAAGTGCAACCGGGTAATAACAATGTCGCATGGAAATTTTGTTATATGATTCACGATTCGTCAACTCCCCTGCGGACACACTAACAAGTATTTACAAGCTTCTTATGTTGTTCAAAGATTATAGTATTTCTGATGAGAGGGAATTGTATTAAAAAATAAAAAAAGTATAAATTTCATAGATATACTCTTACCATTTTTCGATAAAAATTTTTCTCTAGTTTTTATCAAGATAATACTCTTTCGCTGTTAATGCAGATATAACAAGAATCAGAAACAAACAGCCAAATTTATATATCAAAGAACATAAATATAATTTTAAATGTTCGTTAAAAATAAAAATATTTTATTACCGCAAATGACTCAACAACAATAGTCTTACTTGTTATAAAAACTAAGAAACACCTCCAGGGTATTAATACAGAGGTAGAAGATATTGACAATTTTACTCAAGCTGCCATTATACCACTTATAAACATAAATCAGTGTTAAAGAGTTTTCTCGAAAAGTATACTAAGAAGTATATTCCCCATGAAACAACTTTGCCCCGATATCGGTCAAAATGCTATGTCAAAATTGAAAGTAACCTTACAGATCACTACTTATGAGTGAGCGTCGATAAAACCGAGATATCTTGGGTCGCTGCGTTACAAACGTAGTTGTTGGTATATTACATCCTACAATACGCCTTATTTGATATGTACTAAAGTAAGCGATGTAGTAAATGCGGTATATATCAGCAAAATAGATTAGATAAGTTACTTTGCGAAAGTCAGCGAGAAAGAGTTTTACTATTTGTTTCCAATTCCGCAGCATATATACTAAAACTGGGAAGACTTTTGAAAGAAATTTATCCGAATTTATTACATGTAACTTGCGAGCACATCTTGCATCGTATTTGCGAATTTATATACGATCAGTTTCCCAATGTTGTTAAACCAATATCATCATGCAAAAAGATCTTCCGAAAAGCTCCCTTACGAATCAGCATCTATAGATCTATAGCAATACCGCTATCCCCTGTAATAACTCGATGGGGCACATGGATAAAAACTTTATTATTGTAATAATTTCATTGATATAAAAGAGTTGATTCTGAAGTTACCTAACGATGCTATAGCGTAGTTGAATGCAAGCAGTTTTGCAAACTAGTGAGTTATTGAGTGAATTGTAATGTAATTTTAGTCATTTGACGACTACAATTAAATTTTTTGAACAAAATAATCTAAAAACTACTGACGCTTTGATTACCTTAAATAACGTAATTTCACAAATGAAAAATATTCCCGGTGATTTTGGAAATAAATTAAATGAAAAAATCACTACAGTATTTAATAGAAATCCTGATTTGAAAACATTATCTCACTTGTGTACCAGTGAAATACAAGCTTCGACTATACATGCAAAGTATAAAACATTTATACCAAATTTTAACACCACTCCACTAACAAGCTGCGACGTGGGAAGAACGTTTTCTAGATTTAAAGATGTGTTAACTTCAAAAAGGACGAATTTTACACCAGAAAATTTAGTGAAAACCTTAAATTCAGCTCTCCTCGATCCAACTGAAAACCCATTTCATCTTTATTTACTGTTATCGATATTTATCACATTCATCCACGCACTTTGGTTGAGCGCGCAATTCATATTTATATTTTGTTTTATTTTCAATATTCATCACTGGATATATGTAATATATACACATCGGGCTAGAGTGTCCCTAAAGTTATCGTGTATATCAATGTGAGCCGATGTGTGAATGGTGAAGCGAGTCATCTCCATAAACGATGTCTCTCACTATTGATTATACAAAAACTTTCAACATTGTGACATCGCTACTAACTTAATATAAGCAATTACTCTCAAAATGAGTTATAGACGCACCATTTTCTATATTTTCGCCCTTTTATGTAAGCCGCACATAAGATGATAGCTCCAATTTATTATTATTTATTTGTTATTATTGATTTTACGATCACAGTCATTCTCACTGATTCTATTTTTAAATATATGAAAACCCATTTTTCTTTTCAAACCGCAATGAACTGGTAAATAAAATAAAAGCTGGAGAATGATTGCCATACTTATTTCAACAATTTTCTATTTCTTTAAAAAGATTTTTATAATTTTTGTTTATCTAATGACTTTTTACTGAAAAAAAGTGAATTTCATTGGCGCACTATTCGGAGTTAAAAGGTTTTTCCTGTATTGATGATCTTTGAACATTAAATGCTTTCCAAAAACTGAATAAATGGTTTTACAATATCAAAAATCTAGCTACTATCTTTAGACTCTTACCAGTATTCTAACGTGTCTATAAACATCTACTGCAGCCCAAAGTCTCTCGCTGGCTAAAAAGTTGTCCCTAATTCTGGAATGTAATCCTTCTCTTCCCAAAGCTTGCAGGGCAGTCCACAGCGGCAATGCAATAATTCTGCGACCTTGATGATCGTTCTTTAAACCTGCTATTAGGGGTAAAGTACTTTCTCTTGAACCAACTTGTCTATTTTTCATTTGAGTAGGGCTCGCAGGATCCCATTGCCTGTACAGTGTCTGACAAAATTAAGGAAATATCTGTTATTCTATCACATACATATAACGATAAATATTTTAAAAAAATCATCTGATGGCAAGATATTTGGTTGATATCAGGCTTTTCAATTTTATATTTCATTTTTTGTATGGAATAAAAGGATACTATCATCGGTAAACCAAAAATTCCAAGCCAATTTCCAAGACAAACCGTAAAACTATCTGCTATCAAAGGTGCCTGAAAAAATATTTGGTTATTTTTCTTCAAGAAGAATGTTTATAGTATGGGCGTCTAAAATATTAATAAGTAATATTTATATCCATGTAAAAATGTATAGCTGTATCTTTCTGACTACCCCCAAACCAAATATTAAATATTTTTTCTATTATCAGCAAACAGATGTAGCAGACTCTGGGTTAATCGAGGGAATAACCGGACAGGGATGCAGAGATAATCAGACTCAAGACTTACCAAAAAGGAAATCTACGTATCTATTATAAATTCAGTACAAAAAAGTAAGTATAAAATTAAGATTCACAACAAAAAAAGACAATGAAAATATTTTCTTTAGCGCCCTAGAGTACTGTACCTTAGTATTGGCTGGCAGGTAATGCTGTGTTTGTTACAGTTGACGAGGCCAAAAAAGTATTTATGTACGTGGTCGTCCTTTAAGTAACAACAGTAACGCTCCTGTGGGTTCCAAGTCACTGGGAGTGGGACTAGAAGGAAACGAGATAAGGGATAATCTCGCAAAAAAGGGCTGGAATACCTTTTGTAGGGCCTCGAAAAGGCCTTGAAAAGATAAATGGAGCAGAGAAAATCTAATTATTGGGAGAATATCCAGAAAATGAGGCAAAGTAAAATTCTGGGGGGAACCTATAACCAGAAGATGTTTACAGAATGCATCAACCTGAGTAAGAACAATGTTCGCATATTAACAGGAATACTTTCAGGCCATTGTAAATTGAAAGGACATTTGAGTAAGCTTGGATTCGCAAAGGAATCTAAATGTAGATTTTGTGGGGAACAGGATGAAACACGCATCCATCTACTCCCAAATCACGCAGCACAGCGCAACTCAAGGGCGTTGCACCTGCGAGCGTGTGAAATCGAAGAGGGAGACTTATCTAGTCTGCGGTCTTCTAATACGACTGACTTTCTCAAAGCAATAGGATTAGAGGGCCAGCTGTAAAACAGCAATAATAGGGGACACAACAGATCTCTTAGGTCGCAGTGTAACATCACCTTCCCCGCATACATACAACAGTCCGCGTAGTAACATTTTTAAGTGATATTTATGTTCGCAAGTTTTCATTAATTTCGTGTAGTATTGCTAGTAAATATAACATCTTCTTGTTTACCATTATTTCGATTAACTTATTGTTAGTTTAACGTTAACCTTCGTTTGTGCCCGTTTGACTTTTAATAACTATAATTTTGTTAGTAAGAATTTCCGCATTGATTGATATAAATCAAGGGAAAAAACTGTCAATGTGAAAAAAAAGTTGATACGTATGCGCGGGCATTTAAAAATATAGTATATGTTGCAAGTAAAGAAAAGAGAATGTACATAGAATCTTGTACAAAAAAATGTGCCTACAAATTGTGTACAGAATTATGTATCATCATGCGAACTGAAACCGCAGATCGGATAATGAGCCTACATCCAGATAATCCAGAGTCTGCAGCATCAATTTGTTCATATTTTTTAAATTTATAACATTAACAGTAATAAAAAACAATTTTCTTGAAAGATTAATTCTTGATTGTAGTATTTAAAAACAAGGTCACCAATTTGAACAAGCAGTCACTTCATCTTTAACGCAATTCAGTTACCGCCAGTTCCTAGCTTTTTTCAAACTATTAATGTTTAAAAGGTTGGTTTTAGTAGAATTAATTTTTTAATAGAAATAAATGAATTTTTTATATTATCTTATTTTCGGTTAAAATTAATGAAATGGCGGTTAAAATCCATCTCGCTCATCTCTGTTTATATTAAAAATATGCACCAATAGAAAACATTCACGGATGTGGCACCTTTATGCAGGGACGCTGAGAACTAAATAAAAGTAGGAAACTGTAAATTGTATCTTAACACTTACTACAATAGATCGCGAGAAAAAGTTTAATTTTTTTAGTAAAGTTTATTAACGAGTGGCCCGAAACGCCCTGTATCTTCGTAGGTACACGGAATTGACCCTTATTTTTTTTTTTTGGCCATTAAATTAAGCCTAATAAAAATATTTTACAAATTAAAGGTGCTCCCGAGCATAAGAAGACCAGAAGGAACCAGTACGAAAGCATAAAAATGAAGTACTCCCAATTTTCTTAGTTACGTAAAATCTACAGAATCAATTACCTTAATTATCGCGGTTCGCTAATGTGTAACCGAATTGATGCAACTCGTAAATGTGATTTTTAAATGCGGTAGATATTAACCGGTAACATTTTCGAACGTTCTAGGCACCAGCGGTGCAAATTCACTTAAGCCACTTAATAGTTGTTAAAACATTTTTAGTTACTCTTATTTTGAATCATTTATGTGTGGGTATAGAAATACAAATATAAAGTGTGAAGCCCGCGTGATATTAATTACATACAACACGCGAGAAGAGCTTAAACGGAACGACATCGCAGAGTGAGCAGGGTGTAAACTTTTGTGAAGCTCGCGCAGCTATACGTCGACAGTGTGAGTGAACAAGCACCCAGAAATTTCGGTGGATAGCGATGTACGCCTACAGGGGCAGTAGCGAGGTTTGGCCGCTGTACACACAGCGCTTATGTAAGAGACTAGGCATACAAAGTTAGAACAGTGCTCGACGGCTGTTGCGCGCTCAGTGCGGCAGCCACCGGTGTACTAGTGTGTTGTTAGCAACGGTCGCACCTAAACTGCTTGGTCAAATTGTTGCCTTTTTCTTTGAATAATAATAATAATAAAAAAAACTGAATACCCTACATAATTACTTCTCATACAATCTCAGCTAAAAAAATTAAAAAAAAATTGCTATAATTTTATGCAATTTTAGACAAATTGACAATGACATATTTAATACGTCTTAAATACATCTTACATGTCCATTAACGGGATGAGCTTGTAAAGCCAAAGCAGCTAAACTATGACCACGTAAATGTAACCATGTATCATGTGTTTTACATAAGGATTGTATCCTGAAGATATTGTCAACGTGTCCTGTTATTGGTGTGCCGACATCAGCAATTACTATTAGCGGCATTCTACCTGCACTAATGTCTTCAGATATCAATCTTTGTAGAGCAGTGACATCCATAGTGTATTGGGAACCTAAAATTTGTTTATAGAAATGTTAATTTTTAGAAATTTAAATAAATATTATGGCAATTACCGAAGTGACTATTAACAGGCACTGGTCTTACACAGGCTAATGGTAGACCTAATTGGCGACACAAATGCTGTACAACACCCAACGGACTGGCAACGCTACTGTATATTATTGGAAGTGACGAAGTATACGCTAAAGCGCCATCTTCCAAAAATCTTGGAAATTTATAATGCAACATCATTCGCGTTACTCTTACTAACCCTTCTAGTTGATCATCGTGATAAAATGCAGCAGCTTCTATAAAACTAAAGAAAAACATGAATTAAACATAATGATCCTTTCCTCCAAATATTTTACGGGGTGCGGCATAAAAAACGTTACTCATATTTTTATGCTTAACTTTATTAAAGAAAAGAAATTTAACAAATGTAAACGATTCAAAACAATAACATGGACCATTAGCAATAATATACTCAGCCGGTTTCGAAGTGGCCCCCTCCGGCGGCGATGCAGAGCCCCAAACTTGATTTGAAATTTTCGGCGATGGGCCGCAAGTCAGCGATGGGAGCTCATCCTCTTCACGGACGAGAAGCTGTTCACCGTCGAACAAGCGCACAACTACCAGAACGATAGGATCTGGTCCGCAGAGGCTCCAGGCACCTCAGCCGTCGTCGAACACTGTCAAAATCCAGCTTCGGTGATGATGTCGGGCGGAATCTGCGCCAGGGGTAAGACCCCTCTCGTTTTCGTGGAACAGGGGGTCAAAATCAACCAAGAAGTCTACCGCCGCAACATTCTCGAGGCCGTCGTACTTCCGTGGGCCCAGCAGCACTTCGGCGATGCGAATTGGGTGTTCCAACAGGACTCCGCCACGGCCCACAGGGCGAAAACGACTCAGGACTGGTGCCGGACCCATTTTCCGGACTTCATTTCGTTGTCGGAATGGCCGCCCTACTCGCCAGATCTCAATCCGGTGGACTACAGCGTCTGGTCCATTTTGGAGGCCAGGGCCTGTGCTTCACGCCACAACAGTTTGGAGTCGCTGAAGCGGTCGCTACGTCGGGAGTGGGACCGATTGTCGCCAGAAGACCTGCGGCCCATCACCGAAAATTTCAAATCACGTTTGGGGCTCTGCATCGCCGCCGAAGGGGGTCACTTCGAAACCGGCTGAGTATATTATTGCTAATGGTTCATGTTATTGTTTTGAATCGTTACATTTGTTAAATTTCTTTTCTTTAATAAAGGTATGCATAAGAATATGAGTAACGTTTTTTTTGCCGCACCCTGTATTTGATACATATTGACAAATATACAAGGAGAGTAAAAGTTTAGTCACTTTGCTACAAACACAATAATTGCACGTATTAAAAGTAAGTAGAAAAAACGCTTGATACTGGATACAGCTGTTGCTATTGGCCCCTTGCTATTACAAAATAAAATAAACATTCCAAAATATGTGGTAATTTTTAGGTGTGGAAACCCATCATTTCATTGCACATCTAAAAATACAAAAATATATACTAGTAGAAATAAAAACAATCGCTGTAAACGAAACGAGATAGCAATATTAACCGAATTAAAAAGTACCTAACCTGATATATTCTACATTACATGTTCAGCAAAATGATTTCAAACTATGGAATCGAGTGTCACCCTCAACTTTTACATTAGAAGTTAGGGCTACAAATTATATTCACAAAATGGACTTAATTTTTTATAACGTTGTCTTTTCGCTTACATTTCTAGGATTTCATTTCATTTTTTTTTAGAGGAGTTTCATAAAACCCAAGCAATTGTTAGAACGTTATAATTAAAAATGTTTGTTAAGGTGCGTCCACACGATCGGAGTTCGCCGAACACCGAACGATAGTTTGGCGAACTCCTAGTTGTGTGGAAAGTTCTGAGTTCGGCGAACTAGTCGGCAAACTGTTCGCCTATTCCCGATCTGCATTGGAAAATGGCACACGTCAACCCGTCCACACATTCGGGAAGGTATTTAGAGTGAGTGGAAAAGCTGTTGACAGTTGGCTAGTCAGCTCGTATAGTTTTGAAACTATTTTTAGTTACAATCATTGTGTATCCTTTTTCCTTCACTTCTGCAATACGCCACTAATAACATCAACCTCAAGGGGTCTACTATATATTTCCAATTGACAGCATAAAGTAAACAAAAAATAAAGTTAAAAATTAAATTTCACTATAGGTAGTTCTAGTTGCCAATATTTTAGCACCTTACAGATAATTGCGAAGTTGTCCATAATTCATTTTGCATTTCTGTCACATGCTGTCAACAAATCGCAATGACAGAAATACAAATATCATCACTGTCGAAAATATACATTGGTTTTTGAAACTTTTGATCCGTTGGCCTTGGGTTTCCTTTTGACGTGTAATTCTAATTATCTGTATTATGTAATATACAAAAGTTTTATAAATTTTAGTGCTTTCTTCTATGGCTAATATGGAAATGAAGTATTTCAAAGCAGAATATTTCCTTCTAAATAATTGAGTGCGACATAATCATGTAGCGACAAACGAAGATTTACATCTTCGTTTTCTAATTTGAATATTAACCATGAAGCTATAAACACACTCGAGCGGAATGTGTTTATGGGTTATAAAAACGCTAGTGCACTAATAGATTTATAAGCGTTTGTACCGGAATATCTTAATCCAAAAAAGAGTACTTAATGTGCAAATTAAGAAAAAATAATGCAAGAAATTCCTTTCTTTCTTAAGGCCTCTCTGGACCTGCCCTTTGTAAAACTAGTTTTCGAACTGGGATTCCTTTAATAAAACTCTTACGCATTAAACTAGCTTCCAGACGAAATGGTCGTTCATTCTGTATGTGTTATATATTACACACAATTTAATGTGTTTAATTATAAGATAAATAGTGATATTAAAGCTGTTTTTGAAGAATATTCATTCTCCTGAATTATTGTAGGTGTTGCAGATGGCAAAAAGACGATCTCGCAAGCCATTGTAAACAGGCGTTTTTTCGAAAATGAACACTGCAAATTCTATAATTTTGTTGATTGTGCTAATCTATGTCAGTGCGGTTAACAGCTAAAATCTAGCTCTAGATTGTTGAACAACATTTATTAAGGAGCTTGTATGTAAGCAAAATCCTTACCTGTCTGTAACATTTGGATATCTAAAAAATGTAAATCTTCTAATTCATAACAACCAATTTAATTTTTGACGGAGCAACGAATACCAGACATGGTCAACGATAGCAAAAATTGACGAACAAAATGCTAACTTATACTTACTTAACTAGTAAAATATCAAAATGGTATACAAAATATGTTAAAATAGACTAAAAAAAACACACGAAATGGAATTTTCTGGAATAATTTATACACAAGTTTTGAAATTTGTATTCGTAAATGACAAATATTGACAAGTCTATCAACTAATCATATGGAAACCAAAATAATGGCGTCCAGAAAACGGTAATGGCGGTAAGTGACGCTACTGATACTTTCAGTTATTCAATGACAGCGACCTAACCGTCATAATTTGTACCAACAACAACCTACCTTATTCATTCATATTACCGAATGCCCACACTAAATTATCATGCTCATATCACTTACAATAGCTCATTATTTACACCCTTCGTTGTAACAAAGAAATTGCACTTTCTTCTTAACTACTAATATTAAAACACACCCTTGGTGATATATGTTTGTTTCTGTTATTAGAATTAGAGATGCAGAGATATGTAATACACCTTTGTCATTTCGAATATTATCCTTCCTGTTTACACCTCAAACGCTTTTAGATATTTCATCCCTTGCTTGTGCTCCATTCTTATATTAACTACCCAACCATCACTTATGAACAGAAAGCTCAAAATGTTTGTTTTATTCTGTACTTCTTTTTATTATTGTATTATACTTGAAGACATGCTGAGCATGCTTTACTGACCCTGCTAATACACTGAATTATGTCGTTATCCTGATCTACCTGCTACTACACTCAAAGGTTTAAATTTTGATATATATTAATTTTAAGTAATTGGTCGTTTTATTCCTCCTATTTATCACTATCATATTGGTTTTTTTAAACCTGATTTTGTTCTTTGGAATGAGGTGTCATTCTCAAATTGTCCATCCGGGTTCATTTAGAATGGTGTTCAAGTTACCGGTGGTAGCAGAGAATTAAGTTGTGTAAAACGATCATTTCATTACCAGAGTTATTTTTGTATATTAGCTTTCTTCTTTCTATCGCTTTGCGTTGGAACTCAAAACTTATGGACATGTGCCATATAGATTTTGTGTTCTAGTTATGTTGCGGTAGAAAGCAATACGCAAGGTTGTTGTTCTATTTGATTCTAGCAAGTTTGCTTCATGACGCAAATAGCTGTTTACGTTGAAAATCCTAAATCATCAGTGGAGGTGGTTTTTTGCTGAAAACACGTTGTGTGTTTTTCAAACTCATCATTGTCTAAAACTTTGTTTTATAAAACTTTGCTTTGTGTCATTAATTTTTGCGTTGCTTTATATTTTTTTTTGTGTTGTAGCGGCAAAAGAATCAAAACGAATTTATAATCATTCGCTATATTATTTTTTTTTCGTTCATTCGAATCCCAATTTACGTAAATTCTTCACTGGCTATGATCTCTCGGCCTTGGTAACTGGATTTTATATGTCTCTCCAAAACGACCACAATTCACTAGAAGGAGGAACCCAAATGGTTTTGGGCATGTAAAACTCCGAAATGAAAAAATAAAGCTGTCAGTGGTGAAATATCAGCAACAGCTTCATAGGGTTAAAACCAGAGCGGAGACAATACTCATGTTGGCTAGAAGGGCTCATGGAAAACATGAGGCTTAAGATCTATCACAATGGTCAGACCCGTAATCACTTATACATACCTGATATGGCGGACAAAGGTGCAGCAGCAAGCTGCTATAACTGAACTTGGCAAGGTACAGGGGTTTGTGTGTTTAGGAATAGTAGGAGCAATGAGGGCCAGTCCTACAGCAGAAAGGAATGCCTCCTAGACCTTCGCTCCTTTTGGTGATGATGCGCGAGGCGAGGATGGGGCATCTCAATACAGTATCTACCAAGTAGCAGATATGCAGGATTGGAACATAATAATATTGTCCATCATATGGAAGGCAACCCTTTAGGAATGAGATCAGACCACTTGATTTCAACATATCTTTTTAACAGAAATTTCTAGGTGGAAATCACGAATCGGATAAGCTGCAATTAATCCACCCAGTAAACCAAATTCAAATTTCCCGCAATTATTTTTAGTAACTTCAACATCAAAGCATAAAGCTACCAAACGATTTTGTATTAAATTAATAGTTATTTGAATATCTTTAAGTTAAAGTTACTAAATATAATTGCGAGAAATTTGAATTTTGCTTACTGGGCAACTACAGAAACAGGTTCGAAGAATTTAGAAGAAGTTTACAGACGGATCAAAAATCGAAAACGGGACTGGAGCTGGAATCTACAGGGGGGTGAGAAATACAATGATCACCTTTCCACTAGGAAAATATGCCACAGTCTTTCAAGCAGTGGCATACGCAATATTGCATTGTGCAACTGAAATCAATCAGAGGGCTTATGAAAATAATAGAATCTATAGGCAGCCAGGTGATTTTAAGGGCGTTAGTGAACTCTCTCAAAACTGGCTTGGGAATGTATTCGAGAACTAAATAGCCTGCCAGATCATAATAACGTCACCTTGGTGTGGGTGCTCGGATATTCAGCAATTGAAAGAAATGAAAAAGCTGATGAGTTACATATAAAAAGATCTGCTTCATATATAGGTCCAGAACCTATTCTAGAAGTGTCTAAAAACAGAGCACGAGAGCAAGTAGGGAGTTGGTTCAAAGGGAAACACAAAGAAGACTGATAGGACCTTTATTAAAGGACTATCAAAAAAAAAGATGAAATGAATATTCAGCTCAGTATTAGGAATCATCTTCGCATCGTAACAAGTCTCCTAACAGGACACTGTACACTAAAAGGACACCTATAGAAAATTGGGATCAACACTGGAAATTCTAACTGCAGACTGTGTACTAGTGGTGTATAGGACCTGAACGAACTAGTTCAAAAGAACTATTCAGTAAACGGTACGGTCAAGAACGATGTACGGTTATAATAAATTATCATTCGTTGAACAGGGGGCCATTCCTGTATTTGCTTGGAACGAACCATAGGTGGCACTTCGTATACAAAAGGATGTGCGACTTTTAACAGGCCAGTAGAAATAGAAATCATAACGCAGAAGTTAGATTTCAGTCCCCTTTGTTCAGCTAATATTTGACAAAAAAAATATCAAAAAGACATTTATAGTTATTAATTTAAAACAGTTTTGACCACTATAGTTTACAATCTACATACTAAAAGCATACTTTTCAAATAAATTTTATATAAACGTAATACTGCAATACATATTTTATAGATACCTATTCCTAATAAAATAACATTTATAAATAGAGAGTTTACGTATTTCAATATTTAAGTATTTATTAAATAAGATTCCATGCACCTCTAAATTCAGTATAATGTACTCACCCGATAAAAATAACCGTTCTGTGCAGCCCCGTAATGTATACGTTACTTCTTTAATAATAAACTAATTTTGAACTAGTTCAATTTACTGGTCCGTAAAAGGTGCGATTTTAAAAAGAAGATTCTCCGAAAAGACCGAAATTTCTCACCACTACTATGTAATAAGAGGATAGAGAATCCTTACCATATTCTGTGTGAATGCGAAGCTCTGGACGCCAGAAGACAGGAAATGAGAATTACTTCGGTCAACTAGCCCAAGACCTAAACAGATTAGGGCGAGTGCTACTTGTAAAGTTCAAGGTATTTCCATTAAATTTTTGCAACACCATCTTAAATAAGATTCAAGAAGATGGCAACCCAAACAGATGAATTGATCGAGTGGTTCTATCTTATGGCCTGCCAGATCTCCTAATTTCAGTTCTTTGGACTTTTTTGTTTACAGCTTCATATTTTATACAATGTTTCCTCAAGTAAAATTAACGGGGTAGTGTAAAAAAATTACACCAAAAAGACTTGAACTAGTAATACAGACGATACCTCGTAGATTGCAACTGTTCTTAGAGATAGATAATTTCCAATTCGAACAATTATGTACGTTATGTACGTAATAGTGTCACTATCAGACAAATACCCAGACAGAAAATTAATTTTGTTATAAAATACTGTACTTACATATTATCCAGTATGTATTATTTTGACAATAAATAATTCAAAGATCAAATTGCGTCTGACATAATGTCTAAAATTTAAAAAGTTTGCAAAGATCGAAATACAGAAATTTATTTATGGTATCTACAAATACAATAGCATGCAGCTACAGTGTTTCCAAATGTATGTTTCTTTCAAATTGTTATATTGAATTGAGTACACACCGCATGATGCATTTCAATATTAAGATTTTCAATTCAAAACTGAACAAAGCATTTTGATGACAAACATTATATTCTTATTGAATCATTGTGCATGCCTCTTTTCTTGTTGTTTATTTGACTTGGTATGCATACTTCCAAACTTATATTAATATTTGCCAGCGTTCCTCTAAATTGTCTTCTATCACAATACAATAGAAGTATATGAACTATAATTTTCAACAACATCATGGTCATATGTCAAGGATTATTGCCATTATTCTGTTATAAAATGTAAAACTATTGATTACTTTACATGAAGTGCAGGCAGTAAATATAAGTGTTCCAAATAATTAATACTGTTAGCTAGTTACTTACCCAAATATGGAGCTAATCCATCTAGTAATATCGGTTGTGAATCTTGTGCTTAATTTTTGTAACATATGCCTATCTAGATTGCTACAGTAGGCCCCTAAACTATGTGAAGTTATAACGAGTTTCCCTACATCATCAATTAAGGGAAAAGATGTTGGTTCACCATCTTCGTCTATAGCAATTAATCCTTGCATTATTTGTATTATATCATCACCGTGTTTCTGATCCAATCCCAAAAACACAGTAGATTGATTGAAAGCCGCATCTGATATATTCATTCCTTCAGCAACTTGTTCTAATCTGCTAACTATTTGTGAAGCTTCTATAGCTATTTCACCCAAATGAGGCTATAAAATACAAAATATGTAAAGTATCCTTTCAAATAAATTCATCAAGATCATGTGCTTACTGTTTTTGTGACGTTAACGGATGGATTAACTTTCGTCAAATCCATTAAAGTCGAGCTTTTTTCGAATTTTGTAATATTTTTGTCTACTGTCGCCATCGTGGCAAATCGTCAAGTCGAAGATAAACAGTCGTAGGTCGTGGACATACGTTACACCTGTCAAATTTTGGATGAAATGAAATGAACGTCTGTGAACTTCAAAATGAACATTAAAAACAGAGTTGTTAAAAATAAATTTGCACGTGAATCTCAATGTGGTTCAAAAAAAGAATTGGCGGTTAATTCACTTACTTCTTAATTTTTTTTTTTGTTATTAATGCAAATTAAAATTTAAATAATGTGTAAAAATAGATGAAGAAAATAATACCAAAATACAAAATAGAAACTAGAAGAGTGGAGCCACTTCTCCACTTTTAGAGAGTCCGATAAATGGACTTTGGCGGTACTTCTATTGTACTTCTACTTTATACCACTTTAGTTTACAGAGAGAGCGCCACTGTCGTCGTTGTTGACGTTAATTTTGGCAATCGTTGAGTCCTTGTTTATATAATTTAATATATTTAATAATTATAAAGTATTATATAAACAAGGGTTGAGTATAACTGGGAATAATTTAACACTTATGTCGATGTGCCGGTGTCGGTACACGGTTTAATTGTGGCACTATTTCATTTTATTACACACAGCGAATGTCACATGGATAGTTACACAATTCGATAACTCACGCATTTTTTATAATCAACATAACGTGAGATCGAGAATGATTATGTCGATCCTATACTACTTTCCGCGATGTGCAAATCAATATTTACATCCAAATACTGTTATGAAATAAGTAGGACAGCTTTTTCTAATATTTTCACAATAGATGAGTTATCAGGGTCTGAATTTCTAAGTCTAACTTCACCTCAAACAACAGTTTCCCAATATGGCAGTTTGTTATTGTTTACATTGGACAGCAAGAGAAAAAAGTTTCCACGTAGCTTGGTAGTAAAACCAGAGATAATATAAACCTTAACATCCGGCGACATCTATTGCCGCCAGCCGAAGAAAAATACCTAAATTCTTTTCATTTGTTTTATTCAATATTTAATAATAATTGAAGCCCGATATTAACAATATATCCCGTAAAAATTATATTCACATCCTATTTTTCTTTACTACCAAGCTACGCGGAAACTTTTTTCTCTTGCTACACCTACCTACATTAATTTACTCATCATTCATTTAACCTACATGATTTACTTGTTTTATTTATTTATTTTACGTATTTTATTAATTTTAAATTACCTCTGCAGTTTTAAAGACAATTTATGAACCTTGATAATGACACAGTATAAGTCAAATCAATACGGACATGAGATTTTTTTACATAGGTTTTCGGGAGACACAAAAATTTGACCTTGCGCCATCTTTAAACCAAGTAGATTCAACATATATATACATATTGCAAAGTTGGCATGTGATTATAACCGGTAATTTTGAATAGAACTTGATATTCACATTTTCTCAGAACTCGGTTCTAAAAATAATTTTAATGTCGAATAAACTGCGAAACGATATTCTTGCAAAAACATCTTTGAAATATCTATTGAGCATGTTCTTCTCTTTAAAAAAGTGCCGCATTTCTATTGGTATACAGAGCTCTACACAGACAAACACAGGTAGCACAAAGGTTAAAATAAATGTCAACACAATATGCGAATCAGCTGGTCACGAGTGGACATCTTCTAACCGAGTAGATTTTGAAATAGCCAATTTCACACTGGTAGTGCGATGGCACATGTTATGACCGAACTAATTTGGTTTAAACTGTGATAATGAGGTGCATTGTGCAAAAAGTAAGGTTAGTGGACATTTACATACTTTGTCCCTAATAGCCAAATTTAAATTTCCTGCAAGTATTCGTAGTAACTTCAACGTTGAAACATAAAATTACCCACCATTTTGTACTACATTAATAGTTATTTTAATGCCTTTACGTTGAATTCACTAAAAATTGTGGCGGGAAATTTAAATTTGGCTATTAGGGACGTTTGAAACTTGTGCACTCCCCAGACATTATTGTTGACAAATCATGAAATGAATTAGTCGAATAAAAGGGAACAGTCATTCTATTACACAGAAAAATTAGTCATAACCAGTCATAACTTGTGAACGTTAATTATAAGTTGGTGTGTGTTCGTGTCAGAAATTTGAGAGTCTACAATAAAACCCTTCAACATATTTATTCCCTGAAGAATATTTTATACTATAAAATATATAAATAAAGATTTACTTTCACAAAAAGGAAAGAATGTGAACTCAATTATTGTAAAACATTTGCAAGTATACTTATGTATCACTTAATCAAACATCTTTTTACTAGAATCATATTTTTTTTTACTATAAACTGTTCAGAAATATTTGCAATAAAATCACAATAGAAAACACATAAATTTGTGGATTTTTAAATCTATTTTCCTACTTCCTTTAAAATATAAATTACTCCACACGTTTGAAAAATCCCGACAACAGCTTTACAAGATGGCAGCTAGGCTTAAAGGTCATTCAAAACGGACCACAAAAGAACAAAGGACTGTGTGAACTTGTCTTTACGGCTATCTGGTGGTTGTCTACTCTGGCGGGCATAATCGAATGATTTCGGTGATCAAATTCATCATTCATTCTTAATGGTAAAATAATGTAGGACCTTTTTTTTAGGTCCTCATCATTTCGTTTGGTGACATTATTTCTACTAATTCCTAATATAATGATTTTTTTAGGCTGTTTACATTTCACATCTTCATCAACTACATATTTACCATTATAATCAAATCATCACTTATAATCGAATATCATACCCTAATTGCCAAATTTAAATTTCCCGCAATTATTCATAGTAACTTCAACGTTAAAACATAAAATTACCCACGATTTTGTACTACATTAATACTAATTTTAATGCCTTTACGTTGAATTTACCAAAAATAGTGGCGAGAAATTTTACTTTTGGCTATTAGGGTATATATCCAAAGTCATAATTGAATTATCTAATGATATTTCTTAATAATCGAATGATGCCTTTCCCTTTTCATAATTCGATTATGCTCACTAATTAATTTGTAGCATATCAACAAAGAGATAAGCAAAAAGCGATACTTGTAATTTTTAACGGCTGCGCTGCATGACTGACGTTCTGACGGTTCTGACAGCGCTGTCAATTTACAGAGAAGGCGCCACTGCAATCTTGTTGCAGTCATTATTCTTGATCTTGACCAGTTAGTCCTGACGTTCGTGACGGTCGTTGGAAGTAAACGAGAGTAATTAAACATTATTCTTGGAATAATTGTACCGCGCTTTTAATTCCATTTATTATTATTGTTTTGTTTTTTGCTACTATATTGTGTTTAATAATAACCGTAATAATTTATTTATTCCAGTTGAAATTCCACACAAATTCTTTACGTACGTTTAGCGCAGCAGATCAAGCAAATGATAAATAGCAGCCATTTTGAGTCAAGATTATACCCCCCTCTGACACATGTTCTTTATTATTGGTGTAAATGAAAGAAGATAGATGTGAGGCATCCGCAATACTACAATAAATAATGCACAGCGGCACCACATATACATATAATACATATGAGTCATTTTTTGGAGATAAAACACCAAAGATGCCGATGCAAGTGACGCTCCTTTTAAATTTACTAATCAAAATCATACCATTTAATTTAAAATAAGAAAGTTCATATTAGCACTCTGTATACCGCAAATGGTTTAAAATATTTTTCTTGAGTAGATCATAGCGAACCAAGACTACTCTGTGAGTTTTAAAATCATATTCCTACTAGAAGTTAAAAAAAAAAATTATGAGCCAGTTCTATAGGACACCTGTATAGACCACCACCCAATAATTGCTGGGTGTTTATCGAATTTATGTAGTTATAATCGTGAATTTGAAAATGTTAATAAATGCCACAAACTTATTGGTTTGGTGTTAAATAAAGCAAGAAAGTAGTTATTTAATTATTTTGGAGGTGAGAAAATATATTTATATTGGAAACTTCTAACATGCTTCTAACCAATCCAAGAGCTCAATAGCGCGTTGTTCGTTACCCTCGCGACGATGTGTCAAACATGACAGTAGTTTTAAGGAAACGCCTGTCCGAATGCGGTGGGACAAAGCCGCGCCCCGTATCGCGTTAAGAGGCAACTGCGGTCGTGAAAATATTAAAATAATATCGAAAAGACACGGAATGCACACTGATGGTTGCTCTCATTTAGACCATTTTAAATCCAACGACGGTTTGAAGACATTTAGGATAATCCATGCAATATTTGTAGTATGTTCGACAACAGAAGCCAGAAAGACAAAGGTTAAATAAGTTTTTTCTTCTCAAAAAGTGTAACTCGTGTACATCTTTCGTAAGATGTGTGTCCGAATTTATTATTTCTGATTTAATCGATATCTATTTCAATCTCCGATAATAGTTTACAATAAAACGTTGGCTTTTTTACGAAATAACTAAAATAGTCATCGTATATCCTCCCCTTCCTAGTTGCCATATTGAACTACGTAAATCAGTGACGTTATATGCGTACTTCTTTTAAAACACAAAATGTCTCAAATTAAATTTCATAGTTTTTTTTAATGTCTTTTTTTTACATTTTAAGAATCTCATTTTCTTCAAATTAATTATTTAATATAAAATCGACTGGCTTAAAATATCTGAGCAATCTTGTGATTATTATTGGATTTATTGTTTTATATTTTATTAAACATGGTTGCACTATTGCATAAATTTTCATGTACAGCCAGAACATTTAAATAAAGCGCCTATTTGTAATAAATGTTTTAACGTTCTTCTGTTGTTTTAGGTTGAAAATTATTATTGCCATGTATGCAAAAGAATTGGGCCATTTTTACATGCATGCATGCAGTGTGTCTTCTTTGGTTGTCACAAACATATTAGAGAACATGCAAGAAATTTAAAACATAATTTTGCTATAGATTTGAGCTACGGACAGGTTCATTGTGCGCCATGTGATGATTATATATACGATATGGAAATTGATAGAGTAGCGATGAACAATAAACTTGGGGCAAGTCGGTGTAGGAAAAGGTAATTATGAGTAACAAATGCATTTATAAATTGGTCAGCAAATGTATTTTATCAAACATTTTTGAATTGTACTTAATGCTGCAACACTTGTGTAAAGTGATTTGTTAAATTTATAATTATACCTGTGCAATTGTAGTTTTTGTGGAGTTCCAGTTGATCATAGTATGCTTTAGGATGAGATATAAAAATACTATATAAAAGTGAGTCATAATCGTTCAGAGCAATAATCGCAATAAATAAAATCAGGCCCTAAATATTTTTCGCAACTTTACAATACTATGTACCCCTATAATACACATTTAAGATGTTCCAAATAGAGAAGTCATTGTTTGGAATCTTAATGGCGGTTTGTCCAACGTGACAAGAGGAGTGCCTCAATGGCACACTCTATGTCCAAACTGTGATATTTAGAATCACTGTATATAACACTGGTGTTTCCTATACAACGGCGACTGGCTCCCTTCAGTTCAGCTTTGTGCATCAACCTATGAATTACTCACGTAAAACTCACTTTGTCGTCAGGTTTTTCCGTTCTTCGTAAGCAACTCATAGCTTAATCCACAACACTGAAGTGAGGTGAGCCAGTCGCTAAATAGAAAGCACCTAATATTGTGGTAAAAATGATTCATTACGTTGTTGCTAAATAATAGCCTGTTAGAACATGTTAATTTTGACGTGTTAAATTTGCCAAAATAAAATGGGAAATTTAGCAGAAAACTTATGGATTTACTTGACATTTTCGATACTACCTAATCTGATTTAACTTGATATGAAAAATCAATGCTTTGATATATCGAAAATAGGTAGGTACTTAAATAAATTTTAAATATAAAAGGAAGGAGGTAGTTATTTAATGGATACCTTTATACAGTGTTTATCATTATTCATCGTGCTTTCCCCTCCCCTAAATTTGGAAACAGTCAGTTTTTATGAGAAACAGTTTTAATAGAAGAAGAGATCCACCTAATGGTTATACAGTTCTAGCCCTAGGAAAACATTTGACCTTCAAGTTGTTTTCTAATGGAACATGGTATTTTTAACAAATTCTGAGAAGGGTTCAATTCTGAGTAGAAACTACTAAAACTTATATGGCCTAAAATTAACATTATAAAGGGGATATTCAAGGAAAACTTACAAGAGATAACTTTGCATTTAAAAAACGAGTATAAAATAAAGTATCCTGCCGTGCATCCCACACTTTCATTACATAATTTAATTAATAGGGCACTATAAATGAGCCACCCGGCATACTTCAAAATGTCAAAAATGTAATGTATAGTGCTGGACGATTTGAATAAAAAAAGATTCGGTAACCCTAAACGAACACGCATTCGATTTTATGACTTAATCGAGTTCTTTTTTCTTAAGGAATTCAAAATCGTTTTAAGACTGGAATCGCTTTCACCGATTATAGTAGTAAAGCGAGAAAATCGAATAGGATAATGCATAAGAATGTATATAAGTAGGTATTAGCGGTTTAACTCGAAATATAGAATGAACAAAAGGCCGCATTCTCATAACACATGTTCTCAATGGATTACAATATTTAAAGTTCGAAGGGGATTTTTAGGAAAAAGAAATTATTTTGATGGTAAATTGCATTTGTATGTAAGTAGTATTTTAAAACAACGATTTGAAATATTAGAACGTGTTGATCTAAAAAAGATATTACAAACTTATTTTCATGAAAGTGATATTTTCTAGGCTTCATCACGTTTATTGTATGTTAAGTAACGTTAAAATTTAATAATAAAAAAGAAAAACATTTAGACATTCTAACATTTCTGCCAGCGGAGAGAATTTTTCAAAGACTGGCTAACTTTGCAATGGCAATGGAAAAACACCACTCAGTCTCAAAAAAACTGCATTAAATGGTTTTTTTAAATAACAATTTACATATACAATTCTAAATACAGTTGTTTTTGTGGATTAGTTATATGTGAAATATACTTTACTACTTATGCCGTTTTCAAAAAAAAACTTTGTTTTAAGAATTTCTGATCTTTAAAAACATTTTATGATTATATACTAGTTGCGTCATTAGTAGAGTTGGGCAATTGTCCGGCGGAGCAGATACGTATTGCGACGCGGGCCTCAAATAATGTAATATAAATAAAGCAGATCAATCGTGTATTATTGTAATTTAGTGTGTATTTATAAAACATAAGTTATATTAATAGAGTTGTGCAGATTTTCTTTATTGGAGTACATGAGTTGGAGCGCATGTTCTGAATACGTACCTGCCGCGCCGGAAAATTTGCCCAACTCTAGCTATTAGTTTGTCGGCGGTATTTAGCACGAAAACTATCAAAGATAGAAAACTGAGATTTTCTATACATATATAGTATATCACCGCGTATCATATAAAATTATTTACAAATACACAGGATGTTGCAAATTTCCGCAGCCACCTCCAACTTTTTTATTTGAAATTGATTACTATATTTTTTAGTAGTTATTTTGATAGCCACTTAAAACACGTTTGCAATGATATATGTGCACTTCCAACAATTGTTTTTGGACATATCGCAATTTTTTTACGATTACAGCTTCTGATTTTAAATTATCCTGAAAACGGCTGTAGTGTAGCATGTTATTCTTTTGTTATCAATTGAAGGGCTAACACTGTATATGTTTCGAGGTGACGCAACGTAAAGATATATATACAGGATGTTAAATATGTCGTGGCACATCGAAATGCAAACGCAGTTTTTCAATTTTTTTAAATGGAAGTTATGTTTTTTGATATTGTCAGCAAATTTCCTGTAAATGTTGCTTCATCTGTGAAAAGCACATAATCTAGAAAATGTTCATCTTGACGCCATTGTAAAAGCAACCATTCACAATACACGTCTTTTTTCAAAATCCGTTCGTAGTAAGTCATGATGAATACTTATTTTATAAAGGTGAAATTAGTGCTTTCTTAAAACTCTCTTCATGGTAGTGGTTGTAATTCCATGTTCTTTCGAAATTGTTCTTATGGACACGTGTGGATTTTCTCACAACGGATTCAATGATTGTCACTTCATTATTTTTTGTAGCCATAGTTTTTGTGTAATTCACTGACTCCTACCGTAGAACCTTACCAACAAATTGTCAAAGCTCTTACTATCCGCCGTTCTACGATTAGGATATTCCGCTGCATACATTCTTGATGCTAATAGTGGATTTCTGTTGCAAGTGTTAAGAACAAATACCATGTACCAGATTAAAGTAATACGTAATAACTAATAATCAACAAATAAATAATCCAAATTGCAAGAAACGAGCGGTAATAAAATTATAACAAACACTAAAGCTCGATAATATCAAGGGGAAACTATAGAAAACGACTTTAGGTGAAAATGTTAAGCCGAGATTTGACGTATCCTTAGATTCTTAGTTTTTGTTTGAAAATCATAGCCACGTAGCCATGTTGGGTATCCCACATATTGAATATTGCAAACGTATTTTCCTTAAAATTGCAATATCTTCGAAAATAGTGGAAGCAAATATTATGTTGTTAGTACCATTTCGAAGCCAATTTTACAGGGAATTTGCCGACAATATCGAAAAATATAGGTTCTATTTAGAAAAATTGAAAGAAAAGCGTTTGAATTTTGATAAATGTATTTAACAGCCTGGATCAAATAAGTCTTCATACAATCGATAAGATTTGCAATTTTCACTTTTAACTTAGTTTATGCCATATATATCGAGAAGAAAATGTTGCAGAAGGCATTTAAGAAGTTCATAGGCACATGTTTCACACAAAAGCAACATTTTAATCTACCAATTACGTATAAAAGAAATATATATAATAAAATGATAAAATTCAAACACAAAAAAGTTTCCATACATGTCTAAATAAACACATGGTTTCCCGATTATAATTCGGGGGTTTATATTTTTGAAAAATTTTAGTCCATTTCCAACTTTATAATGTCTAGAAAATAATAATTCACCACTACACGTCTTGAAGCCCTTGGAGGGTGCTGGAACACACCGAGCCACTGAGAAGTGTTGTCCGAATGGTCACCCACCAACAACCGGTACCGCATATTGCTGCTTCACTCGCAAGATTAGCAATAATGCACCCTTCCTTCTCAGCGACACTGTCGGCCTGGAAAATTGTATTTAATTTAAATATTAACATTGGCCGCGTTCAGAGTAGTAACTGTTCGCAAGCGGTTTAGGAACTGTTAACAATTCGTCTCAAAAACACAACGCTACATCAATAAGCGGTCGCCATTTTGTGTAGCGGATACAGTTACTGATATGTACTCTGAACGCGGCCACTACACCGTGCGGTGAGATTTTTATTGTATTAAGATGAAGGTACCACAATCAATTCGAAAATTAATTGTTAGTTTAAGACAACATCAGGGGCAGTCATTAGGAAAAATAGCAAAAACAAACATGTGAAAATAGACCACGTTCGGGTAAGCCCACAAAACTAATGGAGAAAATCCAAAAATAAGTGCGCCTCTTTTGGCAAAAATGTTAGAAGATGAATATGGGCTACAAGTAGTACATTAAACGGTAAAAAATATTATGCGAAACGCGGGTTTTCACGGGAGAGTTCCTAGGAAAAATCGTTTATCAGTAAAAAGAACAAGACGCTTCGAGTTTACATGTAATCTGCACATGTGAGGAACTGATGGTACTCAGGCAGAAATATTTCGGGGGAGATCTATTGGAGCCCTCGAAGGTTTTCAAGTTTCCACTGGGCAATATACTGGATAGAGAACACCAAGCTGCTCGAGTAGAAGTAAGAGACTTAATAGGATGGTACAATGAGCACTTAGCTCAAGTGCCCGGATTTTAGGTGCCCACCCTAACTTAATGAATGAATCAAGTTGCTTCGTTTTGAATTTGCAAAAATGCATGTCAACAAACCTCTGTCATTTTGGGAGTCGGTAGTATTCAATGACGAAATTTAACGTTTTTGGATCAGATGGAAGAGTGATGGTTTACTATAAATTGACTGTATGGAGACTTTTTTGTATTTGAATTGATATCTGTTGATTATAAATGTCTTTTTTTTTTATTTGTAATTAGTAGAATAAAATGTTGCCTTTGTACAAATCATGTACCTGTGGACTTCCCAAATACCTTCTGCAATATTTCTTTCTCGATAGATATGACATTAACTAATTTAAAAGCGTAAATTGAAAGTCTTATCGAGTGTATGGAGACTTTTTTGATCCAGTGTATATATTTTTACGTTGCATCAGCTCGAAACATATAAAGTGTTCGGCTCTCAATTGATAAAAAAGAATAACGGACGACACTACATCCGTTTTTAGGATGAAACTTAAAATCTCAGAAGCTGTAATCGTAAAAAAAATGACAAAATTTGCGAAATATCCAAAACTAATTGTCGGATGTGCATATACCCATACATCATTGCAAAGGTGTTTTATACTACTAAAAAAATATAGCAATCCATTTAAAATAAAAAAGTTGAAGGTGGCTACGGAAATTTGCAACACCCTCTATATTTGTAAATAATTTTATAAAATGCGCAATAATATACTGAATATCTACATAAAATCAAATTTTCCTAACTTTAATAGTTTTCGCGCTAAATTCCACCGACACACTAATGGCGCATCCAGTATATAAATATGTAAATAGATCGTGAGTAACATATTTCTAATATTTTTCGTCTAATTACAATAAAATAAATATTGAAAACAACACCACATAAATACTAATAAATACAATTTACCTCTAGGATAAATTCATATTCTTTTCTTTTAAAAAATCCACTTAAAACTTATATTTATTAATAGTATCTATGTTTATTGTTTATATTGTAATCCATAGCGAGCACTTATTACAAGAATGAATAACGGGGCTTGGTTCAATGTAAGGTAAAGTCAGGTAAGTGTGTAACCGGGGCAAGTGTGTAGTTTGTTTATATTTATTTTTAAAATTGAAATACGGACGTCCTCTTGTTATAATACTAATGTACTAAACTTCATACAAGTTTTACAAACAAAAGTTCGCATCTCCTAACCTGTAATAACTTGAATATCTTGTGAATATATCATACCTTATTAAGCAGGCATCGGTTTAGTATTACACTCTTGGCCGAACTAAAGGATAGTGCTATTAATATATAAAATGCGGAACGATTACACACTTGCCCTATTTTGCTGGGTAAGTGTGTAGTATTGACAGTGTTTAAAATTTCTTTTTTTTTCTAGTAAACCGTTGATAATTATAAAATGTGTATCTATTGAAGGCTTTCAACTGAGCATACATTACGTACTTCTATGTGTAAAATTTATCAAAATGTCTTATTATGTGAGCAGTGTTACATTTTCTTCGCACTATGCAATTTTTACTACACACTTACCTGACCTTACCTTATACTTCGAGTTAGACCGCAAATTGTTACTTATGCACGTTCCGTATTTTCCGATTCGATCTTCTTATTGCTTTACGATTTTAATTGAAAAGAGCATTTCGATTCTTCAATTTTGAATTCATTAAGAAAAAAGAACTCAATTTACCCTTAAAAATCGATTGCGTATTCGTTTAGCGTCACCGAATTCTTTTTTATTCGAATCGCCCACTACCAAATTGAAGTATTAATGAATTACTCTTCGCAAGTTGCACAGTAAGATCCTTTGTTTAATAGAAATAAAATATTGATATTTTGCGTATATTTTTGCTGTTTGTAATAAAATATAATTACATTTTTTCGGTTTTAAGTGAAAATGTTCAATGTCATATATATGTTGAATATACTACGATAACTACCGTGAGGTAGAGGTATATACGTAGAGAGAATTAAAAAAAATAAACGAACTAACTAAAGCTATTCCTTGTTTATGGCATAAACATATTCACTTATGATCTCGTGCTTATGTGGTTGTAATAATAATTATAAGAAGATTCATCATTTTTATAGATTATTTAATTGGACGTCATGGGAAGTAACAAGTGAAGATAAAGATATATTGAAGTATAATCCTAAACGGATATGTATTACAGCAGAATCAACAATAGGACTTAGAGGACTTTTAAATTTAGGTTCAACATGTTTTATGAATTGTATAGTTCAAGCACTGATGCATACTCCTCTGCTCAGAGATTATTTTTTAAGCGAGAGACATAAATGCAAAGGAAATCCAGGGACTTGTTTAATGTGCGAAGTTTCTAAACTATTTCAGGTAATTTTTTTTACGTTGCCCTATACTTTATTAAAAGATAGGTATATTACTTGAATCATCCAACTGGTGCATTAACAATTATCTGGCATACGCAATATAAGTACGTAATATTTTTATTATTAGTCAATCAAACGACTTTTGACAATAATTTGTGAAATTTCATTCACACAAATTGGTGATCAGATTTTTCGACGTTCGTATCCAGAATGATATTCTCTTACATCAGTTCGGCTGTTCAAGTATTGCAAAATTGCTTAAGCTTGCAATTTTAGGATTGAATCGGTCGTTAAGAAGAGAAAGTCGATATGTCCATGAACCATCACATTAAGAGTAGTGTCTGAGTCTGGAGATAATTTTTTCTTTTCCTGTTCTACTATTTTTGGACAATGAACACTGCATCTTCTCAACGACTCAGTTTTGATGTTTAATTTAATTTTAATAATATGTCTTGCCATGAATGTCCCGATTAAAACCAAATTGTAGTAAGAAAATATTCCCGCATTGCTTCATGAAAACGATTCGCAAATAGTTTTTATGAAAGCAAAAAATAAATACAGTATTGAGAATACAGATACTTAGTTTATTTTTTGTGTTTTGGGTGTGATACCTGTGGATTTTATATGTTCATAGATATCAGTTGTCTGTTTCTTATTATTATTCTCTCTAGAACCAATACCAATTTATAGCTAAATAGTTTCAGAGGGAAGGTTAGAGAGAGTTTTATTACTAATATAATTTTATTTGTAGTTAGGCCCTCATAAAAGTTAAATATTTCGCAAAAGGGCTTTTATTTTGCGCCCAGTAGTCACAACAAAGCGATTATCATTTAGCACGGTTACCGATCATAAACGGTTTTAAATGTTATTTGACTGATATTGACAACGATGTTCAATCAAATCCTCTTTTTTTGAAATAATAAGTGCTGCTGACCATTTTGCTTGGGTGCTTAGAATTGAAGACAATACAATATACCTAATGATTTTGAGAATGCTTATCTTCTTCGGATTTAGAAGAAGTTCCAGAAAAACCATCTGATTGAATGTTAAAAATGTTTAAACCAACTAAGCAAAGAGCCTAGCAACTATGGAAAGAACCTTTTCTTATTATTTACTTACTCGTTTCAATGATTCAACAACAAAGGAAACTGTAATCTGACAATGCCGACAATTTGCCACAATTTATGTTAGGTCACATATAGCTGAACACGGTTATAAATCCCTACTTTTCTCTAAAAATAATTTAACACGTATATAGTGGTAATGTAAGGACTACATTACTGAAACCTAAGTAGTAATGTAAGGACTACATTACTACTTAGGTTTCGAATTGTTTAAAATCTACAAAAGGTATTTTATCCGCACTTACAGTTTGGTTTGTACGCTTTATTAAGTAAAATTAAAACTCCAAAACCCTTTCATTTACAATCACTCGCATAGGTTTAGATATCTTCCAATAAGTTACAAATGACTTATGCTGTTTATAATTTTAAACGACAGCGTTATCTATTGATCCTCGTCTTCTAAAGCCCCCTCTTAATCAATCTCATAAAACAATACACAAAAATGTAAACATACTAATCGAAGCATGTAGGTAAAAAGTTTCATCGGTGGTAACGAAATAAGAAAATATTAATTTTTAGAGTGTAATTACATTTTCACTCACTATTTTGTTCTAGTAACGTTCTTTTTTTTCATCGGTGATGAAGTATTATTTACCTCTCAAA
Source organism: Protaetia brevitarsis (assembly GCA_004143645.1). NCBI lineage: Eukaryota > Metazoa > Arthropoda > Insecta > Coleoptera > Scarabaeidae > Protaetia > Protaetia brevitarsis. Next base: position 1,403,185 of record RXPK01000029.1, on the reverse strand, counting down.
TAAATATTTTATATAAAAATAAAAAAAAACTTTTTTGATTTTTTCGTTTAACCAAACTTCTTAGAGTATTTTTCTTTTGCAGCGACAATGGAAGACTGTATTTGTTAAAGCTGGAATACTTGTGGCACACTTATATACGTCAAGTGTGGACGATTATTTGCAACAAATAAACTCCATCATTATGTCCAAATTAGGCCAATCAGTTTAAAAACTTTGCGTAATTCTATAACTTCTTGCCATTACCATTTTTTCTAAGTAATATATTGGCGTACTGTGAACACAAATAGTATTTTACCTGAACCGAAATTGACAAACAATGGATTATATCAAAGTAGGCTGATAAATCTGAAAATTTTGCATACCGTCATAATTTTTCATTTTGAACAACATTTCTTAGTAGCATTTTGGCATACTTCCAACGGAAAATGTGCTTACCCTGATACAAAAACAGTTTTGTTGCAGCTGTAAAGGCGTCCATTTCGTCCATTATAGCTCCATCCGTGGATACACTATATATTTATTATTTTATATTTTATAAATTGCGAAATGCGTTTGCTTTTGAGGTCCATCAGACAGTCAGCGAGTGGAATTGAAACAAAGCTGATTTCTATCCAATGTAGGAATCGAAGGAATGATAACGTTTGTCATGTATTCCGGCTTCAAGTGCAAATATAGTTTTTAGATAGGCACAAATAAGTTTTTTTTTTTTCGAAAACCGTGTAAGGGAAATATAGAATTTAGATTTGTATAGAGTAATATATAAAATAATACAATTATATGTTTAATAGAAGTGTATTTTTATGATTCAGTGTTTTTAGGAATTTTACAAAGGTGCTAGAGTGCCTCTAGCCTTACACGAGTTACTACACTTAATTTGGACACACGCGAAGCACCTGGCTGGTTACGAACAACAAGACGCCCACGAATTTTTTATGGCAACGTTAAATGTTTTGCACGACCATTGCAAGAATGAAATAAGTTCATTAGAAAACAAGACGGTTCATATCAACAGTGAAAATGTAAAATGCACGTGTATAATCGATCAAATATTCACTGGCGGCCTGCAGAGCGATGTGGTCTGCCAGAATTGCAAGTAAGTTACATTTAATTGTTTTAAATACCGTTTTGCTTCACGAAGGATTATCGTTTTCAAGTGGTGTTTCAACAACAATTGATCCAATATGGGATTTTTCGTTAGATTTAGGCCCAGTGACCTTCGGCGGGCGACCGCCATCCTCACTAATAGACTGCCTCGAAAGATTTACGCGCGCCGAAGACCTAGGTTTGGACGCTAAAATAATGTGCTCAAATTGTAAGTCTTGCCAAGTTTCCACTAAACAGCTCACGATGAAAACTCTTCCAATTGTCGTCACTTTCCATTTGAAGCGCTTTACACATTCCAAGGAGGTAAGTTAGTTTCTTTTTTGCTGTGAATGAATGTAGAAAACCTCCACCACCATCCTGATAAAGTGATAGGTAATGCATTCTAACAGATAACCACACAAATTTGTGTATTCACATTCTGACAGATAAAAACCTGTCGGTAAACTGCTTGTTAGACAGATTATCTTCTCAGTAAATTTATATCTACTGGAAATTATAACCTCACTTTATTATCTGCGATTATACAGGCTATCTCAGTTAGTGTGCTCACCATTGAGATCTTTTAGACTGTAAGAGATAGAGGATTGGTGAAAATATGCATAACTTCGAGCATTGTTTATATACATACTAGTAGAGTAAGTTAGACAACCTTATGGACAAAATAGTTAACGGATTTTCGAACATTTTGGACAACAGCGGTAGATAGCGACACTCCGTTGATGTCCATCTCGATTTAAATATAAGCTTTATAGTTAGACTACTACATGCAAGATGGCCCTCTTACGTGTCCGCAAAATATTATTTAATTGCAATAGTTACCCAAAGGTTACCTCGTAATTTTTCAACTAACCAAGAATATTATGTAAAAATAAATGGCAATTTATACTCCCAAACCAAATATCTATTCATTATAATAAAAAAACGAATTTCTATTATTATGTAATAGTAAACATAAGTAAATCAAGTGAAAAATGTTTTGTAAATATAAGAAAAAACTATATACATAGAGTATACATTAAATTAGAACTAAGAAAAAGTCAAAAAGTAAAGTGGTACATACATGCAAAAAAATAACGATTATATATTATCAAACTAAATATTTATTCTTCTTAATAAAAAAAACATTTTCTGATTATTATATAATCATAAACACAAGTAAATTAAGTTAACAAAATAACTTATTAATTTAAAAACTAAGAAAACTAAAAATTGAGATGTATTCACTCATTCATTCATTAAAATTAGGGTGGGCACTTAATGTCCGGGCACTTGAGCTAGGTGCTCATTGTACCATCTCTATTAATTCTCTTATTTCCACTCGAGCAGCTTGGTGTTCTCTATAAAGCCCAGTGTCTTGCCCCAGTTGAGAACCTTCGAGGGCTCCAATAGATCTCTCGAGCAATATTTTATTTTTCCGACAATGCATTACGTTGACTAACTAGATATATTTAAATAATGCTACTTTTGTCAGCAAAATTTGAACAATTGAACGCTACGTGCGTTATGGGAGGAAAACTAAAAATCGACAATTTACATTTTGACATCTAGCTCATTTACTGTAAGAGGTACTAAAATAATATTTTGACATTTTGAAAGCACATTTTTACATAGAATGCAAATACTTTATTATTTTAAATAAAAACCGTAGGTGGTTTTGATTGTATCAGAAAGAGTATAATATATAAATTTTACCGATCTATAAATTTGTAGGGTTTATTTACAGAAATGACGAAGTTATAAGAACAATTCATATATGTATTTTTTTTGTTTTACACCTATTTATTCCTACATAGAAAAATTACTAAAACGAAATTAACACAATTTATGTATAACTATTTACTATTAGTAAGGTATTTTGCTAGTACAAATTAAATCAAATGCTCAAAAAGTTGTCCATTGTTATTGATACATAATTGAGCTGTTTTTATTATTGATTTAATAACTATTTCTAAAATACGTCCATTTATTTGGTGAAATTCCCTTAAATTACTAGCTTGTAATTTTTACACACTATTGAATTGTGTTTTTATACACTTTATTATAGAATTCCAGATGTCCCAGTGGTGAGCACACTAACTGGGCCAACCTGTATGTTCTCGTATATGAAATAGTAATATTTTGAACGAATTCAGAATTTATTGAATATTTTGAAGATGCTTTCATCATTTCCTCCCGAAAATAATAATCATTTTGAACCACGTAATAGAAAAAAAATCGTAGATAATGAGATTTCAATCAACTGAATGATATTTAATTTAAAAGATTTCTTCTAAGTAAATACATATATGAGAAATAGTTCAAGTCTTTAAAGATCATAAAAGCTGGAACAAATATGCAATACGTTATATATATATAAAAAAATATATATAAAATATATTTTTTTTTAGAGGTAATCCTATTATTATTATATTATATTATATTTTATATTATAACTGGACACTGATAAAATGCAGAAGTCAACGGATTGTTTAATATTCAAAAAGGTTACTGGAGTAATTTTTAGCAATGTATTTCCAGAGGGAAATGATGGCTTGTTAGAGATCAAAAGAAATTTCTACCAAACATCTTAGTATTTCATTTTCTTTTATTGAAGGCGGTAATACCATAAGAGCTTGTGTTTATCTGGACAAACTTTTGTTTTAAACGAAAGCTTTTTTGCTTGGTAACTGAGGAAAACAAATAACATGGTAAAACTGCGACACTGAAAGTGGAGTTTTTGTTATTCACAAACAAACCTACTAGTAGTTTATCCAATGCGACACCAACAAAACCTGTATTAAAAAGCAATGTTTTTGATAGGTGAATTATTATCATTATTAGTTATTTGAAGATTATTTAAGATTGAATATTTAAACAAATAACACTTGATATATTGCACATGAGAATACTACGTTATGTTCAGTTCACATTCAAATATGTGTTTGCTTACCTGCTTACGCCTTTTACTTTAACTTTTTACAATAATAATCGTTTAAAAACATTAGATTGTGGTTTGTTTGTTTCGTCTTTGATAAAATTTGATTAATTTTTTTTTATCAGAATGTCAATAAACTGGCCTTAAATGGAATACTTTACTTTGTTAAAGAAGATCCATTGTCAATTTTGTGTTTATTAAATTCGAGTATATTTTTATGTCAAAATAAATGTAAAAACTGTGGCAGTCACTACTTGCTGCAGATAAGAGAGTGTAAGTTTGTTTAATACATAATGTCTAATATGTAATAAAAATAAAATGTAATAAGGTAAAGTCAGGTAAGTGTGTAGTAAAAATTGCATAGTGTGAAGAAAATGTAACACTGTTCACATAATAAGACATTTTGATAAATTTTACACATAGAAGTACGTAATATATGCTCAGTTGAAAGCCTTCAATAGATACACCTTTTATAATTATCAACGGTTTACTAGAAAAAAAAAGAATTTTTAAACACTGTCAATACTACACACTTACCCAGCAAAATGGGGCAAGTGTGTAATCGTTCCGCATTTTATATATTAATAGCATTATCCATTACTTCGGCCAAAAGTGTAATACTAAACTGATGCCTGTTTAATAAGGTATGATATATTCACAAGATATTCAAGTTATTACACGTTAGGAGATGCGAACTTTTGTTTGTAAAACTAGTATGAAGTTTAGTACATTAGTATTATAACAAAAGGACGTCCGTATTTCAATTTTAAAAATAAATATAGCCAAACTACACACTTGCCCCGGTTACACACTTACTTACCTGACTTTACCTTAGTTGGAACAGTGAAGCGGACAACTGTCGGCGTGCTAACTATTATATCCGTCGATATCTTAGACATTTTTCGAAATTTAAGTATTGTCGCTATTGAAACCAACTTAGTTCTCAAACTTGTAAAAATTATTTTTATGTTTTCTCTGATGCTTCAATGTTTGCAAAAATAGCGCGTAATATCAATACTTAGATATTACGAATGTACACAGACATGTCGCAAATATTCTATAAAATCATGTGCCGTACAAATGATGCACACGCATTTCCGTTTTATAAATATATTTTTAATGGTTTGTTTGTCAGTAATAAATCAATCAATACTGATCATAAACAAATCTAAGCCATAAACAATCCCTGTATGGGCTCAAGATATATTGAAATTAATATTTTCGTGGAACTGTGACGTGAAGGTATCGCAAACATTTTTTTAACTAATAAGATTGTCACGGGGTACCATTTTTTTAGAACTGTAATGAGGGGAAGAAAGGGAGCTCTATTTTTTTTTATTTGGTGGGCTCACTGTCAGAGGAATTGTGTGTGTGTATGTTGCGAAGATGATTTCTTTTTCTAGGTTCCAAAATTATTTTATTTAAAATTGCATTTTTTTTTCTTCTACTACTCCTATCACTAACCGAAGAAATTAGTTTTTACAATGTTTTAAATAGTGACCGAGCTATTTAAAATATTTCAGAAATATGCATAATGATAGAAGCGCAAATGAAAAATAAAATCGTTTGGGGGCACTGAACTGTATAAAGAACTGGAACCGCTACAAAATGATATTTGACTGAAGCAGATTTGAAGTTAAGCAACCGTCAAATATACATAAGTTTCTATGTGCCAGATAGTGATAGATATCCCACCATCTCATATATAATTTTCAACTGCCTTAAACGTGATGACGATGGTGACAGATATTTCACAATCTCTCTATTCTTCTCGGTTTCAATGCCAAAACTACAATTACTGCATACATAGCGATGCGTAATTCAGAATTGTTCGCAAATAATTTTTAATTCATATTTTAGTGTACTGTAGTTTCGGTTGCATAAACAATCGAAAATTTTTGGAGCCTAGATTCGCATTTAATTTGTTAAAGATGGCACATAGGTCGGAACCAGAGTTCATTGTTTAGCAGTTAACTGCTATATATACGTCAACACCGCTTACTTTTAACTACCCTTTCATATGTCACAACTTCTGAATAGATTGTTGTTTGTTTGTTGACCTTCGGCGGTATTTTTCAATGGCTTATCCAGCAATACCCTTTGAAGATATGGTCAGCGCATTGCAGGTTGGTAGAGACTGCTTAACTGTGTGAATAATCTGCTAATTATGCTCTTCTAAAGTCTGTGTTTTTATAACGGTGGGCAAGTCACAGTAACAGTTAGTATAAAACTGAACACATGGGCTAAAGCAGAAAACTATTATCGAAAGCTTAACATTTCGACATGATACTGTGAAAATCATCACAATAATTTCTTACAGAATAAGGCCCTAGGGATATACATATATACTGTGGTATTTCACTTACCCCGGTAAAGATATGGGGTAATCAATAGCGTAAAAATCAGTTACTCGCGAAAATGCAATATTAACGTTATTTGCAGTTTATAGTATTTTGTTCTATATTCTCTACTAATAATGTAAGTTAGAAAACGGTAGAGAAAAGTCACCGAAATTAAACAAGCATCAAATGCAACACTAATTGAAAACTCGGAAAATAAAACCAAAGCAGTGTGGAATGTTACAAACAAAGAACTTAATTTCACAAGGCACAGTCAGCTAATATTAGGCGTTTACGAAAATTGGATTATAAGGTATCTACCGACTTTCTATCCTGTTCTAGCACATTGTAAATGCTATGATTTCCTTTCACTTTCGGTACATCGGTATATATCCGATCCAATTTTCGTAAACCCTTGTAGCTTCATTAACAGTCGGTAGATATAATGGGTAATTTCCACAAATAGGGGAAGTAACATCTAATTACATACAAAGTACACACCCACAAAGTACACAGTCCCAAAAATTGCCGACTTGCTAAATACCTAGAAAATGAACAATATTTCATAATAAGTCAACATGGTTACAGAAAGGGACGCGTTGAACGTTGAAGATATTTATGAAGGTTTTGATACCGGTGAATGAGCGGAATTGAGCATGCCGGGCATAAGTAAAACCTTCGATTCGATTAATCAGGATATTCTGCTTGAAAAACTAGAACATTACGAAATAATATCCCTAATTAGCTAAGATCTCACTTGACCTATCGAAAACAATTAATTGACTTTCACGATATACGACCTCTGCGTGAAAAAATAAGGTGCGGTGTTCCTCAAGACTCCATTCGGGTCCCCTGTTTTTCATCCTTTACATTAATGACCTGCCAGTGAATGTGCGAGGAACTCAATTTTGTATATAAGCTAACGATACTTCGCTCGCAGTCCGTGAGACGAACCAAGAACTTTTCCATAAAAAATCTGGAAAAGCAATTACGGATACTGAACAGTGGTTTGCAGCAAATAAACTAAGAGTTAACATCAATAAAACCTACACGCCAGCCCTTAACAGCAATGTCTTTGGGAGTTGTGGATGAGAAGACGAGGTGGAGCCTGGCAAAAACTGTCTTCGGCTCTATATGCTATTACGAGGCTGAAACATATAGCAACGCATGGGGCAGCAAAGGTGGCATATTTCGCAAATTTCCATTCACTTATGTGCTATAGTATCATGCTTTGAGGCACATCGATTGAGGCGCACAGGATTTTTCTATGGCAGGAAAGGGGATCAGGCTTTATTGTGAGTTGGAATATTGAGATACCTCGCACTTTTATTAGGAGAGATTACATTCTTCTCCATCGGCGTACATCTTGGCAGATACGTTATTTTTACACGGAATGGAACAATCCGCAATCATTCTACTTGAGCTCGCAACGATATTTGAAACTCATTTCACCGACTGACTTGTTCTCAGACGCCTATCGACTAGCTAAGCTGTACAATGCCTTTCATACTTAAAGTAAACGCCGATACTGTTGGACAAGGAATTATACAAAATAGGGGCTTTCCAACTAATTAACATATATATTACTTTCATTTTTTTATTTGATTCTTCCCGATATTTTGAGTTCAAAATTGTAGAACCTGTTAACGTTTCGAAATACATTTATAATATCTTTTTCAGAAAACACTTTTTTTTTATATATATAATGCTTAATATAAATTTTCTTAATATAATTATAAATTGCCGGCAGTACGGCTGAGAAGGAAGGGTGCATCATTGGCAATCTTGCAGAGTCAAGCAGGAATATGCGGTAACCGGTAGTTGGGTCACTATTCGGACACAACACTTCTCAGTGGCTCGGTGTGTTCCGGCACCCTAAGCCAAGAAGAGGGCCTTCAAGGCCTGTAGTGTTGATGAGGTATTATTAAAATATAAATTTAAAAAAAATGACATTTTACAATGTTAGAAATTATACAAAAATTTTAATTTATAATTATTATATTATGAAAATTTATATTAAATTAGAAAGGGTTGTTGGAACTCTTTTCGTTTTCCATATTTATGCTTTGTTTGTTAACATTGAGGTTATATAATGATAAAATTTATTAATCAGTAATAATAATAGTTTAGTGTGGACCTAATAACAAATTTTTGGGAAACGCTAAAACAAATATTTGTTACGCCACTTTTCAAACAGAAGTTGTGAATGTTTTAATTTCATATTAAATACAACAAATTGATTGTAATTTAAAAATTATGGGGATTTTGTATTTTCAAAATAAGTATATACAAAAAGCCAAACATCGCTCCATTTATTTAGCAACTACTAATTGTAATAATGCCAGAAGGAGAAATAGACTCTGATTGCATAGAATTCATTGTTGTTTTTATGTTTTTCTGCCTGAATAGATTTGTTTAAAAGTTCATTACGTTCATTTATTACATTCATCTCCAGCACTTTCTTCTGATATATCTTAAAATAATAATTCTATCGCCTATAATTTCTACGCTGAAAAATTGTTTGCGCTTTACTGCCGTTGTGTTGAGAGCGTTTACTGTAAATTGTGTTGCCGATGTATTAGATAACTGTTTACATAGGTTTCTCCTTAACTGTACTTACTAGGCAGTTTATAATTTGCGATGTTTATTAAGAAAAGAGCTTTTATTTCATAAACAAAATTGACGCTTGAAAGTTAAAAAGGTACTTAAAGGAAGTTATGTTTTATAAAAACGTGACAGACAACTGGCCTTTGAACTAGTTTGAACTCCCGATATGCAGTTAGCCTAATATCCACATTGAGAGACTGAGCAAACTTGAAATATAGTTGGTACAATACATTTCTCTTATTGAACCGAAATCTCATACTGTGAGCGAAGTTCACGCCACGAACTTTGTTGATAGAGCAGGCTCTAAAATATGAATGGTTTTTCATTTTCAGATAGAGAAAAAGATCTCAACGCTAATATCGTTCCCAGAAATGCTGGATATGACTCCTTTTATGAGCAGACCTAGGATAAACGACCCAATTCCTTCGGATAACCGATATTCCCTCTTTGCGGTTATAAATCATTTAGGTAATTCTATAAACGCCGGCCACTATACAGCTTACGTCAGACAGCAGAGGGATTACTGGTACAAATGTGATGACGATGTAATTACAAGAGCGAATTTAAAAGAAGTACTAGCTTCGGAAGGGTAATTATTATTTTTTTTAATTAGACATTATTTAATCTAAATGCGTAGCAGTAGTAGTATCTATGCTTCCCGAATTAATTCCTATCGCTTTTTCTGGAAGCGTAGTAGTGAGTAACACACAGAGTGCGTCTCTGTTCGGTTATTGACAAGATCGTTCAGTATTTTAGTTCAAGTTGAGGTCAGTTAAGGCACCAGACGCTAGTTGTTAAAGCAGTAATCTACCTCACCACTCTCATCGTTCTACGCCGATTTATGTTGCAAAATTGCAAAATTTACGTGCTTTTTCCGTTCTCGAAATATTAACAATTAAAATCGGGCAAGCCAACGTTTGAATTTTCGAAATGAAGTATATATGTCATCGTTGTGTACTCATTTTATACTGATTTGTGTTATAAAAAAATCCTTTTGTGTTGCCACTTTTTAACAGAACGGGTTTCTGAAATGTATAAGTAATAATCTGAAGAATGAACGAATTCGAGCGATTCTTCAGATTTCAAAATTATTTTACCCGCTGCGTTCCTTGTAATAATAGCCCAATTATTTTATCAATAATTTAGTTAGTTTTGAAGTGTAGTTTGTTTATTCTTCATTGTTTGTGTGTTATAAGTTTTATACAATTATATTTATTCTACAATTTTGTATTTTTTTTTTGACTGATCTCATTTAGTAATTCTTTGACTGAGGATATCCATATACGGACGAAACTGGTAGCTTTCATTAAAGAATTTTGTGAGAAAGTGAACCAGTGAAGTTTATATGAATATTTACGGATGAAGTTATATTTATCTATCATTTATGTTTAAACAGCAAGAACATCGCTCGGATTAATAATTACGAACAATATAAGGGTGAACGAGTTATTAGTGATTTGTTTAAAATGTGTTACTTTATAAATAACAAATAATAATAATAAACTTATTTTAAGGTTTCAATTACCGTGGTCGTTTTCTAATTCCCTTATATGTGTAGCAAGGTTTTTTTTTTTATCTAAGATCAAATGTAAAAATGTAATTTTATGATATATTAAAAGAAGGGCTTGAGCGAGCAACATATTCAAGCTCCGATAATTATCACTATCAAACATACCTAAGAAGTAAGCAAAGGGCATGTACCAGCAAAAGTTATTTTTATGAACCGTTGAATGAGTTCCGTAACTGCCTGAACGCAGTCAATCACTTGAGATTGGTTTATTATTAGTTTATATTTATTAAACTCAACAAATATACATTTTAAATTACATCCAAGGAATTGTAATGTACATATTTTACGTACACTCAGAAATATATGTTTTTTTATTTTTCAGATATCTTTTATTTTACCATAAACATATTCTGGGATACAAAAGAAAGGGGTCGTAACGAGAGCGAAAGGATGAATTATGTTCCAGTAATTAACATACAATAGATAATGATAGGAGCATTTAACATTATTCTTTAGTGCTCATTTGAGGATTACAAAGATCAGATTTAATTGTGTGTATTGACTAAGGTATTGTAACTATATTAACAGTTATTATTTTTATAAAAACTGAAACACAGACAGAGACGCTTATGCAATTATAAAAAAAATGTTCTTTATTCTCAAAAATTATTTTATACAATTGTATCTTGTGATGCTATATTTTCTTATTTAATGATAATAAATCAACTGCAGAACTCTCAAATGTGTTTTATTAATTCATAGTTTCAAACATTAACTCTACTAAAAAATGATGTCTTTGATCTCGTATGAAGGAAGGATGAAAATTTTGTGCTAGTATCACTTCAACATTCACGCGGAAATTGATCCAAGTTTTTTTTTATGGAGGAGAGTGCGAGTACAATTCATTGTTGAAGGCAAGTATATACCACAAAAAAAAAAAAAAAAATTCGAGACCGTGTAATTGAAAATGAGAAATTCCCGATTTTCTTAAAGTATTGCCCTACACCCTACAGTAATCCCTCCATTTACGCGAATTCATTTTAACGCGGTTGAAAAATTTTGAATTTTGAATGTTCTACTGGACATCAGATGGCGGTTTGTTTCTGATTTCGCTAAAAGTGCTACATTAGGTAAAATTAAAAAAAAGAAAACAAGGCATAAACTGAACTTAGAACAAACTTGTTAGGCGTAGTAAAAGTTAGGTATGTATTACATATGTATTTAAACATTCAGGTTTCTATCACACATGCTTTTCATAGTTCCATTTGCGCGATTTCTATTTACGCGGTATTTTGATGGAACCAATTACCCGCGTAAATGGAGGAATTACTGTATATTAAGACAAAGTACAACCATAATTACAAAATTCGAATCTGCTTCTGTAGAACACAAAGTTCTAAAGAAAATGTCGGGCTTTTACACAAAATCCATACGATGAACTGTGTGCATATGTAATCAAATCAAACCATTGTGATGTAAGTGCTTTGCGAAACACAGCTGATTAGGCTTGGCTCGCGTTTGAGTTTTATTTTTATGAGATAGAGATTGTAATAAACGTCAGTTTAGATCTATTGAATATCATTAAGCACCCAATAAGGTGACCCAAAGTTGGATTTTATAATATTATGTAAATATATAATATTGTTAATATCGCGAAAGTTTCACTTACTTGATTGTACAGCCGTACAATTTTAAGTTTAAATAGAAATGTAAAAGTGAAATCTACAGGTGCATTGCTTTTGCAAAGGGTACGATTGTAATCACGTGGTAAATTAGTTATTGTGCTAGGAATGGCGCACTGTATGCATTTAGAAAGCTACATTATCGATGTGGCGTTGATTTGTAAATAACTTATAACGCCTCATCCACCTACGTTCAAACTGCGTTGAGCCAAACCAAGAACAACAAGATCTAATGTGGTTGAGGAATTTCGATGTGTTTCTTATCATAAACGGTCTGAAGGATATGGCTAGACTAACATGCAAATATTTTAAAGCCTCAATTTTTTTTAAATAACATGTGGACAAAGCTTAATGCAGTGCGTGATGATGGTTGGAGTGGGCGTGTCTGCCGTCAGCCGTCCATGTTTTACGTTGAAGATTTTGTTGTTAAGGTTATCTATGGTTGTTATAGTCCAAGTCCAGTGATTATATACAAGAAGATAAACCAAGTCCATATAAAAGCAAATTAATTTTAAAAGTCATCGATAGATGTCGCTTGGATGTCCAAATCGTTCAAATTAAGATTGGAGCTAAACCAGAAATTATTGTGATGTATTCAGTATGACAGCGCAATCTACTCAAAAATAGTTGTACCAAGCAAATCACTTGTAGACATCAATAGGACATCTTGTTTTGTTTTTTTTTTTGTGTAAATAAAACGTAATATGAATATCAACGAGTACAACATTTAAAATCGAAAAAAGCAAAGGCTGTCTTTCCGATATTATTTACGGTGAGATAATAATTCCACGAGTATATTTTCTTATCGGCATTCCTTTCAATGACAGATGTGCGAGATTTCACAAATGCGATTAATTAAAAGGAGGTCTACGTTATAAGCATTATAAGTAAACACAGGGAAAGCATTAAGTTTGTAAAATAAAAAGAAACATCAAAGCACATCGATATACATAAATTGTTGACGTTTAATAATTTTGTTTCCTTTTTGTTAGCATATGTGTAGAGCCGTTGTACACGTACGAGAATTTTTACATAAGTCATACAAAAAATTACCTCGAAATTTTGGTGAGAATTTTCGTAAGAATTTTTGTCGCGATACTTTCAGATCGTTTTATACACAGGAATAAATTTTAACCGGAATTTTTACGATATTTGTTGTTATAAGCAGGGCATTTGTTAAATTAAATTGTTATTTGATTATGGTTATCATAGAAATCCTAAATAAATAGCAGTTAACCAATAAACCAGCAAATATGGATCTTAAATTGTTTAGATTAGGTTACAACTTACAAGTGCAAAGGAAGAAACCTTATTCCTGCGTAAAACGACCTGAAAGTGTCGCGACAAAAATTCTTACGAAAATTCTCACCAAAATTTTCGAGATAATTTTTGGTATGATTTATGTTAAAATTCTCGTACTTGTAAAACGGCTCTTAGGAGAATTCTCACCAAAATTTTCGAGGTAATTTTTGGTATGATTTACGTAAAAAATCTCGTACGTGTAAAACGGCTCTAAGTTAACTTAGTCTCCCTAATAGCCAAATTGAAATTTCCCGCCACAATTTTTAATGAATTCAACGTAAAGGCTTTAAAATAACTATTAATGTAATACAAAATGGTGGGGAATTTTATGTATCAACGTTGGAGTTACTAAGAATAATTGCGGGAAATTTAAATTTGGCTATTTGACAGTTGGCTATGACATTGTGTTGCATACAACTTTGATATATAGCGTGAACTCTTAAATAACTTCTTATATAGTCTCTAATATCCTACTCGACATTCCGCTATGTCTTCTCTACTGTACTTGTGATGGAGGTACTTGAATGACGAAAAAAGCATCATATTATTGACGATCATTCGATAATTTGTTTATGACGTTTGAATTATGAATGATCATGCATTTATTTATTTTTCACTTAATAAAAGAAATTTATGTTATGCACGGATAGTTAATTAGAATCTACAGAACATTGTAAATTTTCTAATTTTAAATATAAACTATATAGCAGAACTACACGTTACCATAATAGCCAAATTTAAATTTCCCGCCACTATTTACGTGACTCATGTAAACGCAATTAAATAACTGTTATTGTAGTACAAATGGTAGGTAATTTTTGTTTCAACGTTGAAGTTACTAAGAATAATTGCGTGCAATTTAAAGTTGGCTATGTGGGACAACCAACAATGGTAAACATCTTTTTTTTTTAATAATAAATAAATTCACTGTATTCTATCAGTGAAATGGAATACTATAATGTCCTAGTAAACCAAATTCAAATTTCCCGCAATTATTTTAGTAACTTCACATGTAAGCATGAAATTACTACGATTTTGTATTAGATTAATAGTTATTTGAATACTTTAAGTTGAAGTTAGTAAATATAATTGCGGGAAATTTGAATTTGGTTTACTGGGGTAAAATATCTCATTTTTTTTGTTGCCATCAGTTCCATATACGTAGACCCAGTTGTTGAAGATGGCTCTTGGTGTGCTGCAATGGCCGCTCAGAACCACGTAGCTGCTCCTAACGATTTGTAAACTGTTGACAATTGTCTCAAAATTAATATGCTACATGAGAAACAGGTTTACGGAGCGGTCGCCATTTTATATGGCGCATTTAGATTGCGATACATGTTTAGGAGCATAGGAAGTATCAATAGCGTCACTGGCTGCCATTATTTTGGTTTCCATATGATTAGTTGATAGACTTGTCAATACTTGTCATTTATGAATACAAATTTAAAACCTAGGTATAAATTATTCCATAAATTCCATTCCGTGTGTTTTTTTTAGTCCGTTTAACATATTTGTATACTATTTCTTAGTTTAGGTAAGTATATAAGTTAGATTTTCTGGCCAGTTTTTACTGTCATCCACGATGTCTGGTATCATTGCTCCGTCAAAAGTTGTAAAAAAGGTTATACGAATTCACGGGATTTACATTTCTTTAGATATCCAATTTTGCAGAATAGGTAAGAATTCCTCACATACGTTTTAAAAGCGTTAATAATAAATTGTTTAACAATCCAGAGCTAGGTACTTATTAGCTGCTAGCCGCACTGACATAAAAGTAAGCAGAATCACAAAATAGAATTTGCAGTGTTCATTTCCAAGATCGTATATTTATAAATGGCTTACGAGATCGTTTTTTGCCATTTACAATACCTATAATCATTCAGGAGAATGAATGTTCTTCCAAAACAGCTTTAAATATGATTATCTCATAATTAACACATTAAATTGTGTCTAATATTATATGATAAAATGTGGATGTATAAATACAACACTAAAACAATATATAAGATACTTTATTTATAAAAGTTATAGCATCTGAACAAAGTTATGACACAAACGACGTGCCTTCCACAGTGTTAGGGCAGTTGAATACATCAGCATTAATGGGGTCTTTGACATCGTGTATTGCAAAAGTTATTTTTGTAAATTGTCAAGAGTTCGCAATATTACATCACTGACCTTTATTCACAATAAATCGTTAATCACTATAATACAATAAAAACAAATGCCACTGAGTTTCTATAATAATCGTAATGAGAATAAAATAACCCACAAAGTTAAACCAAAAACAAACTATAACCACAATAATAACTATAAGACTTGGACAGTGACTATATAAAGAAGACAAACCAAGCTTATGGGAAAAGTGTTGCGCTTAAAAACAGCAGTTTGGCGGTCAGATCCAGATGTCGCTAGTATCTCCACCGCCAAAAGTGGTGGGGTAGTCTGAGTGTTTAGCGAGAATAAGAACCAGAATTTAAATTATATAAATTGTATAATAGTACGATTTACCAATAGGTGGTACTGATTCATAACGTATTTTAATATAATGAAATTACTATGATGGTAATGATATGGGATTTCAAGCACGGCAGGCGGCAACAATATTTTGAATATAAATAAAAAATAATAGTATATCTGTCATATTCGAATACGAATTGGTAAGAATATAATTTTTTAGTTCTATCTGTGAAGTTTATTAGTGTTAAGTTGTAAGTTTATTTTTATTGTTCGTAAAATNTATTTCATGCGTAAAAGTTGAAGTTACAAAAATAATGCGGGAATTGATTTGGTTTACGGGGAGGTACATCAAATAGACCGTGTATTTTCTGTTTAGTAATCACGTACCGTAAAAGCGTTAGTATTTCAGGGTAAATATTTCCTTGGTCATAAAAAAATGAAAAAGTGTTAACGCATACATGTTACTTCAATTTTTATAGTAAATAGTCGAAAAAATATTTTTTCAAATGAATCTAGTGCAGACATGGTGAACACAAATTGTCGTTATTGCGATCCTGAAGTCTATCGTGCAAAGATGGTGTCCGAGATCAAAATATAAAGCCATTAAAAGATCAAAGAGACAGCCAGGAGCGATAAGCTTCTGATTGTTATCCATTCTGTGATAATATTACAAATATTCATATTTTGAGAGTGGGAAGTAAACGTATTTCAAGTGAAATTTAATTTAAGTAAATAAATAGTTTTTTTTAACTTCCATTGGCCGAAACTCGGATATCAAATTTAATATTATTAATCACTTTCATAAAACGATAGCTATATACCGATATGCCGTCAAAGAGTTCCAAGAATGTTCTGTTTATTGTCTTTTTGGTTTCCTAAATTCAGTTACCAATAAAATAAAATTATTAGTATATAGTATAGCACATTTTTGCTGTATTCTAGCAAAATATAAATAATAAAGTTTGTACGAACAATAAAAATAAACTTACAACTTAACACTAATAAACTTCACAGATAGAACTAAAAAATTATATCTTACCAATTCGTATACGACATATGACAGATATACTATTATTTTTTATTTATATTCAAAATATTGTTGCCGCCTGCCGTGCTTGAAATCCATATCATTACATCATAGTAATTTCATTTATTAAAATACGTTATGAATCAGTACCACCTATTGGTAAATCGTACTATTATACAATTTATATAATTTAAATCTGGTTCTTATTCCGCTAAACACTCAGACTACCCACCACTTTTGGCGGTGGAGATACTAGCGACATCTGGATCTGACCGCCAAACTGCTGTTTTTAAGCGCAACACTTTTCCCATAAGCTTGGTTTGTCTTCTTTATATAGTCACTGTCCAAGTCTTATAGTTATTATTGTGGTTATAGTTTGTTTTTGGTTTAACTTTGTGGGTTATTTTATTCTCATTACGATTATTATAGAAACTCAGTGGCATTTGTTTTTATTGTATTATAGTGATTAACGATTTATTGTGAATAAAGGTCAGTGATGTAATATTGCGAACTCTTGACAATTTACAAAAATAACATTTGCATACACGATGTCAAAGACCCATTAATGCTGATGTATTCAACTGCCCTAACACTGTGGAAGGCACGTCGTTGTGCATAACTTTGTTCAGATGCTATAACTTTTATAAATAAAGTATCTTTATATATTGTTTTAGTGTTGTATTTATACATCCACATTTTATCATATAATATTAGACACAATTTAATGTGTTAATTATGAGATAATCATATTTAAAGCTGTTTTGGAAGAACATTCATTCTCCTGAATGATTATAGGTATTGTAAATGGCAAAAAACGATCTCGTAAGCCATTTATAAATATACGATCTTGGAAATGAACACTGCAAATTCTATTTTGTGATTCTGCTTATTTATGTCAGTGCGGCTAGCAGCTAATAAGTACCTAGCTCTGGATTGTTAAACAATATTTATTAACGCTTTTAAGAACGTATGTGAGCGAAATTCTTACCTATCTGCAAAATTGGATATCTAAAGAAATGTAAATCCGTGAATTCGTAATAACCATTTTTACAACTTTTGACGGAGCAATGAATACCAGACATCGTCGATGACAGTAAAAATTGGCCAAGAAAATGCTAACTTATATACTTACCTAACTAAGAAATAGTATACAAATATGTTAAACGGACTAAAAAAAACACACGGAATGGAATTTATGGAATAATTTATACCTAGGTTTTAAATTTGTATTCATAAATGACAAGTATTGACAAGTCTATCAACTAATCATATGGAAACCAAAATAATGGCAGCCAGTGACGCTATTGATACTTCCTATGCTCCTAAACATGTATCGCAATCTAAATGCGCCATATAAAATGGCGACCGCTCCGTAAACCTGTTTCTCATGTAGCATATTAATTTTGAGACAAATTGTCAACAGTTTACAAATCGTTAGGAGCAGCTACGTGTTCTGAACGCGGCCATTGCAGCACACCAAGAGCCATCTTCAACAACTGGGTCTACGTATATGGAACTGATGGCAACAAAAAAAATGAGATATTTTAAAAAAAATGTAAGCATCAAACTATTGCAAACGTAAAATTTTTAAAATTGAAAGTTTTCGTTAAGCTCGAAAACTCCTAACTAGACGCCTCCGTGGAAAACCCTGTATAACAGGAACTTTTAGATTGTAAATGATAAATTATACAATTTGTAGAATGGCTTATTAGGTTTTTGAGAGAATAAGAAAAAATTATTAGGTTGTTCACAGATCAAGGAATGATGGGACGAAAACAGGTAAAATTGAAATTCGTACAATATACATTATATATACATTACATATACATACTTATCTTATCTTATCTTATATATATTAAAAAGTATACTGTTAAGTAGGTGGTTTGAAATAAATAATAAAGTAAATTTTAAGCATTAATTTTTATTTAAATCATGTTAAAAATAAATTGACACCGCAACTGTTTATTTTAAAATATTGAGAATGATAGGCCAAAAGTTTGATATCTGCGAGAATATGATGAATGTTACAAACCATAGATTACAGATAAATCTTAAATTATCACATTCTAGTTTTTTTTTACAGAATAGATTAAGTATTTAATGTTGAGATTATATTCATAGATACAAATAATTTCAATTTATAGAATGTATAGTGTTCTCGTGTTCTTAAAATAAATACAATAAACATGCTGCCACTAAACCAAGCAACACGAAAGCTTTCAAATCAGTTGCAGAATTACATTTATCGGTTTCGCAAAGGTAACATCCGACTGAGTCCCTTCTTTTGCATACACCGGTAGGGTCACTCATATAAGAGTCGAAACAACCTTTCACAACAGTTGTCGAATCGCCCACTGTGTAAAACAGATATTATTTTCATTTATGTTTCTTATTGATAATTTTTACTTACGTTCAACAATTATTTTGAAACATGTTTCGGTGGTACAATTTACAACGGGCGGAGTCCATACATCAAGATCTTCCAAACAATTTGCTTCGAATAAATTAGTGCATTCGTAACACTCAAAAGCAAAAACTGAAACAAAAATTTTAATCTGTATATACTTATGCATCTACCAGTATTATATTGGGATGTATTTAGAAACAACCTAATCATGTAAAAAATTGTGACTTTTTGTTCGAAATTATAGATAGACTCCACTAAGTCTCTATTGTGATTCACCAAAAAAAAAGGACAAAGTAAATTCAAAATGTCGAAAGACTTGCACAGTTTCTCATTTATAATTATTCGAATATTTGCTGTAATTAATTGTTGATTTTCTGTTTTTTTTATTATTATTATCATCAATACTCTCATTGTTTTCGTTTATTGTTACAAATAAGTTGCAAAATTTATTTATTCGCAATCATAATAGTAATATAACTATTTTTAACCTGCATCAGGTTGGAAAATACGTCATTACGGGGTTGAAAGTAATCACTTCTATCTCTTGAGTGGAAAGTGACGTTTCTGTCAATAATTTAAAACATCAAAAAATGTCAGTTGAACTACCTATACTGTACAAATAATCGCTAAAAACGAGTATGAAATCGCTGTAGGTACATTATTTTTTCCAAAAAATGCTTTTTATGCTGATTTTTGACAAATATATATTGGCAACAAATTGCATATCACACTAAGGTTAGGGTAACCATAGATATAGTAACTTGTCAATATACACAGGTTAGTTTTTGCGAAAAATGTATAAAACATTAATATGAGTGCGAATAAAATGGTATATTA
Source organism: Protaetia brevitarsis (assembly GCA_004143645.1). NCBI lineage: Eukaryota > Metazoa > Arthropoda > Insecta > Coleoptera > Scarabaeidae > Protaetia > Protaetia brevitarsis. Next base: position 1,382,996 of record RXPK01000029.1, on the reverse strand, counting down.
TTCTCGGTGGGAAGGGTTTAGCCGGTTAAACATATGAAAACTGCACTCGCATCTGATGAAGGGTTATTACCTTGTTTTTATTGTTCTTCATTTAAAATGCCATGGAAAAATGGAGGTGACAATCCTTATAACGTAATTTTTTTTCAGTACCTATTGAAGATATCTTTATGAAATTTAAACTGTACTTGTAAAAAAGTATATTTTTTGGGAGTGATTTTTTATAGTAACCCCGAAAGTAACACCTACCAAAAATATATCTTACTTGTTCATTGGTTAGCTACAACATGTTAAAGTTACAAAAGGGTCGAATTGGTGGAACATAGTTAAAAAAAAATAAAAACCAATTATGGATATGTGCATATGTATCAATTATTTACCGAAAACTATATTAAAACCTGTAAACTATCTCTATACCTATCGCCATAAACTTTAACATGTAATAGCTAGCCATTACATGTTAAAGTTACAAAAGGGTCGAATTGGTGGAACATAGTTATAAAAAATAAAAACCAATTATGGATGTGTATACCTATGTATCAATTATTTACCACAAACTATATTAAAACCTATGACCTATATCTCTATACCTAAACATTTTCCACCTCGCATGTAATATACTATTTTTCCCAGCCACTTAGAAAGTTGCATTTTCTATACGTCATATTACGCTATTTGCGGGATGGAAAGTTTATTTCCTACTTTATGCCCAATTGCACCACCTCTAGTTAAATTTCAAGATTAACTAATCCCTCAGTTAAAACTTAAACTGGGTTAAAATATGTTCCCTTGCACCAATGAAAAAGTAGTCATAATTAACAAAACCTCGCTTAAGCAGTGAATAAAGAGTTGGTATTAAGAAAATCTAGGTAATTTATTGTGTATTGGTTTATTTATTATCAGTGTTTGCAAGTGTTTTGTTTACGGTTTGTTTTGAGCGTTCGCATCTTCTCATCCTTGTGATTTTTGGTTAGGTTAGGTAGTAGTTGCTACTAACTGGTTCATTGGAGAGACGCTGTTATTTCTAAAAATATATAAATATGTGTAAATCAAACACCAACTCTTCACCAACCTATATTATTCTACCTATCGTATGAATATTCTAAATGGGCGTCGATCTCTAATAAAATTAGTACACAATGGCGGGTCAAACGAAACCGCTTGCGAAAATTTATCTTATCATAAATATGGAAAAGATCCTGTCTTTCATATACCTGCCTTGGAATCCCGTTTTCCATTACGTCTATTTCCAACATTTCATCATTAACAATATCAAATTCTTCTATGTCAATCATAATGCCTAGTCATAGAATAGATCGCTTAGATAATAAATATGTTTTCTAAAATAATTTTTATAAACAAATATAACAACCTGTGATAACCACAAATCATCAAAATAAAGAGAATGAAATTAGTTATATGCGATAATCAGTCAAGAAATTTGAAGTTCTTTCATTATTTCAATGCTTAATCGGTAGTTCGAGCGCCGTTTAACATATCCCTATTTTCATGCTCTTAAACCAAGTTTAAACTTGTGGTGCAACAGAATTATCTCTTTAACTGGTAGTTAACTTTTAACGGAAGGTGGTGCAACTGGGCATTAGAGAGGAAAATGATAAAACTGTGCATGTTAGATGTGGCCAAATCGGTCACTGTCAAATATCACTATCTTTGATACAGTTTAAATTAGTTTAGAAGATTAATTAAATACTTCTAGGTAAATAGTACCAAATATTATACCAGTATACATATGGTCATAGAAATGTTCTACTGGCGCACTATAAATGGCACCACCAGCATTTTCTATTGTTGTGCATTTGTAGTGGTAATATATTTCCATAAGAGAATACTTGTGGTGCCAGCTATAGTACGCCAGTGGAACATTTCTTTGGCCATATGTATACTGGTATAATATTTGATAATACTTACTTTTAGGGTATATTTGACATATACAAAGTTTATAAATATTGGGTTGCAGATATTTAACCTAACCTTTACAACTTGTCATAAATGGACGACACAAACCACACCAGACAAATACACTATTTAACTAGAGCTACATTGAGTACAAGAGATTAGATGCGCATATGACTCTGTAATTGAATTTATGAACATAAATTTTGATCATTAGTTTTAATAATGATAATAATAATAATAATAATAATAATAATAATAATAGTTTATATACCCTATATGATAAAACATATAAATAAATCAAAGATAGGTGCAACGTAATGTAATGTAATGTAATTTAGTACAAGTATAAATTGCAAAAAATAAAAAAAAACCAAGTTAGAAATAAATTGAGTAATGAAGAAAAGGAAAAAAAGCTCAATTGATTAGAATAAGCAAAATAACCAATATATTGTAATGCTACAAGGTAGCATACAGTCCGGTATAAAAAAAAATAAATTTTAAATATAATTAATTAAATTATTAAAATCAAATTTTTAACATCTCAGTGTCATCATCATGTTCATTACTTTTTTTTTAATCATACGTGTGTCCTCTCAAATGCCAGATGACATGTAGGGTGAGAATTTCTGCCTGTTGCAGGGTAGAAGACTTTAACAAAATTACGAATGGATAGTTAACCCCTTTAATCTTTAGTGTGACTGGAGATGCAGGAGGAAAACGTTGCTTGGATGTCCTTTATCCAGTATTGGTATTTATAATGTTTAGTTTAAGTGATATATAGAGTTGGGCAACTTTTCCGGTGCGGCAGATACGTATTCAGAACGTGCGCTCCAACCAATGTACTGCAATAAAGCAGATGAACCTTAGAGTTGCAAGTCACTAACAACAGTGCCTGTTTTTCTTATAAAATGTAATTTTGCTTATTTTATCTAAATATGTATGTGATATAAAATGCGAATGCATCGCAAGGTGGCCCGTTTGTTCGCCCGCTTGGTCCAATTTTGTCCCCAGAAAGATTTGCACAACTCCATTAATATGACATATGTTTTATAAATACATACTAAATCACAATAATACGATTGGTCTGCTTTATTTATATTATAATCGACTTTGTACGATAAAAACAACATTCAAGTTCAAACACATAAGATTTTTTTTTTATAAAAAGCTCGAAAGGTGAAACCGTGTAAAAACAACATAACTAAGGATATAATTATCTCAGGCAAATTAAATGAGTTTACATATTAAATAACAATTGCGTTTTAAATTAGTAATTCTACATTTTGCGATAAAAATTCATCATATAAAATAAATACGTTTAAAAACAAATTTTAAAATTCTCGCGTTTTCGAGACATTTATCTGTGTAGTTCTATGCTTAAAAGTCGGGTGAATCAGAATGTGCAACAAAGTGAAAATTACTGGGTATTCGGTTCATGCCGTGCATATATAGCAACCAGTAGAATTAGAACTGCCACCTTATAAGAGTTTTCCACCAGTGCTCGGAAACTGATTGGCGGTTTCATCAGATCTGTGGGTTTCATCCAAAATTCCTAACCAAACAAATTTCTGGAACGTATTAAAATAATATTTCTTATAAGGATATTAAAATTTAGCTTAGAATTAAAATAATGCGTTTAGTTTTAGGTTGAGTTGAGCGCGGAATACCTTTGGAGAAATCAAATCAGTAGGCATTACGGCAGTAGGTATGATCAGGTCGGGCATCGAACGGAGCCCTCGTACTCATATGATAAACTTTGCTTAAAAATAAGCATAATTTAGTAGATTGTAATTTGTAATAAACAGGATTTTATCAAAATAGCCGTTAAATTTTACAAAATTTTTCGAGACACATCCGTCTCTCGCGGAGGTTGGCTAGTAAATGCGCTTGAATTGAAATTCTTTAACAGACATCGATAGCGATTGTCTTCGTAAGTGTTGCAAACTTCCTCAAAAAATCCGTTAATTTCACCGAAGTGAGAGGCATATAGGGTATTTAATACATGAGAATGCCCACCTCACACAATGGAACGATGAAATGTTTAAACTAAATTGGAATAAATAATTATTGTAAAATTATGAAATTACCTTTCATTCATTGTGAAATGTAGGTAGGTGTGTGTACATTATGGCAAAAATACTTGTAAACATTTTGAATAATTATTATTATGTTAAATTAACAAACTTAAAATTAATTACTGCACAAAGAGTATGCAACCTTGCATACACGTCAATCAAACTGAATTCCCAGCAATTTTCCCTGTCTTTTAATTGACATATCAATGCACATGAATTGCAAATACATATAAAAGCACTATTAAATTAAATTTAGGCCAAATAACTACACTGTAAAAAATGTTCTTTCAAACTGAAACTCCCACTTTGACCTGTCAATATCTCTTGTAAATGTTTATTATTTAAATTCTAATATTTCCATGTATAGGTATCTCACTACTGATCACATCTTTACTTCTTGAAGGGAACATTCTGAAGGAAAATGCCCTTGAAAAACTTCCAATTGCAGAGGTTTTCTGCAATACCTGGTTATATCCTTTTTTGTTATATCCTTATTATTTTTAAAATACATAAAAGTACTAGTAACGTTACACTTAAATAATATCAAATGATTAAACCATTACAATATATTTGTTACATGTTGCCAGCATTCAATATTCTTTCCTCAGTATGTCGGTTTTTGCTCTGAGTGTGTAAAAAACGTCCGACGAACGGGTCCTATACGTTGGCACTAGAATACTCAGTCGAGATAAAAGGACCAGTGAATCTATTCTGTTGTCCATTATCTTCAATAAAAAGCGATCGCTGAATTCCTCTCTTCTAGCAAAAAACGAAATAAAGCCATGTCTGTGCAAAAGATTGACATATGGTGTACCACGTTCTGGGTAAATCCCATCCATTTTAAAGGATAAACATTTCAGAAATCTTCTCTGTACACGTTCTATGGACAGGTTTAAATAAAAGTAATGGGGATGCCATACGAGTGATGCGTATTCTAGTCTGCTGTGGACGAAATCAACATAAAGAGACTTTAAGGCACAAATGTTATCAAAGTTTCTGCAGGTATGAATGACGAAGCTAAGAGACTTAGAAGCAGATGAACATACAGTACTTGAAAAAGTAAGCATAGAATCGAATAAAACTCCAAGGTCCTTCACCACATCACTCGTAGACATAAGATACTATCAGTGTTAAAGAAGAAATAACCGGTCGAGTGGAAGTAGTATATGAAACGACACAGTATTTGTAACGATTTATCGAGATGTTGAAATTACACCATTACATTAACTGGTTATCGTATCAATATCTTGCAGATGCAAAGTATCGGTTTCGTTCAAGACTGTGGTGAACATTTTCAAGTCGTCAGCATATGCTAAATCACAGTTCAACAAAAGAAAAAGATACATTATATATACATTAAATAGTAAAGGCCCCAGATTAGATCCTTGTACGACTCCAGAAGAAGCAGGGAAGATTGTGGAAGAGAAACCATTTTAGGACACATAACACACGTTCGTAAAGAAGAGATAAACTGCGTAATTTGGAGTAAATTCGTCGTAGTAGATCTGCCTTTAACAAATACATACTGTTCACTAGCAAGATAAGGTTTAACTTGATGTAGAATATCGTTATATAGTAGATAGTCAAATACTTTAACGAAATTTGATAAGATGCCAATAGCCCTGTGAATGTTGATGTTATTACATGATCCTCCTAAATAGGAGAAATTCGATTGATTTTCCACTTGATAGGAAAACAACAAGTTTGGCAGGACAAATTGAAAATATAGGTCAGGGGTATAGAGAAGGAATCAGCACAATCTCGTAGAAGAAAGCTTGGCAGCCCGTCATGACCAGTGGCAAAGTCAGCTTTCAAACGTTTTCAGCTAGTTAGAACTTTACAGGAAGCAAAAGGGCCAACTCTAAGATTTGAGTAAGTAGTTGAAAATGGACAGGATTTAGTAGGAGCAGGAGGACGAAACACGCTTGAAAATAATTCTACGAAAGCCTCCACAATCTTCTAGGGCCAGAAAGTTCTTCGTCATTTGACGATCATACATCCTGGAATTCTAGGGTTGCCTTTTTTGCTTTAACAAATTTTCGAAATGCAGAAGGGTTGTTAATAATAGTGGTCTCAACATTTTGCTGATATTTTTGGTAAGCAGCACGAGTTTCCGATTTAATAAACTTTTGCAGTCGCTTATACTCAAAATAATGGTAACTACGGCGATTTTCATACATCTTTTGAAGTGATACTCCTTCTAATGCAATTCTTAATATTTTCATTAAACCAGGGTGGAAAATTGTGTTTTGAAGAAACAATTTTTGGAACTGATAAGTCAATTATCTTCTATAGTTTATCATAAAAAGCCGAAAGTGCTGTATTTATATCCGAGTATTCACTTATAAACGTTCAATCGATAGTGACAATCCATATACAAATTAAAAGATTGGCTCTCTGAAATTGTAGCGGACGTTTTTATTCGACGGAAACTGCGTTCCAAAATAAGTTTGATGCATGTCAATTGCAATATTAAGGGCTGGATGAGCATGGTCTTCAATTTTAGTGGATTGTGGTCATGCGCAACATCAATAGTACAGCTCATATTAGATAAAATTAAATCAAGAAGTTTCCCATTATTGTTAGTTATGTTGTTGTATTGCGTTAGTTTCAGCGTATTCATGAAAATTCTAAGAATGCCGCTTTTACGATTGTTTCTATTATCGGAATTGAAATTTGGACAGTTGAAGTCGCCACAGACAAGTAATTGTTTATCAATAAGTAGCAAGCATAGAGCATCAAGAAATACTTCATAATCATGTTTATAATGAACCTTGTCCGAAAATATTACATACAATATTACATCAATTAAGATTTTGTAGAAGATGCGAACTACAGGAGGAAACGAGTTTACATGTAATCTGCACATGTGAGGAACTAGAGGTACTCAGGCAGAAATATTTCGGGAGAGATCTATTGAGCCCTCGAAGTCCTCAAGTTTCCCTGGCAAGATACTGGGCTTTATAGATAACACCAAGCTGCTCGAGTGGAAATAAGAGAATCAATAGGGATGGTACAATGAGCACCAAGCTCAAGTGCCCACCCTAACTTGAATGAATGAATGAATGAATGAATACATCAATTAAAAGTACCAAAGAAGAAATGGCAGTTGTATCCACAGTCACCATCATGATATGATCCTTGAAAGCTGATAATACACAGCCTGAAGATTCCTATCTGTTCGAGCACCATTAAAAGCCGGTCCAAAGATTTCTATATTATCAACATCATTTGACAGCCAAGTTTCAGTTAAGAAGCACATATCAAAATCCAGGGCATCACTAATTAAAAAAAAATGACTCATCTCGCAAACCACGAACGTTTTGGTAGAATACCCATAATATATAGCTGTCGGATTGGTTTAATTTTCCGGTTGGGAGGATTTGATAATTGTTGGTATATCACGGACATACTTTAGTGTTATATCAGTCTCACCTGCCCCTTTCCATGAAATGAACTCATGCCTAATTGACTTACAGAGGCTTTGTTGTTGTGGAGTTCTATCCTTGCTTTCAGATACAGACTCAAAAATTTCGACTATTTTTAAGGTTTTTAGCATGACGTAATGCCCTGTGAACAGCATCAACATCAGGGAGAGTGACTTTTGTAGGTCTCTTTCTATCATGTTTTAATTGATCATATTTATCAAGGCTTTTAGGTTGCACGATAGTGTTGCACCTCCAAACAGTGCATTATTTTAGATACATTTTTATTATCGGCCGCAACTTGGTCTGCCTTGTTACCACCATCCAATTCCGGCACGTTAAAGATAATAATATTATTTTTTCGGCGTTCTCTTTCTATTACCTCCTGAATAATTTATTTAGCGTTTAACACATCTTCGACAGCTGATGATGATACCGGTATACCAGCATCCTTATCCTTTAGAAGTTTGATATCATCTTGTAAGGAAGTTACTAAGGCTTTTAGATCTTGCAAATCCTTCAATTGCAATTTGAAGTTATTACTAGAGTTGGGCAAATTTTCCTGCGCGGCAGGTACGTATTCAGAACGTGCGCTCAAACTCATGTACTCCAACAAAGCGATGAACCGTAGAGTTGCAAGTCAGTAACAACAGTGCCTGTTTTTCTTATAAAATGTAAAAAAAAAATATTTTATCTAAATAGGTAGTGATATAAAATGCGAATGCATCGCAAGGTGGCCCGTTTGTTCGTCCGCTTTCTCCGATTTTGTCCTCAAGAAAAATTTGTACAACTCTATTAATATGACTTATTTTATAAATAAGATACTAAATTACAATAATACGATTGATCTGCTTTATTTATATTACATTATTTGGGGCCCGCGTCGCAATACGTATCTGCTCCGTCGGACAGTTGCCCAACTCTAGTTATTATAGGTTGTGCAAAAGAAATTAAGCTTACGATCTTTGGTTTTTAAACACTGAATTTCCACCAAATCACATGTAATTTCCTTTTCAAATGAAAGTTCCTCTGAACATACAGAATAACGAATCCTCATTATAACGAAAGTGTATGTATTGAATAAAAAACCTTAAATATAATTAAGGAGAAAAAATACAAAGGTAAAGGAATCAAAACAGGGACACTCTTCGCACCGAGGGACCTGACAGATCCTGACAAAACAAAAACAAGAAGGACGCGGACAAAACAAGAAATTAAAAGTTACATAGAGGGGAAATGAAGAATTTGCTATGCAATGAAAATAAGTAAATATTAGTATAAATCATAATATTATATATAATGTTATGCAAAGAAAAACAGATGGTAGGTAAAATAAAATTGTAGGAAAGAAAAATGGAGCGCGAAAAAAAGTTGGAATGTACTACTCACATCCAAAAACAAGTAAGATCAAAGTAGAGACAATACACAAAAAAAATAATTTTACTCCCGAGTGAAATCACAAATGGAAAGCATAAAGCGAAAGAGCACAACTGCACTGTATCGTATCTCAAACAATATGCTTATACGTTTATAGTTTTACTTACTATAAATTAAACAGTCACATAAATTATGGAAAACGGCGATTAAGTTGACAGTTTTGAAATAGTTACTTGTATCACTAGGCCAGAAACCACCAAAAACTACAGAGTATGGGTACGGTTTCTGGGCCGAGCTGGTAGCCGAGACCCCCTAAGTACGAACACCCGCAAAAGATTGTTCGTGTGATACACATCATTTTTTTGATCGAGAAACTTTTGATTTGAAAATAGAAAAGAAGTTTTGACCCTAGAGAGTTGACATAACATGTTGGCATCGTTTGTGTTAGTAAGATTGCACAGTAACTTAATGACAGTTTATTGCACATCTGTCATTTCGAATGTGGTGTGCCAACCTTTAGTGATTTTTCCCGGTCTAGGCCGGATAGTTATTTACGTTACAAGTCCGTTAGTGACTTGTAGCAGTACGAGTTAAGGTGCATCCACACGCTCGGAGTTCGCCGAACTCCGAATGTTCGGCAACTACCGAATCGTGTGGACGCGACCGTCCACACGATTCGGGGTTTGCCGAACTCCGAGCAGATACGGGAAAATGCCGAACGTTCGGTGTGAGAGTTTAGCGTGGTAGCATTGAGTAATTGCATGAATTAGGTTGGTGTTGGTACAGAAATTATGATCCATTGCTGTCACTGCATAAATGAAACTCTTTTTTGATTAGAAACCCGGCAAATCATAAATAGTTGAAGTTCTGTCATTTTGGTTGCGCATGACAGAAACTCAATGTGAATCACGGACACCAGTAATTCATTCATTAGGTTATGAGAATATTGACAACTAGAATTACTTATGCTATTATTTAATTTCTGTTATTTTCCAAGTTTACGATGATGAATGTATGGGTAATTGGTATATAATGCGAACAAACTGAACAAAAAAGTAGTTTATTGACCTTCTATAATTTTTATAACCAAACGTGATTTTATCATTGAAACGTTTATCGTAAAAATTATAGGTTAATCAAAGAATATTTTTTGCTCAATTTGTTCGTCATTTTTTATCCAATTATCTACGAGTATCATACACCGGTATGCGTAATATTTACAATGAGGCGAATATGTTTGCACAAATACGATCCACTGGGGATGTATGGATTCTTTATCGCTTCAAATTGAGGGCCGTGAGGAAAGAGGGTGGTTTCTTTTAAATGATTATAGATTAATAAATATCATCTAATTTTTTTAACTTATTTGCCTCTTTATAGACAAAAAATCATATATGTATTTAAACCAGATCATCACATAACAATACGCATTTCGACCCTCTTTAGTAAAATTCAAGAAATTTGATGAATTATGAAAAGAGTGGTAAGCTTTTTAATATTTAGGATAACATTGCAATTATTTAATTACTTTATCTACACATTAGTTTTAAAGATTAATTTTTATAAAATCTAGGATCTTTAATTTACTTGAAATGCATCAATTTAAAGTAATGATGAATACTAAATTACACTCATATCAATGTCTAAAAAAAAACACGTTGAATTTATTATCTTTGACAAAGCTGTCATTTTCAGCATGCGACATAGTAATTTCAGTAAATAAATTTGTATCTGTTGCCCGCTGTCATATGTAACAGTTATTAAAAACTGTAGGTATAATAGTATGACTAGTAAGAGACGAGCTCACTAGACAGCTGTCAACAGCTTTCCCTCTCACTCTAAATACCTTCCCGAATGTGTGGACGGGTGCACGAACTCCGTCTAGCCGAACATTCGTGCGCCATTTTCCAATGCAGATCGGGAATAGGCAAACAGTTTGCCGACTAGTTCGCCGAACTCCGAACTGCCCGTCCACACGACTAGGAGTTCGCCAAACTAGTGCTCGGAGTTCGGCGAACTCCGAATGTTCGGCAACTACCGAATCGTGTGGACGCGACCGTCCACACGCTCGGGGTTCGCCGAACTCCGAGCAGATACGGGAAAACGCCGAATGTTCGGTATGAGAGTTTAGTGTGGTAGCATTGAGTGATTGCATGAATTAGGTTGGTGTTGGTACAGAAATTATGACTGGTTATGAATCATTGCTGTCACTGCATAACTGAAACTCTTTTTTGGTTAGAAACCCGGCAAATCATAAATATTTGAAGTTCTGTCATTTTGGTTGAGCATGACAGAAACTCAATATGAATCATGGACACCAGTAATTCATTCATTAGGTTATGAAAATATTGACAACTACAATTACTCATGCTATTTAATTTCTGTTATTTTTCAAGTTTACGATGATGAATGTATGGGTAATTGCGTATACAATGGCGAACAAACTCGAACAAGAAAAGTAGTTTTATTGACCTTCTAACGTGATTGTTATCATTGAAACGTTCGTCGTAAAAATTATAGGTTAATCAAAGACATATTTTTTGCTCAAATTTGTTCGCCATTATTTATCCAATTATCTACAAATATCATACACCGTAAGAGTAATATTTACAATGAGGCGAATATGTTTGCACAAACACGGTCCACTGGGGATGTATGGATTCTTTATCACTTCAAATTGAGGGCCGTGAGGAGGAGGGTGGTGTCTTTTAAATGATTATATATTAATAAATCATCTAATTTTTTAATTTATTTGCCTCTTTATAGACAAAAATCATATACACATTTAAACCAGATTATCACATAACAATATACATTTCGACCCTCTTTAGTAGAATTCAAGAAATTTGATGAATTATGAAAAGAGTGGTAAGCTTTTTAATATTTAGGATAACATTGCAATTATTTAATTACTTTATCTCAACATTAGTTTTAAAGATTATTTTTATAAAACTTAGATCTTTAATTTACTTGAAATGCAGCAATTTAATGTAATAATTGAATACTAAATTGCACTCATATCAATGTCAAAAAAAAACACGTTGAGTTGTTTATTATCTTTGGCCAAGCTGTCATTTTCAGCATACGACATAGTTGTTTCAGTAAATAAATTTGTATCTGTTACCCGCTGTCATATATAACAGTTATAAAAAACTGTAGGTATAATAGTATGACTAGTAAGAGACGAGCTCACTAGACAGCTGTCAACAGCTTTCCCTCTCACTCTAAATACCTTCCCGAATGTGTGGACGGGTGCACGAACTCCGTCTAGCCGAACATTCGTGCGCCATTTTCCATTGCAGATCGGGAATAGGCAAACAGTTTGCCCACTAGTTCGCCGAACTCCAAACTGCCCGTCCACACGACTAGGAAACCGCCAAACTAGTGCTCGGAGTTCGGCGAACTCCGAGCGTGCGGATGCACCTTTAGATATTGTGTGGATATTATATCTAAACGAGTATGGTTACAAGCACTGCCGGACGTGTATCGAATAAAATTTTCTTTCATACTGTCAAACTATGGCTAAAAGTAAATTACTACATTTATATTAAAAGTCAAAAAATGATATTATCTTTTGAAAATCACGTCACATTTTTTCCTATAGTAATGGCGTTGCTATTGTATATATTTATATTGAAACAGTCCGGTAAGTGCTGCCTAGCTATACTAGCGACTCTGATACTGTTATAACTCATTTACCGGACTCAAATTGATTATGTAAACAAAGATATACTGAACAATATGAAATAATTAATGGAATGCCGCCTACCTAGGGTAATTAAAAACTTCGCAGATTCTTCCTTGGTTTGAAATATATTTACTCATGAATTGAAACACTTGAGTTTGCTGCAGATTTAACTATACATATACATATATAGCTATCTTATTTAACCTTAAATTGCATTATATATACTTCAATTGAAGCAGATGAATATCAAATACATTTGTCAACATGACTGAAATCAGAAAAAATACTCTTTTTGGCAGTGCTAGATTTAATATGGTGCCGATAAAAAATAAGAAAGTTGATGACGACCACAGAAGGAACCAAAGCGCCATGCAAAAATTTCTGTCGTCAGTTATTGTATGCATCATTTTCATCAAGTAATATGAGAGTTAGATCCAAGGCACACGGGTCGATTGCCACTCGACGCGCGTGCGACTCGAACTCGAAGCGATTTTTTCGCCTTCCGGCTTTCTATGCAAATAATATGAATGCCGCATACGGGTCGACTCGTACTCGAAGCGGACGCGAGGAGATTGCGACTCTCGAACCTTAACGATGCAGTTGGAAACGAGCGCGACGCACGAATCGCATGTGACGACTGCAATCAGACCCGTTAAATTATTATCATTCTTTTATTAAACTATTATTATTATCATTATTATTATTAAGTGAAAGCTATAAGTACATAAAATATTATTCTGGTCGTACCTCAGGAAAGAACAAATAGATATAGTGACCGTTGTTGCGGTACTATTATTTATCCCCGAATTTTACTCCCCAAAACTCTTGAATACCCATTAAAAATGGAATCATTTAACATGAAATTCGTTGGTGAAGTGGAGAAACGAACAGAGCTATACAATTATATCATCCGCGAATATTCAAGGAAAGATATTGTACAGAAAAAAGCGTGGCATAAAGTCGCTAAAGAAGTAAATTTATCAGGAAAGAAAAAAAATATTATTTAACTTCTTATGTTTGTTTTTGATCCTTTATACAAAAACAACAACTGATATACAGCGTTAGGCAAATGTGTGGAAACGCCTGATTTCTGGCTAAATTATGGGTTCTATTAAAAAACAACCTTAAAGAAGTTTTTGTAGTATATTTATTCTACTTTGTGACATACTTTGATTTCCAATAAGTATCACATGTTTCGAGATATGACGTCGCACAGTGGTTCAGAACGCGAAAAACGCGATCGAAATTGTTTACTCTTTAGTTTTAACAAATTTGAGTAAGTTTATGTTTTTGGGTATGCTGAATCTGAAATTATGCATAAAAACCCGTATTTGTAAAACCTACCCTAAAATACAACCCTTAAATGCGAAAAATTGATATCACTTAATACAAGTACGAAGAATATTTTTATACAAATTATACAGTTTAGTTTGCAATTCGAGTATTTTTTGTCAAAGCACCCCTTAATGCATTGAATTTGACATGTTTAGTAGTTTGTACTTGGTTAATAAAAAAACAACCCTTAAAACATCCTCAAATTATATTGTAGAAATTTTTATCCAAAATACAAAATTAAGCCTTTTTGCTTGAGTAAAATGTTTTTATACGTGAACAGCAACATCCTTAGTCAAAACAAAAATTTAAAAGAAACAATTACATTTTATATTTTGTGAATAATTAATCAGAATCGGAAAAATATTCAGATGATATATCCAGTGCAATATTATCTTCCCCAATTACATTTACCACCGGGGGTAAACTCTTATTACGAAACGTAAACGCCCCCACTCCCGAAGGGTAGCTGGTTCTAGTCTCTGTTCAGAGAGGGCTATACCAGTCGCAATTGTAAAATATGTTGCCTATCCGAAATACATATTTGAACATCTCATAATATGTTAAAAGGGTTACATATAATGCAGGTGCTTCGAATCATCAAAATAGTGCCTAGTGTTTCAAAAGTTGCATATCACTTGCTTTGAAAAGTCCGAAAAAATGTGTTTTACGAAACGAATAATAGAATCAGGGGCTGCGGCGGAATGGCCTGGATAACGCAACGTTGTATATTTAGCAGTGCCCATGAATTAATGTTTAATGTGTGATGCAGTGTCTGCACGTTTTGTTTTGGTTTCTAACAGATGAAGAAAGGTAAGTAAGTATTAATTAAGACAAGAAATATTTAGGTAATACATTGATGACAAATCCTCCCTTAAATGGTTCGCTTCGCATTTATTTTTTATGTTAAGACGTGGTGAATTACTTCATCAGATCATCGCCACCAAACTTTGAAAATGATTTGCAAAGTTTTCTGGAATCCCGCTAGCTTTATTGCAGTTTTTTTATTCTTGATGAAAATTTATATTTCCCAACCGTTATAAAAGAGAATCGGTTTTGAGATAAGAATATTTTAATATTTCTGTAAACTTTATGTTTGCACCCAATTTACTTTTAACATAGTTTTTGAAGTTCACAAACAAATTCTATATCAATTGTGTCATATGTTGTTTTTATTATTAACTGTTACTGCTATTTGATAACAAACTAATTTCCATTGCATTAAAGTTGCCAAAATAATTGGGAAAAGAATAATAAAGAATACAGATTGTTTATAGTCGAAAAATAAGCTGCATGAAAATCTATATAGAACTTAATACTCGTGACACGTTAATTGTTTACTTGTACAACTACCTCAAAAAATTATGACCACAGGTTCTTAAAACGAATTCAGACACTAATTCTAAAGGCACTTTACAGTTCCCATTTTTTATTGCGTGCAATAAAAAATTGCATGCAATACAAATAGCATTGCGCATTTAGTGGATTTCAAATGAGGTGCATTTTTACTTGTATTGCACGCATAAAAAAATTCGATAATTGTTCACGTCGTAATTTTATTTTAATCAACTGTTCGTATTATTTTTCCTATATCATTTATAAGTATTTTTTAAACAATAATTTATTTCTGTAGATAGTTTTGATTTAATTGTTTTTATTTCATTATTCAGGTGTATCCCTCTTGGCAAAATTTAAATTTCCCACAATTATTCTTAGTAATTTCAACATTGAAACACGAAATTACTAATGGTTTTGTATTAGATTACTTTATTTTGATATCTTTCTGTTGACGTTACTACAAATAATTGTGGGAAATTTAAATTTTGCCAGACGGTTAATAACTTATTGTTACATTAATAAATAAATATCCACTTATGTATCTTTTCTACCTTTACAAATATCGATACCCATAAAGTAAGAATTTGAAAAACAAATAATTTACTTATTTATTTCTCATTTAATTAAAGTGGCAAATTTTCTATGGAAAATCCCTAGAAGAGCAAAATAATTATAAATACTTTTTGTAATAATAGGTGTACCAATACAATTTAATGCATAATAGGTCTTTCCTTGTTCATATTTTCTATATTATTATTAAGGAAGTTTTGAAGTCAAAACATCTAATCTATATTTATTTATACAGAAATTCTAAAAACTGTAATTCGATTTGTGCCGTCATAAAAAGCAATAAATTTAAACCTTTAAGAAGGAATAACTTTTTTGTTTAAAAGTAACAATTTTTTCAAAGTGTATGATTTTTTAGACTTTGTTAATATAAATTGTCAATTCATTACTTATTTTATACATCCACATTAAAAAAAAATCTTATAAAACTAATTTTTAAACAGCCTTTGTAATCCAAGTAATGGCTTCAGTAAATTTTTTTCGTCAAATAATTATACACTAACACATTTTAAGTATTTGTAAATTATATCCATCTGACACACCCGAATCATCGATGGCTAAAATAAAGAACAAAAGAAAAATATAATGCCACACATCGAAAGCTAATCCGCTTAATGTTATGCGATAAACATGCCGCAATTCTTTCGATAAGAGATTTATACATTCGTAGAATTTTACTTTATAGTTTACCTGGAATAATGTAGTATTAAAATTCTTAGAATCTGCACACGCGCAATCGCTGGTAGATTAAAGGAGGTGTATCTTTCCATATGTTTCCTAATGCCTGATTTTCGCTGTTATGTTTTTTTTTTTTTTGTTTCGATCGTAATATTTTTTTTACTAAAAGGGTAATAATAAAATCTTAAACCTTCCGTATATATATTGCGGTCGTTAACTTCATGACTTGCTAGTTATAGATAAGTAAACGGTTATATAACATGTTATTCAAATACAACTTAGAAGCACAAGAAGCTTAGAGAACTTGAAGCATTTAAAAAGATATAACAAATCTAAAAAAGCTTAAAGTACTTTTGGTGAATTATCGTGTTTAGAAATACTTTTGAAAAGTAACTGATTCATGATACCTCCGAAATTAATTGTAATTGTACGTATTCTTTGCAGAATCTTGCAAAAAGTCTTTCTGGCGAAACATCTGAAGTTTCTACCTTCGAAAATTCAGCTAATTGTTCTTATTAAAATTATAATGGTTAAAATCATTTTCACTCTTGTTGAAGGTCCTTCGTGGAGCTGCATATAGCTCCGGAAAAAGAGAAGCAAACAGAAGATAGGTGAGCAGCAAATGTTGGGTACAGAAACTTGTTTATGCCTTCCTGACAAAGTTGGAGTTCACACTTTAATATGCATCGGTACCTATAAATATAGTCATATTGAAAATGTAAATAGTTAATAGCAGTTACGATGTGTTGGGTTCTTCATCTACTACTGCAGTTACAGAAAGCAACAACAGTAGGGCAGCAGTTAGGTAAGTAAAAGCGCTAAAATTGAGAAGTCGCCACTTTGAAGTTATGTATCTATAAAATTGGTCAACTCGTGCTTCAGCTATATACTTCTACTTCTTTTACTAAGTTTACGATCTTTTGTATCACTCGAAAGCAATTTTATTCAGAACAGCACCCAAAATCACAAACGAACAACCTTTATCCCAATAGTTTTTCTGAAAGTTTCCGTTGCAACCCTACTTTTATACAGCTTCAAAAAGTATTTTTACACTGAAATGATAAATTTTCATCATTATCTTTTTAATATAAAATAATTACTTCTTCTACTTTAGGTATACTACGGAATAACGCATTGGCCAATGTTCATTAAAGATATTGACGAACTTTTCAATAGTTTAAAGGGACAAAAATTTCCAGGACAAAGAGAAATATGAAAGTAGCACTCTCTGACACTAGCCACCTCTTGAATTTTGGACTAAAATGGAAAAGATGATAGGTATGTATTTTACTGACAAATATCCGTTCGCGTATTTCATTTAGTAAATGTTATTTAAACTACTTTAGCCTCATTCCCTCACTGATATGAAGTACAATTATATATCCTATGTTTGCATACATAGAAACCCCAGTGAACAAATTCAAATTTCCCGCAAATATTTTTAGTAACTTTAATATTAAAACATGAAATTACCTAGGATTTTGTATTAGATTAATAGTTATTTGAATACCTTTAAGTTGAAGTTACTGAAAATAATTGCGGAAAATTTGAATTTGGTCACTGGGAAATAATATTACCATTTGAACTGTTTGGTTTTTCAATTTAATATACCTACATATATCGGCGTGAGGCATATATTTATTCAATAAACTCACGCATAAAAAATAATTAGTTCTTAGTTCATGGTATACAAATGGCTAGTTTCCGGAATAACTCCCATCTTCAGGCTAGCTGGAAGCCAAACGAAAAATGTTTTATTACAATGCGAATATATAAAATTAAAATGTAGGATTAAATTTGAATTATATATTATATATATATATATATATTAAATTATTAGACTAAGTTAATTAACTTTCGTTGGCTTCCAACTAAGCTGAAGATGGGAGGTATTCTCGAAACTGGTAGCTATTACTAATTAATCTCAATAAACGGCGATTGTGAGTTATGACCTACTTAGTCATTCTATTTTTTGTATAAAGATAATCCATTTATCACCTATTATCCGCGGGGATAAATAAAAGTATGTATTATCTTTATCCGTTAGTAATGTATAAAAATAAATATTAGCAAATTTCCATACTTTAAAATATAAACAAGGGTAAATTCTTTGCTGACTTAATTCTAACTGTGCCCAACTCTGCTACATACTTTACATTATCTTCCCTTTTCATTTTTTTTTATTTTGTAAACTATATGTTAATTTGCTTTTTCAGATCAGTAGCGGTTTATCGGTTTCAAAAGAGTCAAGTCTCGGCTCAAAAAGGATGGCAATCTAACATCCAAGCTATTAAATCCTTATGGTATCACATTAGAAATACATCCATGCAATATTTAAGAACTCGCAGGACGCTATTGAGAACATGTTTGGGAGAATTCAGAGGATTGCTGGCATAGTAACACCAATCCACATCACTGCAATTTATGCATGCTCCTAAAATGTTATTTCTGCATTTTACATTTTTTATACTGTCCGATGATTTGGAAATGATTAAATCGTAAAAGGCAGACTAGAGGGCTGTAGATAAACTACATTTATACAGTATGCCTTTAGTAGTTTACCTACTGATATTAGAACATTACCGTGCGGCAATAGATAGATTGATATGTTTATTCATTTGTAAGAAAAACATTACAAGAAACGTCAAATAACAAATAAATAAATGGTCCACTATAAGTAATGTATATAATAAATACAACAACAACAAAAGTAAATAATCCCTTAATTTGCGTTTAATGATTTGTGCATCTCGAAATCATCAAACTATGTCTTGGTTGTTACACACTGTAGTCTGTTTTGATCAGAGCCTGATTTTCTCTAATTTTTAGAAAATGTGATGTAAGAAAATGTGTATCGCATCCACTTAAATCGATAATACGTGTGAGCAAGAATATGCGTTATTCTGTCTTTATTCTTACTGCTTTTATCTAATTTCTCTAAACCTAGACGTCTTTCTTTCATGTCATCGAAATGTGAAGTGAAATCTCCATAACCGAATAAAGAGCGATTATATCCAATATTTATCAAACAACTATTGTAACTTTGTATGAATTATTTCGACGCTATAACAATTTATAATTCACTTCACTATTGGTAAAGACAAGTTATTTTGAATCGAGCATTAACTTCGCATTCTATTGTTTAATTCTATAATTATGTAGTATTTCAGTTTTTTTTTATATAGGCATTACTTGTGATTGGGAACACCTGTAAAGTTTTATACAATATTTTATTTAACACACAGACTTGAATTTAAAATTGTATATGTATACGTCTTAATGTGTTAACGGGCCGAATCAAATACATATAATGAAAGAGACTAGATTTGTTAAAATACATACTTGGTGGTGAGTAAACGGAACTTAAAAAATATATTTGGTTCATTACAACGTCGACAGTTATTTATTGCATTGTTTAACAGAACTTTTTGTTTGTTATGAGCAATGTATAGCATTTTATGATTGCGTAATGCAAGAATTTGAGAAGTTAATTCACATAGTCCTCGTTGAAATACCACATATACCACTGTAGTGGTACAGTGTTCTCCAACAAGGATGTATATTAAGATTTAACAACTAGTTCTATATGTTAGGATATAGAAACAATTTGTCATTCTTCTGTATTACCTTAACTGTTTTGTGTAAATAAATGAATTTACTTTTAAAAGAGCGTTTATTTGAATAATTGTAATAGAAATCCACAATACATTTATTTTCATATTGAAAATACTTTGTATTATTGTAAACAATGCACAATATTTATGTTTACAATAATATAAGTATTTTCAATTATGAAATAGTAACAAAATCATAATATTTATATAAGTATATATTAAATTACGCGCGCGTAGTATAGCGCGCCTCTATGAACAGAGACTTGAACGTTGCTCCCTCCACCATGAAAGCGTTTAAATTTTCTTAACATTAAGTTTACTATCTCGTGGATATATTATCTCTGCATTTACTAGAGAGAGGTCAGTGGCACTAGCGTGAGTGTTAGGTGTAAGAAAGAATATATACGATAAATAGTAGAAAAAGTGTAAACAAATAGTATTTTTGGTGCAAATAAAAGTAGTTAAATCAAAGGATCACACCGAATATTTCGTCGTGAAGAAAACAAGGTAGCGATATTTATACTAGAAATAAATTATTAGTATCTAATAAGTAATGTTAGAAGTCAGTAAATAAGGAAAATACTTCAATTAACAACATACAGTGACATCTGTTGGTGAGTAGGCGAGCTAGTCCGGTCACGGGGCTGTATCTGAAGCTAAGTAGGATATCGCCAGCGTCAACTGTGGTCGGGACGCGAAACCTGCTTCTGCGGACAGATAAGTAACCGCGAACTTAGGGAATAATACTGGTAAAAGACAAAGACATCAACAATAAACAAAATGAGTGAAGAGGGGTACTCAACAGATGAGTACCATAAGAGAAAACGACAGGCTGAGGGAGCTTTTTGAAAAAGCAAAAGAACAGACGAGACACCGGATAAAGCCAGTGGCGGAAAAGATTACGAGGATAAATAGATCTATTAATTAATGGTATGGCGGATATGATAGAGTGGAAATAAAGAGAATGAATAATGAGCAGTCAGAATTAATTATTCGGAGATGAAGAAGATGAGAGAAGAACAAAGGAGTATAGGGAAGAAACACAAATGCTGAGAAAAGAAAATGAGCTGCTTGAGGATGGAATTGGAAGAAATTTAAGAGGAAAAAAAGTATAAAACAAAGGGCTAAAGAGGTGAAAGATATCACAAGAACTCTGGAAAAAGCAAGAAAGCAACAACGTGATTGTAAACAGGACTAAAGATTGACAAATACGAAACGAACCGCATTGAAAGAAAGATGGAGAAATTTATGAAGAGTTTTTTAGAAGTGCAAGTACAGCTAAAAGCACATCCGAAAACTGGGTGAAAAAACTTGTCTCAGGAGCGAAACTGATAAGAAGAATGTTGGGTGAGTATTGTTGGAAAGTGAGTGTACAGAAGACGAATAACTAACAATGACAAAATAATGAAAGAAGTGGGCGCGGTAAAAAATGTATTAGGGTATATAAAAAATGTTGAGATAAAAATGGCTAGGATTATTTAGGAAAAGGGCCGAGGAAAATGCGAGGGCACTGACCGAATGGAATTTGGACGGGTAGAAGGGCGAGAGGCAGACAAGAGTGAGATGGATTAATGAGTGGTGGAAGAGGATCTGAGGCCAAATGGGAGTCAAATCTAGATGGAAAGATGTTGGCCCAAATCCGCACATGGAAGCAGAATAGGAATCAAAGCCAGAGGAAATCGCCATGGTATGGTATAAGGTCAAGGATCTGATTCGGCCAATAAGAATCTGGGGAGCTTAGCGAGCCGGCCGAGCTCGAACGGGGCGTGGAGCCACAATATATTATAACATTTACTAACTCTAAAATAATCCCAATCAGATTGCCGTTTCTAGATCAGTTAAAATGCTGTAAAACTTAAATATGATCAGAACTTAATATAATCGACGAAACAAGTCGTCATTTGTTATGCTCCCTGATGATTTTCTCGTAAAATGTGTACGGAATTTTTTCACTTTTTGTTTTTTGCTTCCTGTGCTTCTTCTGACAATTCACCAATGGGTAAAATTGCGTTATTAATGACCGAAGCCCCATGAAGCAAAATTTATGTACTGAATAGGCATATAATACCATTTGTACAATTCAAACTTATTTTTTGCTGTATCTAAACAATATTTTCAAAAAATTATTTAATGGTTCAAGAGCACATTTTTTGTTTTTATTTACTCCGATTTTATGATTAAATCTTCATTGATTCAGTTATTTCAGATGACAATTTAGGTTTGCAAAAAATTCGTCTAGCTGATTGTCCTCTTTTTTTGTACAATCCTGGTTTAAGAATATCACAATAAGTCCCATTTTTTCGCGAAAAGAGTTTGAATAGTTAGTTTCCTTTTTCTAGTTTTGGTTTGTCCGCTTGTGTAACTTTCCACGTTTTTATATCTAATCTATAGGCTGTGTGTACAAGCACTCAAAACATCTTATGTACCATGTAAGACAGATAAGCCAAACTGAAATGTTTCTGGTTGTTTCAGAATATTTTGTATGTATTCCAAATTGTTCATTTTTGATATTGTTGCACGGCATATATAACATCTCATACCAGAGGAATCAGCAAGAGCATTACATATTTTTCCATCAATCATAGTTAATTCTAGCAAAAATTTTATTGTGCATTTATCAGACACATAAGGTTCTAATAAATCGATTTGGTTAGATGTATATAAAATTTCATTTTTAGCGATTTCTTCAGTTTCACGTACTAATTGCATTCTTAAAGGTCTGCAAAATTTAACAGAAGATAGTCGAGGATTTTGCCATAATACATGATTTTCATTGTCAATTAGCCTCAATGGCACTAAAGAAGTCATAAATATGCTGTCATCTTTTACACCTTCACTTTCAAATTTTTGTTTATATTGTGGAAAATCCGAAACTCTATCAAAGCCCCACTTGCAAATCAAAGTTAAGTTGTTTGCATTTTCAGGTTCCACCACTTTTAGAAGATTTTCATAAGTTTTATTTAGCAAATTTTGCAAACGCACTTCACATGTTTGCTCAGATATTGTAATATTTTCAGGATAAAACGTCTTTATTGCTTTTAGAATATCGTGGTAACTTGGATATAATTTGTAACCACGTTTTAAAGCTGTTGCTCTAATAAGCATATATTTCTGCTTCGTAAAACCACCCGAGATAATAAATGATAAAGCCTCTTCAGGTGTCATGGCATTTTGTTCTTGTTCGGGACTCCTCCATTTTTCCATTATACGTTTGCCTCTAGTTGGTGTAGTTGAAGTATTTTCAATTATCAAATCGGCAAAAGTGCTGCTCGACTTTCTCGTACTTTCATTGCAGTAGCATGCACAAGTTCTTCCACGGAAGTACTTTCTCTGAGCTCCTCGGTTTTACGCCTTTTTATAACAACAGAAATTTCAGCAAAACTCTTTGAAGGACGACCTCGAATACCTGAAGTTGATGGTAGATCGCAGTAAACAGATTCAGGAAAAATAATTTCTCCTTGTAGCCAAACATTTTGCTTTTTTATAAAAACACTTGATGTTCTATTGAATATTGAAAATGGAAAAATTGGAAAAAACATGTGTTCAAGCCAATACAAAATGTTTTTACTTGATTTATCTTCTTCGGTAAGCCAGTATGTATTAAGTATAAACCGATACATTGCTCGTTTTTTACTTTCAGTCGATTTATCATGATTCTTTTATATTACTAACCTATGAGAAGTATACACGATTATACCAAATATAATACTAGTATACATATGGTCGACGTATAGTTCCGCTGGCGTACTTTAGAGCGGCGCCACTGTAGCTTCTTCGCGGAGGCAGTTAAAAAGCGGCGGGGCAAGAGACGTACGAAAATAAGCAGTGGACCAAGCGAACTATGTACTTGATATGGATGCATTTGAGTATTACAGCTATGGGTAATTCAGAAATCTATTCCTATTGGCAAAATTCAAATTTCCTTCCAACTTAAAACATTCAAGTTTGAGTTACCAACGATTTTGTATTGCAATACAATCTTGGCCAGTAACTATAAATAATCGGGCAAATATGAGTTCTACCCCCTGGCATATAAATAAGTGGACAGTCTGAGGATCGGATGCTAGGTGTTAGTTCTGCGGTTTATATTTATCCAAGTTATTTTACAGAATGAATGTATGTTTGGAGAGTTATGTTTTATAAATCCATCGCTATTTTATCGCTATTTAATTAACGTACTAAACAGATATACACTATAATCGATGATTTTTATTGATGATTTATAAAAATTCCAACTTTATGATTTATTATAAAAAGTTTGCATACCTATAAAATTTTCTAGTATTATGTCTCATTTCCAAAAGCAATCTGAGATTTCCTAAAAGCACCCAGTAAACCAAATTCAAATTTCCCGCAATTATTTTTGGTAACTTCAACATTAAAGCATGAAGTTACCTACGATTTTGTATTATATTAATGGTTATTTGAATACCTTTAAGTTGAAGTTACTGAATATAATTGCGGAAAATTTGAATTTTCTTTACAGGACTGCGATTGAAACTTGTACTGTAATGTTTTAAGTTACATTTTAAGCAAAATGATAAAAAACATTTCTTGTTCGATACGCCATCGACTATCCTATGAAAACAGTAAACAATAATTTTGGAAACAAATATGAGCTTATGTTTTTCAAACATCATGGTATTTCTGAGAGTGAATTTAAAAAAAAAAATATGGATTTTATAGGTACAACCTTTTTAATGTTTTCTGATATTTTTGTTTCAGTTTTTAGCAAGATAATATTCTTTCGCTGTTAACTGCAGATATATTGACAAGAATTAGCAAAAAAGAATTTATATATCGAGAAACAAAGATTGTTTTAAATGGCCACTAGTCCACTAAAAGCAAAAATATTTTATTATCGCAAATAAAATAAAAGCGGTAAATGAGATATAATATGTACTATGAAAAAGTTAATAGGCATTTGACGAAATAAATAAAAGCAAATATTCCGTGTGTAGTTTCGCTTTAACGCAAAAATATGCTTTAATTTCATTATAAAACGAATTTTAATCCATTGAGCCCATATGGGTTTTGGATTTTGTTTTATTTACTTAACTGTTGTGCCTCCTTTAATATTAATTTCATAATAATTTTGCAAAATGACAATTCATTTATGAATGCTCTACCTCTTCGCTGCGCGCGCAGTTAAACCACTTTCATTCGTCTCGCACCGACTCTTCGGTTATATTTTTACGCGTTTGTGCAATGGAAAATTCCACTTACGTTTAATCACGTCAGATCACGTTTAATATTTGTTTGGTCTTACACTTTTCTAAAATCAGCCTAGCTGGGACATCTACAGTACGCCAGCGGAACTATTCTTTGTCCGTATATATATTTATATTGTATTTGATTATACGAAGATATGATATCGATGAGTCAATACGGTGATCGCAATCACTGCTTATAATCACCGTTATTTATAAATCACATTCACGACTCATGACGTGATTTAAGAATTACCGTTTCGCTCATCACTAATCAGTGCCAGCAATCTAAATTTGTAAATGTACAACAAATGTAACAAAATAGTTTCCTGTAGTTTGTTACCAAACAAAAGTTATAGCGCCATTCACAAACGTCCCTTGTAACTACTAGAATTTTGTTAACAGTTTGACCTATTAAACTTACCCATCTCCTATAGTATAGTTATCTCTGGGTAATAGATACAAATGGAGCGCGGTGCTACAGGGTTACTGCCCGTCTGCGGTATTCCAAACATTGGAAAAATAGTTGACGGGAAAAAGTTACTATTTTTAGCAATATCCTTTTTATTTATATCATATAAATTTATATATGTGATAAATTATTATTAGTAATTGTCAATATTGCCCAAAATACCCGTTTTTTTCTCATCAATTAAATATTCAAAGAGCGAACCTTAATTAGAAAATTGCCAAGATAATATTAAATACAGTGAAGCAATTTTCATATTTAGATAGGAGTAGTAAGGTGTTCTAAACTCTTCTTTTCTATTATTAAAAAGAGGCATTAAAAACGCCAGTTACAAACAATAACATAAAAAATGCGTTTCGTAAGATACATATTAAGGCACTCATTTATTTCAATACACTATTAGTACAATAGTTTACTGATTTATTGTAATAGTGTTGAGGAATGTACTATCTTTAACACATTAAATGCGAATTGAAGTTCCACAAATCTTCGATTATTTATGCAACCGAAACTACAAGTACTGCGTACCGAGCGATGCATAATTTAGAATTATTAGCAAATAATTTTTAATTACTATTTCAGTGTGTTGTTGCTTCGATTGAAGACTTGCGGAGCTTAGATTCGCATTAATCTGCTAAAGATGGTACATACCCATGTATATCTTTGCAATATTTAAAATACGGAGCACTGTTATAGATAGCATACAATATCCCACATAAAATAAACCTAAAGGTACCTAGTCAAACGAAGAGAAACCGATAAGTAAGTCTCTATTTTTTTAATAATATAAACGACAACAAATCCTAGCTTCATGTTTTTGTTTAGTTTCGAAATAATGGCATGTTTTTTTATGCGTACATATGCAAAGGAATAAGGAAACAATATTTTATTCGTATATTTAATGGGATTTATATGAGAGTTTAATTATCAGGAGAAACCTAAAATGCATTGCAGGCATTTTGATTTAGTATTGTTCATCGTAGTAGTTATAAATAACAATTTGCATTTGACAAGCGATTATGCAACCTCGCATACATGTTGTTGAAGACAGAAATTTAAAGTTATTTTCTACGCTTTAAAACTCTTTTAAATGAGTATTAAATTACAAAATTAGTTAAATATTAACTAACATTAACATAGCAATATATAATATATATGCTATATTAATTTTAAAGGACTTTTTCTGAGTGATCTATTTAATAAAATTAAAAATAAAACCGGGAAGAAATTTACATACCTGCGCTGGTCAATCCCAGAAAAATAAAAAATGTACACAATAAACTAGACATTGTGCGATGGAATACTGTTTGTTCTTGAAGTGTTTTAATACTACTTACTGTTGTTATTTTCTGTTTGATGATAATACGTGGCAATGATGTGCCGTTGAAATCGATTTATTCACTATTCATCTTTAATCGAAAAATATGATTTTTTTAGATAAGATTTCTAACATTACTCAACAAGGTACTTGACTGAGAGTGGCAATTTAGATATTAAACAAATCAAAACCTGCTGACCTGCTGTTGTTAAAGTTAATCCGTTTATTATAGTGACCCAAAAATCCAATTCTGGTCAGAAGCTCTTTATTAGCGAAGAAAATATTTTGCAGACCATAATATATAAAGATTGCGTAAAAGTTTATTAAGATTTTTAGTGAAATATTATTAGTGTTAATCGGAATAGGTTTTCATCCCAGTAAACATTTTTGTGCTTCAAAAATATCATCGAAATAAATTCTTTAGGTGTTGCAACATTCCTGAAACTGTTAAAGTCCGCTTCTTTCTGTTTGGTTTGTAACTTGACGAACGAAACGTCCAGTCGGTATGACTCCTCAATCTTTTTCAGGCCAAACTTATTTCGTAACTAGCTTTGAATCTTAATAAACCATGGTATTGTATTATATAGCACCATGTTGATTAAAATGGAGTACATATACATATTTTTACGTATAATAATATAATTGATGTGTAATATAATTGTATCGAATTAATTTATGACTAGCAATAGCACTGGACCTACATATATTTATCACGGTATCAACTTAATACGGACCATTTACGAGTTTATAATATGCAACTGAAAGCATAAATGTCAAAATACACGAGAACATACATAAAACAAAAGTAAAACAATTGCTGAAAATTGAGCATCCAACTTGATCCCATAAACAGAGCACAGGCATATATGTTCGGGGAACTATCAATAGTTATCGATCATCAACTAAATGACAAAATGACGCAAAATTTTCCTTCACACTTTGAATATCAATATATATATAATGCTGACGAAATTGGAATAAATACAGTACGAAAACCAGTCAAAGTTACTGCTCAGAAGGACACCAAACAAGTAGGATCCATTACATCCCAGGAAAGAGGAACACTAGTTACAATGTGTCTCGCTGTAAATGCTCTTGGCAATACGATACCACCGATGTGTGTTTTCCCTCGGTTAAAATTCCAGAATTTTTTTTTAGAGATGGTTCGGATGGCTGTATAGCAAGTGGCAACAAATCCGGCTGGATGCAGGAAGCTGACTTTCTACTCTTCGTCAAGCATTTTGCCAAATATGCCAATTCAAGCGGAAACATTAACGTTCTTCTCATTTTGGACAATTATTCCCCCCACATTTCCATACCAGTGATAACGTTTTGCAAAGATAATCATATCACACTTTTGACATTTCCCCTTCATACATCACATAAGCTCCAACCCTTAGATAGGGGAGCTTTTTACCATTCAAGAAATATTTTAATGACTTCGTCGATAAATGGATGAAAACTCATCCAGGAAAGCGTCTTACAATATATGATCTGCCGTCTATAGTCAAGCAGGCACTACCTCTAGCATCTACACCTCGAAATATTCTTGCTGGATTTCAATACACTGATATTTGGCCATTCAACAAAGAAATATTCAGCGACATTGACTTCGCACCACTGTCACTGATAAACCATTGACTGCGAACGAAACTGAAGTATTGACTAACGCGGATGACGTAGTGGAAAATGAACCCACATCAACTACAAACATGGACACTAGCATAAGCACAGCAGAGGACACGTTCCAACCACCATCCACTTCAGCTTCACAAAATTTAACACCAGAAGTTATACGACCACTGCCCAATGCAGATATGCAAAAATCGACGAGAGTGCGAAGAACTAAAGCGAAAACGGCTATTATGACACACACACCTGAGAAGCTGCAGATATTAGCGGCGCAGAAGAAGATGGGTTTGAATCCAAAATGGAGAAAGACAGCAAAGAAGCAGAGGACGGTGAAAAAAGCAAGAAGGTCGAGTCTAGCAGCGGTTCTGAAGAGGAGAAAGAAACTTATTGTTTAGTATGTCGCGGTCTTTATTCTAGCAGCAAGGAGGACTGTATTTAATGCAGTTGTAGGCAGTTGCTCATATCAGTTGCACTGATAGAAATCCTTTCTTTTATGTTTGAACTGTCTGTCCGAGTAGGTTTTGCTTCCTTTAGAGTATTTTATTTCGTTTAACTTTATTAGAATTTTGTTACATTATCTGATGTTTTGAATTTTGAACGTGTTGCCTTGTGTTTATATTGCGTTCATAATAAAATTGTAGGTATACTTACTTAATACTTATATTTATGTACCTATTTTGACACCGGCCGGCCCCGTTACAATTGAAACCAAAGGGGTGTCGGTAGTAACACGTATCACGACATTGCTTATATGCATGGGGTTTCAAGATGTTCGCCTTTAAGCGGACTATAAAAATTAAATAAGTTGTAGCACATTGTTGCTGAAGAGGCTAATAAACTGGTGTAAAAAAATTAAGCGAATGCCAGATACTAGGCTGACGCGACAGTGCTTGGAAGCCCTGGTAAAATTAGACCAAGCAGATATACAATGCTATAATTGGATAAGTCAGATAAATACATGGTTCAGATCGCTTGGATTACGTATTGACTTGACTGCTAATTATCGAGAGTACGAATGGAATATCAATGATATATTGGAACGAGTAATAAACGATGCAATCAGTAAGGATGTAGAAAGTATTATTAATTCTTCGTATACACGGATGTACAGACACATCAGCTCCTTTTGCTGTGGAGAATATTATCTGGGATTTCGTACTTCAATAAGAAAACTGAGACTTGTCAGTCAATTAAGAGTGACAGGTGAAACCATCATCAAGTTATGCCACAATAAACAGGTTTAAACACATTTGATAAATACCAATGATACATGTTTCGTTTGCAATTTATTGGAAGAGGAAACTTTGCACCACATTCTTCTAATATGTCCCATTTACCAGAATCTAAGACTACACTACCTTAGTAATATCAGCAATAGGGAAACAATAGATGACATATTAACTATAGAAAACTATGATCAATTAAATAATTTATATTTTTACTTAGAGGGACTAATTAGATTAAGATCCTTTATAATTAATGAACAGCTATGTGTGCAAGTCCAGCAAAGGCTATGTATTTATCACATATATATTAAGGTTTAGTTTTGCTTTGATGTATTTTTGGGTTTACGTATTAGCAACGTGCTGTCTGTTTCCGTTTCCTTCTTTATAATTATAATAGATTTCTTTTTTTTTATAGTTTTCCCCTTTTTCTTGTGCGGTAATTTTTATGTTAATGTACTATAGAATGTACTTTGAACTCATTTGTAAAGGATGTAACCCTCATACAAATAAATAATAAAGTTGTAGCACATATCATCAGTTCCCGCGGAGAAAGAGAAAACGGAATACTATAGACGGATTAGTAGGAAAAAATAAAAGTTTAAATTTTCTTACATTTGACACCAGTCTCCCCTAGTATTTGACATTGCTTAAACACGCATTTACATATTAAATAAATGGGATTGCAGTCTAATACATTAAAATTACGTTGTAACAGGCCATCACACTTGTAATTGGAAATTATGCGCTATTCCGCGTAAATATTCCAAAATAGACCTGTCTTCGTACTGCAGAACAATTTGTTTTATTCTAGCAGCTGTGTTTTGTACTTTTTTCGTGGTGGCTTATTACCAGCGATATATTTAGATACCGGCAAATAAATGTTTCTTTGATTCGAAGAATCATTTTTATGTGTAATATTAGTACATACTCCCCAGGCAAAGTGAATTTGATATAATTTACATATAAGCTAATGTGATACCTCTTAACGGGGCAATCAGGAGAGGCTGCCCTGCATAGTTTGGGTGGAGGAACCCCTCGAAGGAGCCTTACATTAAAAAGGAGTTGCCCTTGCAGTATTTTTAGACATCGAGGGCGCTTTTGATACACATCAACGCCCTCGATCAACCGATCTTTAATGGCTTCGGAACGTTGACCACACGACTAGCAGATGTGGTTGACTGCATATACTAAGAGGCAGAGTGGTTCTATGCCCAGATGCTAGATTAAAAATATCGCCATGAGAACCACTAGAGGTGTTCCTCAAGGGAGTTATTCCGCCACTGCTGTGGAGCTGGTCATGGATGATCTCGTCAGAATGATTAAACCGGACAAAGTGAATATGGACGCAAGGGTACGCTGATGACATTGTCATCGGTAGCTAGAGGAAAATTTCCCGGGCGTGGTGGCGGGCATCATGTGTAATGCACTGCGAATGGTGGAGGGAGTGGTGCCTTTCACAAGGACTCTGGTGCCTTTCACAAGCACTCTCAGTTAATTCACAAAAAACACAGTTAGTTGCCTTTACCAACATGAGGAAACTCAATGACCTAGGCGGCGTTAGACTGTTTGGGCAGGAGTTACAATTAACCAAGAAAGTAAAGTATCTGGGTGTTATCCTCGATGCGAAACTGAGCTGGAAAAATCACTTAATCAAAACAACGACCAGGGCTACGCAACTATTCTAGCGCTGCAGGAGGGTTGCTGTGGATTAAAGTCGAGAGTGATCCATTGGCTATACACTGCCGTGATAACACCAGGAAAAATTTAAAGAGACTAATGCATTTTTCTGAATTATGTAATTTAATAACTAATTTTACAAAATGCATACATTAAAGGGAGATTCAACCACACGAGCCGATATATATGTTAGTCAACGAAATAATGCAAGGAATGTCCGATAAAAAGACTGCAGCGGGAGTATTTCTAGACCTTTCAAAGGCTTTTGACAATGTAGATCATGCCATCTTGCTGCGCAAACTAGAAGCAATGGGATTTCGAGGAATAGTGCTTAGCTTACTGAGATCTACTTAACAGGCCGTAAACAATGCGGTAGAACTAAACTTGAAAGGTGAGATAGTTCGATTCAAATTGGCTAGACCACTGATAGAGGTGTTCCACAAGGTTCATTACTAGGAGCATTTCTGTTTATATTATACACAAATACTTGCCTGGAATAACAAATCACTTTCTAAATATGTATGCAGATGATACATCGGTGATATATTCAGAACAGAACCAGCAGTGAACTCAGAGATGGAAATAGTGAGCGTTATTACAAGAATGGATACCTGGCTTCCAGACCAAATATTTATCATTAAACGTTTGAGAAAAAACTAATTTAATAAAATTCGCTCTAAGAAATAACGAAGACGATAACAATTAATTACGACAACAACAATTAACATCTGTAGACACAGTTAAATTTTTGGGAAGTACACATAGACAGCACCCTAAACTGGAAAGAGCATGTTAATTTTCTCACAAAAACTTATCTGGAATGGTTTATGCCACTGAGGGCAATATCTTTCAGAGGTCCACAAGGAGCAGCATTAGCAGCGTATCACGCTATCGCTGGCGTCCAGGCTAAGTTACGGGAATAATCTTCTGGGGCAACTCGGTTGACGTAGAACGCGTATTTAGACTTCAGAAAGCATGTTTACGAGAGTGTTTTGGGCTGAAAAGGAGAGAGACCTGCAAAGAAATTTTCAAAATGAATAATATACTTTACCCTACCGGGACTATTATATTTATGAATGTGCGTGCTTTGTGAAAGAAACACTTACAGTGGTTACTAGCCAAATATGAAACAAGCCATAATTACAATACTCGCGAGTTGTGATAAAGCAACATTACGTGTGCCTCAAAAGTTCTTACACAAAAATACACAAAGGCGTGGTGACACAAGTTCTTAAAATCTATAATAACATTCCAAAAGTAACTCAAAAAATTGCAGTCTGAGGACTTTTAATCTAAAATAAAAAGACACTTAACGATGAAGTGTTCTATTATAATGTACAAGATTTTTTTTCTTTGCTCGTAGGAACATTTACCACACTTTTGTTTAATTATTGTTAATTTCTTCTAATTTTGAATTCTATTTTTGATTACCATTTGTATATTTTTTCTTGTTCTTTTTGACTTATTTGCATACTTGTTTTGGTAAAATTGAAATAAAAGGGATATTTTATTATTTTATATTATTATTATTATTATTATATTATTATTATTATTTATTAGTATTATTAATAACATACGGGGCGGTAGTCTGGTGGAGGAGGGCAGAAGTTTCCTCCACAGTGAAACTGTTAACCGCTGTCCAGAGACAGGCATTGCTGGGTATCACTAGTGCAATTAACAGTACAGGAACCGCCTCTTTGGAGACCATTGTGGGCCTCTTCCCCGCTGGAGCCTTTATGTGAGAGCGGAGGCAATGAATGCGATTCCTTAGACCGATAAGCCAACACCCTGTGAGATTCGCAACTTCAGGGTGGGAGACACACTATACTACGGGCATGATGCTACGGACGGCACATTGCTGCAAAGCCCTACGGACAGCATGGTACCCGAAATTATCTTCACTGAAAAAGTGAAAATCTCCATACCGAACAGAGACCAGACACGTAGTGAGATCCCTGGTAATGATAACTGGTTCACGGACGGATCCAATTCCAGCCAGGGCACAGGAGCCGGTATTTGTGGGCCCAGTCCTAATCAAAAGATATCTATAAGCCTGGGGAAACATACGAGAGCTACATTGCAGGAGGGAAAGTGTTAATATCAATGACTGACAGCCAGGCTGTCATTAAGGCAGTTCCCTTTTTCGAACCCCGTAACTAGGTCAAATTAGTTAGAGACTGCAAAACAATCCCTCAATGCACTGGCACGAGACGGTGTCTTTGATTTGGGTGCCGGGACATGAGGATATAAAGGGCAATGTAATAGCCGACGAACTAGCCAAGGAGGGCTCTAAGAGACACTTCATAGGTTCAGAGCCCGTATGTAGGATTACTAAGGATTCCGCAAGAAGGGAGATCTGGAACCTGGTTAGATAAAGAATGTACAATAGAAATGGAGGTCGACTGAGAAAGGTCAACTCTATACCAAGCGTTTGATAGGGAATGGGGAGTGTTAGTTTGTCTCGATACCCTACTTAGCGCGCAGTAGGAAAGAAGAAAAACCATTACTGGGTTGGTTTAACTGAGACACCTGTCCCCTGGATAAAGCATCTATACAACACAGGCCGGGTAAGCGAACCGTGGTGTAGAAGATGCGAACTACAGGAGGAAACAAGTTTACATGTAATCTGCACATGTGAAGAACTGAAGCTGCTCAGGCAGAAATATTTCGGGAGATCTATTGGAGCCCACAAAGGTTCTCAAGTTCCCACTGGGCAAGAGACTGGGTTTTATAGAGAACACTAAGCTGCTCGAGTGGAAATAAGAGAATTAATGGAGATGGTGCAATGAGCACCTAGCTCAAGTGCCCAGACATTAAGTGCCTACCCTAACTTTAATGAATGAAGGTAAATGTACCAATTTCTGACCCTGTCTTAATTATTGACACCTTCCCTGTATCTTTTTTCTATAATAGTTTCTCATGCTGTGGTTTAGCGTAGCTTTCGATTGAAAATAATCCCGCAAACATTTATTTTAAGTTTAAAAATCAAAATTGTTCTTCCAGAGTCGTCTTGCAATCTTAAACATTGACATCATTCTATCCCTTAAAATGTCAGTAATTGGGGCTTCTACCTTATGTATAATATATACATAATGCCGACTAATCATGTACAGTCTGTGCTACTGCGTGCCAACAAAAATCACCATCTCTAGTGGTTACTACAGTCATTCAACCAAAAACTTATGAACACGCCAGTTATAAAAGCTGCCAGTTTTAAGCCCTGATAAAGTGTGAGGGAAAGTTTTTGCGTCTTTTTGTTGCACGCGTCCTTTTATCGCTCGCGTTCTTTTATCGTTGTTCAGTTCTTTTGTCGTGTATCCAAATGTCCTTTCCTTCCTCTTTTTTGATAATTTTCCGCACTGAATGGGGATAAATGTACAGTAAACTTAAGGAAAATGTCGAAATGGAAGAAATTTTCTCATAATACAAGATTTTACATGAATATTATAGGAAAATTTCTGTTTTTTTTTTTAGAAAACATCTCTAACATTGTAATATTACCAAGAAAAATATTAATATCTCTTAGGAGAAACTTAAAAAATTTCCTTACAATTTGGAAAATTACGGTCATACATATAGTAATTTTCAACTGATAAGGAAATAAGCAAGGCACGCCTGCAGTAACTTAGAATGTTCTAGTTCAAGTCAGGCGTAGGCAGAAATGACATGGTGTTCGGCCACACGTGGTTCTGCTTTCTTGTTATTTTAGCTTTGTTCGTGGAGCACATCAAACGCAATCAGAAACCAGTCAGACGTAAGTTGATTGTTTGAAAGAAATCCGCAACTTCAATCCCAGTCATTTGATTGGCTCTGACTGATTTGTGATTGCTTCGTGAACAAAGCTTTCATCAGTGGCAGCTGGTGCAATGTCGACCACCCACCGACCCATTACCCGGACTTACGACCGACCGACCTTTTTACCGACCCACCTTTTGTTAGTGTGTGCTTCACATCAGTCGCAGTGTAGGGTCGAGTCCTCAGGATGGTGGAGCGGTGCCTTTTTGAACGCTGATCTCATTATACGTAGTGGGCGTGGCGTCTGATCGGAGCTGGCCGTTCGTGGGGCCAGTTAGAAGTAAGTGGATTTAAATATATATTTTTGAGTAGCACCTTTAATTAATTGTCTGGAATCAAATGTGATATTTATTGTTTTTATTTATTTACGTGTTATTTATTAGTCACTACTATCAGTAAGGTGTTTTTATTTTTGACGACGACCGGGAGTGGCCCCCTTACAGCCGCTACCCGGTCCAGGCCCCCTTTTGGGCACATTTATAACAGATTTTATATTGTATATTTGTCCCGTATTTATTTTAATTTCTTAACTTTACAATGAGCATGTATAGAACCCCAAAGCAGGCTAAGCCGTCGTTTACCGACACCCCCGTACCAGGGTCGCCGGACACTGAGCTTACATACTTGGAGATCTATGACAGACTCCGTAAATATTACCAGTTATGGGTGGGCAGATGGAAACCCGTGACTGATGCCGAACATACTGGATGACAGAACTTTCTCGGGGAGAGTATTAATTCGCTTATCAGATCTCATTGATGAGGTCCGTGGTAGAGACGCTCAAGCGCCCTGCCACTTCTCCGCCTACCATAGAGACGTTCCCCTAGTGATGGGACGGCCGGGATGAGAGATATACGAACAAGCTGAATCAGCGCCAGCTACTTTGCCATATCCTCCTCCTCGAAAGGAAAAGAACGTGTCGGAAGATAGATGCGGTGCGATGCCCGTAGCCCGGAAATCCCCTGGTTTGAGAACTAACCTGGACAAAATCGAAATTGTGAGTTCACAAGATAGTACTAATACCTCCCAGCCAAAGAAAAAGCAGCCCCCGGGTACTGGGCGGTTGCCGGTGGCTCCAAGCGTTGGGAGTCGGACAGGATTCCACCTATTGTGCTGCGCGACAAGACACAGCGGTCGAAACTTGGCAAGCTATTAAGAACTAAAGCTTTTTCATAAACTAAAGCGCAGAACATCAACGACGGTATCCGTATTTATCCGATTACGGAAAAGGATTTCAGAGGAATTACTAGGGTCCTCAATGAACTGACCTGCCCGTACCACACATACCAACTGCCCTCGGAGAAGCTCCTGGCGGTCGTCTTCCGGGTATTCCCTCCGAGGTCCACCTCCAGGACTTCCAACTAGAGTTAGAGGAGAGAGGATTTTCCCCTTCCAGTGTAGTACGGATGATGCGACACCGCGACAAAAAAGCAATGCCACTGGTCATCGTCAAGCTCCCCAGAGAACAAAACTGTATTTATAATACGAAGGAGGTTGGACGGCTGGAGGTGTCGGTTGAGGCTCTCAAGGTCCGCCCCGGAATCGGACAATGTTACCGCTGCCAAAGGTTCGGCCATGCGCAGACACGTTGTACGGCCGAACCGAGATGCGTGAGGTGTGGGGGTCTCCATAGAGCTGGGGACTGTCCCAACCCGAAGGGCAGCGACCCAGTGTGCGACAACTGTGGCGAGGGGGACCGGCTAGCTACAAGGGATGCTCTAGATACCCCAAAGGCAGACCGATGCGGGCCGCTAACACGAACAATACCCCGGGGCCCCTGCGCCCCACCGGAGGACCGAGATCTTACGGCAGGGCGGAGTGCAGAACCTACCCGCGGACGATGAGAGGACTGGGATGTATAAGGGGGGGCCGGAGTACCAGTCGCGTCCCCTACCAAGATGAATAAGACGAACAAAACGTCCGCCCGGGGGCGCCGCGCGCGGTGCGAGGACGCCCAGAACTAAAAGTAACACAAAGCACGACTCCAGGAACAATAGGAACGAGAAGGCAAGAGATGTGGACGCGGGAGCGAGAGGATCTGATGTCCTCTCCCTCTTGGATTCCCTCCAGAAATTGTCGACCCCCATCAACGATGTAGTCGAAAAACTCAAAGCCATTTTCCCTGTCGCGGCCGTCCATGGAAGTGCGCCCGGGGAACCGTGCCTTAACATCAAGACGTGGAATGCCAGGGGGGTCAAGGACAAGAGGTTTGAGCTCGTAGACGTTCGTTGGCAGTACTCGGATCGATTGCTGTTTACTAAGCGAAACGTGGTTGAAACCTGGCGACAGGTTTCGGCTACCGGTTTTGGCACCTACTGGTTCGACAGATTAGATGGCGCCAAGGGAGACAGCCCTGGCTGTTAGAGCGGGGCTTTGGCATGACAGCCTGCCACCCCCGGTGCTGGACTCCCTGGAGGCTACTGCTGTCTTGTTAAGGATGAAGGATCATGGGCCCATCAAGATCGTGTCAGTGTACGCGCCCCCATCGCGGGGGCTTTTGCCGGGGACTATCTCTCCCTTATGTCTGCGGTGATGTTCCGGTCTTGCTTGCCGGTGACCTTAATGCAAAACATCCCTTATGGATGTCACGCTGTTCAAATGTTTTTGGTAACCATCTTCACCGGCTGCTCCAGGGGAGGGACTGGTTGGTCCACTCCCCTGGGGAGCCGACGTTTTTCAGGCTCGGCGCAAGACCGGACATATTGGATATAGCTCTAACTAGGGATCTCCCCGTGGGGCTCTCCGTCATGGGGGATTTGTCCTCGGACCATAACCCGATTTTCATCGGGATGGGGGCGCGTATATCGACCGTGGTCCGCCCTCCGGCGGTCCGCACCGATTGGGGGAAGTACGCTGATCTGTTGGACCGAGAATGCCGGAATTTGACTGGAGTTCTGCCCACGCGCGGAGATCCTTGACTGCCACAAGAGGCCTCCGTTTCTCTCGGTAACGGAGGAAACAACGGGAGGAGGCGCACTGGTGGACGGCTGCCTTTAGAACTGAGACAGGTGATCGACGCAAAGCGTAGGGCGATTAGAATGACTAGGAGGACGTTGTGCCCGAGGGATAGGACCGCGGCGATTCGCCTCAGAGAGCGCCTCGCGGGGTATAGGGCCGGCGAGTGGGCAGAGAAGCTGTCCTCCCTTTCTGCGGAGGATGGCTCGCTGTGGAGGATGAAACGCGCTCTAGGGCGCGGTGACAAACGTGGAGCGGGGTCTGTCACGGACGGGGCGGCCTAGTCTACTCGGACGCGGACAAGACCCACGCAGAAATACCTGCGGGGGGTGTTCATTGAGGATGACCCGGACCACCCCACCGAATTGGCGGTGGCGAGGTCGGTGGGCGCCGTGTCGGAGATGCCCGGAGAGACCAAACAGCCCGTTTCCAGTGGGGAAATCACTGCTATCCTGAAGGGTTTGCGCAGGTGGGAAGGTTTTGCCGCCTGAGCAGTTTGAGTTCCGTGCGGATCTCTGCACGGATTTCCAGCTGCTCAGGCTAACGGAGTTTATTAGAAACGCCATTGAGATGAGGGAGACTGTTGGGGCGGTGTTTTTGGACATAGCCTGGGCCTTCGAGACGGTCTGGCACCGGTGCTTGGTGCACAAGTTAATGCAATGGGGGTTCA
The DNA here is from genome assembly GCA_004143645.1 of Protaetia brevitarsis. Lineage (NCBI taxonomy): Eukaryota > Metazoa > Arthropoda > Insecta > Coleoptera > Scarabaeidae > Protaetia > Protaetia brevitarsis. The sequence goes on along the minus strand of RXPK01000029.1, from coordinate 1,344,036 downwards.
ACCCCAAGTTAATCATATTAGTAGCCAGTTTTCTGGCAGACAGATACTTTTAAGTTCAGGTGGGGGGGATAACCTCCAACCCTCGGCCCCCCCCAGGGTTCCCTCTTACCGCCCCTCTTGTTTAATATTTACGTCAGCGACGTGCCCAAAGAACCGGGCACGTCGCTGGCGATCTACGCGGACAACACGGCCGTCTACTCAGGTTGCAGGGGTGAGGCGGTCATGCTTAGGCGGCTTCAACGTGCGGTTGACAGCATTTGCGATTGGGCCCTTGAATGGTGATTAAAAATTAATGAGGATAAATGTCAGGCCATACGCTTCACATATAAACGGGGCCCGCCTGCCGATAGCATGGCCATCCACGGGCGGCGCCTGCTCTGGGTGGACGACGTGAAGTACCTGGGGGTCACCCTCGACAGGCGGCTGATGTTCAGGGCCCATGTCCTGGACGTCAAGAGAAAGTATGAATACGCGAAACAACTGATGTACCCACTAATATCCAGGGGGAGTGCTCTCAATCTGGGGTCCAAAATTCTACTTTACAAATCAATATTAAGACCGCAGCTCTCGTACGGGGCGCTGGCATGGGCCACTCTTGCCAAGTCAAACCTAAGACTACTTGAAACGATCCAGAATCGCACCCTAAGATCAATTGCCGGCGCCCCGTGGTTCGTCCGCAACGAGCAGTTGCGAAGGGACCTCGGGGTCGAGAAGCTTGACGATTTCCTGAGGAGGATGGCGTCGGCATCTGGTCACAGGCCCTGGTTTCGGGGCACGAGTCTGTTAGCTCTTTGGTTGTGCCACAGGACCGCCCCTCTCCCAGGTTCGGTGTTCGCCGCCTGGCCGGGGTGTTGACCCCCTCGGACCGCCACCCATAAGATTCACTTTTTAATATTCACTTCAAACGCGGTCCGTTATCTTATCATAATAATCATTAACGAGGTACTTAGACCCTAATTTACGTTTGTTTCTTTTGCATTGCCGTCATGTGTCGTCCCAAACATTGTTACAGCGGTGTTTACCACGTTATATGTTTGTTTTATGTTACATGTGGTGAATGTCCATATATACACTGTGATCAACGGCTTTTGCCAGATTTAATTTTGTAATTTATGTTGTGAAGTCCCGTGATGTCCCGAGACATTGATTGAAAAAAGAAAAAGGAGAATAAGTTCCCTAACAAGGAAAAAATTAGTGGAAACGGTAAGAAAAAAGAAAGGGGAAAAAACGAAATGTCAAAACCAAAATGAACAATCATTCGAATCAGCCACCATCTCACGCTCAAGTAAGAAGACGAGGAAAAAGAAGAGGACACGACACATCTAGATTAACACTTTCGACGAAGGAATATCCCCTGGAAATAAAAACAATATAAGGGTAAAAAAGAAAAACAAGAAGGAAATTATCGACGAAGGCTGGGAGATCCATTCGGGGGAGTAAAAGCCAAGGAGGCGGGGTCGTTTCCGACCCCCCACCCCATAAAGATTTCTGGTGGTGACAGCGTAGGCCGCCAACGCTCAGACAAAGGGATTGACAGCTACCCACAGTTAATCCCAGCACACCAGAGAAGACCCCAGTGCATATGTCACAGCGGGGCCAATACAATGATTGATGTTCGTGTACTACCGTCAGAAATACGAACTTATGCGAAGAAATTAGATCATTGTAATGGTCCTTGCAAAACGTAAGCACTTGCCGCCGCTGTATTTTAGAACTATTATACTGATTATTGTGTGGAAATATACATAAATGTTTGTTTCCTAAGCGCATCTCCAGATGTCTAAGGATGTCTAAGGTCTGTCGCTTCGATAAGGGAATGGCTAGGACGATTTTCAGCGCAGAGCCAAGGATAACATGGTTGCCTCGGTGGTATGCGGCCAATCATATACCGTAGCTGACGTTTCGACTAACGTTAAATAGTCCTCCAAAGGCATTTTCCCATCAAAGGTCAGCAGTTCAGTTTGACCTGGAACGGTACCAGCGAGTTTTAATTTCCCGAGTTCCCTTTGGTTGTTAGGTGTAATCTGGAACTTTCAGGCTCCAATCTGGGTTGAGAATGAATCGATTTTAAGATAATCGATTCATTCTCAACCCAATTCTGCTTTGGAAGTTCTTCGTTTATGTTTCTTGTAGTTTCAGAGAGTTCTTCTATTTCTTTGATTTTCTGTTTCATAATTATGGAATTTTGCAGGAGTTTTCTTCAATTTCTATAATTTTTTCATGAATATTTCTTGAGTTTTCTACTAATTTTCTTTTATGTCCCTAGAATCTTATTCCATTTTCATGATTTTGTCCTTCATATTTTTATTTTTTATTTCCAATCAGTTTCTTTTCCATGTTTCTGGTATTATCCATAATTTTCTGTTCTATATTTTAGCATTGTCTGTCAGCTTTTCTGTAATTTTCTCCAGTAGCTTACCATATTCACCAAGTGCATAAAATACATAAATCCCGGAATCTTTACCAGCCTCTTCTAGAACTTTCCTTAACCGCGCCTGGAGCTCTGTCTTCTTCCTACTGGTGTCTTCGTCCCTTTCCTCTAATTCACGCCTGAGGTCGGCCATTTTTAAATCCATTAATTTGCAACCTTTGGTTGCCATTGTCTATATCGTTACACATTTATAGTCCACTAAAATTTATGTCCACCAATATAACGCTAAAACACTACAACAACCCACATCTGACCCTAAATTGTAACGTTTTCGGAGTATAAATAGTCACACCCGGAAGTATATATTTAATAAAATGTATTTATTTCAAAACTTAAGCTCTACGAAGAATAGATTAATACTAGTAAAAGCACTAATTATAAATAACTAAACACCATTAAGAACCCTTATTAAACTAATTCTCTTAATTACTAGCATTTAGATTTACTGATTTATTTAAACTGATTTATGTTCACCGATCACCTCGGCCACTTTTCGCGCTGTAACTATCCGGTATAAGCTGAAGTCATCCCGCTCGCGCGTGTGTTTATATTTGCCGTGCTAGACTCTATCTAATCTACCTGTTTTTTAATGTTCCAGTGGATTCACGCCCAGAAATTTCCATTGTAAATTGACGCATCCTATATTGGCGCCCTCTATGAGCAGTCTCGTGATCTAAGAGGTGGTTTTACCTTCATCCCGTTTCGTGTAGTATCTTACCGCTTTTCTTGTTTTTTTTTTTTAAACCAGTAATCCACTGCACGATGGCCTCCTTTTTTGCAGAGATTACACGTTTTTTCCCTTTGTGAGTTTGCTTCAGTTTTAAACTATTTGTGTGACAATTCTTCTCCTGCTTTTATTCTTTATTTCTCCTATCTAGGATATGTACGAGGTTACTATCTCATCTCCAAAACTTAGAGAGAATTTTTTTGCAGTAATAGATGAACGCTTACCGTAGATTTTTTTATCATATACTGCTTTCAATTTTCACCACATATCTTTCGCAGTGGTACATACTAAAAATGAACCCGTTGGTCCTTCATCCATTCTAGTTACTATTATTTCTTGAGCAGACGCATCTTTCTTTTTCCATTCAGCTGTTGCTTCCTTGTCTAATGCATTTTGTTTCACGCCAGTGACAACCCCAAATAATTCTCTTTCCTTCAAGACAACTGCAGTTTAAAATTTTCAGATCACCCAATTACTTCCATTAAATTTTTAAAAGGGCAATGTCTGTGTTTGGCTCATCTTTATTTGTTTCTTCTTGCTCCCGCTAACAATACCGACTAGATACGATTTTTTCAGACCACGTGTAAAATTTTGCTACTGCATTTGACCTGGGCCTATAACCTGTCGGAATAATGGATAAAAATAAACTCAACAGTAACTAATATTCACCTATAAAAAAAAGACAGCTGGTCGCCATCTTTATGTCAAAATGACAGGACTCGGGATTTTAGAAAATGAAATGGAAGTATACATGTATAGATCTCAAAATAATCTTCAAGTTGTAAAGTGTTAATATCAACACAGAGGATTTGAGTGATAAGAAAAAAAGATAAATTGGACGTGTATCAATTCATATGTTATACTTCTGGCCAATACCATCAACATTTGAGCTGAGGCTAATTGAAGAGCTAAAAAAGACTAAGACACTTTAACAAGGTGATTTAGTTTTTTTGGCATTTCTGTTCATAATATACATATTGCTACGGTATTGAAGGTATGGAATCTAATTTAAAGGCATTTACAACAAGTTTCTAAACTAAATGAACAAGTATTTCAAAAGTGAGGCGTCTACTCAGTTGCCTACTCTGCAGGCGAATTCTGAATTTGTTAAAGATAGTTATTTAAAATGGACAATATTAGCATTAGGTGCTAAATATTGCCTTATTATAATGTAAACTTTATTTTATATGTTAATTCAAGCTTACCTAGTATTCTTTTATATGTTTTTGTTATATTTTGCTCGTAGAGATTTTTCATTCCTCGGGATGTTTTTTTTTAACGTTTGGCGTATTCCCCTCAAACTAGGGAAAATAACGGTTTTTTAATTCGGTTAGCTATATCTTTCAAGTTGGCTGGCCTGTTGCGATAACAACCGAAGGCTGTTAACTGAAACATCTGGTTTGAATCCTCATTCTGTTGGCGGCCACAAGAGACGACGGTTGTATTAATTTTCCTATAACGATTTTTATGCCACAATTTCAAAAAAAATATCAAAGGTCCAAGAAGTGTTACCTAAAAAGTATCGATACAACCCTTAAATTTAAATCCTTATCGAATACCTGCAATTCCGGGGGCCCGTCTATTTGAACCTCCATCCCGTACCAGAGTTTGCCAAGCGTCGTGTCAACTTCAAGTTAGTATTCCATTGAATCACCTCACCTAAAACAGAAAAGAATTAATTCAGTTTCCTTTCAATATTAATCAGAAACTTATATTTTTGTGTAATTTATTTCACTATACGTTAATTTGGAGTTAGTTTTATAATAACCGCCTTTTAGTTCGTTATTTTAAGAATTTTTAATGTTTAAGGGTTGTAAATAAATATCACTGAGTTTGATCTGTGATAAAATAGCTATCTTTAACAAATATCGATAATCACAGATAATCGTTTGCTTTATAATTTAGTATTTGCTGTTTACGGGTAGATGGCACCATTATTTATTGAAATTTAATTTAGTATATGACATTTCCATAACCTCTTTAGTCTTTTAAAAATGCCAGGAAAGTTCGAAGACGTGTTTTGTATTAAATAATTTGTCTTATATAGTATTTTAATGATTCCAACATACACTGTGTACTGATTGATTTGAAAAAGCAAAATGAATTAATAAAAATGAAAAATTAAATTAGCTAGCTCAACGGATAAAAAATTTAAAAAGGCACAAAAGAACAATTGATCTCAGAGGTACCCTCGCAAATTAAACTTGAACTTAATCACGAAAAGCAAATTGTGGGTGAAAGAAATCTGATTTTCTTAATTACCCCAAAAATTGAAAAGGGTTTAATTTAAAATAAAAGAACAGAATTTTGAATGACCTTAAATAACAATCAAAAATTTTATTATAAAAAAAAGAAAAAAAAATGTTAATTACAAATTTTTGCAGAAAAAAAAACCGTGAACAGAGGGTTCTGGTCGAAATAAAAAACTGCATTATATTCTAAATTACAATAGGACAATGCTAAATCCTATAACAAAGCAAAAAACAAATTAGTTCAGGAAGATATTTTTTTCACAAAAAATCCACGTGGTTTCAAATTAAAATAAAATAAAATCGTGGAACACCAAAAATTTACAAAAATGAAAACTAAAAGCAAGCACAATGCTTCTATTTACCCAAACCGAGGTGATAAATAATTTAAAACGAAAAATTAAACTCTTAAAATTATAATGAGAGAATTAAAACTAAAATCTATCTTCCTGCATGAAAAATAATAAATGATCTTATATCTAAATTGTGTACACAACAATATAATAACAATTATTATTAAGCGAGTTCCTTGATGGACGAAATATAATACAATATAAGCGAAACAAATCTCAATATCAAAAGTATTAACAAAATGGCAGCAAAGAATATAAAATTTCAACTACTCACGCTTGCGTCTACCGAGGAACTAGTTCTTACAATCTCGACCGCTGCGTACAGCGAAGCCGCACACAGATCAGTTCGCCAACGGACAAAATCTCAAAACATAATAACATAAACTAAATCAACGAACGAAAAATATATTAAAAATGAATGAAATTAATTTAAAACGACTGAACACTTAACTAAATAAATCATACAATCAATTCAATAACTAAATCTTATTTAAAAATAAACAAAACATCTGTGAAAACTCGCTCGAAACATTGACAAAGGCTGATCGGAGTAAACATGAACAAAGTCTATGCACCTTAAGAAAAGAAAACTTTCGCGAAAACAAAGTGTCCGTCCACAGCAATACCTTGTGATCAAAGAGTCTCAATAATGATGAAACCTAGCATTTAGGTAAATAAATAAAGATATAAGCTAGCTTGTTTTGGTTTGAAACGTTCTTTTATTTGTGCAGTTAGCGTGTTACACTTATTTCAAATTTAATAAACCGAGAAGGCGCTTTGAGGGTGCGCCCGTTAGGTGAGAAACTGCCTATTCGTTAATAAGCGTCCGGAGTACGATTTTGACAGACGATCTGGTTCCCTTTGGAGCGTCCCGTGCCACCTAGCAGGTAGGAAGTCACTTTCCACAGCTTTCTTTCACTTATCAAGGAGGTCGCTGGGTGTATTGAAACCACTATCTTATTTTAATTGATTTTTATTAAAGAAAGAAAAAAAAAAAGAAAATAAATCGTAAACGGACAAGCTAAATTATAATAATAATATAAATTGAAAATATAAAATTGAATATAATAATAAATTTGTTTTGAACTTTTAAGAAAATTAAATTTTGAAATCCCGAGCATTGTGTTCTGAAAAACAGAGCAATATATTTATGTAATGCCAATAAATTGATATTATTATTGTTATTATTAGAATGTGGAGTTTTTCCGTTATATTACATCTACATTCAAAGTTCAAAAATTCAGTAATGTTAACCTTAAGATTTCTGAATGCCCATATAAAGAACACGTACAATTAAATTTGTGTGCAGTATAATGGTTAGGAACAATTTTATACATCGTTACCTTAGGTGGAAGCAATGTTAAACTCGAGACTGCTAATCAATTCTTTGGACATCCTGACATCCGGACAGGCCACTCACGGCGCTACTTGAAAGAGATTGGAGCAACACCAAGATTAACTTCACCAAGAGCTACCAGTATCTTCAGCAACTGGGTCAACATATATGGAACCGATGGCAACCAAAAAATTGAAAATATTTTAAAAAAGATGTAATCCAAATTATTGCAAAACCCCAATTTTTAAAATTGAAAGTTTTGGTTAAGCTCGAAAACTTCTAAATAGACAACTTCGTGGAAAACTGTATATTTTATAAGAGGAACTTTTAGTTTGTAAATAATAAATTATACAATTTCTAGAATGGCTTATTAGGTTTTTGGGAGAATTTATTAGGTTGTTCACAGATGAAGGAATAATAGTACGACAGATAAAACAGAAATTCGTACAATATACATACTAAAAAGTATTATTAAGTAGGTGGGTTGAAATTAATAAAAGGAGTAAATTTTAAGCATTAGTTCTTATTTAAATCACGTCAAAAATAAATTGACACCAACTGTTTATTTTGTAGAATAATGTTGAAACAATAGATTACAGATAGATCTAAGTTAGCAGTATTATTACATTCTAGTTTCGTTTTACAGAATCTCAACATTAAATACTCTTATTTAATGTTGAGATTATATGTATACAAATAATTTCAATTTATAAAACGTATAGTGTTACAGTGCTCTTAAAGTAAATACAATAAATATCCTGCCAATAATCCGAGCAGCACGAAAGCCTTCAAATCAGTTGCGGAATTACATTCATCGGTTTGGCAAAGGTAACATCCGCTTGACAACCATGTTTGGCATACGCCAGTTGGATCAATGCCAGGGGAATAACAACCTTTCGTAACAATAGTCGAATTGCCGACTGTGTAAAAGACCGGTATAAGATAGTTTTCATTTATGTGCTTTTTTGATAATTTTTACTCACCTTCAACAATGAATTTGATACATGTTTCGGCGGTACAATTTACAACGGGCGGAGTCCAGACATCAAGTTCTTCCAAACATTTTGGTTCTGATACACTACTGCATTCGTAACATTGGAAAGTAAAAACTGTAACCAAAAAATTTTAATCTGTAACGCCATCAAATAGGTAACCTATGAATTTTTTAAAATAACTTGAGGTATGCCTTAACCTTTCGCCGATCAAACTGAGAAACGTCAAAACTTTGCTCAATAAAACGGAATTATTCTGACGGTTGTCACATGTTTGACTTCCCTTTTTCGTTTATCTTACTCTATCAAAAAAAAAAACACTTGATTACGTTTTTAAATGAACGCCTTTAGAATCTTACACGATGATTAACGTTTGCTTGGTAATAGTACCTACACACAATCTAAAGAGAATTCTTAGTATTTCATTTATTATAGGTATAGTGCGGATGATCCAGTTACCGACAGATACTAACGAAGAGGGCTTGATGGAGAGAGGAAAAATTTGGACATTAATTAAGGTCAAAGTAAGAGCACTGCGGTGAGGTGAGAGGTGATTTTTTTTTTGGTAAATATGATACCATATGTATATTTTGATATAATTGCTAATAAATAGATTCACGTCTAAAATAGCAGCGATATTTCTAAAGTAATAATATTGAAGGTTTCCAATTACAATACCCACACTAATAATCTTATAATATGATTTTATAACAAATGCTTAATTAATAAACATTTAATAATTTTTTATACGATACCGCTTATCATTCAGTAATTTAAGTGCTGAATATCGACCATATATATTAATTTATTTATAAACATGGCAAATACTGTTATAATCTCAGGTCACGGGACGAGGACGCTTCTACACTCTAAAAAATGATAGTAAATTTACCTCACTGGTGTGTGAAAAAACATATGAAATATAAGGTAAAATTACACCAAAAAGAGGGTAAACATCAGATTACCACAAATTAGGTGTAATTTTGCCTAGTAAATTGACTTTGATGGAAAAATACTTCAATAAATGAAGTAATTTTCCCCCATTTGGGGAAATTTGATTAGTAGCAAGGAAAAATAACATATTTCGTGGAATATTACCGCTTATGTTGGTAAAAATGCAATATGGACAATACAATTGACATGAAATTCTGATTATATATCTATTTGATTGGAACACAAAAAGTTTCAAAATGTTTTTTTAAACAATGATTTACATTATGTCGCTTGATCAAAAATTAAAACCGTTACGAGAATACATTACATAGCTGTCGACTATACAACGCGCAAGCGTTTGAGGTACGCAGTTTGAATACAAGTGCGGCATCTACACTGATGGCTGTAACGCATAAATGTGAATGGTGTGTGATTGATTTTGTCTTGCAAATAAAGATTGAGGTAAGTTCATTTTACATTAATTATATATTGAGATGGTTACCATGTACTATGACAGCACATATAAATAATAGACATATACCTGCGTATGGATATGTAAAATGATATACTTGCAATTTAACCTCAATAGGATTTGGCGACATTGTTACTACAAGCTATGGCATATTATGTGTAAAATCACAGATATTGGTTTATTTAAATGTAAATAAATTAATGAAAAACTTTCAACTTCCAATCTGTTTCATTATTTTCTTTTCACTACATGTTTCGATTAATTGACAATCATCATCAGGTGAAAAATGTCAATGATGATGATTATCAATTAAACGAAATAATAAAACAGATTGGAAGGTGAACGTTTTACATTTATTTATTTACATATGGAATATTTACTTAAAGTTTTGGACGTGCAGGTGACTTGTGAGAATCATATCAAACTTTTATTCAGACATAAGAAAATCTTAGTTTTGAAGGAACAAATTCTTTTTCTTTACTTTTGTTAGATATTTGCAAATATAAAACAAATTAGTGCCTGCCGTTGTTATTGGAGGCTGTTTTCGTTGTTAGTGATAATAATAATTCATGCCTTGGCACCCCCCAACAGCTATCGTCAATTACGGTGGGCATCGGCCCAGCCATGAGTTACTACATGAGTGATGAAGTAAGTAATGTAAGGAAGCAACTATTTTGATTTTAAACTAGAATTTAACAAATTTTCAGGATAATCTGAACTTCAAGAGACGGAAACGAATACACCTTTGATAATACATATGTTTAGAAGAAGGTATTAATAAAAATATATTTGTGTCATATGTTTTTTTTGTATTTGCTTTTCTTTTCTAGGAAATGTTATGTCGCGTTATTTAATGATCGACAGTTGTCGGTTGACCAAACGGATTCGTTTAGATCAATATTACAACAAATGATAACAATCCAGAACAAGGCAATAAAAATAAAAATATGTGCAAGCCAAACTGAAGGTGCTACGATTTTTTAATGTATTTTGTTAATTAAAAATTAATTTGTTAATTTAATTGCAACAGATTCTCAGCAACTATTGGTTTTTCTTATAATCTTTTCTGCAATATTTTTACTTTTTTAAACAATGCTTATTCTTGTAGCATTTATTAAAATTCTTGTAAACCCTCTGTAATCGAACTAATTAATATATCTTTCAGATTTAAACATACACCCTAAAAAAATGTGGCAAAATTACCTCAAAAATACACCCTAAAAAAATGTGGTAAAATTACCCCAAAAATAGATGACAACTGGGCTACCGCCTATTTTTGGGGTAAATTTACACCTATAGAGGATTTTTCACATGCTTGTGGAATATTCCTTGAAAGTGTGGTAATTTTCCCTGGTAAATTTACACCTCTAAAGTAATATTCCCTAATGGAATGGAATAATTTCAGGTAGATTGGGAAGAGTGGGAATATCCTATGATATAAAAGTAGCTAGTAATAGTGGGCAAATACCAGTTGCAATATTATTTTGTTTATTAGATTTTATATTGTTTATATTTGGAATTAGCATGTTTACTTAAATAAATAATATAACCAGGCCAACCATAGTTTATATTTTCTTATGAATAGCAATTTTACAGCGTTATGTACACGTAGGTGGGGTCCTGCAATAGTAAATGCTAATAATTAAATATTATTTAAATCTCTATTTGAAAAAATTGTAATTAATAAACGCTTACAATAGCTAATATTTATTGAAGCTATAGTTTCATGAAGTCTCACTCTGTTGTTTGTTATTTCCTACGTTTTTAAAACAATTAATATACAAGATTTAGTATGAATACCAAACTTTATTAATTCTATGCGAGTTTTACGAGTCAATTGGGTCCAAGTTATGAAAGGGATATTTCAATTTAAAGCACGTTCAAACCGCAATATACAACGTTTACTTGTGATATTAAATAATCCAATTTTTCTACCTGATTTGCATAATTGCGGAGGGGTTTACAACTGTATACCCCAATAAATCATTTACCTGGAACAGCCGACGCTAGCCGAACGCGCATCTGTCCAAATGGTGAGTAGTTTTGATAGTCACCGCGCTGTAGGCGACGACATTAAATAAGTCGGGCAGTGTATCTATTCGAAACGCAAATTAGTCCGACATGTTTGGAACAGATATGGGATGATTTACCTCGAAAGAAAAAGGAAAAACTGCAACCATACAGACGATGTTATCATTACTACAATACACCTCATCAATTAGATCACATTGATGGTCCACCACCGGCACCGCCCAGAAATCGTTGTTTAGGATGTAAAGCTGTGAACGATAATCAATTTTGATCTAAGAAAACAAGAAATTTATCTTGGACCTCGTATCCCCAAGGAGGTGTGTGTATCTTATCAATTAAAACTTCTCTCTTATCATCTTCAGAGTCCAATGATTTTTTATTAACTTCGACAGAATATAAATTGTGATTTATCGAACGAATTGTTTTAAATTTTGAATAATATTTTTTATTGTTGAATAAAGAATTTTTGTATGTATGAAAGTTAATGTCGGGCATTGCACTTTTACCCACACCTTAGCTTTTATAATTTCCTTATTAGAATCAATTGCTATAGCATACATTTTTGATTTTAAGCCAACAAACTCACTAATTGCAGTACCTAGCATTTCATCTTTAATTTTTCCTATAACTCTTTTGTTTGCGGAAGTAATACCAAAATAATTACTGAAGGGATAATTGCTTGTATCGAAATGTAAATTGCAATCTTGCGAGATAATTTCATAGAAGTTATGAGAATGGGAAGGAGTTTCTATTTCATTGTAGTATATTATGCTATCGGCATCCATGTGTAGTAATTCTAATTTATTTATCTTTTTCTTAAAATAATTGTAATGAGAGTCATACATTAATGTCTTGGACAAATCTAGAATGCTCATTCCAACGTAGATCGGTTTATTAAAGTTAATTTCTGTTTTAAGTAATTCGATAGCGATTAAATTTTCATCAAATATTGTTACCGATTTAAAGTTAGGCTGAGCAATTAAACTTTCAGCACCGTAGCGGCCAGACCAATGTGTTACGAGTCGGATATGCCTGTGTTTTCTAATATTTTCCAGAGTTTTTCCAAATACAGGGTTATTTTTTAATTTATATACATCTTTCTCGAAAGCAGTTTTTGCATTCGCCCTCATATTTGTATTAAAATCAATGTAATCTTTTAACCAACGGCTCTGTTTAAATGTTAACACTCTATGAATATGAACTAATTCTATGCGAGCGAACGAACGTTGAATCAAGTTTTTATAATGCAAAATTAGTTTTTCCCGATCATATAATGTACTCATTAATTTATGTTTAGAAATTTTTGATTTGAAATGATATGATAACAATGGTAAATCTTTATGGTATTCATGTAAATGCTCTGGATAATGTAAATCTACCTCTAAAATATAATCAAATTCCTCATCCTCTTGAATGTTACTATTAAATTCAGTTTGTTGATTAGATGCTATTATAAGCTTATTTTTCACGTACTGTATATCATTTTTCCAACAGAAATCACCGTATGGTAGTGCATTAGACATTGCCCAACCGTAAAGATTATTAACATCAAAATACATTATGTATGATTCATATAATTTTTGATCGAAGGATTTCAAAAAGTTATTATTAGCTTTAGCGTAACGTTTACTACATTGAACCAAACCACCTCTAATTCCCTTCTCAATAAATAAAATCATGTCGATATCGGTTAGAAGTTCTAATTGGATTTTAGTCATTTTCAGCATGGCTTGCCAAGAAAAACCGGCCGTAGTGTAAAACTTAGCGGGATCAAGGCCGTAACTTCTTAAACAGATTTTACGATAATTTTCAAAGATATCTGTCAATAATAAAACGTCAATTTTCAGACAAATATCAGAATATTCCCCCAATGTTTTAACGTTGAATCGGTTCCAAACTAAATTAACATGTTTATAATCATCATTACTAATGTCCGTGTCGTACAATTTATTATAAAACTTCTTCCTATTTGGTAAATGTACATCTTGTAGCTTTTCAAAACTGTCAACGTAATCATAAGGAAAGATTCTTTTCGTATTATAATATCTAAACTCATGTTTGGGAATGCTTTTTTTAATTGAATAAAATCATCTGGTTCCAAAGATTTAGCTAATTTATCTAGAGATGTTGAAAGAAATCTATAGCTATCAAGAAAACGCAATTTTACTAGTTTATCGTTTACCGTGATAGTTTTAGTGAATGAAATGTAATTTTCTTTAGTAATGGGAATGATAGATATCGGTCCTGGGTATGATGTTATCAATTTTCAGGTTAAGGTTGCAATTGCGACATAGCGCAAATCGATATAATCCTGTCACGTGACAATGATCAAGTGTTCTGGGATTATTGTCATCAAAGACAATTGAACAAAGCATGCAATGTGTAGCTGTAGCATATTCGAGCAATTGTTCAGGTGTCAGTGATTGTACAGGTTTATTAACATTTAAAATATGTTGTACAAAGGTACTCGCCTCCTCCTTTAGTTTTTTAACAAACCATTTTACCGGTTGTTGACCTCTATAAATTTCGAAATGATTCAATTTAGGATTCAAGGAACAAATCGTTTGATACGCAACACTGTAGGGGTTATGTTTCTGATATTTATATGTATATTAGGATACGTATTCTGTTTGATTTGCATTATCATCGTTATCGATTTTTGTTATGAAACTTTCAAAATCTGCGTAGATTGCGTACACTCTAAAAAATGATGGTAAATTTACCTCACTGGTGTGTGGAAAAATATATGAAATATAAGGTAAAATTACACCAAAGAGGGGATAAATATCAGATTACCACAAATTAGGTGTAATTTTGCCTGGTAAACCAACTTTGACGGAAAAATACCTCAATAAATGAAGTAATTTTCCGCCACTTGGGGAAATTTGCTTAATAGCACAGAAAAATAACATATTTCGTGGAATATTACCCCCTTATGTTGGTAAAAATACAATATGAACAATACAAGTGACATAATATTCTGATTATATATGTGTATCTGTTATTTTATTGGAACACAAAATGTTTAAAAAGTTTTTTTTAAACATTGCATTACATTGTGTCGCTTGATCAAAAATTAAAACCATCACGAGAATACATTACATAGCCGTCGACTATACAACGCGCAAGCGTCTGATGTACGCAGTTTGAATACAAGGGCGGCATCTAGACAGATGGCTGTAACGCATAAATGTGAATGTGTGTTTTTGATTTTGCTTGCAAATGAAGATTGAGGTAAGTTCACTTTACATTAATTATGTATTGAGATGATTACCATGTACTTATTAGCTATGACAGCACATATAAATAATAGACATACCTGCGTATGGATATGTAATATGATATACTGACAACTTAACCTCAATAGGATTTGGCGGTATTGTTGCTACAAGTTATAGTACATTTATTTAAAGTTTTGAACATGCAAGTGACTCGCGGGAAACTACCATATCAAACTTTTCAATTTAAACAACAGAAAATATTCGTTTTGAAGGATAAATTTTTTTTTTTTTCTCTTTCATTGGACATTTGGTAATATAAAAAGACTAGTGCCTTGCTGTTATTGGCGGCTATGTTTTCGTTGTTAAGTGATGATAAAAGTAAAGTAAGGAAGCGACTATTTTGGTTTTACTCTAGGATTTAATGAACAAATTATTATATGTAGGTATATTATATTACATTTTCATATGTATACTGATTATTTCACCATCTCGTCAACAATACAAAAATGAAGACCGCAGGGCGGCAAATTTGAGTTCACTAGTTAATCATAACATTAGTTATGTATATACTAGTATTGTGGGAATCGCCAGATATCAAAAATTGCTAATCGATGCTATTTATTAAAAATTTTGAGGTTAAATCTAAGCTTGAAGAAATTGAGGTGAATACACCGTTAATAATATGCTTGGAAGAAGGTATTAATAAAAATATATTAATTTCATATGTTTTTTACATTTACTTTTCTTTTCTAGGAAATGTGAAGTCGCATTCTTTAATGGTAGAAAGACAGTTATTACACCAAACAGATTCATTTCGTTCTGCATTACAACAAATGATGGCGGCATAGGTATTTTTTAAAAATATACCTGAACAGGGCAAAAAAAAATAAAAAGGCGCCCAAATTCAAACTCAAATTGATAAGATTTTTTAATGTATTCTGTTAGTCAAAATTTATTTTATGGTTACATTCAACTAGATCTTTGTATTATGAATACAACTATTGGCTTTTCTTATCGATTTTTCCCCCAAAATGTTCACTCTTCAAAACATTGCTTATTATTGCAAAATTTATTGCAATTCTTGTAAACTCTCTGTAATCCAACTAATTATTATATCTTTCAGAAATTATAGATATAGATATTTAAGTGGAGAATCTGCATTAAGTTCTAAATCACATAAACCTGTTATTAGATAACTGAAACTTAATATTTCTGGATAATAAAGATAACCTAATAATCAATTATTTCTAATTTCTTTGTTATTCCTCTAGTCTACACACTAAAAAAAATGTGGTAAAATTACACCTATAGGGGTTTTTTCACATACTGGTGGAATATTCCTTGAAAGTGTGGTAAATCTACCTGAAATTATTCCATTCCATTAGGGAATATTACTTTAGAGGTGTAAATTTGCCAGGGAAAATTACCACACTTTCAAGGAATATTCCACAAGCATGTGAAAAATTCCCTATGGGTGTAAATTTACCCCAAAAATAGGAGGTAGCCCAGTTGCCTCCTATTTTTGGGGTAATTTTACCACATTTTTTTTTAGGATGTATGGTGACTGTATCTACTTGCGATAGCTGTTGAATTTCAATTTGTTGTTATCTACTTTAGGTAAGTTAATCTTGACAGAATCAAGCAGTAAACAATCTTGTAAATGTAATTTCAATTTCTCATTCGAACTAAAATAGCATAGACATCTATCACAAATGAATTTTCGCTCTTTATGTTTAGAGATCTGTTGGGAGCAAATTTTCCCTAAATCGGTAATTAGACAGTAATGACTCTGTCTACGCTTAGTCAAATATAAGAGATTGGCATGGGTTATTTTTTTTTCTTTTGTACGATATAGTGGACCCACTATTGTTTTCCCATCCTTATGTAGGCCGAACACGTTTACGGAAATATCTGGGTTTTGTCGCTCAAACTTAGCGATATTACATAATTTTAACGGAAATTGAATACCAACTAAATTTAAAAAATCATTATAATTTTGTGGATAATCTTTAGTATTGACGGAGTACCGTTTGGTTAGACATGCCAAAATACACCAAACAAAACAAATTTTATCATTATTTTTTACATTTAGAATCGCATTGCTCGCCTTTAATTTTTGCGGTAATTCAATGAAACCGTTTCCTTTCAACGGGTTGTATTTGTTAATATTGACAGCTAAACTTATGACTTCTTTAATGCCAACATGTCACGTTCCTGACATTCGCTCATTTTTAATAAAATATTGTTAACCATTTTATCATAAATTTCGTGGAACAGAGATGTTACAGTTACAACATAATTAGAAGTGCAAAAATATTTATAATCCTCTTTAATTTCATTTGTTGAATTTTTAATATAGAGACAACATAAAATGACATTTACCTTTACAGATATAAACTCTTGACATGCATTTTCAATTTTATTTCCTATGACGCTCAAACAATCGGTCATAAATCGGACAGTATCGGTGTGATGCAAGTTGATGACGACACCGCTTTAAACACGCGTTTTGAACGCACTTTTAATCTATATGATTAAACAAGAGAAGCAAATTAAAAAAAAAAAATCAAACATCTCTTAAAAATGAAAGAAAAAACTTACGTCGTTCCAAACAACATTCTGTTGTTGCGGTCTCGATGTGGATTGTAATTCTCCACCAATCACCTTCCTCTGTCCAACTGTTTAATTTTCTCTTTAATTTGACAGTTATAATATCTGAACATACATAGTTCGGTTTCTAATTTACGTTTTGCCCCTAAGGTTGTGCTATTTACCAAGTCATCTTCAACAATTTTTATATTTGCATCATTTAAAATTAACAACTCATTGAACTCCCTAATTGTCTTACTAGATTTAAATAATTCGTCAACTAATTTAATTAAATTATCCATTTACTGTTAAATTGTATTAATGTCAAAAAAATCTGAAATATATCGTCAATTAATGTAAAAGCCATGTTTTTTTTTTAAAAAACACCGTTTAAAATTCTTTAAAATTCTTACTAAATTCAATAACCGAGCACTTGTTCCCTTTATAATTCTTACTTCCTTTAGAAATAAGAAAGATCCAATCAATTCTTTTGTCTCATCATCTGACAGAGTCGCGAGACGTTTCGGGAGAAATGCCTGGAATTCTTCATCCAGTGCAACCACTAGATTCTCTCCGTAGGCGGTATTGACACTTCTAATACCCGTAATTAAATAAGGTGTATTTCTATTCAACTCACTCAGCTTTCTGGTTTCCAAATACTCAAACTAGTTATCACATAACTCAACTAAATTTATTCTATACGTAACCACATCCTACATATATTTGTGTAGTGAGAAGCTGTGATAACAGCTCTTTATGTTATCTTTGTGTGGTAAGAAGCTGTGATAATAGCGCTTGAATATTCTGAATTAATGTATTTTTATTTGTGCACTGAATTCCGATCATATTTAAATTAAATTCGCCAAATTTTACTACTTTATTACTGAATTCGTTAAATTCGCAAAATGTTTGATTTAGGAATAAGAATATATTTCCATTTTGATACCTGAATGCACCATCATGTGTCATAGGGATAAACGTTAATGGCAAATAGTTACTAATTTTTACCAGGTCTATATATTGTTGTTGTTGTTGTCGTTCAGCTATATTCATAATCCACACCCACTCATTATAACATATAGTATAGTATGTACGAATTAAGCAAACATCAATGGGAGGTACATATTTGTTTCATTTTTAACAGCCAATGACCTATAAGCTATGACAACCAATACTAAACTGATCGTTCATCAGTTGGTTACTTAATTTATATATGTATATTTCGAAATCAAATGGTAAAACTATTTTTATTGTATATGTATATACTTTTAAAACATATCATAACAAATTCTTCTTATCAATCCAACTATTATGTGTGTTATCTAGTCCTAACCACTTAACGCGCACTTTATCTCCTTTCCTTTGCAAAACCTTTTCCACAAGATAAACGTCCGGATGCTTGGCTTTCTGTAGTTCGTGTTCATAAAAACTACCAAGTATAGGTCTTCCATTCATATCGTCTAATAAATACACCGCAGGCTTTGAAATTTTGATCTCCACAACTTTAAATAATTCCGTCGACCAATTCGGCAGGTATCCTTTATCGAATATACTCTTATATTTGCTGATACGTACAATATCTCCAACGCGGAAACGCTGAACACCCATCACTTTAATGTTGTTATAGATTGTGGTTAATAAGCGTTGGTCATTACTGGAATTAACAGCGGAAGGACAAATTTTTATCGTTCTATGTTTAGTATTATTACAAGTATCAGTTATTTTAGAATGTATATCAATCCATTTGTATTTCCCGCGTATACTAAATTCCTTAGATAGCTTCTCCTTAATTGTGCGGATAACTCTTTCCACGATCGATGCTTTTTTAGCGCTATAAGTGGAAAAATGATTTATGTCATACTTTTTCATTAAACTTTTGAATTGTTCGTTATAAAATTCCTTTCCCGCATCAGTCTGAAGATTTTTCGGTTTTCGAGCGTTGTCCTGTAGAATTTTCCGCATCGCGTCGTGCACCTCTCCGGCGGTTTTGCGTTTTACAAGTAATGCCCACAAGTATTTCGAAAAGCAATCGATAACCACTAATATGTACTTAAAGCCTCGATTTTCACGAGCATAATTTGTAAATTCCGCTAAATCGGCTTGCTATAAATCGTCAATACCGTTTACTATTACACGTCGTCTGGGAAAACTGCGTCTTGCGGGTTTATGGAGTTCAGTAACAACGTCCTTTTTCTCCATTTTTTTTTAATAAGGTATTAGATTTTGAGGGTTACCCTTCGGCGGTGTCTGAGCCCTTTGTGATTGCAAATTGGCAATCGACACATTAAATTTATCTTCCAAATTTGTCTTCGTTAGAGCAATTAATGACTTCAAATATTCAACATTATCTTGTGCTGCCTTCTCTATGATTGCCATATTTTTATCCAGCTTCGCAGTTTCCGTGTTTATCTGTTGCAAAATACGAGCACTTAGTACTGCAACACCGTCGCTCACTATTGTAAGTTTTTCATCAAGATCTGTAGACATTTAAGATAAGACTTTTTAAGATCGTCATTTAAATTTAACATCTTCGTTTGAAAATCGCTTATGTTTAACTTTGACTGTTCAATATTTTTGAGTGTTGAGTTGCAGGTATTTGTCTTTCTACTGAGGGTCTCAATTTTGTTACTGTAGTATCGCATCGTTGTGTTTAGTCGGTCTTTCAAGTTAGAAAACTCATTACTGGCATATTCTTTTAAATGAGATACTTCACTTGTAATCATTGTTTGCGTTAGATCATAGGATGTTTTGAGTTTCTTATTGATGTGATGGTATACTGTATGAATTGATTTATTTGTCGTATCTTTATGCTTCCATATTTTTTTATAACAATCTTCAATTTTTCTATCAAAATTACTTTTCATTTGCGTAAATTTATTATAAAATTCTGTCAGAATCGATTTTGTAGATTCCAATTTCGTATCATTCTCGCTCTGTATTTTTTGTTTCGCATATTCTCCAATTTTGATTAAATATCGTTTATTAACGGAGTCTTGATCGTGAATAGGGTCTGCTAGATATCGAACGCGTTTACCTCCTATATTTATGTCACCTTCCGCCGTTAAAGTTAAGGCAGGTGGAGGATGTTTAACAGTTATTCTATTAACACTAAGAAAGCAACCGAATTTATCAGTGCTCATCGTAATACTAAGCATTGTGAATTCGGAAGGTAAATATTTATTCAATAACGTCCGCCTCCTTAAGCTCCTCAATGATTGAGGCTATCTCGTTATTGTGGCCTGTATGGCCGGCGTTCTGCGAAGCGATCAACAGTCTTTCTACGATTTCGTTTATGTCATTCCAGTAGACATAATCGTAAGAAGTATTGGCGTTTGCAATAAGATTTGTACCGATGTGCCCACCAGCATCAGTCCACGACTTTCCTTTTGCGTTTTTTGGCTAGTAGGGGTTTTATTATTTTTTGCCACTTGTACGACGTACCCCCTCGCATTTGCTGGTTCCCGTCAAATCGACGACGATGTACACTTGTTTGTTCTAATATATCATAATACTCTGATAAATATCTTCATTATATTTCTCCGGTTGTGCGTTTTAAATATCAATTCGTAGATACCGGGTGTGCCTTTATAGCGCTTACCATCTATCAACACATCGACACCATCAATTTCCAATGTACCATTACCCAATTTCATTCTATTAGTTTCCGGTTCATATGTTACCTCATATGTAGTGTCAAACTTGTTAGATGTATCCGTGAAGAGACTGTTTACATATAATCGCGGCAGTGGATGGATAGTTCCAATAAACTCGTTAATTAACTGTGGCGTTTCTTCCGACATTGTTTGATACATTTGACGAAATTCGTCCAACGATTGATGACCTGCTTGCAACTCCGAAAGTTGCTCTCCTAGTTCATTTTCATTAGTACTAGTAAAAACGCTATCTTCAGGTTGTACGGTGGGCAGTACAGTATTCGGCACCGATGTCGAAGCAGAAGGGATGTTTTTCTTTTTCATAGTCTCTGTAAACTCTAATAGTGGTTTTTTAATCGAGTTAATCACGTATTTCACTGCAGTATCGAGTCCTCTAACGGTTTCTTGATTAATTTCGTTTCCCTTCTTTATTGTTGTAGTTATACCCTTCAGAGGTTCTGTAACGGGTTTGAACACTCTCCGAATTAAATCATCTTGATGCGAACGACCCAACTCAATTGCATGTGTTTCTTTCTAATGGCCTTACTGGCATTAATAATGTTTAAAATTAATGTTTTAGTTTTTCTCCCATCTTCTCCTTTCGTCTTGATATCATTTTTTTAATGTAACTCTGTCAGCCAGCAGTTATCAGTAGGAAATGGTGAATCTTATGATGGTTTCGTGCTTTTAATATGAGTAAAAGATACATAAAAACTTCCACGACAGACATTCACAAAGTGAACAGAACGCATAGCAGCATTCAGCATATGAATCACAGCAGTGGTCGTCTCTCTCCACGTTCTCGCAGGGATGTTCCATTTTATTTTTACAACCTGACTGTATGAGTGTAAATATAAAAGTAACCGCTTTCGAGAGAAAATTACAAGTATATAAAGCAGTCAAAACCTTTTCTGTATCGACCTTTGTGCATTTCACTATCCTTGTCTATCACTAATAAACCATACTTGTCCTTCCAACATTCGCTGCACATCATTTTAAATTGTTCAAATTTTATGTCAGTGCCCACGTAATCGTCGTAAATGTGATGTAGATTAGTATCATCCTGTTTAAGTAGTGCCAAGAAATTTGCATTGTCTCTTATTAAATGTTTGGGTATGCGGGTGTAATGTTTGACACAGATAAAAGCTATCAACATGTTTATGTCTTCCCATACAAAAATACTCCCTAATTTTATCTTGTTTGTCACAAACCACATCGTCAAAAATAAATATGGAATTGGGCCTAGCTTGTGCCGGGTCCCTAATTTCATCATTTTTCTTATAAGGAAAATACGCTTATTCCTTTAACATTGCTTTAAAATATTTCAAGTAGTCTGTATTTCGGTTGATATAAAGATTTAGAATAAACGTATACATTTTAAAATCTCACGCCATTTTCATTAAACGAAAGCGAAAGCATAATGTTCGTTTTACCACAATTTGAAGGACCGCAAATTATACAACGAATTGAATTCGGTAGCAGGTTGCCGAGTCTATTGGTTTTTTTGTTCTCATTGTTATCAAAATTAACAATATCTAATGCGTCCTTCTGTTTCACGAGTCGCATTGTAACTGAAGTACAAATAAATTAACAAATGTCTACATAACACTCTTCATTCAAATGTTTAAAGAGGGTGGAGGTGTACTTAATTCTTTGATCAATAATTTACCTATTGAGTTATATATACCTGGCTACCAGTTCTGTGGACCGGGTACGAAACTTCATAAACGACTAACTCGGGGGGATCTTGGTGTAAATCCGTTAGTTGCAGCTTGTAGAGAGCACGATATTGCATATTCACAATACAAAAACTTGAAAAATCGACACAAGGCGGACAAGATTTTAGAAGAACAAGCTTGGTCACGTGTTAAAGCGAAAGATTCTGGTTTAGGTGAAAAGGCTGCCGCGTGGATGGTCACCAACACAATGAAAGCTAAAAGAAAACTAGGCATGGGTCTAAACAAGAAGAAGAAACCGATTCAGAAAACCGTGAAATTATGCATGGGTCTAAAGAAGAAGCCGATCCTGAAAACCGTATTTACGAAGGCAAGAAAAGCCATCAGGAAATTCAAGGGGGATATTAGAGAAGGTGCAAAATTAACTTTGGCTGCGGCTAGGATTGCAGTTAAAAATGCTGGAGGACGCAAACACATTCAAACCCCAAGAATAATTCCTATACCTAAACAAGGCGGCATCTTGCCGCTCATTCCTCTATTTGCCGGTTTAAGCGCCGTAGGTGCATTAGCAAGGGGTGCAAGTGGAATAGCACAAGCCGTGAATAAAGCTAAGGCGGCGAAACAACAGTTACAAGAAGCACAGAGGCATAATAAAAGCATGGAAGCCATTGCATTAAAGGGTAAAGGATTGTACCTGAAACCGTACAAGAAAGGATTGGGACTATATTTAAAACCCTATGGGCTAAAAAACTAATAGGTCGACTGCCGCAAAGACCTCTAACAAATATTGACATTTTTAAATATGGTAAAAATATAAAATATTTTATGAGAGATACCTTGCCAAAATTACCCCGCAGAGATGAAAGCGCAGTCGTCAATCTGGATAGTGTTAACGGATCAGGAACACACTGGGTCTGTTTTGCTAAAAGGAGTTCCATTGTACACTATTTCGATTCATTTGGTAACTTGAAACCTCCACTAGAATTGATAGAATACTTTAATCCGAAAGGTCCAACTACAATTATATATAACCATGAGCGATTTCAAAATTTCAACAGTGTAAAGTGTGGTCACTTATGTTTGGATTTCTTGCTAAATATATAATACGTAGGCTAAATGTATGTTTTACCAGTCATATCACACACTTTTACTTTAAAGGGCACGAATTCTGTGCTCACCGCAGATTACTACCCACCAATAGAATTGAGTCCTTATCATGATTATGCATTGGGTCTAATAGGATTTCATAGCTACAATTCGATTTCAAACGTAGTCGAAGGTTATTACGGCAACAATGAAATTATAACGATTCACATCGGTTCATATGAAAACTGATATAGAAGAATACTTGAAGAGGAAGATGCCCAAGGATTCAATATCATTCAAACTTAACAACAATACACTGAAATATGAGATCGAAAGTAAATTTCGAATTAACTTTGAACCGAAAGATTCTATAGGTCGAATGCTGGGTTTTAGTAACAAGTTATTACAATATAAAATATTCAGATTATAAAAGTGGTAACAACAAGAATAGAGTGCAATATAACGACGTCCGCCTATTATAACACACGTTTATCTCACACACTCTACGAGTTTTCTCCGCAAGTAGAGCCGGGTTATTCCATAAATATCGTACCGCAACACATTATATATCTCCCTATCAATTCAAAACGTATCGATAACATCACACTGACATTATTAGATCAAGACGACGATTTGGTAAATTTTCGAGGTGAGCAAATTGTTGTTAGATTGGAATTGAAATAATTATCCTGAGACGGGCATTTCGTTTCATAACTTTTATAAAACGCCCACATCATCTCAACAAAATATACACTTCATCTTTTAAGATCCAACAGTTAACACCTGCCAATATTGCATTTCTTCAATCTATTGGATTTAGAGTGAAAAATAGCGGAAAAACTATCAATATACGAAGGCATCAAATTTGATGAAGTTATAACGAAAGAAGAATATCACACATATTATCCGAGAACTAATAATTTCAACTTGAACGATGAAATACGAGTACTGATAAATAATCAGGATGTCTATACAATTCCTGGAGATAGCTATTTATATATAGAAGGTAAATTTAATCCAGGTAGTGAGGGGACTGGTACATGTAAGCTTACAAACGCATACGCGTTCCTTTTTGACCAAGTACGATATGAATTGAACGGGGTGGAGGTGGATCGTTGAATCAAGCCCGGCATTACATGCACTATAAAAGCTCTGTTATCTTACAACGACAGCGAAAGTAAATCGTTGCAGATGGCTGGATGGTACCCTTTAAAAAAAAAAACGAAGAACAACCAACATTATCGGACAAATAATTCAATGTATGCATTCCGTTGAAATTTCTACTAGGTTTCGCTGAAGATTATCGAAAAATCATCATCAACAGTTCCCAAGAATTAATACTACTAAGGAGTCGTAGCGGTGATAATTGCTAAGAAATACCTCAGATAGCGGTACCAAGAAGGCCACCATAGAAGTTAATAAGGTAGAATGGCATGTACCTCATATTACAGTTAATGATGCTACTCGTCTAACACTTTTGAAAACTTTAAACACCAACAAAGCTATATACATACTCTTTAGGAAATGGGATTTGCATGAACTTCCATCGCTACGTAATAATCAAAGAGATATTTGGAGTGTCAAAACAAGTATGAATTTGAAAAAACCTCGTTTCGTAATAATCGCCTTCCAAACAAATAGAAAAGATATCTTAGAAGATGTGAGCAAATTTGAACACGCTTCGATTAATAATATAAAATTACATTTGAACTCTGACAGTTATCCATATAATAGCCTAAATCTTCAGATGAAAATAACACGCTACAGTACTGCCTATTGGTTGTATGCCGCTTTTCAATCCAGTTATTATGGACCATCGATTGCACAGCCTCTAATGGATTACAACACTTTCTACGATTATCCCCTCTACGTAATCGACTGCTCAAAACAAAATGAATCGGTGAAATCCGCTACAGTAGAATTAAGTTGAAATTAGAAGCGGACGTGGCATTCCCAGCAAGTACAACCGCATACTGTCTTGTTATACATGATAATATATTGTCGTACGAAGCCCTAACCGGTATTGTGAAGAAGATTATTTTATAAATTATTTAAAACAACGTGGAGAAGAAAGTAAGATTCGACGATACCGTTATTGTTCACGAATGGGTTGACCAAGAAGAACTGAGTGCATGCGATATGCTGCCGATAGATTTCGATTTCAACGCAGAATTAAATATTTGGAGGAACTACTATCGCCTGTTCTCGAGATGGCTTATCGTAGTAAAATCAAATTCCTGATCGTGGACATACAGGGATTTAATATACCAGACTTTTTACCAAAAGAAATGAGCCGACGGTAAAAGGAGCCTTCATATCTTCAAAGCTCCACGACCTTTTCGTATGTTATCGCAACAAGCGCAGAAATCAATTTGGTGGTTGGAAAGAAATTACCTAAATCTACAATATTCATCAGGTTATGTGGATTTGCAAGACATGAACGTTATTTTGAATAGTGTGTGTAATTTATATAATAAAGTGTATGTAAAAGGACATCAAAAACGTGATTATCTTAGGAAATATTTAAATGTAGAAATTATTAATTTAGAAAATTATGATAATGTACCAAATCTTAGTAAAACGAAACTTCCTTGTTTTTATCATAATAAAAGGAATGTGACAAATAGTGAATGTATGTGTTCTGAAAATAATGATAAAATTCTTTATAATTATACTTTCAATAAAACAAATACATGACTACTTATTGTTTTTTATTTAACTTCCTTTAAACATATACATACTTATAATAAATATTCTAAGGTAAAACAAAAGTTGCGATATCATTCTTATTCCTATCAAACTGATAACAAATTATTTCCAAGAAACAATCAACATATTCAGAACTCCACATGATTATCTCTTCATGCATATCTTTGCTAGCACCGTTGACTTCCTCTCGTTGTCCGCACACCGCATGCTTTATGTACTGATCAAGTTTATTCATGTCCACATTTTCCTTATTTCTAACAATGAATTCTACTACTGTGTTATAATAACGTATAAAATCTAATAATCCTAGCCTTTCTATTCTAGCATTTACAACAGTTAACAGTTTCACTAACATACCAACACAACTTTTGTCCAAAGTTATTTCTTCTCCACGACATTCGATGTGTATTGATGGTTCCAGCCGTTTGTTGGTGTTAAAATAGGAGAACGCTATCTTGAAAACATTCGCACCAGAATTGATAACAATGTTTACACGACCATGACATCTTCATCGACATATGATTAATAATACCATCTCTATACTTCAAAAACTCTTGCCAATCATATCTTGTTAGGGTTATACATACGGTTTTATTTCTCTTTCCACCACTTGCCAATTTTACCACCGGAATGAATCCTCTCACAGTACTTAAACCCGTTGATATATAACACTTTTGGTTCAATGGATATTGTACTTCGTTTATCAATCTATATTCATTTTTAATATCGGTTTCATATCTTTTCAAACAGACTGCCTAGCAACCTCGACGAGCTGTTCGGAGGAGATGACCTGTTATTCTCCATTGTTTCTAAGACTTCTCGATCTTTAGTGCAGCACCATCACATAACTAAATAAATTTATACACCATTCCCACGTCACGCGCGCGCGTGCGTAAGTTTCACTGATCCGACCGCCCGCCAGCCGCCCCCGCCAAACACACTGTATAGTAAAATCGTTATCTTATCAGTAGAGAGAAAGGCAAATAGTGTTCTAAAAGGCGGATATCCTGTTTTCATACGGGTTTTTACATAAGCGCGAGAGAGAAACTTACAACCCCGACAAAAGACCCCTAGATACCCTACTTTAATTTTAATGGACTTTTCATCAGTGATCTATTTTATAAAATTAAAAAACAAAAACAAGAAGAAACTTACATACCTGCACTGGCCAAACCCAGAAAAATCAAAAATGTACACAATAAACTAGACATTGTGGAATAAAACATCTGTTAGCACTGTGTGTTCTTGAAGTGGTTTCGTTATCAGTTCGTGCTCTAACATATAGGTATAGAGGAATTGAACAACGTTGCCGCAAGTAATTATACTCTACTGCTATTATTTTCTGTTTGATGATAATACGTGGCAACGATGTGTCATCATAAGCGACTTCATCTTAAGCAAAAAATATTGTTTCTTTAGATAAGTTTTATAAGAACATTACTTAACAGAGTACTAGACTGACACAAACCAAAACCTGCTGACCTGCTGGTGTTAATTCATTTATTGTAGTAACCGAAAAAATCAATTCTGGTCAGATAGGCAACGTAAGTGAAGAAAATAATTTGCAGACCATAATATAAACAAGACTCTATAAAGACTGCACGAAGGTTTATCTAGATTTTTAGTAAAGTATTATTAGTGTCAATCGGAATAGAAGTTGTTATCCCAGTAAACATTTTTACATTTCAGAAATCTCATCGAAACAATTTTTTCTTTTTCAGGTGTTTGCTACATTCCTGAAATTGCTAATATCCGCCCCATTCTATGTTCCGTTTGTAACACAGCGAACGAAACATTTCTATGGGGATACATTTTCTACTTTTTCAGGCCAAATTTGTTTCGTAACTAATTTTTAATCTTAATAAACTATGATATTGTATTATATAGCACCATTTATGTTGATTAAAATAGAGTACATATACATTATATTGACAAGTTATGTATAAAAAATTGCACCGAATTAATTTATGACCATCGATAACACTAGATCTATATTTATCATATCATCTTAATACAGATCTTTTACGAGTTTAAAATACAACTTAGCATTTAATATTCCATTGTAATATCGGTGTACAGTATTTGCCTGTTCACATTGTATGTAGAACCGGGTATCATTTATTTGCAAGATACAGCTCATAAATTATATAATGACACCACGAATTATAAGGTGAACTTGTCAGAGATAACGTTTTAAAAATAATATATTTAAACATAGGTATGCATGGGATCTCATTAATTTTATTTTGCCAAGAAGTTAACCGAAAATTATGCAATTTTTAGTGCAAAAAATACAAATTGCTGAAAAACATTTTGAGTTTTTAAAATTATTTGGCAAAATAATGAATTTTATGTTTATTCACTGTTATTCTTATTAATGAAATGTACTTCGATGCCTCTCGTGAAAGTCTTGATTCGAAGATGCATGACGTTCAAAAACAAATTTTCTTTTTTCAAATCTTGACTAAAGTCTATAAATGGAATAGACGAATTGATTTAATACGTGGTGTTTAAAACTTTAAGGACGAAATTGGTATTTTATTGTCACTTTGTAAAAATATTAAGAAATTTTAAAATATGTGTTGTTCAAGGTATATATTTATATTTCTCTTTACTAACTATAGTTAAATATAAATCAATTCCGTAGCAAAAACTATATTCTTTTGTAATAAAATGCCTATTTGGAATTATAAATTTGTACAAATTATCTATTCTATTTTTTTATTAAATCGACATGTTTGTTGTTAGAACTCCTGTTATAGATATTTACTGCTGCTCATAAAACTCTTAGTCTTTGAGTTAAAATAGTTTTCCTAAGGTCATCCTTTTGGAAGGACAACCGGTAAATCTGACAGGCGAGCTTGGGCAGGATGGACTCGTAAACGCGGCGCGATGGATGGGACCGGTCCAAGCTAACAAAAAGTTGGATTGGGCCGAGATAATTGCCAAAATGTGTGCCTCTAGTACAAACACATTGATCTTGAATAAATTTTATTTGACACGCAAATGAGGGGTCAATTAAAATGAATCCAAGATTAAATCGGTGTCGACGAATCTCACAAAATAAAACACATCTGAAAAAGGATATCTATTGTCAATACCCTCTGTTTATTATATAAACGCAATATTTCCAATATTATGTGGTGTGCGCTGATTACTCTTGACGTTCGCAACGTCTTTAATTCGGCCGATTGTACGCTAATTGTTGAGAAACTGAAGGGGAGAGGCTCACCAAGTTACCTAATTGGGTTGATTGCAAACTATCTACGGGAACAGTATTTACTGATAACAAAAGGGGAGCAAATAGCTGTAACATCAGGAGTGCCCCAAGGCTCCGTACTGGGACCCGTCCTTTGGAATGTTCTCTTCGATGACATTTTCCACCTCAAACCCGCGGAGAGAACCAGTCTAATAGGTTACGCGGACGACTTGGCGATGATGAACATGTCCAGAATAAACATTTGGATGGAAAAGAACAATCTCCAACTCGCACCCGAGAAAACGGAAGCTATAATTTTAAAAGGCAAAAGGCATAGAGATCATGTCCGTTTTAAGAATTTAAATATAACCGTCATGTCAAAGAAACACATAAGATACCTTGGCATTATTCTCGATCAACGATTATACTTTGGTGAGCACATAAAGTATGCGTGTAATAAGGCGGAGGAGAAAGCCGCTGCATCAACTAGACTAATGCCGAATATTGGAGGTCCAAGTAGTTTGAAGAGGGGAGTACTGAGTGGGGCGATGTTTTCCATCCTATTATACGGGGCACCAGTATGGGCATCCGCGGTAGATAAGAAAGTATACCGGAATTTGTTGGAGAGAGAACAGAGACGTGCACTATTGAGGGTGGCTTCGGCCTTTCGCACTGCATCCATTGTCGCGTTGCAAGTAATCACAGGTACGACTCCCATAGATCTCCTAGTGTATGGGAGGACCTATACATATCAACATGATGGACTAGAGGTTAGAGAAGCCGCGAAAAAGGAGGCCATGGAGAAGTGGTGCGAGAATGAGAGCAACGCTCAATGGACTAAAACACTGATTCCGACCGTCGAAACCTGGGTAAAATGCCCCTTTCGAAAACTGAACTCAGTTTATCTTACTCAAGCTCTTACTGGGCACGGAGTGTTCAGGGTGTATGCTTGGAGATTCGGTAAGGACGTCACCGACAAGTATGCCTATTGTGAGATGGTCGATACTGCCGAGCATACGATCTTCGTGTGCAAAAAGTGGGAGGCTTTCCTCTCACGTGTCCGAACTTATGCGACAGTGGGTAGGGAACTGGTCTCTGGGAACTTAACAATAGTTATGATGGAGACCGAGAAAAATTGGAATGGAATCGTTAGCTTAATAACTGATATAATGAGAATTAAGGAGAGCGAAGAGAGGGAGAGACAGAATGGCCGAGACTTCAGGATCTTTGACTTTGAGCAGTAAGCATTTGAACCGCTGTCATACGCATGCCCAAACGACGTTTCTGGTATGGCAGAGAAGGGTAAGGAGGGGTTTTAGTCGGAGTAGCGCCGGACACTCCCAGGACACATTGAACCCGTGCCCTGGGGCCAAGCGGTTTCCCCTCAAAAAAAAGGAAAAATATTTCCAATATACAAATAATGACTTTCTAGTTATTTTTAGACTTTTGGTAGTAACGCAACTTTTTTCTTTGTATAGCCACTCTAACAATAATAATTGTCTAAAATAATTAGATATACAGAAATAATTTCACAAAACATACTTACCTTTCAATGTGCCCACACTTTTAAGCTTTCCGATTTCATATCACTTGTAATGTATTATAGAGGATAGGAACCTGGTAGATACCTTACAACCACTTTTTGTAAGTTATTGCTAAGTAATTTCTATCAAACACAACGCCCTCATAATAAGAATCAATGATAACCTACAACATAAATCATAATATCGTCTTAATACAGAGATACGAACTAGTACAATACATGAAAATCGACTATAAGCAAGTACCAACAGGAATAACGAATAGGGAAACAATATAACATCTCTAAAAGATCTGTCGAACACCATAGTAAGAGTATGAAAATTCGAAGAAGACACAATTATCTACGGATTGATGAAAACATTATCGCACAAATAAAAAAAAATAGACTGTATAAAAAACAAAAACAATACTCGCTTAACGATAATTATAAGATGGAATGCGAAATCAAAAACAGTATACCAACCGTCTCATTAGAGCGACTGAGGATCAGTATTTCCAAACCCTACTAAAAAAAAAACGTTATGCAGATACAAGTAAAATATGGAGAACAACAAACGAACAAATAAATAAAAATCAAAAACCAAATAAAGTAATCCAAAGAATAACGAAAGAAAATGGAACAATCACAACACAGATCAAAGAAATAGCAAACAAACTCAATAAATATTTTTCTACAATCGGCAAAAAATTAACTCATAAACAAGTAGAAGTTACAATAAAATACCACGAACCACCACTACAAAAAAACACCAAATAGGTTCAAAGACACCGCAGAAGAAGAAATCACAAAAATAATAAAAAGTTTGAAAAGTAACAAAACATTATATTAAGCGTACTGATTAATAAAACTCTCCGAGAAGGTAATCACACATACCTAACCTACTTAGATTACTTGGGGCGGATTTCTTCAGCCAATGATAAATGTCCCCTATTTGTATCTGTTGAATAGCGTTATCTATGGGATATGAAAAAATGGAATTCTTCAAGTAACTGCAAGCAATTTTATTTTTTTTTATTTTGGGACAGAAATCGAGAAGATGGCATTTGGCAACGCTGTAAAAATACGAGCTGTTAATCTCGGCTAGGAAAATAATACACGGTTAGTGTATTATTTTCCCAGCTAAGTGTGTACAAATCATTTGGCAGAACATAACTACAAAACGAAATATATAGTTGAGGTACGGTTAGCGTAAATCAGTTTAGGATAAGTAAGGATGATGATGATGAAAATGATTTATTGGATTTGAAATGGACATAAGTAGTCTATATGTTTTTATTTTTACAATATATAGAAATTGTATACCATACATGGCTACTATATAGTTGCAGATATTTATAATGCATAAAATTTATGAGTTAAATTTTCATTTGTTTCCATTCTACATTGTTTTAGAATACAAGAAAAGACAGAGACAAATGTAGTCTTAACTTTACCGAACTAGAAAAAGAAACATTGATAGATGTTGCATATAAATTAATATAAGTCTATATAAATCTTTTTTTCGTTTTTTTCTTCACCTAAACCACCAAAGCTTTTCGCCGTGTCTTTCCACTATTATATAATTATAATGAGGTTATGTTAATGCAATACATACCCATTAACTTGAGGATAATAATTTATCGGTAGAGTCGAGTAACAGATAACTTTTGCGTCACATATCCGAAGGATAATATTTATCAATGGGTGAAGAAAATAAGTATTATCACTTATCTGCCAGTTAAAGTATATATACTTAAGAAAAATTATGACAAAAATCCGGAAAATTATAGACTCGTCTCTTTGCTATCGACAATAAATAAGATACTATAAAAACAATTTATCAATAAATAATGAAACACATAAAAAAACGACATAATAAGTTACAGTTGATACACATTTCATCATCATTTCACCCAAAATTAAGTACGCTTATCTGCAGCGTACACCTTAACAAGCATTTCCAAAAAAAAAAAAAAAACTACTAATAGTAGTGTATATTGTCATGAAGAAGGCTTTCGATACTGTATTCAAAAAAAAAGGAATTAAACATAATAAAGTCTTCTATTTCCCACAGGCAATAAATGGCAAAAGTAAACAACTCCATGAGTGGAACAATATCTGCAATTTTCGGATTGCTACAAGGAGTGTTAATTAAAATGTTACCTAATAAACATTTGGGAAAATACAACAAAAAAAGAATATATTCGAGATAAAAGAAAGTGCTAAAATAATGTATAAGTTACACTATAGATCTTCAAGAATGTATGTAATATTAAACGAACTATGCATACAAGAAATAATAAAAATATATAATAAATAATATATTTTTTAAACAAAATAAAAAAATAATGAAATTAAAATTACAAACCAATAGAGTAACTCGTAGAGTATCGCACTTGAGAAATGAAAAATATAGCTACCATAAGAACAGTCAGACACTGACAACAAAAGCAGTAGATATATGTACAACAAAATACCGAAGAGAACATCCATATCACAAATTCAAAACAAAAGTAACACAATTGCCGAAAAAAGAATGTCCAAGTTGATCCCATAAACTCGACCGCAGAATCAAGAAAATGCTAGAGGCCCTCACCAGCGTTAGCTCCCTTGACCAGGATTAGGATAGTGACGTGGAACCTACATTTGTTATACTTATGTTGTGTAAAATGTATGCAATTTTAGTTGTAACGCTGTCTGTTTGATGTAAATAAATAAAATGAATAAAATAAATAAATGGAAATGGAAAACAGAGATTGGTAATAAAGTATTGAAATATACATACCATATGTTTACGTCTTTCATGCATATTCAGACAAAGAAACTTGCAACCTTTGTAACCACAATGATAACACAGAAAATCGGAACATCTGAATCTGACCATAACTTCTTCCGATAAATGAGAAAGTACGCATGCGCGTTTAATTTTGTACAATTAAAAACGTGTGTGAAACATAACAAAATAACCATCTCAAATTAAATGTTTTATACACTTCAACAACACATTTTTTTACGATATTACATTATTTATATGTTAGAATGAGAAAAAAGAACATTTCATGTTTAATTGAATTTTATGAAAAACAAAAAGTAAATATTAATTGATTCAAACATTCAAAACAAATAACCTGCTTAGGAATGGTAAAAAAGGTGTTGGGATAAAAATTGTTCGTCAACAATTCTAAAGATTCTAAAGCAGTATTATAAACCGTACAGTCCATGTTCTGTAGTATTACGAGATCAAGAGGACAACAATGTTGACCTTACGGCCGTTTTACACCTAGCTATTTATTGCGCAATTTATTGTCCAATTTATACCCGTTAGGTGTATAACATGGATTTAAAATTGTTACGTCTATAACACGGATTAAATAAATTGGTCAATAAATTGCGCAATAAATAGCTAGGTGTAAAACGGCCTTTAGACACCGCGATGTGACCAGTGTGGCTGTCAAATTTAAAAATGTAACAAAAACGAGCAAACCTAATGTATTGTAACGTCAAAAATAATAAGATGCAGTTTTGTGTGTTCAATGTAATCCGTTCTAAAATATAATAGTAACAGTTAATCCGTGTATATTTTCCAACGTAAAACCCCAACAAACAATTCTATCAAACTGGGAGAACCCACAATTAGCTCTCACAAATATTTTTTTTTGTAGTGGGAAAAATTGCATACTGCACCTTCGGACGGTGCAATATGTAACAACACTTACATTAGGTACCCGTTAAAGAAATCCTTCACGGATTGGTATTCACCTCGGATCCATTTAGCACTATTAATTTGAGTTGGTGCTCCGTACTTATTAGTTTTCTTTTATTTTTTTTTAAATCTTACTATTTTTAATTTCTATAAATATATATAAAACAGAAAATAAAGAGAAATTTTTGACAGACTTAATGAAAGCAACTACACGGAAAAACCAATTTGTTTAGCACTACACATCTTATCATAAAAATGTAGTTAATCTAACAAAATATTTCGTTATTTCAAAAAAATTAAAAGGTTAAATGAATTTAACTCAATATTTAGTTAACTTAAACAAAATTTGGTATTATCAAATAAATCGGCTTTTTCAGTGTAAGGAAGCGAAAGGAATGATATTTATAATTGGGAATTTCAATAAAATAAAAATAAAATTTTTAATATGCATATAGCAGATTTATAGGAAGACACGGAGAAGACGTGAGAAACAATAAGGGTAAAACAATGCTGGACTTTTGTGTAATGAACGACTTTATAATCACAAATACCCTATTTGAGCATAAGGAGATACATAAATATACTAGACAAGTAATAAGTAGGAGGGAGAAATCCATAATAGACTTTATATTAGTGAAAAATAAGAACAGAAAAATAATCATGAACGCGGGTCAAAAAAGGATTTCAGATTGGCAATGACCATTACGCAAGGAAAATCGAGAGAGAAACAGTATGAATGGACTAAGAAAAATCGAAACTGAAATAATTAAATCATATAAATTGAGAAATAAGAACATTGCGCGGAAATATAAGAAAGGCAATATCAGCAAACATAAGAAACGACAAAAGAAACAACGCGAATAAGACTATAAATCAAATATGGAATTATTTTAAAAACACAATCCTAGGAACAGCTAAAGAAGTATGCGGAGTTAATAGGAAAATAAACAATAAGAAACAGACGTCATAGTGGTCAAACGAATTTAAAGCACAAATAAAGCTGAAGAAAGAGTCTTGGAATAGATATTTATTAGATAAAACAGCCAACATTTGTGACACTTGTGGTGGAAACAAAGTAGAATAGCTGGAAAGAATTCGGGGAGAGAGTGCAAAGGAACAGCAAAGAGAAACAGAAGCTATTCTACGGCGTATAAAATAGTGGGTACATTTAAGCCGGATAACCGATAACGGTATTATCATAACCGGTTAACCGGTCACGGCGGTTGATCGGTCGGGACGGTGGCGGTGACCGGAAATTCGACTGAGTCAAAAATATAGTAGACATGTTTATACTAACTAGCAAACTGATAACATTAATTGCCCATTAGTGCTTCAAATCACAATGTCTGTACCAAAAATGAATACAATTGAAGCTTGAATTAAATATATCGTACATTTCTAGACATCTAGAGACTTGACTGAGTAAGTACGCATAAGTACAGGGTGCGGCAAAAAAAACCTTACTCATATTTTTATTCCATAACTTTATTAACGAAATGAAATTTAACAAATGTAACGATTCAAAACAATAACATGGACCATTAGCAATAATATACTCAGCCGGTTTCGAAGTGGCCCCTACGGCGGCGATGCAGAGCCCCAAATGTGATTTATTTTCGGCGATGGGCCGCAGGTTTTCTGGCGACAATCGGTCCCACTCCCGACGCAGTGACCGCTTCAGCGACTCCAAACTCTTGTGGCGTGTAGCACAGGCCCTGGCCTCCAAAATGGACCAGACGCTATAGTCCATCGGATTCAGATCTGGCGAATAGGGCGGCCATTCCGACAGCGAGATGAAGTCCGGAAAATGAGTCCGGCATCAGTCCTGAGTCGTTTCGTCTTGTGGGCTGGAGCGGATCCCTGTTGGAACGTCCAATCCGCATCGCCGAAGTGCTGTCGGGCCCACGGAAGTACGACGGCCTCGAGAATGTCCGCGGCGGTAACTCTTGGTTGATTTTGACCCCCTGTTCCACGAAAACGAGAGGAGTCTTACCGCTGGCGCAGATTCCGCCCCACACCATCACCGAAGCGGGATTTTGACGTGTTCGACGACGGCTGAGGTGCCTGGAGCCTCTGCGGACCAAATCCTGTCGTTCTGTGTGTTGTGCGCTTGTTCAACGGAGAACAGCTTCTCGTCCGTGAAGAGGATGCTCTCCCATCGCTGACCAGCGGCCCGACGCTTGAGTTGGCGGCATCTTTGCAGCCGTACGCGTTTGTTGTCGTCCGTGAGGAGCTGAACTTTTTGGAGCTTGTAAGGGCTTGAGGTTGAGCTCCTTTTTCGCCATTCGCCGCACGATCGATCGCTGATNTGAGGAGTAATATAGAATCATATATAAATTGTATTTTTGTGTTCCTTCGTGGAT
This sequence comes from Protaetia brevitarsis, assembly GCA_004143645.1. Taxonomy (NCBI): domain Eukaryota; kingdom Metazoa; phylum Arthropoda; class Insecta; order Coleoptera; family Scarabaeidae; genus Protaetia; species Protaetia brevitarsis. Next base: position 1,306,791 of record RXPK01000029.1, on the reverse strand, counting down.
TGCGCAAATTATCGATATAAAATATATATCGCCAGTCCGAAACACTATGAAGTTTTCTATGATAGCTAACTGAATTGAAAATCAGTTTAGCACCGGTTTTTTACATGCTTAGAATTATTTGTATGTGTATGGCTATGAAACATAATATGGAGTGTTAAAAAATAGTCTTATTATGCTATTTTTATTTTTTAAAGCACATTTTATGCTTATCTGAAAAATATTGGTACGAAGTAATACTGGAACTTGATTTCCTATGAAAGCAAATATACTTACTTTCCTGGAAGTATTTGGCAAATGAAAGAACTGGCTAAGAAAATATCACCAATTACAAGCTTCTTACAAGCATCATTTCAAATCTCAGAGGGCTTTTGAAACCACGCGAATGGGTTGTGTGTAAAGGAAACCTTAAAGTTCATACTGTGAAATTTACACTAGTCTCTTTCACGAAAGAAGAAAGCTGGATGATCTAAAGCCCGTCAACTCTTCATAACGAAAAGATGCAATTCAGTCAAGAATCCAAATCCTTAGGATGGTTCTTGACTCGAAGCTAACTGAAATCAACATATTCACCACATGACAAATAATGTAATAACTAAATGGCATTAATGATAACCCTTGCTGGGTATCACTGGTGCAAATTAACAGCAGAGGGACCGCCTCTTGGGAGACCATTGTAGGCCTCCCCTTGCTAGAGCTTTATGTGAGAGTGGAGACAATGAATTGCGATCCTTAGACTAGAAAACCAACAAGGGCACACTTATAACTACGGGCACGATGCTGGGACTGGCCATTGCTGCAAATGCCACGGACAGCATGGCACCCGAAATTTCTTCACTGAAAAGGTTGAAAAATCTCCATACCGAACAGAGACCGGCACGTAGGTAGATCACTGCTAATGATAACTGGTTCACGGACGGATACAAATCCAGCCAGGGACCAGGAGCCAGATATTATGGGCCCAGTCTTAATCAAAGAATATCCATAAGCCTGGGAAACATACAACGGTCTTCCAGGCAGAGGTATTCGCCCTTGCAGCCTGTGGAGAAATGATTCAAAAGGGGGCTACATGAAAGGAAAATTAATATAATGACTGGCAGCCAGGCTGTCATTAAGGCAATCTCGAACCACGTAACTAGTTCAAAACTAGTTTGGGACTGCAAACAATCCCTCAATGCACTGGCACGAGACTAACCGGTGTCTCTGATTTGGGTGCCGGACATGAGGATGTAAAGAGCAGTGTAATAGCCGACGAACTAGCCGAGGGGGGCTCTAAGAGACACTTCATTGGTTGAGAGCCCGTATGTGGAATTACTAAGGAATTCCGCAAGAAGGGAGATATGACTGGTTAGATAAAGAAAGTACAAAGAAATGGAGGTCGACTGAAGGTCCACTCTATACCAAAGCCAGATAGGGAATGGGATGTTAGTTTCTCTGATAACCTAACTCAGGTGAAGTAAGAAAGAAGTTAAAACCATACTGGGTTGGTAGCTGCACACTGTCTCCTGAAAAGAACAACAACACAGGCCGGGTAAGCGAATCATAGTGTAGAAGATGCGAACTACAGGAGGAAACGAGTTTACATGTAATCTGCACATGTGAGGAACTGAAGGTACTCAGGCAGAAATATTTCGGGAGAGATTCTATTGGAGCCCTCGAAGGTTCTCAAAGTTTCCACTGGGCAGGATACTGGACTTTAATAGAAACACCAAGCTGTTCGAGTAGAAATAAGAGAATTAAAAGGGATGGTACAATGAGCACCTAGCTCAAGTGCCCGAACAGTAAGTGCCCACCCTAACTTTAATTGATGAATGAATGTGGAATGAAAACCCTTACAACAATTCGGAAACATCGGATTGACATCTTGTAAGCCCTTTGTTTTGATCTCTGATTTGGCGGACAAAGATCATGCAAGGTAGACGATTATTAAACTCACAAAGAGACGAAGATTAACTTGCTTTGCATCACTGGAGCTGCATAAATCTACTACGAAACCATGTCAAATCTACTCCTTTTATTTACATTAAAGGGGCGGCAAGAATGGAAACTCCTAGGAATGTCAGAATAACATAACAACAACGTATTTTTGAAATGGCCAGTGATACAATGATCTCTCAAAATCTCCTTCGACAAACCCTTCAAGATTATCTTGAACGGGGATGGTTGGACAGCAAAAACCAAAACTGGTATATAAAGCTGAATCAGTATCCCTATCCGACAATCAACCGCTCTAAAGCAGTATTCTATTAAGTAACCTCAAAAATAACTTGGAATTGCTTGGTAAATCTTGAACTACTGACTTAAACACAATAAAGTTACTTTGGTGTGAATGCTAGGGCATAGGGGCTTAGCATGCAACGAACTTGGCGAATGCTAGCAAGGACTCTTCCATAAAATTCATTGAATCTGACCCAGCTCTCGAGATAACCAATACTGCGATACGTGATGCAGTGACTGAGTGGATCGAAAGAAACACCAGGCTCACTGAGAACAGTATAAGGACAGACACAACAAAGGATGATGAGGCAATCATCCAGGCAATTTAGCAACGGATGTGCTGGCTATCAAACCGAATACAGCTTGGACCGGTACCGAATCGCATGAACATGGACGGCTGCCTAGATAGTATCCACATAGAATAAACGTCTTTAAAGATAGACCTGTATGTAGACTATGCAACAAGGAGAAGAAGGTAGGCCCACCACGTTGTTTCTGAAATGCGTTTCATTGAAACGGCAGAGACTACCATCGCGGGAAAGCAATCAACTTGAAAGCTAATCTGCCTGAAAAAATACCACACAGGCTGCGGAAGCCTAGTTAAGGGAATTAACACCTCTTTTATGTAAAGAAATACACTACTCGTATCTAAGGAATAATACAATAGGCGGTGTTAAAGGAAATAGGAAGACCGATCTCTATTCAGTGCTCAAATCAATCAGTTAATCTATTCGATGCCAGAAAAGTAGATCATCTATGTATTGTAATAGTGCTGATTTACCTGAAATTTACGCCTTCTTTTGTTTAAATCTTTACACCATTCTCTGTATCTCTACTAGTGCTGCGAATCGAAACCTGTTTCATGTGAAACCGGTTTTGGATGTGGCAAATAATGGCTTTCAAATCAGAAAGTGCAATTAGGTAACTGGTAAAACCGATTTTGAAACCAAAACCAGTTTTCAAAACCAAAATCCATTTTTGAAATCAGAAGACAGGTATTTATAATTTAATTAACTTCAAAAATACACACGGTTTTTTTACCTAAAGTTGTTTGTTACTGAAAATCGATTAACCGGTTTTTGATATCTGGTGATTTTTGCAACACTAATATCTACCGTTCTTAAAATTTATCATATACAAAAAAATCTGTTTTAACAAAAATTGCACATTCATATCAAGATATTTGCATTTGAAATTATTTGGTATATGTGTGTGTTGTCCAGTACATTAACATTTGGCCATAATAACGATGTATACGCATAGTCGAAAGGATATTGTAATAATAAATTTAATGATTAGATAATTAATTAGGTATTTTTTATGTATAAAAATATAAAGTCGAATCGTTTGGCAATTATGTAAGACTTTACATGAAACCAGCCACAAAATTCCACCGAAACAACTTTAATTAACAGTATTCTTTCCCTATTGTTTGTTTTAACGTATGAAATTATATCTTGATATAGAGCCGGAACATATACATATTTTCAGGAAATCTCATGCATCTCATATTTTCTTATTGTGAAACTGGCATTCCGGCACTATATATCACAACAACTTTTAAAACCAGTGCAAATGGAAACATTATGATTATAGACCCAGCATAACGTACGGAGTAGTAGTATGATGACCAAAATTGTAGTAAACGGAAGCGGTCAAAACGACAAGTGGCGTACAAAGGCTAGTGTCTTTAAGTGGCACGGCTGCAATGAGATCGATCCCCACCACTACAGTGGAAGTCATTCTATATCTGCCACCGCTATATATTTACATATGAGGAAATAGTATATAGCATACTCAAGCAGCGATAAGTATATCGCACAGCATTGACTACAAACAACTATTGAATAAACTTAAGGAGGCACTCTTTGTGGGGATGCCATGCGATGCCATGTTTCAAAATATCAGATTATAATACCAGATAAGAGGGTCCGAAAAGCACTCCGGTGAGAGCGGACTCGAAACGGTATACAGACGCCTCTGGAACTGGCTACGGCATAGGAGCTGGAATATATGTAAAGAAGCCTAGAGAGGCTCTTAAGGTAAGCTTCAGCAGAGATACAACGGTGTAGTTAGGCTGAGGTTGCTGCAATTCATCATTGTGCCAGAGAAATAGAACCACCTTACACTTAAGGCATTAATTACGTAAGTGCTGAGTCTAAGGTAATTTGGGACTGTGTAAGCGCCCTAAATCAGGTGGGTAGACATAGACAGCATATTAAAAATTAACAATTGAGATATGTATAAACAATAACAAATGTCGTCTTATCTAAAACTACAGACTAAAAGCTAGGAACTAGACGCATGATGAGTCCAGAGAATAGTGGCAAAAGTGGTCAGGACAAAGACAGGCAAAAAAAAATTCTAAGGGAACAAAGGCGTGAATTTGCTAGCGACCTACTGAGTAAAGACACGAAGATGTCAAGATGTCAAAATGGTAGTAGGTCTGCTGACTGGTCATTGCAAACTAAACAGGCATATGTACAACATTGGCCTGGCAGATGATGCTATTTGCAGATTTTGTCAGGAGGAGGAAAAAACACCAGTTCATGTACTGTGCTAATGCGACGACCTGGCGAGGACAAGGTTTCTAGTCATGGGCGTGGAGAACCCCACAGCTAACAAATACACAAAAGAGGCGCTCTCAAGGATAGTAGACCTAATTAAGACGATAAAATTAGAGTGTGTCTCCTAGGAAAAAAGGTGACCACATACATCTGAAAAGATTGCAGTGAAACCTATCCATCCACCATCTTAACCCTAGCCCAACTTAATCTATGTGTCGGTTGAGGTCGATGAAAGAAAACACTTAATAACTTGGGTTTAATTGCTTGGTAAAAAAGTGTGTGCTTTAATGAAGAAGCATCCTCAGACTTTAGTACCTTCCTAGAAATCAGATACCTAAGCTGAATGCAAGTTTTTGAATATTTGAACTGAAAATCTATTTTAAATGTTGATTTCCTCACTTATTGGATAAGCAAGACTATGACATGTTTTATTTTGGTGGAGGCGCCAGGTGCCATACTTCAAGCTTTGCAGTTCTTCCGTGCTATTACTTATGATATACAATACTATAATCAATTGAGAAAATTGTAAAGAAAGAATAGTCGATTTCACTTTCCCGTGTGGCAAAGTCTTCTCAGATTAAAGTTGTTTTTTTGATTCTAATTGATTTATTAGGTGGTCTATACATAGTCGACACTTTAGTACAATAGTGAAATCTATCATATGATATCCATTTTCTAGAGTTTGTTTACTATAACTGAAAGATAGTTGTTGTGGCCAAACTGAATTTTGTAATTGTTTTGGGAGATATCATTGGCTTATTGAACTAAAATAAAGTAATGGGACAAACTGAAAAATTATGTAGAGCTATCAAAAAAAAAAAAAGAAATGCTGCAAGAGAAACGGTAGTATAAGTTAAATAATTATAAATTTCTAGTAAATATTACATTTTGTAAAGAAAACACCTATAAAAAAAATCAAAGTCACGGGCACCTCTTACTAAACGGACACTTTTCAAATGCTTCACAATGTATTCATTAGTCAAAGGAAAAGAAACACGTCTAACATTTTTTTTTTTAAATTGTGTCATACATATGTATGCCTACTGATTTACAATCACTCGGTTCACATCGGTTCTTCTATATGTGTGCGACGTTGCCAAGTAAAAGGAAGCAAAATAATGCGCGGTATGTAATAAAAATATACAGCATGTGTATATTATTTTGGCTCTATCGGCATTTCTGTGAACTAAATTATATCTGAATTTTACATATGACGCACTATTTTGCTTCCACCTATTTTCCATCTTAGATACTAAACGGGTTGGAATAAAAATATGAGAAAAAAACCTGGCAATAGTGGTGGCATAACCAACGGGCATGTACGGACAATTATTTTTTCCTTAGCGGTTTACTCGATTAATAAGGCCGAAAATATTTTGCGTCCGGTATACGGACGCAAAATAGTCGAGGACGCAAAATGTAATGTAAAAATGGCAAAATGCATGGACGCAAAATAGTGCGTGGATAAATATATATATATATAATATATATATATAATATATATATATATATATATTATATTATATATATATAATATTAATATAAATATATTTTTAATAATATATTATATATACATGCATATATGTATATATATATATATATATATATATTATATATATATTAATATATATTATATATTTATCCCACGCACTATTTTGGCGTCATACATTGGCATTTTACATTACATTTTTGCGTCCTGGACTATTTTGCGTCCGTATACGGACGCAAATAGTTTCGGCCTTATTAATCGAGTACACCCGCTAAGAAAAAAAAAAATTGTCCGTACAAGCCCGTTGGTCATGCACCATCATTGCCAGGTTTTTTCTCATATTTTTATTCCAACCCGTTTAGTACCTAAGTTGGAAATAGGTGGAAGCAAAATAGTGCGTCATATGTAAAATTCATGTATATTTAGTTCACAGAAATGCCGAAGAGCGAAAATAATATACTTATGCCGTATATTTTTATTCATACCGCGCATTATTTTGCTTCCTTCTACTTGGCAACGTCGCACACATATAGAAGAATCGATGAGGTTAGTGATTGTAAATCAGTAGGCATATGTTATGACACAATTTAAAAAAAAATGTTAGAAGTGTTTCTTTTCCTTTGACTAATGAATACATTGTGAAGCATTTGAAAAGTATCGGTTTAGTAAGAGTGCCCGTGATTTTGATTTTTTTATAGATGTTTTCTTTACAAAATGTAATATTTACCAGAAATTTAAATTTATTTAATTTATACTACGTTTCTCTTCCAGCATTTCTTTTTTTTTTTTTGATACCTCTACATAATTTTTCAGTTAGGTTTCTCCATTAATTTATTTTAGTTCAATAAGCCAATGATATCCCAAAACAATTACAAAATCCAGTTTGGCCACACAACTATCTTTCAGTTATAGTAAACAAATTCTAGAAAATGGATATCATATGATAGATTTCACTATTGTACTAAAGTGTCAACTACGTATAGACGCACCTAATAAATCAATAAAATCAAAAAAACAACTTTAATCTGAGAAGACTTTGCCACACGGGAAAGTGAAATCGACTATTCTTTCTTTACAATTTTCTCAATTGATTACAGTATGGTATCTCATAAGTAATAGCACGGAAGAACTGAAGATTTGAAGTATGGCACCTGGCGCCTCCATAAAATAAACATGTCATAGTCTTGCTTATCCAATAAGTGGGGAAATCGACATTTAAAATAGATTTTTAGTTCAAATATTCAAAAACTTGCATTCAGCTTATTGTATCTGATTTCTAGGATGGTACTAAAGTCTGAGGATGCTTCTTCATTAAGGCACACACTTTTTTACCTGTTTAATTGATTATCGACAATGTAAATAGCAAACATTTGTCGATATATCAATTAAACAGTTTTTAGTGTTTCTCTTCATCGACCTCAACGACACATAGATTGAAGTTGGGTTAGGGTTAAGATGGTGGATGGATAGGTTTCACTGCAATCTTTTCAGATCTATGTGGTCACCTTTTTTCCTAGAAGACACACTCTAATTACTTAGGTCTACTATCCTTGAGAGCGCTTCTTTTGTGTATTTGTTAGCTGGGGGTTCTCCACGCCCATGACTAGAAACCTTGTCCTCGCCAGGTCGTCGCATTACCACAGTACATGAACTGGTGTTTTTTCCTCCTCCTGACAAAATCTGCAAATAGCATCATCTGCCAGGCCAATGTTGTACATATGCCTGTTTAGTTTGCAATGACCAGTCAGCAGACCTACTACATTTTGACATCTTGACATTTTCCTGTCTCTCTAGCAAATTCACGCCTTTGTTCCTTTAGAAATTTTTTTGCCTGTTCTGTCCTGGCCACTTTTGCCACTTTCTCTGGCTCATCATGCGTCTCTTTTTCTAGCTGTTTGTCTGTAGTTTTAGTTGAGACGACATTTGTTATTGTTTATACATATCTCAATTGTTAATTTTTAATATGGCTGTTTTTGTATTCTTCTGTGTCGCACAGTTGCCACATACTTATAACGTCATATTGACAAGTGCTGTACCTGCCGTTACATTACATTGACACATCTAAGAAGTAGTTCTTATCTTCTCAACATGTTATCGCTGTTACGAGCTACTTTCAACGCATCTGCCCACTAACATCTTTCATGCTTGATCGACGATAAGGACATGGCACTGCTGCACGATGAAAATGCATTACTTATAAACGATTTGAATTTGAAATAGACGACGGGGTATATGAGACCCCTGTAGGTTATCATGCTTGGTTATAAATAAATAAATTTGCGATTTGGTAATGGCAAAAGAGGAACCAACTCTGACGAAGGACCTTAACAAGGCTTGCCTGGAAAGATCATCCGCTTCTTCTTATTTTCCTCATTTTCGAGTGTTGGGAACCTATGCTGATTGCAGGTCGGGTACCCACCTGATTTAGGGCGCTTACACAGTCCCAAATTACCTTAGACTCAGCACTTATGTAACGAACGCCTTAAGTGTAGGGTGGTTCGATTTTCTCTGCACAATGATGAATTGCAGCAACCTCAGCCTAACTACACCGTTGTATCTCTGCTGAAGTTACCGTAACAGCCTCTCTAGGCTTCTTTACATATATTCCAGCTCCTATTGCCGTAGCCTGTTCCAGAGGTGTCTGTATACTGTTTCGAGTCCGCTCTCACGCGGGTGCCCTTTCGGTCCCTCTTATCGTGTTATTATAATCTGATATTTTGAAACATGACATCGCATGCATCCCCACAAAGAGTGCCTCCTTAAGTTTGTTCAATAGTTTTTTTGTGGTCACGCTGTGGCATTTACTTATTGTTGCTTGAGTATGCTATAATACTATTTCCTTGTATGTAAATATATAGCGGTGGCAGATTTAGAATGACTTCCATTACAGTGGTGGGGATCGATCTCATTGCACCGTACCACTTAAAGACGCTAGCCTTTGTACGACACTTGGCGTTTTGAACCGCCTCCGTTTACTACAATTTTGGTCACCATACTACTGCTTCCGTACGTTTATGCTGGGTCTATAATCATAATGTTTCCATTTGCACTGCTTTTAAAAGTTGTTGTGATATATAGTGCCGAAATGCCAGTTTCACATAAGAAAAATATGAGATGCATGAGATTTCTTGAAAATATATGTTTCGGCTCTATATCAAGATTGTAATTTAACACGTTAAAACAAACAATAGGGGAAAGATTACTGTTAATGTATGAGTTATGTACCTAATACAGCGGATACCAAATTTTTATTGATTTTTTAATTTTTTATTTCTGTAGTCATTTGTATTAATTGAAGAAGTTGATTCCGTAGAATTTTGTGGCTGGTTCATGTAAAGTCCTACATAATTGCCAAATGATTCGACTTTTATATTTTTATAAATAAAAAATACCTTAATTAATTATCAATCATTAAAATTATTATTATAATATCTTTCTGGACCTATGGCGTATACAACATCATTCATTATGGCCAAATGTTAATGTACTGGACCACACACATATACTAATAAATTTCAAATGAAAATATTATGATATCTCGATATGAATGTGCAATTTTTGTTAAAGCAGATTTTTTTGTATACTGATAAATTTTAAGAACGGTAGATATTAGTGTTGCAAAAATCACGCAGATATCAAAAACCGGTTAATCGATTTTCAGTAAAAAAGAAAAAAACGGTTTTACAACTTAGGTAAAAAAACCGTGTGTATTTTTTGAAGTTAATTAAGTTATAAATACCGTGTTCTGATTTCAAAAATGGATTTTGGTTTTTGAAAACTGGTTTTGGTTTCAAAATCGGGATTGATTTTGAGCACTGAATATAGATCATCTTCCTATTCCTTTAACACTGCATTGTATTATTCCTTAGATACGAGTAGTGTATTTCTTTACATAAAGAGGTGTTAATTGCCTTAACTAGGCTTCGCAGCTGTGTGGTATTTTTTCCGGCAGATTAGCCATCAAGTTGATTGCTTCCCGCAATGGTAGTCTCTGCCGTTCCAATGAAACGCATTCAAAACAACGTGGGGGCTACCTTCTTCTCCTTGTTGCATAGTCTACATACAGGTCCATCTTTAAAGACGCTTATTCTATGTGGATACTATCTTTGGCAGCCGTACCATGTTCATCGATTCGGTACCGTTCTAAGCTGTATTCGGTTGCTAAATGCTGGATGATTGCCTCATTTCCCTTGGTTGTGTTTGTCCTCATACTGTTTCAGTAAGCCTGGTGTTTCTTTTCGATCCACTCAGTTACTGCATCACGTATCGCAGTATTGGTTATCTCGAGAGCTGGGTCAGATTCCAATGGATTTTATGGAAGAGTCCTTGTTAGCATTCGCAAGTTCGTTGCATGCTATGTCCTTATGCCCTGGTTCACACCAAAGTAACTTTATTGTGTTTTAGTCAGTAGTTCAAGATTTACCAAGCAGTTTCCAAGTTAGTTTTGAGGTTGCTTAACAGAATACTGCTTTAGAGCGGTTCGATTGTCGGATAGGATACTGATCGGCTTTGCATACCAATTTTGGGTTTTTGCTGTCCAACCATCCCCGTTCACGATAATCTTGAAGGGTTTGTCGAAGGAGATTTTGAGAGTAATTGTATCACTGCCCATTTAAAAATACGGTTGTGTTATGTTATTCTGACATTCCTAGGAGTTTCCATTCTTGCCACCCCATTAATGTAAATAAAGAGAGTAGATTGACATGGTTTCCATAGTAGATTTATGCAGCTGCCAGTGATGCACAAGCAAGCTAATCTTCGTCTCTTTGCGAGTTTAATAATCGTCTTCCTCTGCGCGCGTTTTGTCCACCAAATCAGGATCCAGTTAACAAAAGGCTTACAGAATGTCAATCTCGATGTTTTCCGAATTGTTCTAAGGGTTTTTCATTCATTTATTAAAGTTAGGTGGGCACTTACTGGCGGGCACTTGAACTAGGTGCTCATTGTACCATCCCTATTAATACTCTTATTTCTACTCGAGCAGCTTGGTGTTTCTCATAAAGCCCAGTATCTTGCCACTGGAAACTTGAGAACCTTCGAGGGCTCCAATAGATCTCTCCCGAAAATATTTCTGCCTTGAGTATCTTCAGTTCCTCACATGTGCAGATTACATGTTAAACTCGTTTCCTCCTGTAGTTCGCATCTTCTACACCACGGTTCGCTTACCGGCCTGTGTTGTATAGATGTTTTTGCAGAGAGCAGTGTCCAGCTACCCGCCCAGTAATGGTTTAACTTCTTTCTTACTGCACCTGAGTAGGTTATCAGAGAAACTAACATCCCCATTCCCTATCAGGGCTTTGGTATATAGTTGACCTTCAGTCGACCTCCATTTCTTTGTACTTTCTTTATCTAACCAAGTCCAGATCTCCCTTTTTGCGGAATTCTTAGTAATTCCACATACGGGCTCTGAACCCATGAAGTGCCTCTTAGAGCCTCAATCGGCTAGTTCGTCGGCTATTACATTGCATTTACATCCTCATGTTCCGACACCAAATCAGAGACACCGTGTAGTCTCGTGCCAGTGCCATTGAGAGATTGTTTGCAGTCCCGAACTAGTTTTGACCTAGTTATGTGGTTCGAGAATGCCTTAATGACAGCCTGGCTGTCAGTCTCCTCATGTAGCCCCCTTTTGCAATCATTTCTGCACAGGTTGCAAGGGCGAATACCTCTGCCTGGAAGACTGTTGTATGTTTCCTCAGGCTTATGGATATCCTTTTGATTAGGACTGGGCTCACAAATCGGCTCCTGTGCCCTGGCTGGATTTGGTCATTAGCAGTGCTCTCACTACGTGCCTGGTCTCTGTTCGGTATGGAGATTTCACCTTTCAGTGAAGATAATTTCAGGTGCCTTGCTATCCGTGGGCATTTGCAGCAAGGCCCGTCGAGCATCGTGCCCGTAGTATAAATGTGCCCTCCCACCCTGAAGTTGGAATGTCACAGGTTGTTGGCTTTCAGTCTAGGGATCGCATTCATTGCCTCCGCTCTCACATAAAGCTCCAACGGGGAGAAGCCACAATGGCTCTCCAAAGAGGCGGTCCCTCTGCTGTTAATTACACCAGTGATACCCAGCAAGGGTTATCATTAATGGCATTACCTATTACATTTATTTGTCATGTGGTCAAGTGTTGTCCAAGTTAGTTTCGAGTCAAGAACCACTCCTAAGGATTTGGATTCTTGACTGAATTGCATCTTTTCATTATGAAAGTGGTGGCTTTAGGTCACCCAGCTTTCTTTTTTTCGTGAAGGAAACTAGTGTAATTTTCACAGGATCAACCTTTAGGTTTTTCTTTCACACTACCCCTTTGTTGGTTTCAAAACCCTCTGAGTACTGAAATGATGCTTGTAAGAAGTTTGTAATTGTGATATTTTCTTAGCAGTTCTTTCATTTGCCAAATACTTCCAGGAAAGTAAGTATATTTGTTTCACAAACTTTTGGTTCGCAGGAAAATCAGTTCCGAGGTTATTAGTTCGTACCAATATATTTTATATTTTTCCCAGATAAGCATAAAATGTGCTTTAAAACCATAATAATTAGTACTAGATAAGACTTTATTTTTTAACACTCACATTATGTTTCTATCAGCTTTCACATAACAAATAATTCTCAGCATTAAAACCGGTGCTAACCTATTTTCAATTCAATTAGTTATTCAAATTCGACCAAACCTCATACAGTGTTCTCGACTGGCGATATACACTTTATTTCGACTAATTTGCGTCCACCACGAAAGAACACAAAAATACAGTTTTATATTGATCCTATATTAAATATGCTATATTGCTTCCTATATACGTTTATTTCGACCAACATGTGGCAACGTGGCGGACGCATTATACTTACAAGTTTATACAAAAAATTATACATCGGACGCAAAATAGTTAGCAATTTGTCTGAAAATATACGCAGTGGACGCAAAATAGATAGGCAAATGTAAGGAAGCAAAAAGTGCGTAGAATGAAAAATCGTATAATTTTCATTTTAAAGCCTACAGCAATAAAAAAGTGATCGGCGTTATCATTTCTTCCCGCGGTTCAATATACGTCACTAAAATGCGTCTAACTACACTCTTCCCGGGGACGCACTACGACCGCGTTATGAAAGGAAGCAAAATAGTTAGCGGGATGTAAATAATATATATATATATATATATATAATATAATTAATACTGAATGAGTGTGAGATGTTACGACTCATTATTTTTTAAAGATATTTTGCTAATTTTCCAATCTATAATATAATTTTTCTCCGTTTTATATATTATATATATATATATAATAATATATATATATTATATAGTAAGCTACAGCGATAAAAGTGATCGGCGTTATCCATTTTTTTCCCGCGTTCAATATAACGTCACTTTAAAATGCTTCTAACTACCTATATTATATATATATTTACATTTCCGGCTAACTATTTTGCTTCCTTTTCATAACGCGGTCGTAGTGCGTCCCCAGGAAGGAGTGTAGTTAGAAGCATTTTAGTGACGTATATTGAACCGCGGGAAAAAATGGATAACGCCGATCACTTTTTATCGCTGTAGCTTTAAAATGAAATTTACTGATTTTTTATTCTACGCACTTTTTGCTTCCTTACATTTGCCTATCTATTTTGCGTCCACTGCGTATATTTTCAGACAAATTACTAACTATTTTGCGTCCGATGTATATTTTTTTGTATAAACTTGTAAGTATAATGCGTCCGCCACGTTGCCACATGTTGGTCGAAATAAACGTATATAGGAAGCAATATAGCATATTTAATATAGGATCAATATAAAATTGTATTTTTGTGTTCTTTCGTGGTGGACGCAAATTAGTCGAAAGTGTATATCGGGCAGTCGAGAACACTGTATGAGGTTTGGGTCGAATTTGATAACTAATTGAATTGAAAATCAGGTTAGCACCGTTTTTTAATGCTTGAGAATTATTTTGTATGTGTAAAGCTGATAGAAACATAATGTGAGTGTTAAAAATAAAGTCTTATTTTAGTACTAATTATTATGGTTTTAAAGCACATTTCATGCTTATCTGGGAAAAATATAAAATATATTTGGTACGAACTAAATACCTCGGAACTGATTTTCCTGCGAACCAAGTTTTTGAAACAAAATATATTACTTTCCTGGAAGTATTTGGCAAATGAAAGAACTGCTAAGAAATATCACCAATTACAAACTTCTTACAAGCATCATTTCAGTACTCAGAGGGTTTGAAACCAACAAAGGGGTAGTGTGTAAAGAAAAAACTAAAGGTTGATCCTGTGAAAATTACACTAGTTTCCTTCACGAAAAAAAGAAGCTGGGTGACCTAAAGCCACCAACTCTTCATAATGAAAAGATGCAATTCAGTCAAGAATCCAAATCCTTAGGAGTGGTTCTTGACTCGAAACTAACTTGGAATCAACACTTGACCACATGACAAATAAATGTAATAGCTAATGGCATTAATGATAACCCTTGCTGGGTATCACTGGTGTAATTAACAGCAGAGGGACCGCCTCTTTGAAGACCATTGTGGGCCTCCCCCCGTTGGAGCTTTATGTGAGAGCGGAGGCAATGAATGCGATCCTTAGACTGAAAGCCAACAACCTGTGACATCCCAACTTCAGGGTGGGAGGGCACATTTATACTACGGGCACGATGCTCGACGGGCCTTGCTGCAGATGCCCACGGATAGCATGGCACCTGAAATTATCTTTACTGAAAAGGTGAAAATTTCCATAGCGAACAGAGACCAGGCGCGTAGTGAGAGCACTGCTAATGATAATTGGTTCACGGACGGATGCAAATCCAGCCAGGGCACAGGAGCCGGTATGCCGGTAAGCCTGAGGAAACATACAACAGTCTTCCAGGCAGAGGTATTCGCCCTTACAACCTGTGCAGAAATGATTGCAAAAGGGGGTTACATGAGGAGGAAAATTAATATAATGACTGACAGCCAGGCTGTCATTAAGGCATTCTTGAACCACATAACTAAGTCAAAACTAGTTCGGGACTGCAAACAATCCCTCGTGCACTGGCACGAGACTACACGGTGTCTCTGATTTGGGTGTTGGAACATGAGGATGTAAATGGCAATGTAATAGCCGACGAACTAGCCGATGGAGGCTCTAAGAGACACTTCATGGGTTCAGAGCCCGTATGTGGAATTACTAAGAATTCCGCAAAAAGGGAGATCTGGACCTGGTTAGATAAAGAAAGTACAAAGAAATGGAGGTCGACTGAAGGTCAACTATATACCAAAGCCCTGATAGGGAATGGGGATGTTAGTTTCTCTGATAACCTACTCAGGTGCAGTAAGAAAGAAGTTAAAACCATTACTGGGCGGGTAGCTGGACACTGTCTCCTGCAAAAACATCTATACAACACAGGCCGGGTAAGCGAACCGTGGTGTAGAAGATGCGAACTACAGGAGGAAACGAGTTTACATGTAATCTGCACATGTGAGGAACTGAAGGTACTCAGGCAGAAATATTTCGGAGAGAGATCTATTGGGGCCTCGAAGGTTCTCAAGTTTCCACTGGGCAAGATACTGGGCTTTATAGAGAACACCAAGCTGCTCGAGTAGAAATAAAGATGAATTATGAGATGATACAATGAGCACCTAGCTCAAGTGCCCGGACAGTAAGTGCCCACCCTAACTTTAATGAATGAATGAAAACCCTTAGAACAATTCGGAAAACATCGAGATTGACATCTTGTAAGCCTTTTGTTAACCTATGGATCCCTGATTTGGTGGACAAAGACCACGCAGAGCTTGCTTGTGCATCACTGCAGCTGCATAAATCTACTATGGAAACCATGTCAAATCTACTCTCTTTATTTACATTAATGGGGCGGCAAGAATGGAAACTCCTAGGAATGTCAGAATAACATAACACAACCGTATTTTTTAAATGGGCAGTGATACAATGACTCTCAAAATCTCCTTCGACAAACCCTTCAAGATTATCGTGAACGGGGATGGTTGGACAACAAAACCCAAAACTGGTATGCAAAGCTGATCAGTATCCTATCCGACAATCGAATCGCTCTAAAGCAGTATTCTATTAAGTAACCTCAAAACTAACTTGAAACTGCTTGGTAAATCTTGAACTACTGACTAAACACATAAAGTTACTTTGGTGTGAATACCAGGGCATAAGGACATAAGCATGCAACGAACTTCGAATGCTAACAAGGACTCTTCCATAAAATTCATTGGATCTGACCCAGCTCTCGAGATAACCAATACTGCGATACGTGATGCAGTAACTGAGTGGACAGAAAAGAAACACCAGGCTCACTGGAACAGTATTGGAGACAAACACAATAAAGGGATGATGAGGCAACCTCCAGGCATTTAGCATCCGAATACAGCTTAGAACGGTACCGAATCGATGAACATGGTAGGGCTGCCTAAGATAGTATCCACATAGAATAAGCGTCTTTAAAGATGGACCTGTATGTAGACTATTGCAACAAGGAGAAGAAGGTAGCCCACCACGTTGTTTTTGAATGCCTTTCATTGGAACGGCAGAGACTACCATTGCGGGAAGCAATCAACTTGAAGGTTAATCTGCCGGAAAAAATACACACAGGCTGCGAAGCCTAGTTAAGGCAATTAACACCCCTCTTTATGTAAAGAAATACACTACTCGTATCTAAGGAATAATACAATGCAGTGTTAAAGAAATAGGAAGATGATCTATATTCAGTGCTCAAATCAATCCGATTTTGAACCAAAACCAGTTTTCAAAACCAAAATCCATTTTTGAAATCAGAAGACAGGTATTTATAATTTAATTTAACTTAAAAAATACACACGGTTTTTTACCTTAAGTTGTAAAGCCGTTTTTCTTTTTTTACTGAAAATCGATTAACCGGTTTTTGATATCTGGTGATTTTTGCAACACTAATATCTACCGTTCTTAAAATTTATCAGTATACAAAAAAATCTACTTTAACAAAAATTGCACATTCATATCAAGATATCATAATATTTGCATTTGAATTATTTAGTATATGTGTGTGTTGTCCAGTACATTAACATTTGGCCATAATAACGATATTGTATACGCCACAGGTTCAGAAAGATATTATAATAATAAATTTTAATGATTAGATAATTAATTAAGGTATTTTTTATTTTATAGAAATATAAAAGTCGAATCGTTTGGCAATTATGTAGGACTTTACATGAAACCAGCCACAAAATTCCACCGAACCAACTTCTTCAATTAATTACAAATGACTACAGAAATAAAAAATTAAAAATCAATAAAATTTTGTATCCGCTGTATTAGGTACATACTCATACATTAACAGTAATCTTTCCCTATTGTTTGTTTTAACGTGTTAAATTACATCTTGATATAGAGCCGGAACATATATTTTCAAGAAATCTCATGCATCTCATATTTTTCTTATTGTGAAACTGGCATTTCGGCACTATATATCACAACAACTTTAAAAGCAGTGCAAATGGAAACATATGATTATAGACCCAGCATAACGTACGGAGCAGTAGTATGGTGACCAAAATTGTAGTAAACGGAGGCGGTCAAAACGCCAAGTAGCGTACAAAGGCTAGCGTCTTTAAGTGGCACGGGTGCAATGAGATCGATCCCCACCACTGCAATGGAAGTCATTCTAAATCTGCCACCGCTATATATTTACATACAAGGAAATAGTATATAGCATACTCAAGCAACAATAAGTAAATTGCACAGCGTTGACTACAAAAAACTATTGAATAAACTTAAGGAGGCACTCTTTGTGGGATGCCATGCGATGCCATGTTTCAAAATATCAGATTATAATACCAGATAAGAGGCACCGAAAAGGCACTCCGGTGAGAGCGGAATCGAAACGGTATACAGACGCCTCTAGAACAGGCTACGGCATAGGAGCTGGAATATATGTAAAGAAGCCTAGAGAGGCTCTTACGGTAAGCTTCAGCAGAGATACAACGGTGTAGTTAGGCTGAGGTTGCTGCAATTCATCATTGTGTCAGAGAAATCGAACCACCCTACACTTAAGGCGTTCGTTACGTAAGTGCTGAGTCTAAGGTAATTTGGGACTGTGTAATCGCCCTAAATCAGGTGGGTACCCGATCTGCATCGGCATAGGTTTCCAACCACTCCAAAATGAGGAAAATAAGAGAGCGGATGATCTTTCCAGGGGAGGCTTGTTAAGGTCCTTCGTCAGAGTTGGTCCTTCTTTTGGCATTACCAAATCGCAAATTTATTTATTTATAACCAACATGATAAACCTACAGGGGTCTCATATACCCCGTCGGTCTATTTCAAACTTCAAAGTCGTTTATAAGTAATGCATTTCATCGTGCAGCAGTGCCATGTCCTTATCGTCGATCAAGCATGAAGAATGTTAGTGGCAGATTGCGTTGGAAGTATGCTCGTAACAGTGATAACATTTGAGAAGATGAGAATTACTTTCTTGATGTGTCAAAGTAATTGTAACGGCAGGTACAGCACTTGTCAATATGACGTTTATAAGTATGTGGCAACTGTGCGACACAGAATATACATAAACAGCATATTAAAAATTAACAATTGAGATATGTATAAACAATAACAAATGTCGTCTCATTTAAAACTACAGACTAAAACCTAGGAACTAGACGCATGATGAATTCAGAGAATAGTGGCAAAAGTGGCCAGGACAGAGACAGGCAAAAAAATTTCTAAAGGAACAAAGGCGTGAATTTGCTAGAGACCCACTGAGTAAAGACAGGAAGATGTCAAGATGTCAAAATGGTAGTAGGTCTGCTGACTGGTCATTGCAAACTAAACAGGCATATGTACAACATTGGCCTGGCAGATGATGCTATTGCAGATTTTGTCAGGAGGAGGAAAAACACCAGTTCATGTACTGTGCTAATGCGACGACCTGGCGAGGACAAGGTTTCTAGTCATGGCGTGGAGAACCCCACAGCTAACAAATGCACAAAAGAGCGCTCTCAGGATAGTAGGCCTAATTAAGACGGTAAAATCAGAGTGTGTCTCCTAGGAAAAAAGGTGACCACATAGATCTGAAAAGATTGCAGTGAAACCTATCCATCCACCATCTTAACCCTAACCCAACTTAATCTATGTGTCAGTTGAGGTCGATAAAAGAAAACACTTAATAACTGTTTAATTGATATATCGACAAATGTTTGCTATTTACATTTGTCGATATATCAATTAAACAGGTAAAAAAGTGTGTGCTTTAATGAAGAAGCATCCTCAGACTTTAGTACCATCCTAGAAATCAGATACCTAAGCTGAATGCAAGTTTTTGAATATTTGAACTGAAAATCTATTTTAAATGTTGATTTCCCCACTTATTGGATAAGCAAGACTAGGACATGTTTTATTTTGGTGGAGGCGCCAGGTGCCATACTTCAATCTTTACAGTTCTTCCGTGCTATTACTTATGATATACCATACTGTAATCAATTGAGAAAATTGTAAAGAAAGAATAGTCGATTTCACTTTCCCGTGTGGCAAGTCTTCTCAGATTAAAGTTGTTTTTTTGATTCTAATTGATTTATTAGGTGGTCTATACATAGTCGACACTTTAGTACAATAGTGAAATCTATCATATGATATCCATTTTCTAGAATTTGTTTACTATAACTGAAAGATAGTTGTTGTGGCCAAACTGGATTTTGTAATTGTTTTGGGAGATATCCTTGGCTTATTGAACTAAAATAAAGTAATGGGAGAAACCTAACTGAAAAATTATGTAGAGGTATTAAAAAAAAGTAATACTGGAAGAGAAACGGTAGTATCAGTTAAATAATTATAAATTTCTGGTAAATATTACATTTTGTAATGAAAACATCTATAAAAAAATCAAAGTCACGGGCATCTTTTACTAAACCGACACTTTTCAAATGCTTCACAATGTATTCATTAGTCAAAGGAAAAGAAACACTTTTAACATTTTTTTTTTAAATTGTGTCATACATATGCCTACTGATTTACAATCACTAACCTCATCGGTTTTTCTATATGTGTGCGACGTTGCCAAGTAGAAGGAAGCAAAATAATGCGCGGTATGTAATAAAAATATACGGCATAGGTATATTATTTTGGCTCTATCGGCATTTCTGTGAACTAAATTATACGTGAATTTTACATATGACGCACTATTTTGCTTCCACCTATTTTCCATTTTAAGTACTAAACGGGTTGGAATAAAAATATGAGAAAAAAACCTGGCAATGGTGGTGGCATGACCAACGATGTACGGATTTTTTTTTCTTAGCGGTTTACTCGATTAATAAGGGCGAAACTATTTTGCGTCCGGTATACGGACGCAAAATAGTCGAGGACGCAAAATGTAATGTAAAATGGCAATGCATGGACGCAAAATAGTGCGTGGGATAATATATATATATATATATATATATATATATAACACTACACACACATACGTCATACACCCATACACAAACACATATATATATATATATATAATATATAATAATATAATAACACATATATATATATATATATAATACGTAGATATATAATATATATATATAATATATATATATATATATAACACTACACACACATACGTCATACACCCATACACAAACACACACTAACATACAAAATATATAACAAAAACTTCACCCTGAATTCTACGTATTTACACGTACGACCACAGACACAAGAACTCCGCACACACATACATTACACCAAATATAAAATATAGTCATGTTTGGGACCTCAAACAGAACACAACCTTAAATCAGTTAAATAGTTTTAAGAATTTTTAAATGTGATTGTCTTTATTTTAAATAATTTTAATATGTTATCCTGTCCACATCATATACAGTAATGCTAACTGTTAAGCTTCATACAACCAACTTGTATAGTTAGTAAGTATCTAATTATGTATCTTCGTAATTCATGGAACCATGATCAATGTGAATTCTCCCTAACTGATATTATTCATTTTATAGATAACGTCTGAGGAAGGCTGAAATAAATTGTACAGCCGAAACGTTACGTAACTGAAATAAAATATCTTAATTAACTACAATCCCATAATTCTGCTTAAATGTAGTAACTCATCTAATTACTATAATGGAATACATCCTCGACAATCCTCACGAAGTTTCCTTTATTAACTATATATGTATTGTTAAGAATTCATCTTGGGCATTTCTATGTTTATAAGTTGGCGCTAAATTCCTTTATAAAAAGGTTGGTAGTAGGTTAAGAAAAAAGGAAAAATGGCGTAAAAATAAGTGTGAAAGAAGTTGTATCCATTTATATCGTTTTAATGTAGTTTTAATACAATAAATCATTTGTCTTGTGATGTTCTCGTTATATTTAAAAGAATAAATAACAGGTTATGGGCCCAGGCACCAGGCGGTAAAAAGTAAATAAGAAAAGTGAACGTGTGTAACGATTAACCCTAAAAGAAAAAAAAATGGCAATGGCGGGAACGAAGAATACTCTCAACATAGAAGTATTAACTGCGAATAATTACTCATTCTACTACAGGAAAAAGAAGTAAAAGAGTTTGTAGAAAAAGAATTTAAAGAAGAAAATTATAAAGTTGAAGAAAAGAAAACTAAAGCGAAGAAAGATGATATATTAATACAGTACAATCAAAGTTTAACTCAAAAGTAGCAGTTCTTAGATGCGATAATGGAAGTGAGTACATTACAAATGATTTAAAGAATTTCTGCAGAGAAAATGGCACAATTATTGATTACACAACTCCATACACACCCCAACAAAACGGAAAGGCCGAGAGATACAATCGCAGTCTGATAGATAAAGCGAGAGCAATGATGCAAGAAGCCAATATGCCAAAACCATTTTGGAATGAAGCAATAAGAGTGGCAGCATATATTCTAAATAGATCCCCACATAGTAACTTAAAAAATGAGACACCGGCAGAGATTTGGAATGGTATAAAACCCAACATTAAAAACATGCGAATATTTGGATCTACAGCATATGCACATATACCAAACCAATTAAGAGACAAGTTTGACAGGAAATCTGAGAAGTGCATTATGATAGGTTACACAAATACAGGATACAGATTATATAATATAGCAAAACAAAAGGTAATAGTGGCAAGAGATGTGGTCTTTAATGAGAATGATTTCCATTACAAAGAGAAGGTAAGTATTAACATTAGTGATGAAAATGAAGATTGGACAACCACAGAAGGAAAAGAACAAAATGTAGGAGAACCAAAAAAGCAAGAAGAGATATGTGAGGAAGAAACAGATAAAGAATCAAAGAAAAGGACACAAAAATTACCTAAAAAATACGATGAATATGAATTATACATGGCATATGATGCAATGTGTTTTGTGGAAGATGTACCAACGTCATATGAAGAGTTAGAATACAGGAAAGACAGTAAATTGTGGAAAGATGCAATGAAAAGGGAATTTGATGCATTAGATAAGAATAAAACTTGGGATGTGGTTACAAAGTCGAAGGAAATGAAGATTCTGGATACGAAATGGGTGTATACTATAAAACCAATGGAAAAGGATGACAAAGAAAAGTATAAAGCGAGACTAGTCGCAAGAGGTTTTGAGCAAGGAGACTTCAACTATGAAAATATTTATTCGCCAGTTGCAAAGATGTCAACTGTAAGGCTATTACTAAATATAGGTAATCAACTTTCATATTGCTTCAGACAATTAGATGTTAGGTCAGCATTTTTAAATGGAAAACTAGATAAGCCAGTGTATGTTTATCCTCCAAAGGGTTTGATTTGTGAATCAGGGAAAGTTTTGAGTTTAAATAAATCTTTATATGGCCTTAAGCAATCGTCAAAATGTTGGAATAATGAAATTAATCAATATTTATTATATTTAGGATTTAAAAGATCAAATAATGACTACTGCCTTATGACTACTGCTTTATTCGTTAAGCCTTGATAATGACAGAATATATTTGTTAATTTACGTAGATGATATTATCGTTACTGGTAAAAATGTAGAAAACATAAATTCAATAACTTTGAAATTAATGAACCGTTTTGAAATAAATGACAAAGGGAACCTAAAATATTTTCTTGGCCTCGAAGTAAATTATAATAGAGAACAAGGTATCTTAAGAATTTCACAACCAATGTACATACAAAAATTATTAACAAAATTTGGAATGCAAAACTGTAAAGGAATAAGTACGCCTATAGATCCAAAGTTAAAACTTAAAGTTTCAGAGGGAGCAAAAATAACAGAAAAGCCTTATAGGCAGTTGGTTGGTTGTTTAATGTATCTAATGTTATCTACCAGACCAGATATTTGTTTTTCTGTAAATTATTTTAGTCGATATCAAGATAACGCAACAGACGAACTGTGGACACATTTAAAAAGGATTCTTAGGTATTTAAAAACCACTGTGTTTCTAGGATTAGAGTATAGAAGAGTAAAGGAGCAGGACTTAATTTGTTTTGTTGACTCAGATTGGGGAAACGATGTAATAGATAGAAAGTCCACTACAGGGTTTTTATTCAAGTTATTTGGTAATACAATAAATTGGGCAACAAGGAAACAGCAGTGTGTTGCTTTATCTACAACTGAGGCAGAATTGACTGCTTTATGTACCTCTGTTAGTGAAGGCCTTTGGTTAAGAAAATTAGTAATAGATTTTGATATTAGTATTAAGACAATTATATATTACGAAGATAACCAAGGTTGTATTTTCTTATATCCTGGAAATAACAAAAGGGTAAAACATATAGATTTGAAATATAATTTTGTATATGAAAATTTGAAAAAAGGATATATTGCTTTAAAGTACATTAACAGTGAAATGCAACAAGCAGACATCTTAACTAAAGGTTTGCACAATATCCTTTTTTCAAAGTTTAGGGACTATCTGGGTATTAAGGATTTTAGCGAGGAGGGGTGTTAAGAATTCATCTTGGGCATTTCTATGTTTATAAGTTGGCGCTAAATTCCTTTATAAAAAGGTTGGTAGTAGGTTAAGAAAAAAGGAAAAATGGCGTAAAAATAAGTGTGAAAGAAGTTGTATCCATTTATATCGTTTTAATGTAGTTTTAATACAATAAATCATTTGTCTTGTGATGTTCTCGTTATATTTAAAAGAATAAATAACATGTATATGTAAATTCACGATTAATATTTTTTTCCTAGATATTTATTTTAATATTTGTCAATGAGGTTATATTTATCTATAATTTATGCTTAAATAGCAACGAAATCGCCTGGATTAATAAATACAGAGATTATAAGAGTGATCGAGGATATTAGTGATACCTTTAAAATATGTTACTCTATAAAACTTATTTCAAAGTTTTAATTACCGTGGTTGTTCTTATTTCCTACAGTTTTGTGATTAATATAATTGTTGTGTATAATTTCTTATCCCTTTATATGTGTAACAAGATTATAACCACCCGGTTACGCACCGCAAGAGAGAGAGGGAGGACGGACGCAACGAGCAGGGACATTCCGTACTCAGCAGTGTTCGAGAGAGGAAGATTATATTTTGTTTTGGTTATTTAAATTCTGTGTATTACTTTCAGTTTTGTTGTGAACAATAAAGAGTGTTATTATTTTGCATTAGTCTTTTATGTTAAGTCGTTTAACAAAGCAGCGGAGGGATAAAGAACCACGATGAGGTATGAATAGATTGTCTGCTTATTTATTTTGTTCGAAATTACCAAAATGGCCGCACATTTGCTTATGAATCACAAGACACACATATTGTGCATCAAAAAATTAATGTTTATTTATTTATTTTTACGTAATTGGTTGTACAGGTGTATGACATGATCAGTTTGATCAAAATTAGTAGTTATTATTAATTTTTTTACGTAATTTGTTGTACAGGTGTATGACAAATGATCAGATTGATTAAAAATGAATGTTTATTTATTTATTTTTACGTAATTGGTTGTACAGGTGTATGACAAATGATCAGATTGATTAAAAATTAATGTTTATTTATTTATTTGTACATAATTTGTTGTACAGGTGTATGACAAATGATCAGATTGATCAGAAATTAATGTTTATTTAAGTATTTGTACATAATTTGTTGTACAGGTGTATGACAAATGATCATATTGATCAGAAATTAATGTTTATTTATTTATTTTTACGTAATTTGTTGTACAGGTGTATGACAAATGATCAGATTGATCAGAAATTAATGTTTATTTATGTATTTGTATATAATTTGTTGTACAGGTGTATGACAAATGATCAGATTGATCAGAAATTAATGTTAATTTATTTATTTCTACGCAATTTGTTATACAAGTGTATGACAAAAGATCAGATCGATTGTGAAATAGTATCTATTTAATTAGCTTACGCAAGTGGAGGTGTAAGGCATACATCTATTAGCGTACGGCATTATGCGTACTTCGGTTTGTCCTTAGCTAAGTATATAACAAGGTTTATGTTTCCATGCTGCAGCAGGCGCAACCGAAGGGATAGATCCAGAGATACACCTCCAGTTATGCCACGACACCAATATCGTTCAAGACCGCGCTCACGGTCTCGCCGAGAACGAAGCCCTAGATCGGAATCCGAAAGAATAGCCATCCTAGAGGAGACGGTCCGTAATCTTGTGGGAAGTAGTGAAAAGCGCGACTCTGCCAGTGAACGGAGTGGGCCGTCCACCAGCCAACGGTACCAAATTAAACCGGACTGCATACCTACATTCGAACCAGGATCAGATGATCTAACGGCCGAAAAGTGGATAAGGAAGATAGAACAATTGGCGCAAATAAATGAATGGGACGAGAAGATGACCATCTATGCGATGCAAAGTCGACTAACTGGATTGGCGCGGGATTGGTATCACAGCCTAGACAATTATAATTTAAACTGGTCTGCGTGGAGGGATCTGATAATTAAGTCTTTTCCATCAAAACAAGACTATGCATCCAAATTAAGGGCTCTTCTAATGAGAAAAAAGCTTCACTTTGAGACGTGGGACCAGTACTATTTCCGCAAAATGGAAATGATACGAGGCTGTGACATCTCCGGCGCAAACGCCGTCTCATGTCTCATCGATGGTATAGATGATACCTCAACGAAAACCGGCGCAATTGCTGGTAGATACGTTAATCCGGAGTCCCTTTATTCAGAGTATCTCTCGACATTACCGACCGGTTCTTCCAACACCGGATACTCACATCGCAACACCCAGAGACCTGGCGAAAAAGCGTTCAAGGAAAATAATTACCGACAAGAAATCTACCGACCATATACAAAGAAGACGCGAGCGCATGAGGAACCAAAACACAAGAAAACACGAGTAAGATGCTATAATTGCAACGAGGAAGGACATTATGTTGTGCAGTGCAAGAAACCAAAGAAGAAATGTGTCAAATGCAGGAGATACGGTCACGAAGTAGCGGACTGCAAAGGTAAGATAGATTGTTCTATCGCTTACCCCATACAGCAAAGCCAAGGGTGGTATTACTTAAATTGTGGGCTGAATGGGCATGAAATAACTGGCCTTCTTGATACTGGTTGTTCTGCGGTTTTGCTGCGCGAGGCGAACGCAGTCGATATCGGGTTGAAATAGAAACCTAGCGAAACCGTCATTCGAGGATACAATAATGCAATAGTGAGGGCAGTTGGCGTCTTGGAAGGTAACCTGAGAGTCGATGAAGCGGAGGCGCAAGTGAAAATTATCGTGGTGCCCAGTGATGCACAACGGGATCCACTGTTGGTGGGTCTAAGTTTTCTTAACATTGACGGAATCAGTATGATTATGCAAGACAGTAAGGTTAAGGTAACCCGAGGACCATTTGAAGGTTTGACGTTAGGGTCAGAAACACCAACATCTGTTCAACTTAGAAGCAGAACCGACACCGAAATTGGGAGCCATCAGGTTCGCTTCGTCGAGGTTGAGTGCGATGGTTATAACGGAGACGTTTATGTCGAACGTAGTGACAGGAGTGTACCCGGTCACGAACATTACGTTGAGAGAGGCGTTACTTGTGCAATAAACGGAATAGTTCAGGTTGTGAACACCTCGGGTAACCCAATCACTTACAGAAAATCTGAAATTGTAGCAAGGGGCATACCATGCCTACCGGAAGAGAGCATCACAAACGAACCAAGCATTGAAGCCTTGAGATTGGAGGTATTCGCATCTTTCGTAGAAGCAGATCTTGGGGATCTGGTGGAACAAGATATTCCAACCAAACTCAAGCGGAAGTTGCTCAGCCTAGTTAACGAGTATCGTCAGTGTTTTGCCACGCATATGGCAGAATTGGGGAAGTGTGAACAGACGAAGATGAACATTGTGCTTATGGACGATAAACCTGTTACTTATCGCCCCTATCGGTTGGCATACAAAGAGAGAGAAGAAGTGCGGAAACTCATATCCGAAATGTTAGAGCATGGCATAATTCGGAACTCTAACTCGCCATTTGCAAGTCCAATTCTGCTGGTCAAGAAGAAAACAGGGGATCTAAGACTATGCGTGGATTACAGGGCACTTAATCTTAAAACCGTAAGGGACCGATATCCAATGCCGAGGATGGATGAACACTTGGACAGGCTTAAGGATGGCAAATACTTCACTACCTTGGATCTGGCAGCCGGGTACCATCAAATAGAATTATCTGAAGATTCCAGAGCTAAAACTGCTTTTATTACCCCCGACGGCCATTATGAATATACCCGAATGCCATTCGGTCTTGTGAATGCACCGGCCGTGTTTCAGAGACTAATTAATCAGCTGTTAGGCAACTTAAGATTTACCAAAGCCATGGCTTACTTGGATGACATTCTCGTACCCTCATCCGACGTGGAGCAAGGTCTTCAAACGCTTAGGGAAATACTAGAGATTCTGAAAGAGGCGAAACTAACCCTTAGATTGTCGAAATGCCGATTTTTCAGAAAGAGCATAGAATACCTAGGCCACGAAATTAGCCGCCACAGTGTACGACCGGGACTCGAAAACAGAAGCCGTCCGGGATTTTCCGAGGCCTCAAAATGTGCATCAAGTGCGACAATTTATTGGCCTCGCTAGTTATTTTCGTAAGTACGTGAAACACTTTTCTACAATAGCCCGCCCACTAACCGCACTTACGAAGAAAGGGCAGAATTTCAGTTGGAATGAAGACTGAAAATTCATTTATTACAATCAAAGAAAAGTTAGCGTCTAGGCCGGTACTGGCCATTTATAATGCCTCAGCGGAAACGGAAGTACACACTGATGCCTCCAAATTTGGAGTGGGCGGAGTACTTTTCCAAAGGCAAGAAGATAGTGCGTTGCGGCCTATCATGTATTTTAGTCGACAAACATCAAAAGAGGAACAACGCTACCATTCTTATGAACTAGAGACTTTGGCGGTTGTCAATAGCTTGAAACAATTTAGAGTCTACCTTATAGGAATCAAATTTAGAGTAATTACTGATTGTAACGCCCTAAGAACCACTCTAACAAAAAGGGACTTGATTCCAAGAATTGGAAGATGGTGGTTACTGACTCAGGAATTCGATTTCACGGTCGAATATAGGCCGGGAAGTAAAAATGGCGCATGTCGACGCGTTGAGTAGAAACCCCGTGGGCGAAGTGCAGGACCTAGACATAATTGATGCGTTTGTGGTGAATGTCGAGGATGACGATTGGGTTCTCTCTGCACAGCATCAGGATAGTCGGTGCAGGTATCTGCTGGAGGTACTAGGAAAAGCTCCAACTGACGCAGAAGAGGAAAGAATTCACGTTGAATACGAGACCAAAGATACTAGAGTCTACAGGAAAACGACCAGTGGCTTACGGTGGCTAGTACCCAAATACGCGAGATGTCAGATTGTCATGTTTCATCACGACGGTAAAGGCCATTTGGGTTTAGACAAGACGTTGAATTCAATAGCAGCTAGTTATTGGTTCCCATCTATGCGACGATATATTTTGAAATATATCAGGGGTTGCCTTGGTTGCCAGTATAATAAGGCATCGTCGGGGAAAAAGCAGGGTCTGTTGCACCCCATAGAAAAAGTACCTGTTCCAATGCATACCATCCACATAGACCACTTGGGCCCATTCGTGAAGAGTAAAAGGAAAAATACTTATTTGGTGGTGATAGTGGATGCGTTTACCAAATTCGTTTTCCTGAAAGCGGTGCCATCAACTAGAACAACACCTTTAATTAATTCGCTGCGCAGCGTTATTGAATTGTTCGGGGTCCCCAGTAGAATAATATGCGATCGAGGTTCCTGCCAGACTAGTAAGAACTTCAAGGATTTCTGTCATGCAATGGGAACGAGAGTGGTATGTAATGCTACGGCCACCCCTCGGGCCAATGGACAGGTGGAAAGATATAATCGCACGATTTTGAATTGTTTTAGCCGCAACGAGCTCCTCGGAAGAACAGTGGGACTGTAGCATACCGTCCGTGCAATGGGGACTAAACTCAACGGTAAATGGGACGACGGGAAAGACACCTTACGAGGTGTTCTTGGGATACAAACCAAAGGGGATGGCTGGCGGCTTCCTCAGCACTGAAGTGGTCACAGATATGGAGCGTGGCGACTTAACGCTTGTTCGACAAGAGGCTGGTAATAGGATTTTAGCGAAACAGACCGAGAGCAAGATCACGTACGACAAGAAACGTGCTAAGGCAATGCAGTATGAAGTCGGACATCAAGTCCTGGTGCGAAAACCAGCAGGAAGTAACGAAGGGAAAAGCAGGAAACTGTTGCCCAAGTACGATGGACCGTTCGTGGTTACAAAAATTTATGACAACGATAGGTACGAGGTATCGGATTTATCGGGCTCTCATAGGTCTAAACGGAGATACATCGGCGTGTGTGCCGTGGACCAAATGAAACCCTTCTCGCCTGGGTTCGAGAGTGATCCGGAGACTAGCGACGAGGGTTCGTAATCGAACCTGTGACGAATGACGGTATCCTAGCCTCTACTTCTCTTTACCGGGAAAAGAAAATATATTAAATAAAATGAAAACAAGCCAATTTATTATTATTTGTTTGTTTAGGAAATTAAATACTCATCGAGGACGAGGAGACTTGTAGCGTGGCCGAGTATAACCACCCGGTTACGGACCGCAAGAGAGAGAGGGAGGACGGACGCAACGAGCAGGGGCATTCCGTACTCAGCAGTGTTCGAGAGAGGAAGATTATATTTTGTTTTGGTTATTTAAATTCTGTGTATTACTTTCAGTTTTGTTGTGAACAATAAAGAGTGTTATTATTTTGCATTAGTCTTTTATGTTAAGTCGTTTAACAAGATATTTTAACGTTTAGTTTTGCGATATAAATTAAAAGAAACGCCTGAGCAAGCAACCTAACCTTTGAACATAGTCCAATTCTGAAAACGCCCATGGTACAAATAATACGGTATGCTTACGCGCATACGAAAATTACATCAGATAGGAGCATAAATGGCGCCACATATATAAATATTATTATATTAAAATCGATTTCGACCGTGAAGGTTTTGTTAATGCGAAAGGTAAGTTTAAAGAATCCGAACGGGATTACGGAACATT
Organism: Protaetia brevitarsis; assembly: GCA_004143645.1. NCBI lineage: Eukaryota > Metazoa > Arthropoda > Insecta > Coleoptera > Scarabaeidae > Protaetia > Protaetia brevitarsis. Next base: position 1,276,031 of record RXPK01000029.1, on the reverse strand, counting down.
TTTTAAAAACGTTAAGGTGTTTTCACGATTCAATTTTCTGGAAAAACCACGAAAACACTTTGTAAACACACACGAAATTCACTGCAATTGTAGAAATAAACACGAGTGCTACTAGATAGATAAAGTAAATTTCAACTTAAAACGGGCTTTTTTAAAGCAAAGCTGCATTTGAATTACATTAATTGGTAGTTGTGAATAATTTGGATTTTAACATTTTGCCATTTACTATATATGTATTTTATTGTTTACGATACGCTCATTAATTGCGTCATCTGACCGGACTTGACGAATTTGAGATTCAAAACGAGCATACCGTATTATTTGTACCGTGAAAACGCCTCTATCAAACACACTAAATAAGTAAGCAAAGAGCATGCGCCAGCAAAAGCTATTCTTAAGGCGCGGGGCCACTGCGCGCGAAGAGAAGCTAAGCTCAGCGAAACTAATTTTCTTGAAAATAGTTCCCATGTGATCATACGCGCATCTTCGCTAGCCTAACTTCGCTTCGCTTAGCTTTAGTTGCCGCGTCCGCGTAAGATTACATGGGAGCTAATTTTCAAGGAAATTAGTTTCGCTGAGCTTAGCTTCGCTTCGCGTGCAGTGGCCCCGCGCCTTTATGACCCGTTCAGGGGCCCTATTCTTGAGTCGTGAGAACACAAACTTCGCACGATTTTCGTGAGAATAGAAGGCGTGGTTATGACGTGCTTCTCTAAACTTTAGAAAAGCCGTATTCTTGAAATTTACCCGTGTTCACATCTACTAAAAATTGCGAGAACGTACTTCGCTTGGTCCGGAGTAGGCGAAAGCGAAGATTTCAAGAGAAATGAATACACGCGAAGTGGGCAATAGAATCTAACGTTGCTCACATTATTATTATTCCATCTTTGCTTTGCATATTAGTTAGGTTATTGTTGGTACGGCGTATATTTAAGTGAATATAAGAAAATTTATATGATCATCGTTCGTTTTATCATGACTTCTCAAAAATGGACGTGGAGGAATTGTTGATAATTAATCAAATCAACCTTGATTTGGTGGGAACTAAGAAACAAGCCCTAGAGATTCCATGGATGAAAACGGTTGTTAAACAAACTGCATTCGATATGCTAGACGCACAATTTGTCAAAAATGTTCGTTTAACAAAACAACTGACTCGGGTACTAATAGAGCTGATCTGTTCATTTATGAATCCACCATCGGGGGCATCTGCTTTGTCAATAGAAACCAAGGTATGTTAACACTTATGCAATTTAATGATGTAGGTTTTTAATATATATTTTATTAGGTGCTTGTTGCATTACATTTTTATGGCCATGGAACTTATCAAGAAGGAATTGGAAAGCGTAGTACTGCTGGTGTAGCCAAATCATATCTACGATCCTGTCATCAATTGCGTTTAGTATAAATTTGAAGATTCAGCTCCGCCTGGTTAACTGGATGCTTTTTAGCTGAGCAGCTTTTGCCTTCGTGTTTTTCTGCGTATCGTGTCATATCTATGTAACATTCTTTGTAAATTATAAATTACACAAATATTACATTTTATATTACCTTACGCCAATCTTTTATTATAGCCCCTTCTGGCATGGAATAAAATTGCAATAATAATATAAAAATCTGGCAATTGTTGGGTTTCATAAATCTAAAATCTCTTGTGAATGCACGCTTTGCAAATTTGGGTTTTGTTGCATAAACTCAACTAGGGCTTCCTTTTGAGTATTCTTTACTGCACCACTTCGTGGTTTGACATTTTGCCTGATTTTGTTTAATAATTAGATTGTGGCAGATCGATATCACATAATGTATTCACCACCCCAAATTTGATAAATAAATGTATAATCAGTCGTGTGTTATTAAAAAATTCTGTGAAGATCTAGACCTTGTTTGATTTCTTTTTCCTTATATTAACAACTCACACATAGTCAAATATGGATTTTATCAAATGTGTAATCATTTTATAGCAGCGGGAAATTTCATATTGAACAAATGCAGGCAAATGTCTTTAGAAACAACAGTACAAAATATATGGCAACAGCGATAACGCGGATCGTGTAGGAACAGTATAGGATCGGGTTATCGCTTAGTGTCAAAAATATGGGTTAGCGCCACCGAGAGAAGTGACCGTAGGATGTGATCGCTCCTTCTCCTACACGAACAACTCACTTCTCTCGAGTTCGAGAATAGGGCCCCAGGGAGTTCTAGCGCCGGTCACAGCTCTAGCGGTTATCGCTTCCAGCGCCGTAACCCCCTGAATGCAGCCAGAGTTTCTATCACAGATTACTTAAGAAAGGATCCTGAACTCAGCCGAATCTGGGAATCAGTTCGGTATCCAGACACCAACGGCGTTTTTTTTACCGCGTTAATTTGAAAATGTAATTATTAGTCTTCAAATTATTTATGATTGATAGAAGATAATTTATGGCCCAACAAAAATGTGTATATAAAATCCTTACGAATATTAATTACTACGTGCAACAATATCCTACAGAATTATATACACCGTTTGGAGATGTTTCAATATTAAAAACAAAAATCGTGGTCTCCTTCCAAGTACACATGTTCTTGTTTAGCAACAAATTATCCACTTTTAACTCGAATATTCACGTCGATCCGTCGATGTAACAACATAAATGTTATATTCTATTACAACAAATATCAAATTTCTTTTTAGCGTTGCCGACTTATTTCAGTAAATTCCAGAAAATTAATGCGGTGTAACCGAGTTCGCACGTACTTGCGCAGCCATTTTGGTCAACCTTATACCTTATCTATGCTAGTAGATAATCACTCCAGTGAACCAAATTCAAATTTCCCGCAATTATTTTCAGTAACTTCAACATTAAAGCATGAAATTACCTACGATTTTGTATTAGATTAATAGTTATTTGAATATCTTTACGTTGAAGTGACTAAATATAATTGCGGGAAATTTGAATTTGGTTGGGGCCAACTTGAATTTTGAAGGATATCGCTAACCGACATTAAAATATCGTTATTTTCTCTAGTTTGAGGGAAATACACCAACCTCAGCAAAAGAACATCCCGAAGAATGAAAAATCTCTCCAAGCAAAATATTACAAGAAACATAAAATATACCAGGTAAGCTTGAATTAACATATATAATAAAGTTTACATTATATAAAAGCAATATTTAGCACCTAATGCTATATTGTCCATTTTAAATAACTATCTTTAACAAATTCATAATTCGCCTATAGAGTAGGCAACTGAGCACAGGCCTCACTTTTGAATTACTTGTTCATTTAGTTTGGAAACCTGTTCTAAATGATTGTACATTAGATTCAATACCTTAGATATCATAGCATTTTCCCCTAAATTTAAATTTTATAAATTTTGATATATTTATATAAATTTTAAAATTTTAATTTCTGCTTTCTGATCCTACATTTAGATTAAAAGATGGTTTGCTGTGAGTAAGGAGTCTTGACGTCCCAAGAATGCCCTGTTCAACCACTGTCTCGTCCTTCTACGGCAGCGACAGATGGTCTTAACCCTCCACTCGGAAACCATTTTATCAAAGGAATTAAACAAGGATTCAATATTAACTTTCAAAGAACAACCATTGGTATAACAACAAATAACAGTATAATATTACTTTTAAACCTATGATATCTCAATGGATACAGAGTGGGAGTAAAAAATCTATCTCAAATTATTATTAATGAACTAATGTATGCAGATGATCTCGTTATCCTGGCTAACACAAAAGCAGAGCTACAGGAAAGTATAAAAATATGGAATCGAGAAATTAAAAACTTCGGATTGAGAATTAATGAGGGAAAAACAGAGGTAATGGTAATTTCAAGAAATCCAGAAATGATAAACATAGAAGTGGACGATGTGGCCTTAACACAAAGTGATAACTTTAAATACTTGGGAACTATCATAAACACAATGGGTGAAATGGAACAAGAAATTAACAACAGAATAATGAATGTGAATAAATGCTATTATGCACTCAAAAAAAGTTTTATCAGAAAGAAAGAGGTATCGGACAAGACAAAAATAAAAATTTATAACTCCGTGTTTGTTCCTATCTTGAACATCCTTACACATCCTATGAATGTGAAACGTGGTCATTAAATGAGTCACAAAAAAGTAAATTACAAGCGAATGAAATGCGATATCTGAGAGCGGTCGCGGGAGTGTCTCGTAGAGATAGAATTAGAAACAGCTTGTTGCGGGAGCGGTTTGAGATAGTGCCAGTGGTACAAAAAAGTGAGACGAGACAGTTACAGTGGTTTGGACATATTTCACGAATGGACAATAGTAGGAAAGTAAAACACATGTGGACGGCTGGAATTGATAAGAAGCGGGCAAGAGGAAGACCGGCTCAAACATGGAGTGCACAGGTTGCTAAAATCTTAATGGAGAGAAGTATAAGTTGGTGTGAAGCAAAGCGGATGGCTCAAGATCGTTCTTCTTTCTTCATTTTTCTCTTATTTTAACTTTTTCATATACATTCTTCTCATTTTATTTCACACATTTATAATACAAATTCTTCTTTGCTTCAGCAATTCTTCTTCAACCATTTTCTTCTTGATTTTACCATTTAATTCATATTATCTTTTTCTATCTCAAATCTTCTTCATTTCTTTATATTTTTCTCATACTTTCTCATTTTTCATTTTGATCTTATTTTATATACAGTCTATTATGCTCTATTTTGCCATCGTTTACAGTGCGGATCTTTTGAACTCCAAACTGATCTCTCCCCTACCTATTTTATTAATTTAAATTTTGACTTGAATTTGCATGTTGTAATAAACTAGGTATTTAATATTGTGTACTTAATTAATTTGATTATTTTACTTTTGACATTTTGTTCTTGGCTTTGTTCAGATATCTATTATAAATTAATTCTAAGTGTTAATTATTATAGGTAAATGTTGTTTTTAATCAGTTTTCCTTTTCCAGTCTAGAATACTTGCACATAACTCTCTTTTGATAGTGTGCAGATTCTTTGCACCTTTCTCATACCCTTCTAATGATTCTAATTCATAATATTTTTTTGATAATCCAACTTGTGCCCCTATTTCTGTTAAATTACTTGTGACTCTTCTTGTATCATCAAAATGTATTTTTGGACTTGTAATGTGATTAATTTCTCTTCTCCTTTTTGCGGAATGAATTTACATGTTTTAACATTTTATTCTATTGCGATTGTGTATGATGACTTCTTTGAATGTTTTGTTACTGTATAATCGTATATGTGACTTTAGGAATAAATATGTGATTTGATGAAAGTTAGAGTTTTTCTGTTTAAAGAATTTGAATGAATCTTTAGTTTTAATTAATCTACTTTTCTTTTTATGATGTTTTGCATGTTCCCCCAACTCTTTTAGTTTTAAAAATATTCTGTTACAATATTGACACTTAAAATTCTTCTTTCTCATACGTTTTAAGACATGTCTTTTGATTAGATAAAAATTTGCATATTTTGGATGCTGTTTGTGATTGAAAATTTGTTTGATTACATTCTTCTTTGAATCTTGGACCTGAGAAATTGCCTTCGGTATATGATTGGTAACATACCTTTCGGTCTTCATGTCAACAGAATCTTGTTCCTGATAAGCTGGAGTCTCGTTTTTCAGCTGCTTAAGATCATTCGCCTGCTCTTCCCCTTCTTCTTTGGTACTCCCTCTTTGTACATCCATAGTCCTTGCCAGTTTCATCTCGAGTACTTCTATTCTCTCTGTTCTATCCACCAAATTTGTTTTTACCCCTTCTATTTTCTCCCTTGTGTCATTTATTACTGTCATCAGCTCTTCTCTTTGATCCATCATTTCTTTTCTAATTTCTGTCATATGTCTTATTTCTTCAATCATCTCCACCCTCAATTGTCGCATCTCCTCCTTTTGTTCCTTTCTATCTTGCATATAAAATTCAACGAAATCCTGGAATGTCATCTCGCCTGAATCATTGTCCATTTCTGTTGTTGATTTAGATTTCAAACCTGGGCTTCTCTTTCCCCTTTTACCCATGTTTCTTTTACTTGTTAACTTTTATATCAATGTGCGACTTTTGTATATAGTATGCAAGAGAGTGGCGATTTTTTTTCCGTATACAGTGTGATCGAGAATGTATGAATTTTTATTTTATATACAATGAGAGAGCTTATGTAATTTTTGGTTTATATAGTATGAGAGAGAGTGTACGATCTTTGTTGTATTTTTGTATTTTTTTGTCTTTCTATAGTATGAAAGAGCCCTCACGTTCTCTGTGCCAATTTTTATGCTCTGTTTTTCAGAACACAATGCCCGGGATTTCAACATTTTTTTTTTTAAGTTCAGTACAAATTAATTTATTATCATATTTAATTTTATATTCTCAAATTCTATTATTATTTTGCTTCTCCGTTTACAATTGATTTTTCTTTTTTTTTAATAAAAATCAATTAAAATAAAATAGTGGTTTCAATACACCTCGCGACCTCTCTGATAAGTGAAAGAAAACTATGGGAAGTGATTTCCTACCTGCTAGGTGGCACGGGACGCTTCAAAGGGCACCAGATCGTCTGTCAAAATCATACTCCGTACGCTTACTAACGAATAGGCAGTTTTTTCTATTCTAATTTTCTCACTTAACGGGCGCATCCTCAAAGCCCCTTCTCGGTTTATTAAAATTTGAAATGAGTAATTATCGAAAATGGATGTAAAACACTAACTGTACAAATAAAAGAGATGTTTCAGACCAAAACAAGCTTAAATCTTTATTTAATTACCAAATGCTAGGTTTCATCATCATTAAGACTCTTTGATCACAAGGTACGTATGTACCTTGGTCAGTAAAAGGTCAGTGAAATACTATATAAGACAAATTATTTAATACAAAAACAGGTATTCGAACTTTCCTGGCATTTTAAAAGACTAATGAGGTTATGGAAATGTCATATTACAAATTTAAATTTATTTAAAACAGCGCCATCTAACCGTAAACAGCAAATACTAAATTTTAAAGCAAACGATCATCTGTGATTATCGATATTTGTTAAAGATAGCTAGGCCTGGAAGGAAAATCTCAGCATAGACAGATGTGTGTACGAGGATGCAAAAAAGTTCAAAACAAACTTATCCATGGCAGGGTGGATTTTAGAAAAGCTCATGATCTAATATTATTTATATTGACGGAGTTGGAAATTCACCCTCAAATATATTAGTCATAAAGAAATTAATGGGAAACTGGAAAACGATATTTACCATCGCGAATGGGGAAAAAAGAATAGAAACGGTCCCACTACAGTTTAACAAAGAGTATTTCAAGAAGACTTACTGATTGTTTAAGTTGCCTTAGCTTTAAAATTAAGGTATTTAATTTAGAAACTAAAGACTCGCAATGGTCCTTCCACTTTAGTGAGGAAGCTAAAATAACGCCCAACAACTTAGCAGAATGAGATTGTGCAATAGTATTATTAGAGACCTGTAAACAGGAATAAAAACCGATTTTCTTCTGAATGGTATGAAACAAAATGCATTTAGTTTTGTAAAAATTTAAGGACAAACCAATCGCGCAGCACCAGTTATACATTCGATTCAACATATTTCTAGCGAGATTCTCAACATCTTGCTCGTTACAAGCACTGAAAATGGTTGCATCATCGGCATAATACACCACATTGTAATCTACGAGAAAATCAACAATGTCGTTAATAAATAATGAGACTAAAGTTGGGCCTAGAATCGAACCCTGCACTATGCCAATATTGCTCGGTAAAAAGAGGATCGAATTTTGTATTTGAATTTACTACTTCGATTTCAACAAACTGAACTCTGTCAGCGAGATAATAAATAATCCAGTCAGCAGCATTACCCCGAAAACCCAAAGAATTGAGATTATTGAGCAATAAACTGTGCTGAACACAATCAAAAGCTTTAGTAAGATCGCAAAGAATTCCTACCGGGCAAAGCCTACCCAGGTAGCACACAATATTTATAAAATATCTATTTTATATTTTACAAATATTATATGTATGAGAAATATTTCCAACATAAACAACACATTTATATAATTTTGTTTATAACTGTGCATATATATTTAAAAATCATATTTATTATACATGGAAACAATATTATATCACACATTCCAAACCAAAGTTAACATTCAACATATAAGCAATATTTATAAAATATTGCGAGTTTAATATTGATTGCAAAATATTTTTTGAATATTTATTTTATAATCGTTTTCCAATATCTTATTTTGGTTTTACGAAAATATTTATTTAATATTATTTTATATGGGAAATATAATCATGTAGCACACAATATTTATACAACATGAATTTAATATTTAACAACTATTATATCTACATACATGATAAATATTATCAGGTTTTACTTAACCAACAAAAGTAGTGTTTTGTTACACTTTGGGATATTCATGTAAAAAACAAAGCACAGATTGGGTTGGTCATAATTTCGGTTATCTATTAAAAATTTAATTCATGGCTTCTAACAGCATTTTAATCGAATATCTTAAACATTATATATAATTCGTGTTCGTAATATTGAAAGAATTAATAATATATTTTTAAGTAGAATAACGCATGTACAAAATATACTCTATTTTAACAAAAATTAATATCTTTCTCTTATTATTTTAATTTGTATTTGAAGTATTAAATTACTGGCTTTAGGTTTTACAAATTTTTCATCTGCGGTTGTCCAATCCTACTTGCTGTTTTGAGTCACGTGAGTTAGTGCATATATCGTATCGTAAACAAGCGACAAGCACGTGTGCATCACGTGAGTGGTGAGTATGGTGGTGAGTGGAGTCATAGTAGTGGTGTGTAGTTTTGTGGTCCATGATTGTGGGTTATAAGAACAGAAGTCGTGAATAAACATTGCACTGGTTATAATTGACAACTGGTAAGTATCGTAATTATAAATTTAATAGGTTAAGAACTGTTACAACGCAGGTGTTGCTGCATGTTTACAAAAATAATGTTACAGGATAGAGGTATGTCGTTCACCTCGAAATTGTCATAAGTATCATTTGGTCAAACACACACTTAAAAAATATGAAATTAGCAACCTACAGAATGGAGATATGCATAACAAATATCAAAATATCGGTGAACATATTGGGGATATTGCAAAATATAGCAAAAACAGCAATTGATGGTAAGAGGAATGGTTACACGATGCAGTACATTAACAAGATTTTTTTGTAGTAAAGATGACAGAAGGATGAAACAACGAGAATGAGACGAATGCTGTTATGACAGCGTTGATACAGTAGCAAGACTTTTTAAAAGTAGACAATAATTGCAATAATTATATACATGTTTTGTATTGTTTTATTTAAATTTTGTTTCCTTAATACAATAGTTGCATAAAAACTTCCATCAAGGTTTAAAATACTGCCAAAAATATATATTACGTGAATATTTCGATTTTAGCTATCAGCGGTCTAAGTTCTACGAGCACCCCAGTTTTAGTGGTAAGTTGTACAGTATATGAGTAGTAAGATGTTTTTATACAAAAGTTGATGTGTTGCAGATGTCTTGAGGCGATTGTTGGTGTGGAATATTTGCTGATAAACAATGTCCAATTGTTGTATAAAATTTAATCCAGTTGCCACAAGAATGAGATCGACATATGAGGGTACCAGATGAATCATTAAAAAGACAGTATCAGTATACCTAGCGCAATCAAAATCTTGTATATCTAAGTAATGTGCATTTGAATTATTTAATCTTTGAAATAAAAAAAATTAGCACACTTTTTTATCTTGTAGAAGTATGCCGTCCAGCATTAACCTTTTTTTGTATATGTATGTTGTTAATATGTAGAGTATGTTAAGACTTACTGGTTATCTTGTGTTGCTTAAATATTGTTAATCCATATTTTTTATTTTGCAGTAGAACCTCTCATTACCGGAATTATATTGACAAAAAAAGTTCATATGTAATATTTTATGTCTTCTCGATTATCAGGATTTTTCATTATCCAGACCATGTTAACCTTCAATTAGTCCGGATACTGGAGGTTCTACTGTACATAGGAATGGTGTTGTGACATAATCTCATATGTAATTTTTATTTTTATTTATTTTATTTTTTAAATTTAAATTAAGTTTTACAGCAATAATTAGAAAGTGTTTATTGGCGTCAACATCCTAACTGAAACCACACTCGATTCCAAATTGTTTCCTATTCGATTTGAGATCAGATTTGAGTTCTGATATTTAAATCAATGCTTTATAATTATTGTTGCAAATGGAAAATCATATAGCAGATACTTTCACGAGACCATCCACATGTATATGGATTAGCAATATTAAAGCAACATAAGAAAACCAGTATTTCTCAATATGCTCTATATATTAATTACAATATTTTCGAAATAAAAAAAAAAAATCTGTCATTTCCTATATGGAATATATATTTGAAAAAAATATACCTATATAAGAAATAAATATATACTACATATGTATTGGATAATATGCGAGAAATATTAGTTTGCAATATTTATGAAATAAAAAAAAAATCTGTCACTTCCTATATAAAATATATATTGGCAAAAAAATATTTTACTAATATTTGGTGCTACCTGGGTAGCTTCTATATCACGAAGTATGCTGGTGTGTATATCCAACAAGGCAGTGATTGTTGATTTTCCACGCCTAAAACCATGCTGTGATGTAGACAAAATATCAAATTTATTTATGAAACTTTCAATCCGATTAAGCATAGCGTATTCAAAAAGCTTTGAAAAACATGAAGAAAGTGCAATAGGCCTATAGTTAGATATATTGTGATCACCTTTTTTGTGGATTGGTTTTATTAATGTGGTTTTTAGAGATTCAGGAAAAAGACCCTTACCAAAAGATTCATTCATTGTGGGTTACTGGAGTTACTATGCTTAAATTGCTTTAAAATAATTGCGGGAATGCCATGCCGTCTGGGCCGGATGTTGATTTATTTTTAATCTTATCGAAAATAGTAAGCATTTCAGATTCAGTATAGGGAAGTAAGTACATTATGAGAAATTCATCTGATACGGTTTTTAGATATTACAATGTTAGGAACGGAGCAAGATGTTGAGATTGGAGCTTAGTGGAAGAATTTATTGAATAAGTGGGTTGCAGAATCGGGTAAGATTCTTGTAAAATAAAAAGATCTTTAACCAATATGCTAGTTCTTACCTCATTATTTACCCAACTTTTATGATTGTTGGTAATGCAACATCTACTGAAACCGAAGGAGGTATCAAAATAATAATAAAAGATTTTGAAAAAAGGTATGAATTTATCGTTGAGATTATCTCACGTATAAAGATCGTTCCAAGACTCGTTAAGTAAAGAATTATAGAAAAGGCGTTTGTTAGATAAATTGTAGATTGTACGGTATTCGTAATATTTATGATTAGTTGAATAATTGACTATTTTTCAGAAAGAAGTAAAATTAATCTATGATCAGAGAAGCAAATATCATTTATTTCACACTTCAAATAAGAGTTCAGGTTGGAGAATATATTATCAATAGTTGAGCTGGTTGCAGATGTAACTCTAGTATGGCTGAAAACCCTTTGAGTAAGGCCAAAGGAATCCAACGCATTAATAAGCTTCTTGTATTTAATATCCTTGGAAGTACAATCAACATTAAAATCACTTGCCAGAATAATATATAAATTTGGTGGGAAGTATTTTTCTAAAACTAGAGAATGACGTTATTATGTACGGGAAGGATATTTTGATGGAGTTTGGAGCGGAAAAATGTTCGGGAGTGCATGTGGAGCGGGGTAATATGATCGATACTGAATTAGTGGGTGGTACTAATATCAAGCACCTACAATCCAACGCCTCGTACGTATACCTCGGATTAGAACAGAACAGTGTACTAGATAAAAAACTAAAGTTGAAGAAAGATATAAAACAAAAGAAGACATTAAGAAAATCTGTAGCAGTGGGTTTTCCGCAAAAAATAAAATTGTTGCCACAGATACCTTGGCGGTACCACAAGCTTCCTTTACATTTGAGGTGGTACACTGGGCACCTAACGAGCTGCGAAGGATAGACCGCTACACTCGCAAAATTATGACAAGGAACCAATCTCATCACCCTAAGCTTCGTAGCTAGGTTGTACATGCCGCCAGCAGACGTGAAGTAAGGTGGAAGGGATTATTATTCATGGAAATACTTTACTAACAAATCATCTTAAAAGGTTATCATCATGTACTTAACGCTAACGACCCGCTACTAAAAATAGTAAGAGACACGAACAGCAGCAGCGTAGTCTTCTTTCCAACACATCAAGAAGAACCCTTAAGCATCTTGCATTGACACCACGTTAAACACCGAAAATAAAGTGAGAGAGTGGAGTGCCTTAACCCTAGGAAAAGATGACTTGCTTACTAAGCAATGGAGAGCAACTATTAAGAGATGAACACATTAAATAAATTTCTACATGGATATTAACTTTAGAATAGTGCGCGAGTTCCAACTATCTATAAAGTGGTCATATGAATGGTTAGAATCTACTACCTTAGATCAGAAACCAGAGGGATTCTTATGGTCAACGCAGGATGGAGTATTTAATACATTAGTTATAAAAGCACCAAAAATCGATAATGTTAGTGTAGGCAATACAGGAGAACCAGAGACTCTCAACCATCTCTCGGCAAGTTGTCAGTATATGCCAGATCAAAGTACATCGAAAGCACGACTCGGCTTTAAGAATGCTTTACTTCCACATTAGATACAAATGGAATAGACGAGACACCAGTCATACCTTATACCATCAACGAGGTAGACATAATATATTCGAATAGGGAGATGAAGCTATATCGGAACTTCCCGTTCGCCACAACAAGGCAAATATCAGTTAATAAGGCTGAGTTGTAACAGAAAATATTAAAACAAAAACAATTGCATTGTTGAATTTTCGTGTTCTCTGAAGGAATATAAATAAACCAAACAGAAAAAAGAATAAATACGGAGAGTATTTTAATTAAAAAAACGTGATCAACAATATACAATACTTGGTGCCTGTTATTATGGATGTTGGGTGGTGTGAAAAAACAACATCAAACAGTATATCAAGATGATTCCGGATGCGACGGTCGGGAGGATTGGTTGTTCCACAAGATGGCAGCAGCAAGTATTTTGGGTTCACTTCATCTTGGAAACGAGACGCAGTCAGATATTGCAACACTGCCATATGTTGGTAAGTGACACCTCCACCACACAACATCTCGAAAAACGCTCGCCCATTAAGATCTTAAGGTAGGATTGTAAAATGTAGTTATAGGAATTATTATTTTGCGATGCAGAATATGCATCTTGGCGTTGCTCTCGGTCCCTCCTCAACTCCTAGGTTGGGGACGGATCGAGAACAAACCGGACGGATTGAGCGGAGGTGGAGGACAAAAAAAAAAAGAATTTATTGACAACTACTACATTTATTTCAAATATGTACATTGTCAAAAAGACTACATCACCCTGGATGCTCTTCTATAGCCTTGTTTTTGGGTTGATCTTCGCCCTTCCGTAGGTAATCACGATGTCGTCGCTCATTCTCGACTAATGTTTTCACAAGAATTTTTATGTTGAACGGAAATTAGTTAGGTACTGATAATTTTGATGTTGACAAATTAAATGTATTTTTTTGCGCCTCCGTCCAGAAACACTCATTTTGTAGTACTTCAAAGCGGCAGACAAAGGCAGGCTCACTCATGTCACTAAAGGTTGGCCACATTAGATTCCACATGACAGATGTGTAATAAATTGTCATTAAGCTACAGTTGAACCATTGTAAGATGAAACTGGTGTCTTCATTGCACTTTTATGATAAATAGATATAAACTAGAAAGAAACTTACAGAAAAGATTTATTCTCGGAAACGTCAAAATACTAAGGTGTGTAACATGTGTGCCACCTTGCACTGTCAACTCCCTAGTGTCAAGATTTCTTTTCTATTTTCAATTCAAAATTAAGATTTGTCGGCCCAAAAAACATTGTGCATCACACGGCCAGAAACTCGTTTGCAAGTATTCGTACTTATGACACAAACCGTACTCATACTCGCAAAACTGTAGTTTCTGGCCTAGTGATACAAATAACTATTTTAAAATGATTTTTCGTAAATTAAATAATCTTCTTTTATCGAATTAAATTATTGCTTACGATAACTTGTTTAACATTCGCCAGGTACAGCAAGAGAAAAACATTTCCATGTAGCTTGGCAGTAAAGAAAAATATGACGACGATGAACACAATTTTTACGGGATGAATCGGACCTTTTATTTGTTTTCTTTTCCTCTTCTTTATATATGTAATTTAACCTAATATTTAATAATCCAGAATGTAAAAAATTCTGCGACCCAGTAGCGAAGTAGATATGTTTTAACCTTTTCGATAGACAGGTGTTATCATCTTTACGTTAGTTAGTTGCGCGCAGTATTGAAAACCAGTGGAAGGCTAGTAAGCGGTCGTGCGCATTTTTAAAAACGGCTACGGCGTATCCCCACCGCTCGTCTTCTTATTTGGTGTTTGCAGCACTTCAAAATATTACCAATATTTCTAACAATAAGGAAACCATCTATATTTTCAGTGAGTTTAATATAACGAAAGCGACAGCCGATTAGAAATGCCATTTGATAAAGTCAATACCGATTTTAGGTAGAATCGGTAACTATAGAAATCGACTCTGGCTTGAAAGCGAGGGTACACGTCATCCCACTCCGAGGACTCTTAACAGTGTGAGACAAGGTTGCCATAGCATTTATCGGCAATATTTACAGGACCTCCCCAATGAAAACGTTCTGACAAGGTTATTCCGTTATTGTATCGGTTGCGGTGGCCTTGCATATTTTCGCAGTGACCACCATTATTTGTTGTGTGCGTTTGTGTATCAGTTTTAGTCAGTTTAAACAGTTAAAATATTTTAATTTTATTATATTTTTACTTGATACGCGTATTGCTCCCAAAAATATCTAGAGTTCGTGATCCTAACCTAACTATGTATAAATAAATCAAACGGAGGACGTGGGTCATACTTAGAGTTGGGCAAATTTGCACAACTCTGTTAATATGACTTATGTTTTATAAATGCATACTAAATTACAATAATACGATTGATCTGCTTTATTTAATATTACATTATTTCAGGCCTGCGTCCGCAATACGTATCTGCTCCGCCGGACAATTGCCCAACCCTAAGTATGCTCATTAAGTAAATGCATAAAAGTAAAACTATGTAGTACGTGCAAGAGGGTATTTTGCAGTAATGAGAAAAAAAATAGAGGAAACAGCAATTAGACACACCTTTATTTTGTTCGATTTCTGGAAAATCGGCAAGTGTTTCTCTATTTTCTCCATCTCTGAATGTTGTTATTTGTTAATTCTTAGTAATTGTTTTCTTTTATTACAGAGAATCCCGGCAAATAACAATACAGTTAGATATGGAAAATAAATTCAATTCTTTTTGTAAATATAAATATATTTGTATGTACTTAGTTTTTTTTTATTATTATTAAATATTGATATTCTCACATTTTTCCTTTATTCTAGTTTTGAGTAAAAAATGAGGTGATTTTAAAACAGATTAAAATATTTTAGAAGGCGATAGAAGCATTGTCGCAAGCTTTTCGTGAGCATGGTTGTTGCATACCTGTGTATTTAACCTTGTGAAAAGTTTGTCGAATGTGGAACCTTTACATAACCCTGCAATAAACGTATTTCCTTGTCAGTGACGAGCGTGTGACCATCTTTTTAGCTTTTATCATGACATCCTTAGACACAGGTTGTTCAAACATTTTTCTAAACAAACAAATTGTTATCTGGGTTCTTTATATAGTATTACGTTATAAAAAAAATGCCAATGTTATCAAGCCAGTGGTTCTTAACCTTTTAGTAAGTCGAGGCTCTCTTAAAATCCTAAATATTTTCGGCCACCAGTTACTCCCTACCCCTTTAGTGTGTGTTGTGTAGGTTAGTGACGAAAACACTTTGGTAATTAACTTATTATTATAAAAAAAAATCAAATGTAATAATAATGCATAAATATATCAAATTTATCTATGGGTTCCACGTTTTCACTTAGTTTAACCATATTCAAGATCTAACATATTTTCGCAGCCCACCTAATTAATTAATCCCTGTTAAGAGTCTCTGATCTCAGCAACAGGATAATAACTTATAAATAATTAGAAGTAATATATCAATTTAGATTTGCAATTTCTATTCTTAAATATAAATACTTATGTTTATACGAAAATATCGCAAAAGTATAATTCGACCATACAACAAATTTCATTAAAAAAAAGTAATACATTGTACGGGCAGTAAATATCCGCGACCACTCCGTACCACATCAGATTTGATAAATTCCGGACAATTCCCGAAGGAACACGTGAGTTTCCATTATCAACCGAAGGCCGAATGAATTCCGTAAAAATAAGAAAGACCTATTACCTAACATGCACCGTTGTCTCCTCTAAAAAAGATACATATTTACAAGTGCTTTTTTTTACACCTCTGCCCCCTCAAAATATCATCAAGAATTAGCGACGAATGTGTATTTTCCCTTCTTTACCCCATAAATAGGTATATCAAACTTGAATGATGTAAGGGTTGCCGGTTTCCGAGGTTATTTGAATGTTTTTTCATATATATGGTTTCGTATGCATCTAACTCTTTCGATGATTGTACATTTTTCACTAATTCAAGTTTACCATAACGATAACATGCAATGTGCTCTTTAAACCTGGTTCCATCACGCTTTGATTGTTCAATGTAAATGTGTTCCGTGAGCAAATCTTCGAATTTGTGCTTTAAAAATGTCGCCTAAACCTTTGAAATGCGGACTGCTGTGGTCTGGCACCCCGATTTTCGTAAATTCAGTTTTTTTTTTCTTGTTCATTCCAATTAGTCTTTATAAATATTGCGCAAGAGTTTCCACAATTTCAATTGTGTATTTTATTTTATATAAGATTTTGTTAATTGAATTGATTTGTTTTTATTTATATTTAATTTCATTCAGTTGTACATATTGCGTTCACTGTATGTTTATGTCGCTATGTTTTGCGATTTCGTCCGTTGGCGGACAGATCTGTGGCGTTGCAGCGCACGCAGCTGTAGAATTTTATATGTATACGACGTTGTTTAACCTTGTAGAGGCATTTCCTGAAAAGATACCGTGTACATTTTATATTTCATTGCTGCCATTTTGGTATTTCATTTTTACTTAAAGATTTGTTTCGTTTATTTTTGAAATTATTTAATCCATCAAGAACTCGTGATATAATAATTGGCATTATATTATTGTGTGCACAATTTAGATGTAAGATCTTTTATTATTTCGTGCAGGAAGATATAATAATATTTTAAAGAGTTAATTTTTTTTCGTTTTTTTTTTAATTTTTGCTGATTTTGTAATTATTTTTAATCACCTCGATTGGGTGAATAAAGCATTGTGCTGTATGTAAGTTTCATTTATGTAATTACTTGTATTAATTTATTTGTATTAATTTTTGAAACCACGTGGATTTTCGTGAAAAAGGAATCTCTTTCTGAACTTTGTACCTTTTGCTTGTTAAAGGATTTGCATTGTCCTTGTGTAATTAGAATCTCATGCAGTTTTTGATTTCGACCAGGACCTTTTGTCACGGTTTTTTTCTGGCAATTTGTAATTAAATGTTTTATTTCTTTTTTTTTATAATAAAATTCTGATTGTTTTTAACGTCATTCTAAATTCTGTTCTTTTATTTTTGATTAAACCTTTTCCATTTTGGAGTCATTAAAGAGAGTCAGATTTCTTTCACCCACATTTTGTTTTTCGTGATTAGTTTTAAATTGCGAGGGTAACCCTGAGTATATTGTTTTTTGCGCCCTTTTTATTTTTATCCGCTGAGCTAGTTAATTAATTTTCTTTTTAATTTCATTTTGATTTTCTTTGGTACCATCAGTACACAGCAGTACGTATTTCAAGCCTCATTTACTAAAAAAAATTTGTTTCAATGCTTCAGAACAGGTTGAAAAAATGGCGGAGTTGACATATAACTACTATATTGATAAAATTTATGTTGCGTAATTTACAATATTTCTGATAGATTAAGCTTGTGCTTTTGTTGTTGACTGTTGTTCTTCGATTACGTTGACCAGTGGCGGCCGTGACAATATTGAGTGGTTTTTTTGTATTAATTTTACAAAGCTTTGATTCAATTTAGTTCAGCTGGACAGTAATTGATTACCTCGTTTTATGCTAATTCAAATAATACCCACACAAAAATTTAATGTAGACAAATTTAGAAGACATTTTAAAATGAAAAATACACTAAGTTCTTATCGGAAATACTTAATCTACTTAAATAAAATTAAATTAAATTTCTTCAGAATTGCATATATTTAGCTTTTTAAAACGCATGTAAATATGAGTCATTTGCTTAGTTTCAGGCTGTTTTTGCGATTTTATACGGACGAAAACAAACATGAACCCAAGTAGCCCAAAAATATTAAATAAAATATAAAAATTAAAATTTTTGTATAAACAAACGACAGTTTTTTAAATATTTTAATGCATATTACTTTGTAATATGAGTTTAATATGATATTCTAATATTTCTTTTATATGTATTTTTAATAATTATTTTATATTATTTTTAATTTATTTATATTATTTTTTAATATTTATTTATATAATTTTCTAATATTTCTGTTATTGTTTTCAAATATTTGTTATATTAGTATAGTATATTTCAAACCAAGGGAGGAAAGTGCTATTGCAAGTCTTGGGCAAGGGCTTGGAATAGCATTTTCCTCCCTTGGTTTTGAAATATACTATATATACTAATAATACAAATATTTGAAGATATAAATATAACAGAAATATTAGAAAATTGGTTTGAATACTATTTAAGTATTCAGCAATAGTAAATAAAACTAATTTATTGAAATTTATATATAAGTATTTATTATAAACATTTCTATACAATGACACACAGAGAATGATAATTGGTCGTACACACCAGCTGAAATTCGTAAAGCAGCACTTGCCACTGTTCGGAATTTATTATATAAATTACCTTTACATGATGTAATTAATAGGCTGCTTCAATTATGGCAAGTGCTTGTAGAACTGACGAATTAACAAGAATGACTATCTCTGATGTAGATAACAGAGGTTATATTATTCTGTGAAATATTCCCGAAACAAAAACTGGAGTTTCAAGAAATTTGTACTGGTGGAACCCCCTAGAATTGCAATTATCCGGAAATACTGCGCTTGTGCAGGCGGTGGAATATTAGATGTAAAAATTCACGGTGGTTACAGAACAGAAATACTATGAAATTCAATTTTACCAATTCAAATTGAAAAAAAAAAGAGTTGTTATACAAGTGCAATACACTGCTTCTTTCAACGTTAACATAAATCGGTAATCTATTCTCTTGTATTTAACTTTATTGCAAGTACAAGATTGTGTATCCATTTTGTTTATTTCTATGTTTATGAGTTTTGTAGGTTAAGTTTAATACCTGTAAACCTGAATTAGAAAATAAGGGTAATATGTAGAATAGCCCGGCATCCCCGATGATCTACTGAAACTGGGCGGATGAGTGTAAAGTGACTCCAGAATCACGATTGAGTGTTAACTTTTGGATATTAAGCACTTTTTAGCTACTGCCCAGGTAGCACACAATATTTATAATATATCTATTTTATATTTTACAAATTATATGTATGAGAAAATTTCCAACATAAACAACACATTTATATAATATTTGTTTAATAACTGTGCATATATATTTAAAAATCAATATTTATTAACATGGAAACAAATATTTATATCACACATTCCAAACCCAAGGTTAACATTCCAACATATAAGCAATATTTATAAATATGGCGATTTAATATTGAATTGCAAAATATTTTTGAATATTATTTTATAATCGGTTTCCAATATTTATTTGGTTTTACGAAAAATTTATATAAAATTATTTTAATGGGAAATATAATCATGTATAGCACACAAATATTTATACAACATGAATTTAATATTTAACAACTATTATATCTACATACATGATAAATATTATCAGTTTTACTTAACCAACAAAATAGTGTTTTGTTACACTTTGGGATATTCATGTAAAAAACAAAGCACAGATTGGTTGGTCATAATTCGGTTATCTATTAAAAATTTTAATTCATGGCTTCTAACAGCATTTTAATCGAATATCTTAAACATTTAATATATAATTCCTGTTCGTAATATTGAAAGAATTAATAATATATTTTTAAGTAGAATAAGCATGTACAAAATATACTCTATTTTAACAAAATTAATATCTTTCTCTTATTATTTAATTGTATTTGAACTATTAAATTACTGGCTTTAGGTTTTACAAATTTTCATCTGCGGTTGTCCAATCCTACCTGCTGTTTTGAGGTCACGTGAGTTAGTGCATATATCGTATCGTAAACAAGCGAACAAGCACGTGTGCATCACGTGAGTGGTGATGGAGTCATAGCAGTGGTCTGTAGTTTTGTGGTCCATGATTGTGGGTTATAAGAACAGAAGTCGTGAAATAAACATGCACTGGTTATAATTGACAACTGGTAAGTGTCGTAATTATAAATTTATAGGTAAGAACTGTACAAGCAGGTGTTACTGCTTGTTTACAAAAATAATGTTAACAGATAGAGTTATGACGTGCCAACTCGAAATTGTCATAAGTATCATTTGGTCAAACACACACTTCAAAAATATGAAAATTAGCAGCCTACAGAATGGAGATATGCATAACAAATACAAAATATCGGTGAACATATTGGGGATATTGCAAAAATATAGCAAAAACAGTAATTGATGGTAAGAGGAATGGTTACACAATGCAGTACATTAACAAGATTTTTTTGTAGTAAAGATGACAGAAGGATGAAAACAACGAGAAGAGACGAATGCTGTTATGACAGCGTTGATACAGGTAGGCAAGGCTTTTAAAAGTAAACAATAATTGCAATAATTAATATACATTTTTGTATTGTTTATTTAAATTTTGTTTCCTTAATACAATAGTTGCATAAAAACTTCCATCAAGGTTTAAAATACTGCAAAAATATATATTACGTAATATTTCGATTTTACTATCAGCGGTCTAAGTTTCTACGAGCACCCCAGTTTTAGTGGTAAGTTGTACAGTATTGAGTAGTAAAGATGTTTTTATACAAAAGTTGATGTGTTGCAGATGTCTTGAGGCATTGTTGGTGATGGAATATTTCTGATAAACAATGTCCAATTGTTGTATAAAATTTAATCCAGTTGCCACAAGGATGAGATCGGACATACGAGGGTACCAATGATCATTAAAAGACAGTATCAGTATACCTAGCGCAATCAAAATCTTGGTATATCTAAGTAATGTGGCATTGAATTATTAATCTTTGAAAATAAAAAAATTAGCACACTTTTTGTCTTGTAGAAGTATGCCGTCCGCATTAACCCTTTTTTTTGTATATGTATGTTGTTGATATGTAGAGTATGTTGAGAATTACTGGTTATCTTGTGTTGCTTAAATATTGTTAATCCATATTTTTTTTTTGCCAGTAGAATCTTCCATTACCAGAATTATATTGACAAAAAAAAATTCATATGTAATATTATGTCTTCTCGCATTATTAGGATTTTTCATTATCCAGACCATGTTAGCCTTCATTAGTCACGGATACGGAGGTTCTACTGTACATAGGAATGGTGTTGTGACATAACTCATATGTAATTTTTACAGCAATAATTAGAAAGTGTTTTAGCGTCAACATCCTAACCGAAATCACACTCGATTCCAAATTGTTTCCTATTTTGATTTGAGATCAGATTTGAGTTCTGATATTAAATCAATGCTTATAATTATTGTTGCAAATGGAAAATCATATAGCAGATACTTCACGAGACATCCCACATGTATATGGATTACAATATTAAAGCAACATAAGAAAAACCAGTATTCTCTCAATATGCTCTATATATTTAATTACAGTATTTTCGAAATAAAAAAAAATCTGTCATTTCCTATATGGAATAATATATTTGAAAAAAATATTATACCTATATAAGAAATAAATATATACTACATATGTATTGGATAATATGCGAGGAAATATTAGTTAGCAATATTTATGAAATAAAAAAAATCTGTCACTTCCTATATAAAATATATATTGGCAAAAAAATATTTTACTAATATTGGTGCTAGCCTGGTCCTCACCCATGTTAATGTATACAATATGTTAATATAACTAGAATACATAGGATTGTTATAGTAGCTTTGTGTTCTGTATCAGGACATCGCAGGCAGTATAAATAATAGATTATGCATTACATCTCTATTTTACATCTCCTGTACGTCAATATATAAAATCGATGTAGCCAGTACATCTGCATCACGAATGGTTTCCTGGGATTGCACCATCTATGGCCGTCGCATAAAACTAGCATTACCTAACCACTCATGGCGGGAAATTCTATTATAGGGCGTGTTACCTGGTGTTACTCATTTTGAAATTCTTTTTTAAATAAAATAACTATTTTTTAAAGGCTGTTTTAATTGCAGACATTTAAAATACACGGAAATAAACTAAAAGCTAGCACTATATACATAATATAAACAAAACATATAAACGATATTTAACTAAACAAAATAGCACAAAAGTATCCAATGTCTGCATAAATAACTACAAAGCGCGTTTGGTCGCATCAAATCATGGGAACTGCAACGTTCTGCTATGGGTTAGCAACCCATGTTTGCTGAGTGTATTTTGAGTTGCATATTTTTATTTGCTAAAAACAGCTGTTTCAATTTACGGAAAATTTTTCACAATAATGTTTATTTTTGTATAAATTTAGTTAAAGAATTAATTGTATGATTTATTTAATAAAGTGTTAAGTTTTTTTAAATTAATTCCTTTCATTTATGTGTCTGGCGGTTGCTAGTTCGATTCAATGCATTTTCTACTAGATTTTGTCGGTGATTTGTGCGTTTGCGTTTGTTTACGACTGCGTTGTAGAGTTTTGTTCGAGAGTTTCTTGATCGACTATTAATGTGAGTAGACGTATTTTTGTGTATTATTGATGCCATTTTGTAATTCATTTCGACATTCTAAATTTTCGCGTAAATTGAATTTTAATTTTGTCCATCAAGGAATTCATTTGGTAATAATTAGAGTTGGGCAAATTTTCCGGCGCGGCAGATACGTATTCAAAACGAGCGCTCCAACTCATGTACTCCAATAAAGCAGATGAACCCTCGAGTTGCAAGTCAGTAACAACATTACCTGTTTTTCTTGTAAAATGTAAAAAAAAATATTTTATCTAAGTATGTAGTGATATAAAATGCGAATGCATCGCAAGGTGGCCTGTTTGTTCGCCCGCTTTGTCCGATTTTGTCCACAAGGAAAATTTGCACAACTTTATTAATGTAACTTATGTTTTATAAATACATACTAAATTACAATAATACGATTGATCTGCTTTATTTATATTACATCATCATCGCGATACGTATTTGCTCTACCGGACAATTGCCCAACTCTAATAATAATTGTTAATATATTGATGTGAGCACATTATAGATATAAGATCATTTATTATTTTTTGTGCGGAAAAATATATTTTAGTTGTAATTTTCTCATTTTAGTTTAAAGAGTTAATTTTTCGTTATTCAATTTTGCTGTTTCATTTTTAATTTTCAGTCACCTCGTTTGGGTGAGGAAAAGCATTGTCCTTTTTTTTAGTCTTTCATTCTTGTTATTTACTAGAAATTAATATATTTAGAATAATCTTCCTGAACAAACTAAACTTTTGCTTTGTATAGGAAATAGCATTGTCCTATTGTAATTTAGAATCAAGTCCAGTTTATTTTATTTTAAAGCATTACAATTTTTCGGGTATTTAAGAAAGTCAGATATCATTCACTCACAAATTACTTTTCGTGGTTAGATTCAAGTTTTAATTCGCGAGGGTAACTCTGAGGTTAATTGTTCTTTTGGGTTCTTTTAAAATTTTATCCGTTGAGCTAGCTATTTTAATTTTCTTTTTCATTTAAAAATTCAGTTTTGCATTTTTCATTAATTCAGTCAGTTCGTTCTGTACTTAAATGTATGTCTGTGTGTACGTATTGCTGTGGTAACCCATTTACCGCGAGTGTATTTTATGTTCCATATTTGATTTGCTTAAAACTGCTGAATCATTGCATCGAGAAATTTCCACAATTAATGTTTATTTTTGTATAAGTTTTAGTTAAAGAGTTAATTGTATAATTTATTTAATTAAGTGTTTAGTTTTTTTAAATTAATTTCATTCATTTAAATTAGCTAGTCGCTTTCGCTAGTCTATTTAATGTTTGTACTACTTAATTTTTGTCGGTAAATTGTGCGACTGCGTTGTTCGCAGCGGTAGAGATTTTAAGAGGCAGTTCCTTGGTAGACGCTAGCGTGAGTACATGTATTTTTAAATTCTTTGCAGCCATTTTGTATTACATTTTTATATCGTAATTTGATTCGCGTTATTTGTCTTTTATTCTGTCCATCAAGGAATTCGCTTTATAATAATTGTTATTATATTGATGTGTGCACATTATGGATATAAGTTCATTTATTATTTTCGTGCAGGAAGATAGATTTTAGTTTTAATTCTCTCATTATATTTTAAAGAATTAATTTTTCCGTTCTTAATTATCAATCACCTCGGGTTGGGTGAATAGAAGCTTTGTGCTTGCATTTAGTTTTTCATTCTTGTTTTTTTTTTTGCTACAATTTGTCCACGCTTAATTTAGTTTGTATTAATTTGATACCATCTGGATTTATTTGAAAGATATTGGATTATCTTCCTGGACAACTAAATCTTTTGCTTTGATATAGGAAATAGCATTGTCCTATTGTAATTTAGAATCGAGTGCAGTTTTTAAATTTAGGCCAGAACCCTCTGTTCATGGTTTTTTTTCTGCAAATTGTAATTAACTTTTTTTTGAGTTAAAATTCTGTTCTTCTATTTTAAATTAAACCTTTCCATTTTTTTGGGGTAATTAAGAAAGTCAGATTTCTTTCACTCACAATTTACTTTTCGTGGTTAGATTCAAGTTTTAATTCGCGAGGGTAACTCTGAGGTTAATTGTTCTTTTGCACCCCATAAAAATTTGTATCCGTTGAGCTAGCTAATTTAAATTTTTGCTTTTTTCATTTTTTTTATTTCATTTTGCATTTTCAATTCAGTCAGTACACAGCATTTTTATCTAGCGCCCAACGTGGGGCACGTCGTTGTTTATTGTAATCAGTAAAATTAAGATCCCATATTTAGAATTTGTGAAAATTTCTCGTTACATTGAAAAAGCTTACACACATTTTTGTTTAAAAATATTTTATATACACCGCTTCAAGAATGAATCCGGACAAGCCCACCAGGGAATAGGAAGTGGACGTTCCTGGAGACCAGAGTTGGCGGAACCAAGGAACAAGTGGCAGTAAGGAGTCGGTTGTGGCAGGAACAAAGGGAAGGATGGAGGAAAAGAATATTCAGGGAGACGAAAGAAACAGTACTAAGGAAAGTATTAGTTTGAATGATGTGATGACAATGCTTAGAGAATTAACGAGTGGTACTAAAAGAATCATACAGAAACAAGACAAGTGTATTTGAAAAATGGATGGTTGGCTGAGAAAAGATGATGTAGAAAGGAAATGTATTCAGACAGGAGGGGATAAAATCAATTGGGGTTCAGATACTTCTGATGAGAGAAAGTTGTTAATGATTTAAGCAGAGAAAGGGAAGATGATTAATGAAAATGATGAAATAATGGAAAAGAGTGATGATAGTTTTAAGAATGATATACAACGTTGCGCAAGAGTTGTTACAGGTGATGATATACAAGGTGATGGTTTATCCGAAGAGGATAATGAGGTTGAAGTTATTGGAGAGTCAGAGTTAGAGATATTAGAAGTAAACAATTCCCAGATAGAATCCCCGAAAGAAGTTAATGAAATTGAAATCGATTGTGATGAGAAGTCTGAGTCTGAAGTCAAGGAAATTTCGGACCAGTATGTATCCTTAGTAGATAAGTTCCCTGTTATTGTTGTTGATGACGAGCACTCTCTTGAGGTAGTCGAGTTAAAGCCTGTCAAGATCAAGAATTATCTCATTCCCAAAGCCATGTTTGAGCGTGATTTAAAAATGTCTTTCTGTTTTATGAGCTATCCTTCTGGAAATCCAAGCGTACATCCAGGAAGTGGTGAAGTACCTAAGGATGCAGACCCACCAATGCCACATCGACTGCTGCCTGAAACTGGATCTACCGTTTGTGGAACCTTATAGAGTGGCTAGAGTTTTTGATGGAGTCACCTATGAACTTCATTCTATGGATGTATGCAGAACAAGGGTAGTTTTTCGTCAAAAGTAGTGTTACGCAACCCTTTCATACATTCACAAGACTCGAGTGTTCATGAATTTCTGGAATTTTCGATGGTGGTATGCGGAAGATGGGTACAAAACACCTTCATTCATGCAAAAAGTTTTTAAAATGCGACATAGCACCTTCATCCACTCGTATCTTCAATTGATTATTATATTGATATGTGCACATTATGGATATAAGTTCATTTATTATTTTCGTGCAGGAAGATAGATTTTAGTTTTAATTCTCTCATTATATTTTAAAGAATTAATTTTTCCGTTTTTCTAACTTACTGTTTCGTTTTTATTATTAATCACCTCGGGTTGGGTGAATAGAAGCTTTGTGCTTGCATTTAGTTTTTCATTCTTGTTTTCTTTTGCTACAATTTGTCCCAACGCTTAATTTAGTTTGTATTAATTTGATACCACGTGGATTGATTTGAAAGATATTGGATTATCTTCCTGGACAACTATTGATTACAATAGGACAATGCTATTTCCTAAATTATTAGAATCGAGTGCAGTTTTTAAATTTAGGCCAGAACCCTCTGCAAATTATAATTAACTTTTTTTTTTTCTTTTTTTAAATAATAAAATCGAAACTGCAGTTATGATTATTATATTAAAAAAAAAAGATGTAAGCACTGCAAATTTCCCGCTCTAATACTAAATAAGACCACATTTAATGATATATTAAGTTTTAATATTCTATTGCGTAAAAGTATACAGAGATCACAAAAACTTCTATAAAATATAAAGAAAACTTTATCATATCATTAATATTACTATTACTGAGCAGTTTGTAAAAAAAAATACATATAAACTTACAGTATTGTTAGTATAAATAAGAATATTTAGATTCACAGAATGACTTCTACACTACATAAATACTATATTAACTAGTATTTGGTACAGTTTATGATTTATCTTACAAAGTACTAAAGACTAGTAATTTTACTATCTTTTCTTAACGTTAAATCGAATTCAATCTCGGATTCTAATTCGTTTTCTGACAGAGATAACGATCCTCCGGTTCTTCGATGTACTATAGAGCCGTGCTGAAGAAGAGTTCCGTTAGTATATAATAATATAAATTAAAGATTATATCACATACATCTAATATACCAACAGATGGTTCTGATGCATATCCATGACTTTCAATATCTTCTTCTTCAGATGATTCGGTACTAGAAGATTCCTCATCGTATGGCCTATAAATAACAGCATACCTTTTTAGGTTAAACTCAATTACCAATCACCATTACTTACTTTCTTACTTTACAAACCATTTGTGCTAAATCGGTGAATGTGTACCCTGAGTGCTGTGGAGCATTATCCAATTCATAATTGTGTTTTAAGAACGGTAACGTCCCAGATTTCAATTGCTCTTCAAAGTATTGCTTACCATGTTGATATCCAACATCTCTAATTTCGTCAAAGCTACCGAATTGCAAGGTTCGATACTTATCAATCGGCGGACGGATGTATTCGCAATATCCACTGGTTTTAACTTCCTACAGTAGATTTTTAATAATTAAACTCATAATTCTAAAAGTAAAAAAACAACATACGAACCTCCAATTGTCGCACGCAGCTAACATACGCCAATCTGGATTGGATATCGGGTAGATTTGGAACTTTTACAGCTGAAGTAAATGGATACCATCTCTTCCATAACAACCACCAACCAGACAGATCATCACCGTAATTAGTCAGATCCTGATCATCGACAGAGCCTACATCTATAGCTAAGATGTGATTAGCACCAAGACTTCGCATAACATCAGCTAAAAGTTTTAAAAATAAAGTTGCAGGTAAAAATAAAATTAAACGAAGAACAGATAATCCATCTGTTCCTACTATATCTTAACAAAATGCTTTTGTTATAAAGATAATAGAAATAGATGCTCACTTTGCTTACTATTACAAGCAAGTGAAATAAACTTCTAGCAATGTTATTACGTTAATTTGACGTTTATTGCATACACAACGCTTGATAAATAACTCCATGATCTAAGCCTGATTATGTTTCATTCTACCTTGTCTTGTAATATTAACCGAAGTAGTTTGAATAATACATAATATACAAAGGTCTACATACCTTTATGAATCTAGCTAATAAACAATTGTTATAGTGAGAGCAATATGTAAAATGTATATTTGTAACATTTATGAATTAAAGTGAATGTTACCTGGTACATTGTTAATATAACAGCCGTCTACTAACATATGACCATCCCTGGGATCACAAATTGGAGGAAAAATACCAACAACTGACATACTTCCACGAACATATCTCCATAATTGACCTAGCACATAATATAGTCCAACATCTAATATTTTTCGGATCTACTAATTATTTATTAATTACTTACAAAGCGTTCTTAAACTAATGAATTGTTTCAACTTATTATTAATAATTCGAATGTATTAATTTTTAATTTCTTTCTCATAAAATGTAATCTCACAAAATATGATTTGTATTGTGTACCTACATTTAAAGTTTGCATTGTGGTCCAGAAACAACACTAAGGAGATCTTGACCTCGACAAGTTTAAACGAAGTAAGTTTTACTGCATACATTGACGTATAAACTAAATGGTTTAAAATATGTGAAAATAATAAACTGTACTGTAAGGTACTTCTCTAAAACGGTCCATTGATGGTACGACTTCTCCTACTATAAGATATACCACTCCACAGTTTGAACCACAATTGCACCATGTGTGCCACTCTCATTCAATCTGCTGTACAGTACGGTTGCATCATACGCCAGTACTACATGCGTAAAATTTGATGCAATTTGCCCTTAAATTTGAATGTATGTGCCTGTTCATCTGTTTATCGATATATTTTTTATAATCTAATGGTCCCATAAGGTTCGCATAAGGATCTATTACTGTCGCGCTGGGTCTCCAACTCCAAGCATATGGGACCGTAAGGACCACCCTAATGGGGGGCAATGATGACATCGGAGTACGTGAGACCCGTCGAACTAGAATTCCTAGAGCAGAAGTTCCCTGGACAGCTTAATCAGCTCCTGTAACAGCTTGGACAACTTCTGGAACAGCTCAAACAGCTAGTGTAACTGTTACCGGAACAACTTAAACTGCGTTAATAGCTCCGGTTCTTTAAGCTTGTTCCAGGAACTGTTTAAGTTGTTCCAGTTGTTTAAGCTGTTTCAGGAACTGTTGAACTGTTACAAGAGCTGTCTAAACTATTCCATGAACTTAAACACATCTCACGTACTCTGATGTCATCATCGGTCCTCCATGAGGGTGGTCCTTACGGGCCCACGTGTTTGGAGTTGAAGACCCGAGGGTGCTCCGTCGCATAGCATAGGGCAACTTGGTGAAGAGCCTCATCCGCGCTAGCTCTCTAGCGCAGCGGGACAGATATAGACATTCGGAAAAACCGGAAGTAAAGGAAATTTAGTGTAATATGTAAAACTTATGGGGTTTTGCGCAGCAGCGTCCTAGTATATTCATAACCAATTTTTGCACCATTTTCTTTTTTTACCATTCTTCTCATTCTGTAACAAGCTTATCATCGGTGCAACTGTTACTTTTTTAGAAATGCTAGTTCCATGGCGGCAAACGTGTGTCTATTTTTTTATAAATTGTGCAACTGATTGATAGCCAAATCGTTGCATGTGTGGACGAAGAGCTTTTACAATGACCATTTTAATTGTTTGTGCAACCTGCCGCACAACTTGTGGTAGACAAAACGCACCGTCGGTGGCCCGTTTAAGTCTCAAGTATAAGTATGAGACGTGCTATCCAATTCTTAGAATAAAGGAATACTAGACAGTTCATTATTTTTTTTCCACTAATATTATTAGTAGAGGTAGCAAAAAGATTTGGACAGCGTGTAAGTATCCTTCGGTTGATCTCTCTAATTAACACAGTGTGAGTGCTATTCTGGTCGCAAGATCATATGGGCGACCAATATTGCAGAAAACCAATTGCAGAAATTTTCCCTAAAAATGTTTATTAGCCCCATTAATTTAACGCGGAAAGTGGAGCTTTAGTTTTAATAAAAGTAGACATGCCCATCTCAGTAGTTATTCCACTATTTCATGCTGATCGTAAGGTGAGTAGACAGTACAAACAATAATATCAGTAGCTACATCACAGGCTTTCGTTGTATATATATTAACCCAGCATCGGGTCTTTCCATCAATGTATAGGATTCTTAAATTCTCTTTATATATTTCAATTTTAAATTGATAAAGTGTTGAATATATTCTACTAGACAAATTGATGGCGCAAAATTTTAACACATTCCGTAGACATGTCCAGAAAAGGTTAGCCTAATTTTAAATTTTGGATAAAGTTATTTAGATTACTTATGGAATAGAATGAATATCATTTGTTTATGCCCTATAAGGAGGGTATATAGAATTTTATATTTAACGATACTAAAAGTTGTGACTAGAAATAAAACCGTCAAAAGGTTAATAAAAACCAGACTTTACAAAGTTAAGTTCAGGTAAATATCGGCTTTTCAAAGAAAGAAAACAATACATGGAAAGACAACATCAAGTTCACCCTAGCGTGTGCTCAGTACCTCTTTGTCTTAACGTTATATTTTTTATACTTTAACGAGTAGTAATTTCTTATCTCAATATTTAGTATCTCAAGTAATAAATATTTAAAATGATAATGTGAAGTTACTTTACAAATCCACTGAGACTGCATTAGTAAAGCTGATGGATAAAATCCAAGGTGCGCCGACAAGCGGCGCGAGTCTCTCGAAAAAGCATTAATCGACAAGGAGGTGTGACCTCCAGATGAATATCGCAGCTGTTACCAAGTCGATGAAGGCGGAAATGGGCCATAAAACCTCCCTAAACTAAACAACAAAGCTGAAAAGCCTTGTGGGTGCAGACACTTTGCGAGAAAAACTGGTGATGCAGCTCAAAAGTACTGCTTGAAAGTACACAGCGATAATGTGACTGATCCGATCATCACTTACGGATCAGTAGCTTGAAGCAAAAAACCTGCAACCCCTAATAATAAAAATCGCTAATCTTACTACGCGAGAATTAACCTCTTTAAAGTGCAAAGATTGACATGCGTATGCATAACTGGGGCTATGAGAACCTGTCCAACAACAACTATCGAAGTAGTACTGAAGTGAAAGTAGGGAGAGGTAAAAACCTCTCCCCACTTTGTAGTGGAAGGAATGGTAAAAAGAATAATCAAAAATGAACGACTAAGCATAGTTCTCAATCTCTTCACGGTGATCAAACTTGACCCATGCTCTGGAATGACACAAACAACATCTTGAAGTTGAATAGAAATGCTACACGGATGACTCCAAAATGGCAGAAGGAACTGGAGTAGGAATATGTAGTCTTAGAATCAAATATCTAGGTAAACTTAGATTAGCAAAGAAATCGAAATGTAGATTTTGTGGGGAACAGGATGCATGTCCTCCCAAATTGTGCTGTACTGTACAACTCAAGAACTCAAAAGCGTTGTAAAATATAAGAGAATCTCTCTTAAAACGAGGAAGTTAGGTAAATCTTACCTAGCTTCCTCGTTTTCTACAATTTTTAAAAGGAATAGGGTTGGAAGGCGAAGTGTAAAACAGGAATGGGAGAAACAATAGATCTTTTAAGTCGCAGTGTACTAGCAATCTCCATTTATATACATACATACATGCTTGCTTTATTATTGAATAATTATTTATACTGAAATGCGGTATTTACAGCGCGACAACGCAATTTCAGATCAGCTCTGTAAATGTGATGACCTAGCGCACGACATTTGCATTAGATTTTTTTTAATAAGAATTAAAATTATTATTTTTTTTTATTAGAATTTCTAAATATTTTTCCCTCGCTCCCCTACGCTCTCTAATTTTGTCTTCTTAATTAGGCCTATCACCTTTAAGAGCGGCTGCTTTGAGTAACTGTTAGCTGTTGAGTTCTCCACGCCCATTACTAGAAACCTTGTCTTCGCCAGGCCGTCGCATTGGCACAGCACATGAACTGGTGTTTTTTCCTCAACAAAGGAGCCGCTCTTAAAGATGATAGGCATAAGTAAGAAGACAAAATTAGAGAGCGTCTTCTATGAAAAAGGGGATCACAAATGATTTGGAAAAATCGAGGTGAAGCAGGTCTGTGGGCCACCCTAACTTTAATCTAAATAAGTAGTCTGTAGACGTTATTAACTCAACTCAGACTTATGTCTATATTTAAGTAATTTTTTTTTATGATTTAGCGGATGAAGCTCTTTGACTTTTCCTATATCTTTGATCTACTGGACTAATAAATATTATTACTATTATTATTATTATACGGGGAGTGAAACATCTCTATAATGTATGGTTATGCTGTCGGTAAATAGTGAGGTCAGTAAAAACGCTGGTTACTAATTTTCAAATCAGTAATCTACCCCATTGTTGGAGCAGTATCTGCATTCAACATCTATTCAATTAATTCAAGAATATATTCTGGCAGAAGCCGCCAACGCAGATATCGAAAATCATCACAATACGGCGAAGAATTCCATTCATAAATACACTAAGTGTAGCAATTAATACTGATATTCTTTATATTGTGGTACAAGTCAAGAGAATGTATTTAGTTGCACTAACTAAATATCACTCCTGCACACATAATTATCTGTAAGCGTTTCTGAACTACGCAGCTCCTCGGTCACGCTAAATTGGATGGGTCATAATTAATAAAATCTCAAATTTGTTAAATTTTAGATTAAATTTAAATCAGCTCAATCGCATCACAAAATATTTGCATGTGAAATGATTTATATAACAGCAGTTCTAAATCAATATAGTTATAAAAACAGCTTATCACACACATATGCTGGACAATGGACACCATAATTTAAAAACACTTTGTAACATTTTCCATAACCAGTTTACACAATCCATAAAAGCAAAGTAAGAATGGGAAAGACAAGAATTATTATAACTATACAACCAACACCATTCAGATAATTGTGATTGGTTACCTCTTTACTCGCTGATATCGACCGACTGACTTCATAATACTGTACTCACCTTGTATTTGGACGAGAGTTTGGACCAGTGATTTTAAGTGCTTACCTGGCAAATTATTAGTGTATCCTCCATCCAGTAAAAGGTGTCCATCCAAAGGATCACAAAGTGGTGGCATGTAGCCGGATAGAGACATGGAGGATCTCACGTAACGCCACAAAGAGCCTGCGACACACTCTCACTAAGCTAACATGCTATCAAATGATTACTATTATAAATCATAATGAACAATAAAAGTATTTGCGCAATTCCAATACTTTGACTAGATAAGTACTTGTATAGTAAAATTATTACTTCAAATTCAACATGTCTAACTTAACACACTGCTACATATCATTGACAAATTGGCTTTCTAATACAAAACTCTAGGGAAACAGTAGCTTAGTTTTTTTGTCTCTTCCGTTATAAGGCAAAACGCAAATGAAGGGTGCACGGGAATAACGATCAAAGTCCATATTCATACATTAAGCGATAAATGAATTTTAAAGTTTGCGACTTAAAGGTTCAAAACTGTTAAATACACGTGGGATGGATCGAATTAAGCACACAGTTTTAACAGACGATTTTAATAACTTATAGAATACAAAAACTGTCACTCACTGACTTGTTTACATAACATGTCGTAATTGTTTTTTTACTAAACAACCTACTAAATGTAACAACTATTAAATTAACAAATATACAAATTCCAAACATAACATTTTTTTCCCTCTAGCCAAACTAAAGGTTAAACCTCATTTGAACTTGTAGTTTGACGAGAACTCCGCCTAAGTGTAAGATTTTCCTCCTTACAAATTTCTAATTCCGGTTCTTCCGTTGTAACACTAAAACTACTTGTACATTCTACATCTTCTTAAGCAAGACTTCTTCAAACAATTTGCATGCTTAAACATAATTTTGTCATTTACCTTTACTAAATAAGTCACACCACTAATTACTTTCATTATCACCCCTTCGTTCCACTTTACATTATTATAATCTTTAAGACCCTTCACATTTACTAATACCTTCTCTCCAATCCCATACCTTTTTGGACTTACAAATACTTCTGGTTTCCTACACAACATCGCATTATTAAAACTAGGTTTCAGCATATCTAACCTTGTTCTGGGTTTGAATTTAAATATAAGCTCGTTTGGACACATACCAGTACAAACACTTGGTGTGTTTCTATATGAAAATAAAAAAATAACTATCTGTTGTTCTAGACTTAATTTTGAATTTTGAATAAAGTATTTGATCAACGCCGTTTTAACATTGCCAATATGCCTTTCGGCTATTCCATTTGACTGCGGATGGTATGGTGGAGACTTTAGTGAACAAATTCCATTTATTTGGCAGAATTTCTGGAAATCCTTCGAATTGAATGGTGGACCATTGTCCGAAACAATCAATTGAGGAATTCCCATCACCGAAAATGTTAATTTTAATTTTTCTATGGTTTTATTTATATCTGTACCCTTTGACATCACATGAATATCTAACCATCTAGATTTACTATCTACTATTAGTAGACATGTTTTGCCTTTAAAATGAAAAAAAATCAACATGTATTCTTTGCCAAACATTTTCAGTTGTAGGCCATGAAATCAAATTACTTTCGGGAGCATGATTTTGAGTAATTTGACAAGTTCTACATTTACCAATTAATAACTCAATATCATCATTTAAACCCGGCCACCAAACCGCCGATCTAGCTAACATTTTGCTTTTCACTATTCCTACATGATCTGAATGAATAATTTCTAATACTTTTCTTCTTAACGATTCAGGAATTATTAACCTATTTCCTACTAACAAACAATTTCCATCAATCGACAATTCATTGCGTTTCCTTAAATAAGGCTTCAACCTTTCATCTTCTAATTTATTTGGCCATCCTCTTAAACAAAATTCTTTAACTCTTAATAGAACTGGATCTTTTTCTGACACTTTCCCTATTTCTACGCTAGATAATGGAATTTCGTCAACTAAATTAAATGAATTTATACTCGAATCTACATCAGTAACATCATTTAAAGGTAAACGCGACAATGCATCAGCTTCTGTTAGCTCTGAGCCTTTTTTATATTCAATTTTATAATTATAAGACGAAAGAATTAAACTCCATCTAACTAATCTGGATGTTGACATTAACGAAATAGCCTTATCTGGATTAATATAACCTTAAGTGGTTGATGATCCGTAATTAATATAAAAGAACGTCCATAAATATATTTATGAAACCGCTTAACCCCAAAAATAATAGCTAATGCTTCTCGTTCAATCTGAGAGTAATTTCTCTCTGCTTTAGATAACGTCGCCGATGCAAAACATATTGGTTTATCAACTCCATTCTCTCGATGACTTAACACACTACCAACACCATACGAACTAGCATCGCACGATAATACAATTGTTTTGTTTGGATCATAATGACCCAGAACTTTATTTTGACAAATAAGAGTTTTACTTAACTCAAAGTTCTTTTGACATTCACTAGACCAAATGAATTCTGACTTTTTCTCTAATAAATTATACAACGGTCTAAGACGCGCAGACAACATAGGAATAAATTTTGAATAATAATTTAATAAACCTAAGTATGCTCGCAGTTGTGTCAAATTTTGAGGTTGAGGAGCATCCATAATAGCTCTCAGTTTATCTTTAGTCGGATGAATACCTTCACTATCGATGGTATGACCTAAATAATTAACACTAGTTTCAAAAAATTTACATTTATCTAAATTAACTTTCACCCCAAACTTTTGCAAACGACTTAAAACTTTGTCAACTAATTCCTTACATTCATTAATATCCTTCCCAGCAATTAAGATATCATCAAGATAACAATTTACTTTGGAATACCTGCTAAAATCCTATCCATAACTGACTGAAAATAGATGGTGCACTGCATAAACCATATATTAATCTGGTATAACGAAATAATCCTATATGAGTATTTATTGTTAACAATTCTTGCGATTTTTCATTAACTTTTATTTGGGTATAAGCTCCCGTTAAATCTAATACCGTGAAAACTTTTCCCCCTGACAGTGTTGCAAAAATATCTTCAATTGTAGGTATAGGATATTGTTCGGGAATTAAAACTTTATTTACTGAAACTCGAAAATCACCACAATACGTATTTCTCCATTTCTCTTCGGTACGACCACTATAGGAGACGCCCATTCACTTGTGGTAACCGGTTTTAAAATACCTGAGGTGACTAACTTTTTAATTTATCTTCAACTTGTGATTTTAATGCATATGGCATGGTATATGACTTTTAAAAATAGGACTGACATTATCCCTAATTTTTAAAATTCACTTCAAATTCTTTAATAGGACTTGACAAGTTTGAATCGAAGACTGATTTAAACTGTTCTTTACAATATTGAATACAGCTACTCACGGACATTGGCGCAATTGCAGCAACCTTAAAATTCTTTTGCCAGTCTGGAAATAATATATTTAACCAGTTCCGTCCTAACAATGGTGTAAAATATTTATTTACATCAACAACGGTAAGTGGCATCTTATATTTTGATTTCCCTGACAACTGTTACTATAAATTCCCCTACAGCTTTGATATCTTGGCCTGTAACTGAAGTTAAATTATATGATGCAGGACTTAAAACACTAGTTGAAAACTTTTCTTGAAACAACTTTAAAGGAATTACAGTTTTACATGCACCAGTATCAACTTCAAATACTATTAGTGCATCTGACACATTTAAATTTACCTTATGTGGTACATTACTTTGTGCTCCTACACTAATTTTATTGAAAGGATACAATTCATTTGTGACTTGTTGTGTCAAATCTTCAGTTCCATCCATAGCTTTGACAGAATTTTTCTTCCTACAAACCCTTGACGTATGACCTTTCTTCGAACATTGAAAGCATTCCCACTCTTTTGCTGGGCAAGTTTCTGGATTATGCTGCCTACCGCACCTATAACACTTGGGCTTCTGTAGACGTTCCGACTTTCCTACATCCTTTTTTACACGACTGCCACTTGATTTAGATGACTTCCCATAACCGCTCTTACAAATCTGATTCGATACTGACTGACGAACCTGACTACGTTCACTTCTTACAGAACACACCTGATCCTCCGTTGTTAACAATTTTGACTGCTTATCCGCCATTTCATATGCTTGTGCTAATTGACAAGCGGAAGCAAACGTTAATTTCATTTCCGACAACAACTTCTTTTGTAAAGACTCTGAGGCTAACCCACATACTAGCCTATCTCTCAATGCTTCATCCAAGAACGTACCAAACTTACATGTACTCGCCAACTTCTTAAGTTCGACAACATACTCTGCTACAGACTGATTTGGTTTTTGATTACATTTATTAAACGTAAACCTTTCACCAATTTCGGACTTTTCAGGCACATAATGTTTTCTTAACACTTTTATAATATCTTTGTAACTTTTGTCACTTGGACTTTCAGGTAGCATCAAATTTTTCAATGTGCTATATACCTGTGGTCCCGCTAATGTGATAAACATGGACACCTTCATATCTGCGGTTACATTGTTGACCTTGAATAAATGCTCGATCCTTTCCATATACACCTCAAATTCTTCTGGACCTCCTTTAAAATGCTCAATTGACCCAATCATGGTCATCCTCGTCGCCAATGTTAAATACACGTGGGATGGATCGAATTAAGCACACAGTTTTAACAGACGATTTTAATAACTTATAGAATACAAAAACTGTCACTCACTGACTTGTTTACATAACATGTCGTAATTGTTTTTTTACTAAACAACCTACTAAATGTAACAACTATTAAATTAACAAATATACAAATTCCAAACATAACAAAAACAAAACTACATTATAGCAACTTTGATTTCTACGGACTACGACCGTTTTTGAAACAGTTTGAACGCGCATTATTATAATACTCAGAATTTCCTACAAAATGGCACCCTTATCCCATTTTCACAAAAAAAATGGACTTTGATCGTTATTCCCGTGCACCCTTCAAATATTTATGACGCAACGCAATGTTTTGTGAAACAAAGTTTTGCATCGTGATACAAAAACGATGAGTACAAAGATATCACAAGGACTGTAGCTTAGTAATAGACACATAAATATCTGATCACTCCGCGCTACATCAGATTTGACTGATTCGGGACAATTTTTTCGGAAACACGTATGTTTTCATTATCAATTGAAGACGAATGGATTCGGTGTTTTTTTTAACCCTGGTAAATTAGCAAAAATCTTTTAAAAATAATGAGATCTGCGCAGTTGACAATTTCAAATTTAAAAATAGGCACACGTAACATTAGTAAATTTCATCTAATTGTTGGAAATGCACATAAATTATCAGATATACCAACTCATGACATGTAAGAGGTCGGAAAAAAAAAACGCATTGTAAATCGAAAGTAAAGGAAGGAAAATATTGGCAGCTACATGCATGATCGACTCAAAAAAGATTACATAGGGAAAATAAGCCATAAGGATACATCTCCTTTTTTCTACTACCGACTGTACACTGTACAGATTCTAAGAATTATTTTTTTATTGAATTCTTCTGCGAATGCAAATGTTTAGCCGAAAAGGATGCGGCACTTTTGTCGCACAACATCCAGGGATAACTTTCCAAACGATTGTCGGCATATACTTTCCTTTTGTTGTTTATTATAGCCATAGATTACTCGCGAGAGTTCAGATGGTATAGTCAGCAAATACTAGAATATGTTCTTGCATAATTTTTTGAAGAAATAAATTTACAGAAGCCCTTACTTCGATTACAGACTGTTTAAGGTTTAGTTTTATAAGAATTTCGTAAGGTGGATGCATAAAATAATTTATCAGACATGAATACCAACCGGTAATTTATATTAACAAAGTCTAAAAAATCTAATACAACTTTTTGGAAAAAAATTGTTACCTTTAAGGAAAATGTGTAGTTATTCTTTCTATTAAGAAAGAATAACTACACATTAGTTTTATTTCTATTGCTTCTTAAGGCGGTATAAATCGAATTACAGTTTTTCTGTGTAAAATGTGGATTAGATGTTTTGACTTTAAAACTTTAAGAATTAATCTCAATAGTAATATTGAAAATATGAACAATACATGAAAATGTTTTGGTAAACCTATTATTACAAAAAATATTTAGTTATAATTATTTTATTCTTCTAGAGATTCTCCATAGAAAGTTTGCCCCTTCAATTGAATGAGAAACGAATTCACTTCTGCACATCCGTCCATCCGATCGACAAAACTAACGGACCGTTTATTAACCAAATTGATGTATGTAACGTGTTCAGACAAGTTTCAGTAGTAGTTTTTACTAGTACCCTTCGAGACGTGACGCGACACACTATTTGTTTTAGGGGTTGATTCAGTTTAGTAAGCTAAATATACATAGTTTACTACATTAAAAAAATTACTAAAAAAATTAATAAGGTAAAGTCAGATAAGTACGTAACCGGGGCAAGTGTTTAGATTGGCTACATTTATTTCTAAAATTAAAATAAGGATGTTCTGTTGTTAACTTCATACTAGTTTTACAAATAAAAACTCACATCTGCTAACATGTAATAACTTAGATATCTTGTAAATTTATCATACCTTATTAAAAAGGCATCAGTATAGGGGCAGAAGGATAATGCTATTAATATATAAAATGCGGAACGATTACACACTTGCCCCATTTTGCTGGGTAAGTGTGTAGTATTGACACTGTTTAAAATTACTTTTTTTCTAGTAAACCGTTGATAATTATAAAGGTCGTATCTATTGAAGGCTTACAACTGGGCATATATTACGTACTTCTATGTGTAAAATTTATCAAAATGTCTTATTATGTGAACAGTGTTACATTTTATTCACACTATGCAATTTTTACTACACACTTACCTGACTTTACCTTACTTAATATGGAAATAGAAATATTATTTTCGTCTTTGCATAATT
This sequence comes from Protaetia brevitarsis, assembly GCA_004143645.1. Taxonomy (NCBI): domain Eukaryota; kingdom Metazoa; phylum Arthropoda; class Insecta; order Coleoptera; family Scarabaeidae; genus Protaetia; species Protaetia brevitarsis. The sequence goes on along the minus strand of RXPK01000029.1, from coordinate 1,235,664 downwards.
CAGGGTACAGAGTTCTCAATGCACCCCGTTCATTTCTTTGTGCATTTAATGGATGTATCCACAATCCTCTATTACGTTTTTTCTTCTGTCTTCGACGGCGAAGTAACCAAATATAAGACTATTAATTTCTTTACCTTTGCGTCAATCGTACAATCGAAGAAGTATACAAATCGAGCGCCAAATTGGGATTAAAAAAATACACATAGGTACACAATTCCAGATCGTGTGTACGCTCGTAATTATGATACTTCCGATCCGTAAATAAAAACGGGCGAGAAATAACGAATAATAAACCAAATACACAAACTAACGACGCTGTAGGTTAGATTTGATAACTGACAGATGCCATAATAGAAACCGGAAACGGTGCACTATTTTAAGTATTAAGCAGTAATAGGGCTATCTCTATCTGTTACATTCGTGAAATTAATTCTTATATCTTTTTCTGTGAGACAAGCGGAAACTTTGCATCTTTTTTCAATAGCAATACTTGAGAAAAATAGTCAAATTAAGGTAAGTTTTCAGAACAGCGGACGGCGGATTCTTTTTAGCGGATTTCACATGATTGGTTACAAAATATTCAAAATGTCAATGGCGCGAAATATTTGCAGATAGTTTAACATTTTTCGGTACCGCAGTTTGTGTTGAATATTTTTTAAGTTTCTAGCGGATTTTAGCTCCCATCTTTGTTTATTAGTCCTAGTCGACGTCGGTCAGCTGTTAGCACTTGGCTCGTGACGATTTATTCTGCCCAAGAAGAGGTTGTTTCGACAAATGTGGTGTTATAAACGGAATAAAATAATGCAATCAAACAATCGAACTTTTGTATTTATTTTAAATTCCTATTTATGTTGATAAACTTCAAAGTTCAATTATTCAAGTCACCCATCACTTCTTTCTGATTCTGATGAATGCTAATGGATGCTGGATCAAACAAACTTGTCAAAACTCAGAAATGGCAGATTCTAGATTGGATAACTTTGTAAAATAAAATGTTGCTAGAATTCACCAGAAACGCTCCGCCATGGCTCCGCGTATCTGAAAACTACATTAATTTGTTTATGTAATTTCCTGTGCGGAATTTAAATCCGCCGTCAGCATTCCACCGTTGTGAAAACTCACCTTTAGAAGGTTGTCTTTACTCATATGATACATCAATGACGTTGGTTAAAACATAAAATAGACAGAGAGTACGTTGTCGTATAATAATTATAGCTGGTTATTTATTTTATAATAAATATGAATTCTCTATAATTAATAGTAAATTACCAAGCAGTGAAAAAATAGATAATGGCGTTATTGTAAGGCGCTTCTCCTTGAATTTTGAATTTGTACTATTGCGCCAGCAGATGACGCTGCCAATATAACCGACTAAAGATAACGCTGTACGGTCTAGATCAAGTTTTAAAAGAAGTATTGTTCTTATGGACTATATGCGTCCCTTTCAATTTCATACTCGTTTATATGTATCTATCTTTTTCTATCATGGGGATTGTTGCCAGATTATTTGGTGGCTATCGGTCAGAGATAATATAGCTGTTGGTAATCATTTACTGTACTGTCATTTGTCATTTCGATGATTCTGTGTCCCTTGAGTTTACCCCAGTTTTTTGTTTCTATTACGTATTTATTTTAAACAGATCAGTTTTTATAAAAAAGCCACTATCGCCGTCGTTTGTATTATCTGTTGTAAGTCCCTATAATAAAACAGCTGTTATAATCACATGTAATACAAAGGTGGTGTATTCGTAGAATTGGAGTATGGAATCTTACAGGCGAAGTGTATTCGTCGAAGGAAAAGCAAGTGATCCTAAATTCCCTTTTACATATTTTGCAAAAAATATGAATGTTTCTAAGGCTGTGGAGGAAACAAGTAAAGCGCTTGGTTGTGGTAAAAGAATGGTGTATTCTGTTCGCAATGAAAAAGAAAACCATCCAGTGACAAAGCTTACAAACGAAGATAAATTGAAACAACAATTTTCGTTTGAAAGTATATGATGAACACATTCAGACACTTGTTAGATGTAAAGTTCAAAGCTTTTTTGTAAGAAATATTCCGCCTGCGATGGCCATGATACTAACTGCAGTAAATAGCGAAGAAGGTTAACCCGATTTTTCGAAAAGTACACTCTACAGGTTCTTACTTGACATTGTTTTACATTCGAGAAAATTGGAAAGAAAGTAATGTTGATAGACCGTGATGATATTATAAGATGGCGACATGATTGTTTATGTGCTATTAGGAGGTATTGTAATCAAGGGAGAAACATTGTTTTCACTGACGAATCGTGGGTAATTACTGGACACTTTGTTGAGGAAGGTATGTGGCGGTTGGATGAAATGCAAAATGAACGGAAAGAATTTATTATTAATTTAACATCGGCCTCATCGTCATCTTCCTATTGGTCTTCCGACATAAGTTAATCGTGTTATTATGATTATAGAAATAATTTTTAATTTGTTGTGACCATACCTCCGTAAATATTTGTAAATATATTACAACATGTATGTATGTTTTCCCGAAAATAAATACAAAACCATAAAAATAAAACATTCTATTTATGTTGTGTATTTTGATGTGGTATAAACAATAATACAATCAACATTCTATGAATTTTTATGTTAATGGGACATAACCAATAAATACAAACGGCAAACAAAATTCACTGAATTGACATTTATGAAGCGTCAACCTGAAATTCGTCAAGTTATTCAGAGCGACAACATACGAAAAATTAAGTACTTCAATAGATTTGGCATCGGTGTGCACTATCTCCATAAGAGTAATACTTCCTTCTCAACGTGAACCAGACTATAGTACTTTCGTCAGTACGCAATCGAACATTTGGGAAATTTACCGCGTGAAAAGTTGCAAGGTCGGTGAATTGTCACAGCTCATTGTAATAACTGAGCATGATATTCTAATAATAAAATAAAAGTAATGCCAAAAATTATACAGGGTGAACAAAAACATACTTTTAGTTTTCGCTATCTTTAAAGGCAAGCAACTTTCTTATTTTAAATGGAAGATCCTGTATTTATTACCTTATTTAGATTCTAATTTTAACGGTCTTTACGATTGTATTAACGCTTCTTATACCTATCTGTTATAGTTTCTTAGGAATTTTCTATTTCAAATATTAATTCCTATGAATTCTTTTTCAAAAGTAGCCTTAGACAAGTATCCTATTATTCATTATACACAAAAGTTATTTGACAATAACAGAACTTGTCAGTTGCGCATCATTGTTGTTCGTGGTTATTTAAAAAGCATTTTAATTATTTACAATGAGAAATTACCCTCAAGCTGAAAGGATTAATATGATTTTAATAATTGGAGAGAGTGAAGAAAATTGTTTGCTAGCATCAAGGATTTATGCGCAAAAATATCCTAACAGACGCCATCCCGATAAGCGTTCTTTAGAAAATTTGCTGCAAGTAAACGGAAATGAAGGAAATAATATTTTAGTTATCGAATTTCTTGTTGAAAATCCGCATACAAGTCAGCGAAAAATAAATGAAACTACAGGGATAAGCAGAGGGAGCATCAGAAGAATTATAAAGATGAACAAATTTTACCCATACAACATACAATTGCATCAAGAACTTTTGTAAGTAGATTCTGATCGGCGCGGCGGCTTGAATTTTGTTTATGGGTTCTAGAAAAGTTAGGAGATGAAAATTTTCTCGATTATGTGTATTTTCGGATGAGTCAACTTTTCATGACAACGAATTAGTTAATAAGCATAATTTTTATTATTACAGCGACGAGAATCCCAATTTCTTTAGAACCTTAAATCGTCAACATCGATGGTCTGTTAATGTGTGGGGCGGAATAGCTGGAAAGCCCGTCATAGAGCCATACTTTTTTTGATGGTCACTTAAATGGTGCCATGTTTCTACAATTTATAAAATATAACTTAGCAATACTTTTGGAAAATATATTTATTGTAACAGGCGGCAATTTTTAAACTGGTGGTTTCGTTAGGTGCTCCTGGATGGCGCTCGCGTAGCGGAATAAGGAACTACGTACGAGGTTCGAAAGAGAAATGACAGAGGGCAGTACCGGGTCGAAGATTCGTGATTATTCTTCTCAATCTAGAAGCACACCCTAGATATTTCCGGAAGAATCTCGTACTCCCGGCACCAAATATAAATAATGCATCGTTATTGGCCGGAGTCAGTCGATACAAGTTGAATAGTGTGAATAAGCGAGTGGAGATAAATACCACCGAATTAGTACGTGAGATATAAATATCAGTGCAAATAAATCGTTTACATAAATTAGACATTAGTAATTAACTAATTTAATTAATAAGCGTTTTTAATAGTAATTAGGGAGTAGTTTAATTCGTAGTGTTATTTGATTTTAATTAATAGATTTTAACTAGTTTTTAAGTGTATACATAAATCAAGTCAATTTAAATATATTACCGGTTTATTTTTTAAACCCCGACAACGTTTTTTTTTATAATAGAAAATCGTTACAATGTGTCAGGTGTGGGGTATTTGGCGATATATTTGTGAATATAAACTGAATTAATGGACTAATAGCGCATAATCAGAGACGATGGCAGCAAAATACTGTAAACTATTGGACTTGAAAGTGGTAAACCTAAAATGGAAGTTAGAAGAAAGGGATGAAGATACAAGTGGGAGGAAGGCCGAGCTTCAGTTAAGGTTGAGAAGAACAATAGAAGCAGCTGGTGAAGATCCCGAGACATATTTGTTTGACGTGTCTGGTGGTAATAGCCAACTTCTAGCGGAACTTAGAAATATGGAACAGAAAAATATAGAAAATTCTCGAAACTTAGAAGAGAAAGCAATGGGAAAATTGGTTGAAAATTCTACACAGGTTAATGAGAAAATCAAGAATATGGAAGAAGAGCTGAAAAGAATCGAAGGAAAATTCCAGGAGGAATTGGACGGTCGCATGAAGGTGATAGAAGATCAAATTCATTCTGGAGCCATACCGAAGAAGGAAGAAACTGGAAATTCTACCAATATAGAAGCCAGTCAACGGCTTCGGCATAGCGGCTGGACGGAAGCTACCAAAGCAGCCATGCTATTAGTAGCTCTGCGCGGCGATGCTTTGAAGGTACTTCCGACTATTCCTTCGTCGGAGCGACAAAATTACCAAATGCTACTTAATCATTTAGAGATGAGTTTCGGTAATAAGCATCTGCAGCAAGTATATCGCTCGCAGTTGAAGAATCACTGCCAGAGGTCGAACGAGACTCTACAGGAGTATGAAGCCGACATTGTTCGTCTGGTTAAGAGTGCGTACCCAACGGTACCAGAAGATGTGTGTAAGAGTCTCGCTTTGGAAAAATTCCTAGATGGCCTGCTTGATAGGGATACTCAACAGGCAGTAAAGCTCGCCCACCCGCAAACGTTGAACCAGGCTTTAGCTCAAGCATTAGATTTTGAAGCCGTGAAGCAAGCAGTCAAAGGATCTGCTCGCCAGAGACTTGCACGAGTAAGTTAAAGTGTAATCGATTTATAATCGGCGATTAGCTTCCCTGGCGATGCGAGTAGGTAATTATTAAGACGGGCATCGTAGGAATCGGCATTGTCGCATCGCAAGGATCGTACGATACTTACTCGCAAGAACAGGGTACAATAATTGTGCATAAAACATACTATTTTTCGGTTATCACTAGTTATAGTGGTTTGATTTTCCTATAATGTAATTTGTATCACCATGCTATTTGATTTTCTTTGATTAAAGTCTATTTAAATTCACTTACATTTCAATTATTTATTTTGCACTTGTGGCTTGTCAGTTACATAGTAACTGGCGGAATGCTGTAATATATAATATCCCATAAATTGCAAAAATATACGGGGAAAAAATTATTTCTACCAGAGGTATAGTTAGAGCGGCCGCACTGTTTGGTTTTACGTATTTGGATTCCGAACGACATCACGTTTACAACAGTGTTTATGACGCATACGATGGCTTTCTTTTTCAAACGCATAATGTGTATCGACTGGCCTGACTCGAAAAACGATTTTGAAATCGAATACGGAAAACGAAAGTATACGACCGCTCTTATGGTGCTTTCTGACTCAAATAAATAATCCAAGACAAGACTTCTTAATATTTTTTTATGTACATCATGCCAAAGTAAAATAACCCTCACTTTTTAAATAATAGCTTTTAAAAGGGATATTTTTAAATATATGTATTTCTATCTTGCGTCGCCACACGCTCTTCACCTGCTCGTTTTTTTTTTTTTCTTTTTTTTTTGTTTTTTCGGTCTTTGACAGTTGTTTTTTGTATGAACTCATATACAATATAGGTAAAGATATAGCTTGTGCTTGGTTTTTATTTTGTTTTGTGGTGGTTGGTTAAACGATTACAAATCTACGATAGGCACGTATGTAATATTCTGTTGTTATATTGTTACTGTTCGACGGGCTTAACACGCATTACGTGGGATTGACAATTATGTACGTTATTTTGGAACTTAGAACAATGAATATTTCCGAAAAAATAAAAGTGGTGAATTTAAAAAAAGTGGCCGTAATGGGTTCAGTGATGTATGGAAATATTTTCAAAAAATTATAAAAGCTGATAAGAAAGAAATGCAACCATTTGTGGTATGTAAAGCCTGCGAACATATATTTAAATATGGAAAGAGAAGTAGCCCATCAAATTTAAAAGAAGCATCGATGCTATTACACGTCAGAACGAAGAAGAAAGGGACCAAAAAAAATTGTTACTGTAAATGATAAATCAAAGAAGAAGCTATACAAAAATGCGTGAAGTATGTGGCTTGTGATCTACACTTATTCGATATTGTGAATGGTAATGGATTTAAAGAGTTGGCACGATCGCTGATAGACATTGGTGTACACCTTAGTACAAAAAACTTCTCAATTAACGATATTCTGCCCCATTCCAGCACCGTCAGTCATAAGCTCCACAAGTTACACGTTACTGAAATGAATTTATTTATCGCCAGCCTACGACCAAGGAGAAAGAAGAAAAAGGTGAGGTGTTATCTGACATTTCCTTCTCATTTCTCTTCTCATCTACAAGATTCAAGAATTAATTCTTTTTAATTATAACATCGGTATGTGTGCCGGAACGATGGACATAGGACAGAAAGCAAAAAACCAAGAAATTTTATGTCGTTAATCTAAATAATTAAATCTTGAGAAGGATATCAGGATAATCAGTAGGGTCTTCTTATTGCAGACGTTCTATCAGGTAAGAAATCGGTAGAAAATATTGTTCAATCATTAGAGGACAATTTGAAGAATTGAAACTAGGACTTACATCAAAAAATAACTTTTACCACCGATCAAGGATCAAATATTAAAAAAGGTTTACAGTGCACAACCTTATTTTAAAACATACTTTTGAAAAACAAATATTAGAAGAGCGTGCGTCTCATATTTTAAATGTGTTTACAAAGTGTAAGACTTTGGTTGAGTTTCTTAAACGATCGGGAATAACCCAGATGCTAGAAACAACTGTAAAACAAGAATGTTCTTCAAGGTGGCATACTAAATTTGACATGTTGTTTTCTGTACGCCACAATTTAAATGCAATCGAAGAAATTCTAGAGAAGTCCGGTGAATCATCGCGCCTAATCGGAATTGAAAAATATTTATTAGATAGAATGCTTGTTTTCTTGAAACCTTTTAAGAGTGCCACATCATTGTTTGATTCTGAAAATAAGCCGACTGTTCACCTAGTATTGCTGCACATGTTATCCTTAAAGAAAAATTAGTAAATTGACAAAGTGAGCAGACCAATAACGAAGTGAAAGCTATTATTGCCCATTGTTTAGACAATGTTTTTGATGCAAAATTCGAACCCACAAATTCCATAAAATCGCGGTATTTTTATAGCCGGAATATAAACAGCTGCGATACCTAAGCGGGGTCAAGCGGGTGGAAGTTTATAATAATGTTAAGGAGAGATGCTACCCACACAGACCGATGACGCCATGTTCTATGACAATCATGATATGCTAACAAAATATAAAGACGTCCATACGACAAATGATGATAATTCTCAAATCCAAATAAATATAGAAATAGAGCTATTACAAAGGTAGTTGTTATTCTGATAACAACATTTTGCACTGATGGAGGGTTCATGCAAAAGAGCTCCCATTATTAGCGAAGCTAGCGCGACACATTTTATGTATTCCAGTATCCAGCACAGCAAGTGAAAGGTGTTTCAGTGCAGCACATCGAATGTTAGAAGAAAGAAGGAGCAATTTGAAGGGCGAAAATTTGGATGCCATTTTATTTTTACATTCACAACACGGAAGTAGTATTTAACTATTTGTTTTTAATGTTATTCTACGTTTATAGTTTCTAATGAAAGTTTTCCAAATTTCGTATTCCTATTTTTTATATAATATGGTTTCTGTCGAGATTAACTCATACTGGATCTATTTGAACAAACGTTAATTTTATTGCCTTCTACCAGTTAACGAACAACAATGACATTGTAAACTGCCCCAATCGCAAAACTTGAGAAAAAAAAAGAAAAGCGCGTTACAGTAAATCTTTTCCAAAGCTCTTTAGCATACTATAGCGCAGTACTGACGAATGTAGTTGTTATTAGCACGATGGGCAATTAGGCTCATGAGAGTCGTACTGCGATTATGTTGGTATTCCTTAAATTCATAATTTAGAATTTAAAATTGATTGTAATAGTAATAATTATCTAAAAGTCGCAAAGAATGAAGAACAAGTTTTCTGTTTTGGAAAAAAAAAAACTATTTTATTAACTACTTTAAAACTCTAAAACCATTTATGCTGCTTTATTTGAAAATATCTGATAGAAATTTAAATGATAAATATATATAAGGTGCTATATTATCTACGCGTATGTAAAAAGAAAATAAAAATTCAGTTTTTCCAACTGCTCCTAACGATGCCGCGAGTAGTAACCATACGATGTCACAATGCCGATTACTACACATACCTCATGTGCACGATTATGCGTATCAGTAATAGGCATCGTTATACTCGGCAAGTGCATAAACGTACCTATACTCGTACGATGCCGTACTCACTCGTGCAGGTCTCTGCTGCTCGCGTCCGTACTCTAAGTATTCACGAGGAAGAAGAGCCATTAGAAGGAATTACGACGAAATTAGACGAAATCATGACGAAAAAGATGACGGAAATGATGAAGAAAATGGAGTCCATGCAAATTAGGCAACCAGAAAGACGATGGTGGAATTGTGAAAGGATGAGGCACGTACGTAGTCGGTGTCCTGATCCACAAAAACCAAAACCGAAGCAAAATTAAAATGGGCCGACGAAAAGGGGCGATCGTCAACTCATGTAGCTGATGCTCCAGTAACACCAGTGATTGTTGCGTCAGTAGGATGTAGACCTAGCAGCCTCGTCGTGTATGGGAATGTAAATGGAAAACCGAGAGATTTACTGCTAGATACTGGCGCAACAATGACAATTCTTCGGCCGGAAGCAATGGGTAGAAAGAACCGGATATATCCAACCAGGTGGACGGTGGTACGGCAACTGGACAATCAGTCAACGTGTTGGGGGAGACGATGGGCTACTTCCGTATTGGTGGTACTGCATCCCAGTACCGTGTGATAGTTGCACATATTGAACAAGACGTAATCCTCGGAATGGACATAATGACAGAATTTGGTTTCAAACTAGACTTGCAAGCAAGAGTATTAAAGGTTGGCCATGAGGAAGTTATTCTCAACCACAGCAAGAATGTCGGCATGTGTAGTATTTGCAGAAGATGTAACTGTGGCAAGCCGCAGTGAAACCATTGTTGGAGCGAGGGTGAGTAGGGACATCCCAAAGGGCAAGTTTTAATGCTGCAACCGGGAGCGACTGACGGTCAAGGTCGTGGAATACTGGTCGCTAAGACAGTGATACAAGCAGGAGAAAAACTGCCCGTCCGACTGATGAACGTCAATAGTTATCCAGTAAAGCTGAAGAAGGGCGTACTTTTGGGAAGTTGTGCTAGTGTGTCGTCGATTGCCAACAAAGAGGATGGCGTAACAACAACTCCAGATCCGCTTCCTAGGTGGTTGAATAACTTCATTGACTTGTCTTGCAAGGATTTGACAACACAACAACGCCATACCATGAAACAGCTGCTTGGACGCTACCAAGATCTTTTCCAAGCAGAAGACCGGAACACGAGAGGCAGGACTAATGTTGTACGACATCGAATAGACACTGGAGATGCCCAGCCGATCCGCCAAGCCCCCAGAAGGTTGCCATTGGCGAAACGAGCCGAAGCAGAACAAATTATACAGGATATGGAGCAGGATGGCGTAATTGAACCATCGAACAGTCCATGGGCTTCTCCAGTGGTACTGGTGAAGAAGAAGGATGGTTCAACTAGGTTCTGCGTGGATTATCGACAACTAAATAATGTAACCAAGAAAGACAGTTATCCTTTGCCCAGAATCGATGACACTTCAGATACCCTAGGTGGGTGTAAGGTATTTTCGACCCTCGACCTGAAGAGTGGCTATTGGCAGGTCGAAGTAGAGGCAAAGGATAAGGAGAAGACGGCGTTTACGATCGGGACAGGATTGTGGCAATTTAACGTCATGCCATTTGGGTTAGGTAATGCTCGCGCGACGTTTGAAAGACTGATGGAAAACGTACTGAGAGGACTATCGTGGGAAACTTGCTTGGTATACCTCGACGATATAGTCGTCTTAGGAAAATCTTTTGAGGACCATTTGAAGAACCTGGAGCAAGTATTTCAGCGATTGAAAGGAGCGAATTTGAAGCTTAACCCCAAAAAGTGCAACCTGTTCCGGAAGCAAGTGCACTACCTCGGCCACGTAGTATCAGAGGATGGAGTGTCGGTTGACCCAGGGAAGATAGAAGCGGTCAAGTCTTGGCCGGTTCCGAAGGACAAGCATGAAATAAGAAGTTTTCTTGGGCTATGCACTTATTACCGACGATTCGTTCCTGGATTTGCTAACATTGCCAAGCCTTTCACGAGACTAACTGAAGAGGGCAGAGACTACGTCTGGGAGAAGAGCTGTCAGGATGCCTTTGAAGAATTGAAACAGATGCTGACCACTGCGCCCATCTTGAGCTATCCACAGGCTGAAGGAAAATTCATTTTGGACATTGATGCCAGCAACGTGGGCATCGGAGGCGTGTTGTCCCAAGTTCAAGATGGCCACGAAAAAGTGCTCGGTTACTTCAGCAAAGTGCTGTAGACACCTGAACGCAATTATTGTGTGACCGGGAGAGGGCTGTTGGCCGTAGTTAAGTCTATAGAGCACTTTTATAAATATCTCTATGGCAGAAAATTCTTGTTTAGAACCGATCATGCGACATTGATGTGGTTGCTATGCTTCAAGAATCCGGAAGGACAGGTTGCCAGATGGATAGAGCCCCTGCAAGAGTATGACTGACTCGGAACATCAGCCTGGAACCAGTCATCAAAACGCTGACGCTTTTTCGAGGAGACCCTGTCCAAAGGACTGTGCGCACTGCTGTCGTGCCGAAGCGAAAAACGAAGCAACCTGCTTGAGGATTACTGTCATAGATGATAGTTAGACTGAAGACCAAATCCGAGGTGACCAAGAGTCTGACGAAGTTTTGAAGCGCGTGATGGAGTGGAAGAAGCAAGAAGCGCGGCCTAACTGGGAAACAGCAGCACCGTATTCGCGAGAGCTATAATTCTATTGGGCTCATTGTCAGTGGGACTCTTTGGTAATTGAAAATGGTCTTTTCAGACGAGTGTTAGTAGACGAAGCTGGGACCAATAGCAAACTTCAGATTGTGGCGCCTAAAGCAAGAATTCCCGAAGTTTTGAAACTTCTTCATGATGGAACATCGGGAGCGCATCTTGGAGTTCACAAGACTATAGAAAGATCAGGGAACGATTCTATTGGGTTAATTGTAAGAACGGCTTGAAAAACTGGTGCCGGAGATGTACAACTTGCTCCACTGCCAATTAACTTTTCCAAAAGAAGAGGGCCCCTATGAGGCAATACAACGTTGGCAGTCATTTTGAAAGGATTGCGATTGATATTGCCGGACCATTTCCCACGACAGAATTTGGAAATAAATACATCTTGGTTGCAGTAGGCTACTTCAGCAAATGGGTGGAATATTATGCATTACCAAACCAGGAAGCTGTAACAGTCGCTGAGACTTTAGTTGAAGAACTTTTCAGTTGGTTTGGTGTGCCGCTCGAGCTTCACTCCGACCAGGGACGTAATTTCGAATCAGCGGTGTTTCAGGAGGTGTGCAAAATATTGGGTATTCGCAAGACCCGAACAACTGCATTGCACCCGCAATCAAATGGCATGGTGGAGCGCATGAACAGTACAGTTATCAAGTATCTATCAAAAGTTGTCGCAGACCATCAGCGAAATTGGGACCAGCAACTACATCTGTTCTTGCTGGCGTATAGAGCATCGGTCCACGAAACCACTGGCCACAGTCCATCTAGTGTGCTTTTCGGACGAGAGCTTCGCTTACCATCGATCTTAAGTGCTGCTTTAAACCGAATGTAGAAGCAGTTGGAGCTAACTACGTTTCGAAATTACGAAGGCGAATGGATGATATTCACGATCGGGTGAGGGCGAATATCCATGAAGCAAGTGACCGAATGAAAGAACACTATGCGATATTAGAGCGAATGAAGGGGGATATCAGCCTGGAGACCTGGTCTGGCTGTTCAATCCTCAGCGACGTCGAGGCTTTTCACCTAAGCTGCAACGATCGTGCGACGGACCTTACGAAGTGGTAAAGCGAATTAATGACGTCATCTACCGCATCAGAAAGAAACCCAATGGTAAGGCAAGAGTGGTGCATTTTAATCGCCTAGCTCCTTTTCTTAGGGACAAACAGGAGGGCGAGCAGATTGTCCGAGTTTGTAAACTCCCAGAAGAAGAACTCAGCTATGAGGAGTTTATGGGCAAGTATGGGAATGACCGCAAAGTGCGTCACGGTGTAACAACACAGATTCAGGAGGATATGTTAGCACATTGTGTTGCCGAAGATTTAAGAAGGGGCAAGGGGAGAGCCACCGTATTCAAGAAGAAATTTGGTGGTGCCCAAAATCTCCGAAGCCAGAATCCTGAGGTGGGCAAGGCTCTGCACTTGCCAGGAAAGAAATGACCTTTATTCTATTTAGTGACCAAAGAAGTCTCAGTTGGCAAGCCAACCTACCGGACGATGTGGGACAACCTGATCAGTTTACGAGAGCAACTGTTGGAGCTGGGAATCAATAAGATCAGGGTGCCAAAAATAGGCTGTGGATTGGATGGCGTGAACTAGAGAGTCGTAAGGAACATGCTCGAAGAAATTTACCGATACACTGGAATAGAGTTCCTAGTATGCAGCTACAACCCGCGGTCAGCAGAAGGGAGGCGACGGACGGTAACGTGCTACTTCTCCCGGACTTCGTTGTGTAGGAATGGAGAGCGATGTTCGTACTTTCATGGAGGTGATAGTTCCTCTTCCGGGACGGAACAGATCTAAGGAGGGGGCAGTGTAACGGGCGCCAGTTTTTAAACTGGTGATTTCGTTAGGCGCTCCTGGATGGCGCTCGCGTAGCGGAATAAGGAACTACGTACGAGGTTCGAAAGAGAAGTGACAGAGGGCAGTACCGGGTCGAAGATTCGTGATTATTGTTCTGAATCTAGAAGCACGCCCTAGATGTTTCCGGAAGAATCTCGCAGTCCCGGCGCCAAATATAAATAATGCATCGTTATTGGCCGGAGTCAGTCAGTCGATACGAGTTGAATAGTGCGAATAAGCGAGTGGAGATAAATACGCGCGAATCAGTACGTGAGATATAAATATCCGTGCAAATAAATCGTTTACATAAATTATGACATTAGTAATTAAATGATTTAATTAATAAGCGTTTTTAATAGTAATTAGTTAATGATTTAATTAGTAGTATTTTTTAATTTTAATTAATAAATTTTAACTAGTTCTTAAGTGTGTAAATAAATCAAGTTAATTTAAATATATCACCGGTTTATTTCTTTTAAACCCTGACGTTTTTTTTCTAATAGAAAATCGTTACACTATTAATATTCGACAAAGACTTTGGTTGCAATTAGACTGTGCTCCTGCGCACTTTCAAATAAGCGTTCGGGAGGAATTCGATAGGCAGTATCCCAACAGGTGGATAGGCCGCGGAGGTACACAAAACTGGCCAGCAAGCTCTCCAGATCTGAGCCCAATTTTTTTTATGGAGATATATTAAAAATATTGTTTATGACATAGCACCAACCACACCCGACAATATGAAAGAGCGAATAAGAATGGCGTTTCGATCTATAACACCAAATGTTTTGAGTAATGTTAAAGACTCATTTCAACAAAGAGTACGCCTCTGCATTGAAAAGGATGGCCGTCATTTTGAACATTTTTTTAAAACATTAACAGTTTTTAACATATCAGTTTATCCGTTTTAATAAAGTACATTTCTGAAGTTTACTTAGTTATGACTTTTAATTAGTATGTAGGAAAAGCCAGTTGAAATGGTAGGCTGATTATTATCGTCTATCTATGTTGAATGACAGCAGTTTTGTCCAAGCCCACTTCAAAAAAAAATAATGGGTAGGAATTAATATTTGAAAAAGAAAATTATAAATTACTAAGAAACTATAACAGATAGGTATAGGAAGCATTAATACAGTCTTAAAGACCGTTAAAATTAGAATATAAATAAGGTAATAAATACAGGGTGTTCCATTTAAAATAAGAAAGTTACCTGCCTTTAAAGGTAGCGAAAATTAAAAGTATGTTTTGTTCATTCTGTATAATTTTTTTGCATTACTTTTATTTTATTATCAATACTGCGTAGGCTTTCACGGCCGGTGTAACTATAACTAACAGCTTCTTGCGGGTTTCGCCGTGTGTCAAAACTTTCGCTCGACGTTTCGCTGTTCATACATATCAAATTTAATGTTTTAGTTAAAAAATAAATACAGTTTAAAAAATCTAGCTTAAATATGCATGACAAGCATACCTCTTAAATTTTGGTCTACATTTTGAAGAATAGTTAATTATCTCGTAAACGAGTTGAGTTAGGGATAAGAAACCTAACACCAACTTGTCTTTATTTAGTCTGTACTATCAAAATATGTCATAATATATGTCATTGAAATTCGGATTCGAAATTATCCGTATCCTAGGATCTGGATTCACTATCTGAATCGACTATCTGGTTCTCGGATACGGATCTACTATCCGATTCTCGGATCTGGATCCACTATACGGTTTTCGGATACGAATCCACTATCCGGTTCTCGGAGAAATAGGACAGAGTGCCGCCGTATCTAAGGAATAAAAATGAGGGTTTAACAGGGAATACCGAAGAAAAATTAAACAGACGGGTAGAATATTTTGATAAAGTCTTAAAGATGTGAAATTGTGAAGAACATAGCCAGGATCTAGGAGTACCAAACGGTGACGAACGGACGGAAATAGAAGAGCCAACAGACCAAGAATTGAAGAAGAATGAAATAAGGAATGTGAAGACAAAAATGTTATTGCCGTAAGTCGTAAAATATGCTGGGAGAAAAATGAAAGAAAGGATTAGCACCGTGATAAAACGAATATGGCACGAGGAAAGGATGCCACTTCAATGGAGAAGCGCCCTGATATGCGCACTTTCGAAGAAAAGGGATAAAGCCGACTAAGGGAACTACAGAGGTGTCTCAGTGGTCAAAGTTTTAACGAGAATCATTAGAAATAGACTGAGCCCTTATCATAATGATTTAGTAGAAGAGTTAAAGATGGAAGGTGAACGACGGATCAGATCTTTACTTTAAAAATGTTACTAAATCAAAGCTTTTGTTCATAGCCAAAATCTGAATTGGCATATCCTCTTTATTGATTTTATGAAAGCGTACGACTCAATAGAGAGCAGAAATATATATGAAGCAATGCAAAAGCTAAACATTCCAAACAAATGAATTAGGCTAACGACAATGACACTGACAGATGCACGGAACAAATATAATAACAGTAGGAAAAATATCGCACACTTTCGAGGGAAAGATCGGTGTTACCTACTGTCACGGTACTAATTAATGTAGCAGTAGAAGCAGTTTCCAGAGACAATGGAATGCAAACACAAGGAATCAAAACAGCTGGTAATCTCCTATGCAGACGATGTAGCACTAAACCAGATCAAAAAAAGAACTCGAAAAAATATTCTGCAAAATGGAAAAACCGGCAAGGTTATATAGGCTAAAAATTAACAAGGATAAAACAAAATACCTAATAATGAAACAAGCAACAACAAATGAACAAAGGTATAGTAAATTCAAAATGGATACAAGAAGGTATAATTTTGAAAAAGTATGACACTTTGAATACTTGGAGCTAACGAGTACAAATAACAATGAAGAAGATAAAGAAATAGAAAAATGATCAAACAAGGGAAAGTCGATAAGGTCAATGAAAAAAAAGTAAGTCCAAAGAAGTTTCCAGAGCAGCAAAAATATATAAAGAACAGTAATAAAGCTGACGGTAGAGTACGGGCATGAGGAAAAAGAACGTCATGAAAATTGAGGTGTGGGGGGAGAAAAATATTAACAAGTATTTTTGGGGGACCAAAAAGGCGGTTGGAGAAGAAAAACGAATCGTGAAATAAAAGAACTATACGAGCACAGTAACATAGTTCAGCATGTTGAAGTACAGAAATTGAGATGGTTAGGACACGCAAGCAGGATGTCAAACATTTCAGAAGAGTGCTGAAAGAATAAGGGGAAAAAAGGGGTAGACCGAAGAAGAAATGACTAGATGCAGTGACACCAGACTTGAAATTTTTTGAGATATTGGACTGGAAAATTGTTTGTTCTGTTTCATATACGCCTCTTGTGTAGCAGAGGCCTATACGTACTTGCCATTACAGACTTATTTGCTTAATAAGTAATAATAATGGTTCCGCTATTCAAGTTCGGACTTGCAAGCCTACTATTATACTTAATACATTAGCAATATCTGGGCTAACTTCTTTTGATTACCATGAACCAATAATCTCGCTGCATTTTTTTTTTTTTCTTAACCGCTTCACACTGGAAACGAAGGATGTAAAAAAAATCTGAAATTCTATTTATTTAAATGAACATACAAACTCTTAAAATGAAAAAAAAAAAAACAAAAACTGTTCAAGCAAAATATGTATACAAAAAACTATCTAATTTCTTGTGGATTACTGACCCACCCTCATTTTGGCAGGCAATTAAATAAGTAAACGAAACCATGAAAAAAATGCAAATGATTTAGTCAATAAACGGAAGTGGATAATTAGAAGTTTTCCAGCTTAACAAAATTCCTCAGTTTTAAAAATTTGGGGTTTGTAACAATTTGACACTTACTGTCTTTATAAAATATTTTCACCTTTTTACCACTTCCGGTTAACCGGAAGTCGCCATGAACTTTTTTAATTTCCTATATATTATTACATTTTTAAATTCACCATAAAAATCTATGAAGATTACTGCTAGGGTTTCCTACATCTATCTTCAACTGTTTTTATACTATTTTTGTTGAAAAATTGACATTTACATTGTTGTATGCACTTGATTAATTCTCACTTGGTTTAAGTGTCAGAAGTCTCCCATTTTAAAATTAACAAGTACTAACAGTTTCTTACCAAAATGCAAGCAAAAAATTCCAGTACACGGTGTTTAAAAATTAGTAACATATCAAAGAATTATGAAAATTATTAAATTATGACTATGCTGCTTTCAAAGCATAGTCAGCGTTAGTTCATCAAACATAAATGAACTGACGACAATAAGTATAAATAAAATACCATGTTCTTTATTAATTTTTATTCGCAAATTGTGGTTTCCTTTTAAAACCTAAAGTTTCCGAAAAATAGGGCTGCGCTGCAAGGAATCAAAACCCCTATGATAGCAGAATTCCGCTATGGTTGGCAACACTGGTCGACCTATCATTTGCCTCGCAATTACATGCAAATGTCAGTGACTAATCACCAGAGCATAGACAAAAAAAACAACTTTTGTTCATCATGAGCGTAGGTATCGTTTACTGGGAGTATGGTTTCAATCATTTGTGCGGAATACATTGCGATACGATACCACTGCAGCAGAAGTATTTAATATTTGACCCTGTTGGGCCAAAATTGACACTTTGAATAAAGTTTTGATACGTTGGCACTCCACTAATCATCTTGGGACAAATTTTCTTTAGAACCTTAATTCTTTAAATGCTATATCGAAAAACACAATTAGCCATGAAATGAATACTATTTGAAATGCGGAGAAACTATTTCGAACTTCTGTTATGCGCCTGCAGCAAGCTGTGGGGTGGAAAGATTTTTCTTCAAATTTAAATATATTTTCACAGCACAAGGAAAGTAATTTACGACCGACAATTTAGACAATATATAATGTATATTGCTCTAGTGTTCATAGCGATGTTGACACTAAAAAATAAAATAAAAAGTGATAAAAGAATAAATAGCTGAATAAAACTTAAATAAACCGATGTAAAACGTATTTTAAATGCTCCCTACTGTCCTGCTATTAATAAAATATTTATATCTGCACCTTGTCTACCACAACATATGATAAATAAAAGTATTAAGTGGGTACCATAAATAATAAATATTTATTGCGTTAAATTCATCAGATTGTGCGCTGCACTGGATGGACCTGCAATCGAACACTTGATGACTGCCTATGTGCTAAATATGTTGTCTCTTCGCTTGGTCGACTCACTAGGCATGCAAAAGTTTTTTTTTTGTCTACTCTCTGCTAATCACTAATATCACACTATCTCATTTCCTATCCTCTAAAGTGATATGTGTATATGTCTCTATGTTGGAGTCAAATGTGAGCAATATACTTGCTCTAAGTGTTTGTTTCCTAAGCGCATCTCCAGATGTGTTAGAAGTTCTTAATAGTTCTGCCGCTCCGATAAAGGAAATGGCTTGGAAAATTTTCAGTGCATGGCTACGCAAAGTTAAGGATAATATGCCTTGGTGGTTTCCCCTCAGCGTAGCCGTCGTTTCGACTAACGTTAAATAGTCGTCCAATGGCATTTTTTCATCAAAGGTCGGCAGCTTAGTTCGGCCTTGAACTGTACCAGCGAGTTCCAACTTCCCGGCTTCCGTTTGGTTTTTATGTGTAAGGCCGGAACTTTCAGCGTCTAACTTGGCTTGAGGATGACATTGTTCTTCCATCATTTATTACATTCTTGCATTATACTAAAACTTCTGTTGAAGTTCTTCGTCGATCCTTCTCGTAGTTTCAGATAGTTTTTCTTCTATATCTTTGATTTTTTCATTTATAAACCCTAAAAGTTTTTCCTCCAAATTAACAAGTTTTTCGTTCATATTTCTCTGAATTTTCTAGAAATTTCATTTCCATTTTTCCTGGCAAATTTCTAGATTCTTGTTTCACTTCCATGATTTTCTCTTCCATATTTTAAGCGTTTTCTGCAATTTTTCCTTCTTCTTTCCAGGTTACCAGCAATTTCTTTCATCCCCACCAAAAGATCGCAATTTTCCAAATGCTTGAAAGAACTTTCCTAATCGTGCCTGGAGCTCTGCCTTTTTTCTACTGATATCTTCGTCTCTTTGCTCCAATTTGCGCCTGAGATCTACTACTTTCAAATTCATTAACGTACACCCCTTAGTCGCCATTATATCTTTACACAATTATTATAGTCCACGTTAATTTATGTGCACTAGTATATCGCCAAAACTAGAATATACCCTAAAACAACCTCACATCTGCACTAACTGTGACATTTTCGGGGTTTAAATAATAAAATAAAACAAATAAACACTAATACTAATTAATAAATAACTAAAAACTACTTAAAAACACTTATTAAACTAATTCACTTAATTACTCATATTTATATTTACGATTTTTATTCACTGACATTTATTTTAAACTGCTATCCGAGATTTATTTCTACCACTCGTTCCCACTCGCATGTGTTTTATATTTGCCGCGCGGACTCGCGAAGACATCTACATGTTTCCTGAAGGTTCCCGAGGCTTCATCACAGAATATCTAACAACCAGAACATCATCTTGGCCTGGCGGGAAGGGTTCGCGCATTCTCAACGCGCAGCTTGATCCGCCATTAAATCGGGCGGGAACTTGTGGTTCTGGCTATGTTCGCTCTTTGCATTAGGCACACGTCGCTGACTTCAAGTTTATATTCGTATGTTAATTTAAATAGTGTTATCAAGTGCAAGTCGATAAAATATGAAAATAATGGAAAAGAAAGTAAAATAATTGTAAAAATAAGCGATATTCTTTCATTTTATCGTAGATGTGTATCATATTCTCGAAATTCACTTCAGTTAGGTCCTGTCAGGCACCGAGTTCTATCAAAGCCCATCCCGACTTCTCGCCCCGAACAGTGACATCAAGGTCACGAAATTTTGCGCACTGAGATCAAAAGAGCCGACAAAGAGATTGTGTTCTGGTTGTTAGATATTCTGTGGCTTCATGCTAGAAATTTTCATAGCAAATTGACGCACCGCATACTAGCCCCCTCTGTGAGCAGTTTCGCGATCTAGGGGTCGTACCATCTACCGGTACAGCGGGAAACCCCAAATTTCAAATTTAAAAATAGGTGCGCTACATGTTTTTTTTTTTTTACTGATCCCGTTAGATTTTTATTTCGACTTTTATTATAGGCACATACACTGCTCCTGTTTCATTTTACATTTAGGATATAACGTAGTTAGAGATAAGAAAGCAATAATTTACAATGATATGTAGCAACAAAGTGTACTTCAAACACACCTACGAAAATTGATAATCAATTTGTTAACCAATAAACGATCTTTATCAATCTACAACTAAATACATACCCTAATTATTGTGCAGATAGATAAAGAAATAATCACTTTTAAACGTTACGTAATAAAACTACGTAATGAAATATATGTACACCTATGTCCTGGGTGAATGCACAATACAAAAAATAGAGGATACTCAAGAGAACATCTAACATTAAACAAAATTAAATGATTTCACAATATACTAATAATATATTCATGTGACGTATGGAAATTAAAATCATTATATTAAATGTAAAATGTTAGATATCCAAACATATGTTGTTAGCTTCTTATACAAAACATTGTACATACTGTGCAAACATCAAGGTTAACCAATCACAATATTACAATGGTCAGGCACACATATAACCAAAAACAGTTAGGAAACAATAAGCTTCTAAACAGAGGTATTTTATTGTAGTCAATTGTTAGTGGCTATGGTTAATGTAGTAGTGAAGAGGTCTTAACAAACACATTTTAAGAAGCTTAAGAAACTTGCGTCAGGATAATAATAACAATGACACTTACCATGGGTATGAACACGCATACAAGAAGCAGTAATATCCGTTGTAATAGTAAAATAAGGTAACCATAAATCTTCTATGTATGTTTCACCAAATGTGCTTTTGATTGTTTGATTAAAGTCTCTGCCACTAAACATGGACGTCATTGGGTAAGTTAGATCTAAAATCTGCCGCCACCACTGCGTCATTTTCTAGAATGATAGACATAAGGAAATCGGAAACGTCTCTTAAATGTAAACATACATATGACCACTCTCTTGCTTTTTGTGTAACAGTTGTAATATTACGTTCTTGTGCCCATAATGCTCCCATGAATGCACCTATACTTACACCACCAACCATATCTATAGGAATTCCTGCTTCCTAAAAAAATACAATGTAAGTGGGACGAAGGCAAGTAAACAAAACATCTTCATGTACCTGTATGGCTTTCATCATACCCACGTGAGCTGACCCTCGAGCACCACCACCACCCAAAACTAATCCCACTGATGTGCCGGTAAGCCATCTAGCTAATCTTGAAAAGTCAGAATGAATATTAGGTTCTGACATGCAAACTTTACTGTATAATAAATTCTGCAACATACACAGTAAAAATCATTGTATATGCAATTATATTACTTAGTCGATTAAAAAACATACAATTCTATAGAGAGATTTACGAGAGAACATTCTTTTCGGGCACAATATATGATGATGAGATTGTACCCATGATCTCATATTTCTCCATGCTATTGTATTGTGCGGTTTGGGTCCATCTTCCTCGTGTAACAACACCAACTCCTTCTGTGTTCTCATTGCTAGACGTTCTACTTCCTTTTCAACCTAAAAAGCAGAACAATGTAAAGCTAGGCGTCCATTGACCCGCACTAAACCCGCCACAAGAGCCGCACTAATCGCATAAATGGATTCTTTTCAAGAACATTAGTGAAATCAAATTTTTATTTAATTTACCGTTTCCAAGACATTATTATTTAAATAAAAAAAAAATGTTTGGATATTTTTCATGCAGCTTCTTGTTTGGGATGTGGATATGAAATCTATTTTTTAATAATCCGTCAAAATTTTTAATCATAACATATAATTTTTCTTAAATAGAAACCATGGTAAGCTATGTTATAATTAATAATAAGGGTTTGCGTACTTTTATTTTAGATTCATGAATTTTCAGTAATTATATAAAATAGAGATACAATATCACACAATATTATGTCTACGGCTTTGTTATAAAAACACCGATGTCGTCTTATCTTCTAATTTTACACAAGAACCAAACCACAGATGTTTTCGAGATAAATTAAACAGAGAGGAAATGTAAACCCATATACTTGCCTATTTTATTTTCTACCAAATATATTATCTGAAACGGGGCAAATTAGAGATAACTCAAAGATTGCAAGCTTTTTACATTATGAAATAACTAATGAATTAATGTATTTCTGTTAATTACTGTATAACATGGCAAATCGCTCCTGAAAATTGCACAGTGGCAAAAAGGACGGAGCTAAAGCAATTACGTTCACCTGCTGATAAAAGGAGCGGGTGGTAAGCCAGTTGCAGGTATGCTATTGGTTATTCACTGATAATGAAAGTGCAGCATACGTTGTACACAGGTTATTACCACAGAATATCTAACAACCAGAACATCATCATTGCCTAGCGGGAAGGGTTCGCGCATTCTCAACGCGCAGCTTGATCCACCATTAAATCGGGCGAGAACTTGTGGTTCCGGCTATGCTCGCTCTTTGCAGGCACACGTCGCTGACTTCAAGTTTATATTCGTATGTTAATTTAAATAGTGTTATCAAGTGCAAGTCGATAAAATATGAAAATAATGGAAAAGAAAGTAAAATAATTGTAAAAATAAGCGATATTTTTTCATTTTATCGTAGATGTGTATCATATTCTCGAAATTCACTTTAGTTAGGTCCTGTCAGGCACCGAATTCTATCAAAGCCCATCCTGACTTCTCGCCCGAACAGTGACATCAAGGTCACGAAATTTTGCGCACTGAGATCAAAAGAGCCGACAAAGAGATTGTGTTCTGGTTGTTAGATATTCTGTGTTGTTACAGTATAGTTATAGTGCCGGCCAAAATGCAATGTGCGTACACCAATTCATTTAGGTAGGGATGCCATTAGTCCACAAAGCCGCGAAATTGTTGCTAATGTTTTTAGCTATTTAAGAGATCGTTTTCCAGAAGTAAAATTATTCACTATAAAATCGCAAGCTGCGAAAGCTACGGGGGTGTCATTGTCGACAATTTATAGAACTGTGAGTGAAGAAAAGAAAATAGACAGTGGTGAATGTGCTAAATGTAGTTATCAACGTAAGGAATGATTCTAATGACCATATTTCGAGGGACGATAGAGATAAATTTATATCGACTAATGTGTAATTATATTATATGTTTTATTACAAATACACTTGTACTATTATTATTATTATAAGTTAAATACTTATTAATTTTATTATATTATTATATATGACATTATCCAGTAACACCTACAGTGAAGCTGTTGATTTATGCGTACCTACTTAAATACTTTTTAATTTATGTCACATTCATATAATTATTATCTATACCTTTTATTTTTGAGGTAATCGGTTTATAAGCAGCAATCAATGAATACATCGGAACTATAGAATTACCTCAAACACCGTTTAATATGACAGGTAAATATCGGTAATTCGAAGATTAAATTTAATTTACATTTGTAAACAACCCAAAAATAAGTTTTTAACAATAAAATATGACAAAGGAAATAAATTCCAACTTATGAACACGCCAGAATTTTTCTGTCAGTCCTCAGCCTGAATAAAGTGTGAAGGAAAGTTGATGATTGTAGCAAAACCGAGAAATAAAAAGACTATCACTTACTTTTGTACTTTACTGTAAACCAGCCATCGTATATGCTCCACCCACTCCAGTACAATATGCGCAGAATGAATTACTATTGTCACGAAATTTTGGTTAGGCTGTAACAATTAAGTTTACCGTACGAACGCTCTCATTTGGGCTGGCGACATATATCGATATCAGATACCTGATATGATAGTGCGAATGAGAAGAATGGCAATAGTAATTCGCAATTAAATATTGCAAATTTTAAGAAATTTTAGAATGTAAATGGCTAGTCCAAATATATATTTAAATGACGACGACCCAGACTATCAACAGCATGTTTAAAAAAAATTACTCCCAGTATCCGGTAGTTAAAATACTTATACTTAGGTGATTTTTTATAACATCACTTTAAAACATTCAAATTACTTTAAATTAAGGTTCTCATAAATAATACACACACATTTGTTAAAGTGCTAAAGAAACGTCTATTATGAAACCAGCCCTTAAAGGAGCAATTATTTTGTAGTGGGTACTTAAATTTTGAATTTCAAGTAAATAACTTATTACTTACAGTACTTTTTAAACGTAGCTACTCCGTAATTATTACTTGGAACCAGATACTTTTCAGACTACTTGTACTGGTTACTGGAAGTGCTTTATCTCAGTACTTGCAACAGCTCTGATTGCATACATGTTTGTAAATCTATTTTTAAAAAAAAAAAACACCGAAAAAATCCAATGGCGCTAAATTTAGAGATCTTGGCGGCCGTTGTATGGGTCCATAGTGCCAATCCATTATTTTTATTTGGGAAACTATGACCTAAATAATTTCTGGTATTTAAGGAATTGTGTGCAGGTGCACCATCAAATGGAAATAAATTTGAATACGTTCACCGAATGATTTGGAACGTCATTTAGAAATTCAAATTCAATTCATCAAATGAGCATTTAAGAATTCAATGTATCGCTTAGCTGTAAAATTACCATCATATATAATAATAATAAATAATAATAATTCAGCACTACAGGCTTTGAAGGCCGCTGAGAAGTGTTGTCCAAATGGTCACCATTGAACAACCAGTACCGCATATTGCTGCTTGATTTCCAAGGTTGGCAATGATGCACTCTTCCTTCTCAGCGGTACTGCTGGCTTACCATCACATATAGAATAATAAAATCTACAACCTTTTAAAAAGCATCTAATATTGAAACCGATCGTCCTTGCCCCCAAATAGGTCTAATTTATATGAGAATTTAATATGCCATCGCTAGTAACGTGAACCATATTACATATTTTTTTAAAATTAGGATTTTATTGACACATATTCGTTTATGTATACCACCGACAAAAAATGTATCCTTCCTTCATAATCGGATAGAAAAAATTATTAATTAACTCTGTAGGGATTATATTTATATTTTCTTAAAATTCTAAAACTGCTGGTTTTTGATATTCCTACAGCATTTTCGATTTCTCTAGAAGAAGTGGTTGGAAAGGCTTCCACATATCCCAAAACAGATATTTCTTCTTGCATCTTATTAGCTTTCATATATTTCTTGGATCGAATTTTTCTAAATGATTCATGATTTTTTAAATTATTCTCCAGCCTTTTGAAAATACGAGCATTTGGTAGATTCCTTTCGGGATATCTTAGGAATTACAGATTTAGTGTTCTCACAGCGTTCCACTTTCAATATGTGCTTGCAATATGTCATATTTTTCCCGATTGGTGCTCACCCATTTTTAAAAAAACAACAATGCAATAAAAATATGAGGCCAAACTAACTGAACAATAACAGAACGCAAATAACTCGAGGAAAATTATAGCGATATTGGATAAAATAATGTAACTAACACCTACTATGGTTTCCTTTTAAGAAAAAATAATATGACGTCACAACTAAAATTTCGAAAAATTATTAAAACGTTAATTTCATATCCAAATCTCAAATAAAGTTATTTGCACAACCTTAAACTAATGCAGCAGGTCACTTGTTGTGATATATGTATACAAACCTTGCCTAAAGAAGGTTCATTAGCGCCTAACCCAACTATTAAAATACAATCAGCCTGTCTGATACATCTTTGCGTCCACACCGTATTAGAGAAATCACACTGATAAAGTGAAATCTTATGCTGATCCTCCTGCTGCGCAAGCCACGTAGTTAACCTGTACTCATTGTTTGGGTCCATTATAGTAGCTCCTAAAGTTTTACGTATCACATCGGATGTTAATCGTAATGTTAAACCTATAAGAAATTGTTCTAATGTTTTGAGAACGATTATGTATTTAACATAAGGGCATACCTATTGCTGAAAGACAATGATATAACTCATAAGTAAATGCTGTCAAGGGTACATCATCTGAAACAGGCACAATGGCAACCGTTGAAAAATTAGATTGTGTAGGTCTGCTGTCAACTCGAGTATTGGTGGCTGTTACACCAAGAGTTGGTTTCTGCCAAGAACCTAAAAGTAAAACATCCATTTAAAATTAGTGAACTGCATGCAATTGAACAGTATTTTGAGTAAAAGTTGCTAAAAAAAAATAGCTTTGTTATTCAAAATTGTTTCAAGAGCACGTTTAATTATTTTTTCTGTTTCATTAGGTTAAACAATCTCAGATGGATCAATGAAACCGAAAGAGGATTCGACTTGTAGATGGCGCTATGTCTTACGAGATCTGAGAGTCTCAAATCCTATGTCAGTCTCTCTTAGGTTTGTGAAACGACATTATCAGTTGTATACAACATAGCAATACCAGAAAGATTATACTACCAATCATATGCGTATCTACGGAAATTGTTTGAAAAATAAAAAAAGAACACAAGAATATAAGCGTGAAAGCGGCAATGTTAATATTACCACGAACATTGATGATTTAAAAATTACATTGATCTGTGAGAAACTCTTTATACCAATAGATCAGCGGTGGGCACATATCGGACCAAAGAGAGCCGCAACCAGGTTTTGTTGTACTTTTTAAAGAGTCACACCTAAGTACACAAATTCAATTTTTAAGCTAATTGCGTATTTTCACAAAACACATACAGCCCTGGGATAGAAGTGTTTACAGTGCGGACTAAAACCCATGCATATCATCAAGCATAAATGCCGTGTACCCATTTCGTTGCGAACGAACGAGAGTAGTATGTAACTACTCGTTTAACCAAGGAACCAAACAGTACGATGTAAGCGTGGGTGGAGTAAGCATTTCGTCTACAATTTTTGCGATTTATCTCGTCCTTTGTTAGTATTGCTTTATTATTATTATTATTAGATATTTTACCTATGTTATTATCGAATACTATTTAACATCGTTAAATTTTCTTAAATTTCCTTCTGTTGTTAATTATTAAACTCTGTTTTCGCTATTAGGTAAATTATAGGAATAAATGTTTATTTAAGTGGAAGTAAGTAGGACAACGACAGCGAGACTCACAGAGGTGATGCGGGGCTTGCACCAGGAGGGCGGGCGAAGCATCGCGCTTGCGATCCGACAACACTGTAAAAATTTCTATTCCAGGGTTGTATAAGTAAAAATATAATTATTATGAAAGCAAAAATAATCATTTAAAAATTTCATAACTCTCAAAAAAAAGGAAA
Organism: Protaetia brevitarsis; assembly: GCA_004143645.1. Classification (NCBI taxonomy): domain Eukaryota; kingdom Metazoa; phylum Arthropoda; class Insecta; order Coleoptera; family Scarabaeidae; genus Protaetia; species Protaetia brevitarsis. Next base: position 1,207,880 of record RXPK01000029.1, on the reverse strand, counting down.
AGAAAGAAATTTTAATGGGAGCCGCACTAGAGTTAACAGAGAGCCGCATTTGCCAACGCAACTTCTACAAAAAGATTGGTCGAATGGCGATTATACGAAGATTGTTTTTATATTACCATAATTTCGCATGCAGAGAGTGTGATGAGCTATTTGGTGAGGATGAGCTTCAGATATATTTGTTTATGTGGGCAATGTTTTGTTTAATGATTTTTCCTGTTTCAAAAAGTGTTATTTCGTTTTCATGTCTATTACCTCATATTCTTCATTACCAACATTTGGCGTTAATTTATCTTGAGATACAACGTTCTTCACAAGAACCTTGTTTCCAGGTTTAATTTCTGTATTTGTAGCTCTTCTGTTACTGTCCTCCTTTCTTTTCCCTATTTCTCTGTTCGTTAAGTCTCTATCATATACCTATTCGTCTAATGTTTCTATGGGTATGTCATATAATATAATAAGTATATATATTTTGTCACGAATTCTATGATTCATAAGAAGCTCCGAGGGTGATTTGCCAGTTGTCCCATGTGGTGTTACCCTATACATCATAAGGTAGGTCATAGTCTCCTTTTTATAGTCTTTGTCATCTTTTTGATAAGCAATTTGAAGTCCCTTTTTAAGAGCTTTGTTGATGTTTTCAACTTCTCCATTGGCTTGAGGCCAATACGGAGGAGAAGTTACAAGCTCGATGCCATTTATTTCACAAAACGAAATTCTTCGCTATTAAAGTTGGTTAGCGTTGTCTGTTTTTATGGTTTTTGGTAAGCCCAGTCTACTGAAGACTTCTTGTAGGGTTCGTATTGCCGTTGGCGAACTTGTGGTTTTGTGGATATTGCCTCTACAGACCGAAAGTAATAGTCGATCATTACTAATAAATACTCCTTTTTGGTTCTCCTGACATGTAGTCAAATGCTAGATGATGCCATGGTCCAGATGGGAGTCTTTGTCTTACCATTGGCGATGGTTTATCAGGCTATACAACCAACATACAATCACGACACATTTTGACATGGTTTTCGGCTTCTCTATCTATTTGGGGCCTCCAGACTTTAGAGCGTAGGCGTCGCTTCATTATGGTGCGCCCTGGATGGCCCTCGTGTGCTAGTTACAGTACTTGACTCCGAAGGTTAGTTGTAATGACTAATTTATTTCCTATAAGGAGTATAGAACCTATAGAATTAGTTCTAAGCGGAAAGAATAAAGCGGACTGTTGTCAGTATTGGACCAGGAATTGTGGGAGAGCTTATTAATGGCTTCGACTATTTCAGTATCCTCTTTGCTTTTAGCTATAACCTTGGTAATTGATAATGCTTTTGGAATAGTTTCCTCAATGATTGTTCGTATGTGCTGTCCATTAGGGGTTCATCAAAGGTTCCCTCTGGCTCTAATTTGCATAACCTTGAAAGTGTATCAGCAATATTTAACTTTTCCGATCTGTATTTTATGGTAAGTTTAAAAGTTTGTAGTCTCGATAACTATCTTTCTATTCTCGCTGGCGACTTTGATATTGGTTTAATTATTGTTTCTAGTGGCTTATGATCTCTGACTAGTTCGAAATTTATTCCGGCCAGGTAAAAGTAGAACTTTTCAACAGCCCACACCAAAGCTAAACTCTCTTTTTCAGTCTGTGAGTATCGCTGTTCTACAGCGGTAAAGCATTTAATTAGCAAATGAAATAACATAGGGTGTATTAATCTCATCATATTGTAACAAAACAGTTCCCAAAGCAATCGGGCTAGCATCGGCAATTAATGGCGTGCGTCGTTTCAGATCAAAATATGCCAGTGTGGGTAATTTCCCTAATTCCATTTTCAGTTATTTAAAAGCTTCTTGCTCGCGATTTCCCCATTCAAATCTGGATTCTTTTCGTATTAATAAGTGTTCAGTTAACATGGATAAACTTGCGCAAATACGTCACCAGTACTAAAAAAAAATCCTTAACCAATTTTTGTTGGTTGGTGCTTAACAGTCTTGAATGAACTTTGTTTTCTTTGGTTCGGGCAGTATCCCTGAAGATATCAATATGTATCTAATTAACGCGCTTTAAATTGACTTTTCTCGTTATTTAGAAGAACGTTGTAGGCCTTCAAAACTTCAAGCACATTGTATAGACAATTTATCGTGTTTTTCCTCCATTTCCCCATACACTATAATATCGTAGATGTAATTCATGCAATTTTTTTAGGGGCCAAAACACTGAAATATGCGTTGGAAAATGTCTGGTGATAAGTCAATGCCAAACATCAAACGCTTATATCGGAATAGCCCTTTGTGTGTGGTAAAAGTAATTATACGACGCTCCTTTTCCAACTCCAGCTGATGGTATGGACTAGTAATGTGCTTAACGAGCGATTCCTGCACTCGATTATATCAAATGAATTATCGGTCATTTTATTTTATTTTATTTTATTTGCTTGCTTGGTTCCATTGTTTACAAAAAATTGTATGGAAAGCGTCAATAGCAGTTTAAAAAATATAAAATACAAGTAGTATGAAGAAAAAAGAGCAAAAAGGTACACAGTACATCGTCAAAATAGACAGATAAAAAACAAACAATTATACACAAATAAATTTGCAGGTACAAGATCAAAAGTTAAAAGTTAATTGAAAAGAAATCCTCATAATTGTACAAGGTACTCAGCGCAATAACCTGTTTGAGTTTTTCCTTGAAAACATTTGTTGGTAGACACTTTATACTTTCAGGAATGTGATTATAAACTCGTATAATATTATGTTTCACACTTTTTTTAACTCTTGAAAGCTTCGTTTGCGGTGCGTTTAGGAATGCAGTTTCAGTTCCTCTGGTTTGATAATTGTGTGCAAGTTCATACTGTTCAAAGAACTCCTTGTAATGGTGCTTAGCGAACACATTCGAAAACGAACAAACCAAATACCGTAAGTAGTTGATTCTGCTTACAATAATAATAATAATAACCTCGGGTTTCAGGTTAAAGATGCTGCGGATACATTTTTTTTGCGCGACGAAGACACGCTGAATCTCAACACTGTCTCCCCAAAACATTACACCGTAAGATAGGCGCGACTGCACATACGCATAATACACAGTTATGGCCGCTTCGACACTAACTGTGGATGAGACGACTCTCAAGACATAACTAAAACAACATAATTTATTGCATAAATTGTCAACGTGGGATCTCCATTTAAGTTGGTCGTCTACGCTGATTCCTAGGAAGCAGGTGTTCGGTGAAGACGTGAGTGGTTGACCATCATGTGACCAGCCAATCCCATCACTGCCTGAGGTACTTCTGAACAATAAGATTTTAGTTTTCTGGACATTTTGTTTCAAGTTATTCTGTATGAACCATTTGTTTAACTCTTGCAGGAGATCAGCAGTTTCACGATGCAGCAGTTCGACAGACTTAGATCTAATGGTCACCGACGTGTTATCCGCAAATAACGCAATTTTGTGAGAAATTTTAGGTAAGTCATTTGTATAAATAAGGAACAGAATTGGTCCTAAAATACCTTGCGGCACTCCCTGTTCGCATAAAGCCCAAGATGATGAGTTTTTCTCGACATTGTTTATTACCGTGCGCTGTTGTCGGTTGTGGAGATACGACTTTATGAACGCAGCAGCTTTTCCTCGAAAACCCATTCTTTCGAGTTTATATATTAGTATGCTGTGGTCTACTCTATTAAATGCTTTCAATAGGTCGACGAAAACCCCTGCAATTTCATCTTTATCATTTATACCTTCGTAAATCTCTGTTATTACTTGGAAGATAGTATTAATGGTAGATCTACCTTTCTGATAAGCACTTTGCCTATTGCTTAGGAGATTATTATCTTCAAGAAATCTTACGATACGTGACAGCATTATCTTTTCAAATACTTTCGCTATGTTAGAAAGTAAGGCAATGGGTCTGTAGTTTAAAAGATCGGCTAAATCTCCCTTTTTATAAACAGGTTTTATAACAGTCATCTTCAACTCGTCAGGAAAAGTGGCAGTCTCAAGCATTACATTTATCATATGTGTAAGTGGACGCACTATGACAGCAACTACACTCTTCAATACAACAACAGGAATTTCATCTTTTCCAGTAAAGGTTGTGTTTTTTAAGGACATGATAGCATTAAATACTTCTTGATGATCTGTTGGTGATAAAAAGCACGTCTTCGCGCTGTTTTACGTAATTATAGTCGGTAGTATTATTAGTGCTATTTAGTTCACAAATATTTAAAAAGAAATCGTTTATATAGTCCGCAATGTTCGAATCTGCATTTAGATTATATTTTTCGGTAATAGCTTTAGTATCTATCTCTGGATCTTTCTGTTTTGATTTTGTGGTTTGCTTCACTAGTTCCCATGTTGCTTTAGCTTTATTATTTGCCGTCAATATGTGCTCAGAATTTACTTTGATTTTTATATTTTGTAGTTCGCGTCTCAAGTGTGAACAATAACTTTTATAGTAGTCAATGTCTATTCTACCTTCCCTAACACCTTCATATTATTGGCGCTTAATCCTGCATTTATTTTTAATATCTATGGTTAACCAAGTATTTTGTTTTTCTTTTTTATCTTTAATTAAGATTTTTGGCGAGTAGACATCAATTACAAGCTCTAGCTGCTCTATGAAATACTTGTAACTCAGGTTGGCATCACTGCTCCCAAGACAAGAGGACCAATTGATTGTAGTGAGGCTGTAGTTTATCTTTTGAAGATTCTCCTCAGTAAAAATACACCTTTCCAACTTGCGTGGCCGTGTGCCGATATTTGAATCATCGTTAACAGTGACAGAGATTAACTGTCTCGAGTGGTCTGAAAGTGCTGTATCGATCACTTCTGCCGAGTAAGCAATGTCGGTAGTAAGAAAAACATTATCTATTTGCGTCCTACAAGATTTGGAAATTCGGGTTGGTTGATCCAATGTTTGAACCATACGGTATGCTTTGATCAAATTTAACATTTTTTTTAACGTTGCAATCGGTAGAGTTTAAAAAGTTGATATTGAAATCTCCGCACAGTTAGTACGGTATACGTTGTAAAACGCTCAGTTACAAAATCTAACATTTCCTCCAAACTCACAAAAGTTATCTAAATTTCCTTGTGGTGCTCTATATATATTTATGATGACAAGCTTTACTGATTTTATTTTTATAACGGTGCATTCTATGTCTAATTCGATGCTTTTATTTTTTAGGTAATCGATTTTCTCTGTTTTTCTCTCATCGGAAACCATGATGCAACACCCACCATGCGATTTGAAGATTCTATTATAGCAAGAAGCCATGGAATAACCATTTAGTCGAATCATATCATTTGTGTCTGATTGCAGCCAATGCTATTGCATCTATTTTTTTTTTTTAGTGATTAAGAAGACGCTTAGTTCGTCTATTTTAGACACGATGCTTCGTATGTTTTGATGCAATAATATTATTTGTCTGTCATGAATTAGATTGTTTTTGGTTTCAGAGAGGCTATTCTTTGAAAATTTCTGTACGGCCGTATGATTGTATTAATGGGCCATAGGTTTTCGTCCAATATTTCATCATATCGCTTTTCTTCGACTGCGATTTTAAATGCTGCAATGTCTTATTTATTATTTCTAACTTTTTACATTGTTGTATGTTTATTTCATTTGGTTTCAATAGTTCACAACATCATCTTCCGTCGTAGTATTTTTTAATCGCGAAATGAATATCCACTTAAGTCTACTTACAGCAGTTAACAAGTTAGTATTTTCCTTCTTCCGGTGACCGTCTGCTGCCGACGCCTGGTGTTCGATGATTTTTTGGTTTCTGTTTGTAATTCTTCAGGTAGTACTATTTTGTCATCATTTGTTTTTGGACTAGATTCAGTATCTTTCTCGTTGTCGTTTTTAAACTGCTTTTTCTTAATCGCGTTATCTTTGTTATTAGTCTCGTCTTTGGGATTTTGTCTGTCGATCGTGGCGTTTAACCTGTCTGCGCTTGAGCTGCCTGTGTTCTCTAGCGGGCAATTTAGTTTAACAGATCTTGTCCGGTAAGGAATCTGTGTTTGTTGTGATTTCTGTATATCACTAATTACTTTATTTTGTTCTTCAATTTTCTTATCTTGTTTCTTAATGAGGTCGAGACACTGTTTTAACTTACTTTCCATGTCCCTGACTATTTTCAAAATTTCACTCATGTCATCAATTCTGCGGATTTGTTTACATTCCACGCACATCCATTTAATACTGTCTCCGTCATTTTCCAGAAATTTTAGTTCTGCTGGTTTGAAAGGACTACAAGTATAGTGTAAAGCCCCGTTCCCACGGCCTGTGGCTCGGCTAGGCTCGGCAAACCACGAGCCGCTCGAAGTGATCCGTGTGTGCTTGGCAAATCACGAGCAACCTCGAGTCAAATTACCAGAGGTTCTCTATTAGTTTTAAGTGTTTAAAACGTACAGCAAATTCTAGGCGGTAACTGTCACTGCTAAAATTGAAGATAGTCGGCGCGCTACGTCTATTCGGCGCGTACGTAATTCCCTTTTTTTTTATATCTTACTTTCGTATTTTGTGTGTTTCTCTAAATTATAACTCAAGTTGTTTATGATTATTGTTCACTTTAGCGGATTACAGGTACAGTATGTAATTGTAGCTAAAGTTCTAAACTTGCTAGAAACTAGTATGATATAGTATAGATATAAATCTAAATAAATGTGGCTTATACTATATGTCATCAGTTCCAGTCCCAGTTCTTGTACTGTTTTTAACTTTCATTACCAATTTCCTGTAAGTGGCCATCAGATTATCTTTTTTTTTCTTTACTTCTTTTAAGGAACAATCGACACTTATGTTATTTATGCTGTTCATGCTGGGGATTCCATATAATAAGTTCTCCCTCATACAGATTCAGAAATTCTATTATAAGTTCATTGCTTCACTCCATTCTCAAAGATATTCAACAAACATCAGCAAATACGCTTGACATTAACCGAAAAAATTATGACAACACTTCAAAATTTTTGAATGACAGCCTACTGATAAACTTTTTAGAACTTCTGTATAAATACCCGCAAGCTAAATGACAGGCCGTGGGAACGGGGCTCGAGTTTGTCATCCGAGGAGCCACAAGCTTTTGATGTCCGAGCATTTACCGACATTTCACGGGAAAGGTCGCGCCACCCCGAGCCATATCGAGTATTTGCGTTCCCACGGCGCGTGGTATGACAAGCTTCAGTTCAGACTCACCGAGCCACAGGCCGTGGGAACGGGGATTAAGCCATACACACAGCACATATACAATACTTAACATACTTTCCCGTATCACTCAATACTTCGGAACAATGTTCACAACGCGTGTTTTTAGTCGGCGCCATTTGGAATACTCCCATTCATTATCTTACCAAGAACTCGGAACTCGGCAAAGGGAAGATTTCGAAAATAGACACTCCACGCGTCCATATAATACCTGTGTACACCAGCGACACTTTCTAATTGTACGACCTACAGCATAAAATAGAGCCTATATGTGTTGCATGGATAGTAGACAGCTTATGCATTCACTGCTGTCTTCGAAATATATAAACACACATGTGCGGTCTCTGTTTTTTTTTTTTTTTGTAGCAAATCTACTTTAAATGTAAGGAAAAATGCAGTAAGCAAACATAGAAAAACATTGAACTTATAAATAGGGAGAAATAAATACATCAAAGGCGCATACATATGCCTGCCGACTTAGCTCGGTTAGCACAATTCGAAGTTTATCAATTACTTACCTTGAATATAATATTGTAAACATATACGAACAGATATTTTGTTTTCTTTACACATCCTTACAGTTTTACTAAATATGATTGTGTTTTTTAATCTAATTGATTCATAATGATTGTTTTCATATCTATTTTTAATTCATGACGGCTCCTTTTTTCGATATTAACATACTGAGTAATTAATATATTGATATTTAAATAGTAACAGGTATTATTCGTATTCCAACTCCTTTTTATTTAATATATTTATTGCTTAATTAATATATCATTAATTATTAATTTAAACCTGCATTTTATATTTATACCAAATTTTGTATTTCTTTTGAAAAAATATTGTGAGACTTTTGAGGTAAAATCTTTGGAACTAGGGAATTTATAATCGAAATATTATTTTATCTTGTTATTATAATATTAATAAAACATACCATTACTGTAACCAATAAAAAATATTTCTCACGAGTGTAGAGCTTTTCGTTCTAATATCTGATATAAAAATTGTGGTTTTGAATGCATCCTCGCCATATCTCTTTCATTATTTAATGTCAAAGAAGGAAGCCGAAGCGAATTAAAAAATCATCAGACATCAATTACATTAAAAAGTATAAGCATATTTGGGTAAAGCTGCAGGGAAAACAAAACATGCATTTCTGTCAATAACGACATTACTACAAATTTCTCTGCATTTAATCAATTAATTGGTGCTACACTCACCTCACCAAAAATTGAAGTAGTAATAATCCTTATTACAATATTGTTTAATATCTTGCATAGGGGCTGTCGCAACTTAGTTAATGTGTACAGTAATACTGAAAAAAGTGTTTCTATCCAAGATATGCTTTGCTGATTTCAGTATAGCTGAATACTTTAAATGTTTTCATGCGATCCATTTTGATACTTTCATTATTATTTGTATACTTATAAAATAAATAAAAGTAATAAACGCATTGATATTGCTATTTATTGTATAATTAACATGCCTTTGGTTTAGTTCCTTGTCGTAGTTCAACGGTAAAATGAAAATACCTTTTAAAACTATTTAATAAGACTACAGTTATTCGAAATACTTCAAACATCAAATAAATTTATTCCTACGCAAAGATAACAAATACATAACAGATGCATTCGATTTCGCACATTAATAAATCCAGCCTAAGCTTTTTTAAAATAACAGAGACAGCACATCGGTGTTTACATACTTCGAAGCGGCCAGTTAATGCATAGATGCGTCTACTCTCCACGCTAAATATATAGGCTTTTTTACCCTGTAGGTCGTACAATTAGAAAGTGTCGCTGGTGTACATAGTTTATGCTTGAGCGAGTGAATCATTAAGGGGCGTTGTAGATAAACTTTTTGCGTGATAAATAATCCGGAAAGGTTTTTGTAAAACATTGTGGCCGAAAAAATACAAAGCCGATCTACCAGCAAAAAATTATTTACAATTCTATTCACTGCTCGCTCAAGTATTTACATATGCATTACATATATAGACGCATATTACGGAATCTTTACCTTGCCAATTTCCGAATACTATATAAACTAATGAATGATCGATCGTTCATTTGATATAACCGAGTGCAAAAATAGCTCGTTAAGCACATCACTAGTATAGACCATCCATGTTTAGTCGTGAAAAATGTGTTGATAGCTTGACAGTTTTTGTTTTTAACATTTGCTGTGCCATGGTTGCGTGTAGCAAAAACTGTTGATTGCTCTTTTCCGAATCGATCTAGTGCGCGTTCTGCTTTAATCTTCTCACCGACTGTCGGGCGTCGATCTCTCCTCCCATCGTTCGGTTCACTTGCACCCCTCACGTGTTGCTGCATCTGCTAGTTTCCATAACAGGGTATTTATAAATCGACTTCGATACACAAAACAAAATATTGTTCCATTTAAAATAAGGTAAATTCGGTTAAAAAGCAATTTTGCGTATAATCGGGATTCCCCTGTGGTAATAAAGTCAAATTTAAAAAAATGATTTATTTGTGTTGAAAATTGTTATACCAGCGGTTTTATCATTTCTTATTCCTATAATTTTATTTTCCTCTTTTATTAGGTTTGTGAATTTACAGCTTCATTTTCATTACTTTTGTTCTGGTTTTAGAAATTGGATTAATTTTTTTTCTTAAATAAATGATTATTACCACACAATTTATCTACATTTTTGTTTTATTTTGCGTCTTAGCACTTAGCTGAACGATTGCTCAGAGTAACTTTCTGCAAGGACCATTCTTATTAAGAAGAAAGAACAGAAATCAATGCACACATGGTAAAGTTTATCCCATTTGGATGTGTCTCTTTACAATTTCTTCACGAAAATCTAGTTTTTGAAAATGCACGAAAAAAATCATTCTCTTTTTTTTAATGAAATTCTTCGAAATGAATTATAGTTTATCGGTACAGAAATTTTACGAATTTTATTTCGTTTTTTTTGGAAAACACATTTCCCATTAAAAAGAAAAAAGGTCACTATAGTAAAAGAGGCAGTAATTTTTTTTTTTTTTGTTTTGTAAAAATAAATTTAAAATACACAAAAACAAATGCGTACTATTGAAAATAGAATAAAAGAAAAATTTCGTCGTGAAGTGCTGCCGCTGGTGGTAACATTCGGCATTAACAAGGAATTCCGACAGATTACTCAACTGGCTACATTGTAAAAACATGATAGCGCGAAACAGTGCAGAAATGGCGCAACTGGTGCAGCATTTGAGTGTGTTTACATTTCTAGTGAAAGAATAGAGTTGGTATTATAAGGATATCGATTATGGTGTGTGTGAATGAATTCATGCTCCCAGAGTAAGGTTTTTGCAATGGCTTTTCCCTATCTCTTGGCGAATGCTGGAGATAACTAAAGTCGTTCCATAGACGTAAAAATAATAAGAACTGATAGCTAACCGATTTACAGTAGACTCGCGATTATTACATATATTTTGTATTATTTTTTGTTATTAACAACCGTAGGGAAATTATTTAGTTAGAGTAAGAACATTGTAATTATTATGGAATCTATACAGGGTGAGTTTTTTATTTTGAGACAACGGAACATTTCTAGAATACTGCATCAAATCAAAAACAGATCTTAATAAGGTTTGTTATAATGTAGGGGGCTCACTGAATGGTGCCGAACTCGATCCTTTGACCTTTGACTTTTTTCGATTAAGCAATTAGGTAACTGGTATATAATAAAGGTATTAAATTCTAAAAAACAAAACTCACCTAAGATTCTGTGACCTAATAGATTAATCAGTCTAGTTACTACTATAGGAAACCTTAATTTAATGGCATTAAACAGTCCTTCAGGTAACTTGGCTAGTTCTGAATCTCTGACCGCTATAACAGTTGTGCTTCGTTTAGTGTGTGTAACCATCTCAACCTATTAAGAAATTTCCTACTTAACAAATTCAGGCTTGAACATTTAATTTTAACAAATTCTTACAATTCCGACTAAATCTCCTTTACCATACTCGGCGACAACTTCCCTCTTATCGTTCGCTTGTGTAATTACAGATCGTAATCGACCTGATAGTACTATGAAGGTAGAGTCGCTATCTTCATCCTGTCTGTAAACAGCCCTTCCCGATTCTAAAAATACCCAATCTAAGGCAAAATCTACTTGTCTTACAAACAATGACAATCTTTTCACAACCATATGTGCTATATGCAAAACTATTTTCGGATTATCCTTTAGTAAACTGCAAATAAATAAGTATAATAAGTTATAAAAATAATAACGTAAAGGTAAGAAAAGGCGCACCTATAACAATTATCCCTTGAAATTAGCGCTATTCTAGATTGATGTTTAGCTTTCACGGTGAAAAAACTCGGTTCTCCAGTAATTACAGCTAAACCTCCTACAGTGTCACCACAGTGCGCAGTAAACATGTGCGCATCCTCTTCTTCCCCGTCAATTGTTTTCTGGGAAAGAGTTAAGGAACCTGTCATAACGTAAATAAGAGAAATATCCTGCAATTAAGTAATAATAAGAAAGTAATACTATAGCACTAGTTTTTTCTGCAACAGCACCCTCAATGAATCTTCTTTTATTATACAAGTACCACTGGCTACCTCCCTAATTTCAATCTTCCCTTGCAGAATAGAATCGTCATCTAAACCTAAACCTCTTACAAATGCTTCAGTTGCCATATTAAGTAAAACATCATCATCCATTAAGTCTGGTACAGATTTTTTCTTTTGATGGTTGTATTTATCTGGGATCTAATCAAAGCGTAAAATTATTATTCTTTTTCCTATGTTATATACCCGTAAGGTACGCACTGTGGATCCCGCAGCTGCATCATTTAAAAGGTCGGGATTTGTTGTAATTGGTGAAGGTTGCATAGTCTTGCTATCCGCACCTGATCTGCTGCGCTTGTGAAATAGTGAGGAAGTAGAATAAAGTGCAGAACTTGTATTAGATTGCGGCAAATCATTTTGCCAGTCTGTATTTGTTTCATCCTTCGATTTTGTACGAGTCTTTGAAGGTGATAGTGATACATTCACGGATTTTTTCTTCCCAACCTAACAATAGTATTTCAAATTAATATGATAACACTCTTTGAATGACATACTTTAAAGAGCTCCGGACTTAAACCCAAATAATGATGCAATACTGTAAATGTAACTCTTTGTAAACGAACCATAATTACTTGCATTATCCTTATGAATACTTCGGGATTTTCATTTTCATCAAATATTTCTTGAAACGCAATCATTGGTAATTTTAAAATCGTCGAATCTTCAATAGCTTTAGCAGATACAGTTTTGTATTGACTTGGTGTACCCTAATTTATAAGTTGAAATTAAATTATCCAGCACAGATTTATTACAAATACATACCACCAAAACATCTATGAAGCTTAGGAGAGAAGTTACTGACTCCCCCGGTTTGACAATTTTTAAGCTTAACATAGTGCCATCATTATTAGTGATAAAGACATTGACTTTTCCACTTTGGACAATGTATATGGTATCATCATTATCAGCTAAAAACAATTTCTGTGTTTTTTGTTATGTATTGACTTATTTATGCAATAATGGTAGTACAATACTGTACTTTAATTAGTTGAATAATTGGTACGGCATAATCGTATTTACAATAATTTAGTTGATTGATTACTATTTAGTAATCAATCAACTAAATTAATTTCAAGGTTGCATTAATTACAAAAACAATTCTTATGTACTTCAATTATCAAAAGTATTTAATAAGTAACTGACCAAATTCTATTTACCTATCTTAAAAAGAAATGATCCTGCAGAATAGTTGACTATTTCTGTATGTTTGCATAATCTCAGAAAAATAGGCTTTTCAAAATGTCCAAAAACCCTTATACTATGCAACATATAAAGAGCATCTGCAGGTAACCTGTCATCACTTAGAACATCTTCTTGCATATATTCAGCAGGAGGTTCTAGTACCTTAAGATAGAAATTGATTTAAATTAAGTTTGGTGTTGAATGATGTAATACAACTGGTTAATTCAATAATGAATATTATAATAGTATAATATTGATATCTGCTAATGATATTCTAAATATATGTCAAGGTTACTTAGAGCTGAAAAAATAGCATACCTTTAATTGTTCTGTCTCAGTCTCTTTTTTAAGTTGTAACAATCTTCTTGCAAATTTCATAACCATTTTTCTTTTCCTGCCTTGTCCTGAATTTCGTACCTGTCCAGAAATACTTTTCACTTTCCTTAACATTTTCCGTCCATAGAAGAGTGCTTTGTCTCTTTTTCGAAATCTGGTTGCTGAAGTTTGCATCACCGATTCTTTTAACATTGATTCTACAAATAATCAAATATTGCTTTCTACAATTTATAAAAGCGTTGCTGTTTACCTTTTTTGTGCCATCTTTTAACAATGAACACTGTTACTGATAAAGCTATTAGAAAAATTCCTATTAGAACTAAGTGAATAGGCTGAAAAGAAAACATATTTTATGATTATTTTCCCTATGATTTTATGTAGATGTGAATTTAAAATAACATGTTTATCAGTTGTATTATTTATATAACACGTGCGATTACGCTTACGCACATATTTTTCAAATACGATTCAAGGATAAAACTCATATGCAAAACAAACCTGATAGTAAGATTCCTTGAAGTGTGTATATAATTCACTACCCCAGGTAAAACTAAGTAATGTACCAAATTTACTGTCAATGTTGTTCATTAAATTTACTACTTCCATTCTACACTTAACATAATAAATGAAAACATTATTCAGTACACAATACCGTCCAACACCAGCACCAAAACAGATGTAAATGAAAGTAATTTCACAAATTTGATTTTTTTTAAACTGACAAAGAAACATGTTAGCCAATCTGAAACATAGGAATTTCCTAGTTTTTAAAGAGAAAGAATTTTTTTCAAACATTATTTTTCTTGGAGGTTTTTTACCTTTATCGTAACATGCTTTAATTGTTAAAGTGGAAGATGTAATGTTAATAAATAGAGCTAAAATATCAAATTTTGTTCTACTTACGTTCTTAGTGTTATTTTAAATAGACAGTTGGATAAATGTCATTGTCATTTGTCAGTCATACCACAGGTCATACAGCGCAGCTGTAAGCCGTAACGCCGTAATCGGTAATTCGTGTGATAAGCCTGATATGTGTTTTATTTTGTGGTTGAGGATAAGCTATTTTAAAATACAAGAAAATAGATTTTAAAATTATAATTGCTGCATTAAATAAATTTGTTTTATGTAGGTTAATTTTTTATTTATATCCAAAACACTAAAAAACAAAACTTAGAGGTAAATTCTTTGATGATAAAAAAAATATTGTATTTGACTGCCATTTGCTGAAACCTGAAACTTATTTCATCTGGGTGACTCAAAGCCATCTCAAGCTCAAAGGCTATGCTCAAAGGAATGCACAAACATACAACAGGCGCAAAGGTCGACTTATGCAAAGTAAAGATGTTAGCAAAACAGAGTATTAAAAAGGGCAGTATTTTGTTAAGGGAGCAACCATTTATTTATATTTTAAATTCATCATTAAGAACAGAGCGTTGTGATAATTGTTTTAAAAAGTAAGTGTTTTTATTAGTCATTACAGTATATGATGTTACATATTTGTTAGAGGTGAATTATCAAAATGTTCCAATTGTCAGTATGTGTATTACTGTGGTAAAATATGTCAAAAAGAAGGCTGGCCATTACATAAGGGAGAGTGCCATAGCTTAAAAAAAATTGTCCCTCGTATTGTACCCGATGCAGCCAGATTATTAGCCAGATTAATTCGAAAGTTAAATAAAGGAGGAGATGGTGTTAGATCGTATTATGCCCGAGATAGATTTAGGATGTTCAAAGATTTGATGTCACGTAAGGCACAGATATAATGTAGAGATATAGAGATATATGCAAACTTAATGTTGTAGATTATAATGATTTGAAAAATTGATGAACGCAGATTAGAACATTTTACATCATTGCGTGGCGTGTTAGCACACATTTTTGGGTGACACCCTCATGCCAAATCCTGTTGAACTTTTGGGAATATTTGGCCGAGTATGTATGATTTTAATTCATTTACAGTGCATGATTTCAATGCATAGCTATTGGTATTATTGATATTTGGAAGTGGAAATCAAAAGAAAGTGGTATATTAACGAGACTATGTGGCTACTTTTTTATGATAGTCTTGGTATTGTGGAAAGTATTAAAAAATGTTGAATCAGTTAATGAGGACAAAGTTGAGCATTTGGACGGATCCAATGCAATAAAAAAGTGTGGAATAGTGCCCAGATACATAAAAAGGAAAAGGTGCAGTAAGAAAGAAGTTAAGACCATTACTGGGTTGGTAATTGGACAATGTCCCCTGAAAAAGCATCTATACAACACAGGCCGAGTAAGCGAACCATGGTGTAGATGATGCGAACTACAAGAGGAAATGAGTTTACATGTAATTTGCACATGTGAGGAACTTAAGGTACTTAGGCAGAAGTACTTCGGGAGAGATGTATTGGAGCCCTCGAAGGTCCTCAAGTTTGCACTGGGCAAGATACTGGGCTTTATAGAGAACACCAAGCTGCTCGAGTGGAATTAAGAGAATCAATAGGGATTGTACAATGAGCACCTTGCTCAAGTGCCCACCCTAACTTGAATAAATGAATGAATGAATGAGTAAACACAGCCAGTAGTCTATATCTCTTTCTTTGTTAATTTTTTTGCGTCAAAACTCATGCTAACTGCCTGTTTTAAGGGCCTGTTTTCACACATCGTTCTAATATGTTTGATTGTGGTTTTCTCTATATGGACTGATTACGTTTTCAATTATAAATAAATCCTCATGTTCACTGAAATTTTCTATTGTAATCCAAAAAGTAAAAATTTAATTAATTTATTGTCAACTCTAATAATTTTTGCATTTATTCCATTTGATAGATGTGCATAAATAGCTTCAACATCATTGATCCTGAAATGAAAACATTGGGTACTGGTATTTACTTAGCTGCATCTATCTTAGATCACTCATGTGACCCAACAGCAGTTGTTACATTCGAAGGTACAACACTCTACATTCGTTCTTTACGTGATATGGACTGCTTAGATTGGACCAAAGTAAATTAATTGCAATATGCGCTACTTACGTTTAGTATTACTTAAAAAAAATGTCCTTTCAGGTACACATCAGTTATATTGATACTCTGAATAAACCTAAAGACAGACAAGACGAACTCGAGAAACAATATTATTTTCTCTGTAAATGCCCAAAATGTATAGACGATACAATATTGGAAATAATGACTGCTGCTTCATGTCAAAACGATAATTGTGATGGATATGTAAATATGTGTAATGTTAGTGCTAATGATGTTGCAAGATGTGGTAGATGCAATGTGCAACTAACAAAAGAGTTAATAAACAAATATCTGGAGATTACCGAAATGAATGACATGCATCTTCTTAGTATGAATAATTTGAACTGTATCCTTTTTTGACTATACCAAATGAGCATACACGAATTGGTGATGGAAAGTAAAAAGCAAAGAATCTAAACGTTTTGCTGTACCATTGGTGACGAACTTTTTGACTTGTATTTTCGTGTTACCATCAATATAGGGGAAATTTTATCCGAGACATTAGATCTAATATCGCGTTGATGATCGAGAGCGAAAATCAATTAGAGTGGAAATGCAGTAGCAGTAGACTGTTGTTGAATATAATATGAAACATTATACGCGAAAACATAAACTATTTATGATAAAAAGCAATTTTACGGTAGTGCTTCCGCAGAAATAACTACGACGAAATCCATATTCCTAACCCATCTTATCACGATTCGACATTTCAAAGCAGTGATGTAGGATCGGTTTATCGGCCTGTTAACCTTCGAACGGGCGGCATTCACACGGTTCAGAAAAGTCAAATAGGCGGTCTTTGTCACGCACGATAGTTTTATATAGGGTGATGTAAATGCCGCCACGCACCCACAAATCCTAGGCAATTTTATGCAGAACCGGGTCTAGGAAATTTCTTAGTGGGGACAAGTCAGTAACATATCAGTAACTACTTCCGCCACACAAAATGACGACCGCTCCATTGTATTTTATTTATGTAGATGTAGCGTTACATTTTTGAGAAGAACTGTCAACAGTTCACAAGCCACTTGGGAACAGCTACGTATTCTGAACGTGGCCAATGAAAACGTTTAATTTAGGTATCATGTATACCACCCTACTTTTATCTCTCTGCGAGTAAGTTAATCAGAATCGTAGAAGTACTTAATAAACGCCGCCGCGCCTTCAAACTAACAGTTTGCTGTATCTCACAGTTAGCAAACTGCCCATTGATAGACTAATCCTTGTAGAAATTAAAATATATATATATATATTATATTGCTCGAAACCGCGAACTTGCTTGTAGAGGTCCAAATATGGCGATCGAATGTAGGAGTTCATAACCCGTACTCGCCTCGTCAACATAAATTATGCTTATTGCATATATGTGTGTTGAGTACAATGCTTATTTAAAAGCAACATTTTCCTTAAAAAAAGTAGATTTAGATGTATGCAAAATTTGTTTAGAAAAGTCTAAGGGAATCTTACACAAATTAAATATTCAGCGTGTTAAATTGTTGGATGCTTCGTTTGAAAGTAGTATTGATTTACAACAATGGGAAGACGCTAAAAATTATGGAACTCAATTACTCGAAGGCTATCTGTAAGTTGATATACATTTTATGATATTATTGTATCACACTTTGAGACATTTTTACTAAATTATAAGAAAATTAAACAAAGTCACCGGCAAAAAAAATCGCCTACCTGAATTTACAATCATTAATTTAAGTTTCTATTGAAATTATATTAGAGAGCAACTTATTTCCTGATATTAAAATATGCGATTCTTTTGAAAAAAATGACACAAATTATAATTGACTATAATTTAGAATTTTATCAATACCGTGTATACCCTCCGCGAACTTCAATTACATCGTGTAAATTAAAGTTGTAGCCCATCACAGTGCATCCCGACAAAAAACGGATAGAATTAAAACAATGCAAATAAATGAACAAGCGCCCACTATTCCAGCACACCACGGCTTAGTGCAATGCATGGTTTTAATGCTCTTCGTTTTTTTGACGAGATGCACCGTGGTGTGCTGTAACGAGCTAATGTGTAACTTTTAATCATGTTCTTCATATGTATATAATGGCCGCGTTCCGAATCATGTATTTTATGCGATGCGTGCATTGAAAAACATAGAAAACTGTGAGCGTTCCGATTTACTTGTCGTGCATATGCTACGCATAGGCTGCATTACCTTTTTTCCGATGCGTTGTATTTTCCATTCTAGCCTCTGTCAGGGTCTAAACTGATTTCGCGGCAAAACTTTTTATGCACGCATACATGTTAAATCGGAACAATGTATCGTTACATCAGACGCATACAATGCATTATGAGCTACTCGGAACGCAGCCAATGACGCTCTTTCGCCTCATATTCTTGCAGCGCAAATCGCAGTTGTTAAGTTTCTGATAAAATTGCGCGCCGTCGAATACACTTCTCAAAGATGTTCAAAAGAATTAAGAACCGGGTTAGGTATCCAGAATTCTTTATCTACAGAAGTATCTTTTAACACAAACGCGAAGTGTTCGTTGGAATTGAATTCGTCAAATTTTTTTTCTTTAAATTTCTACCAGGGATCCATGACGTTCCAACATAAGAAGTCAGTTTTTACGAAAAACTTTTCAAAGTGTACTCTGTAGCGTTCTATTAGTAACTAGTAACAAAAGTAAACTCAAAAAAAAAAAAAAAAACGTGTCTAACATAGTTTGTTAAAGAATGTTGTAGTTGACAAGGCTAAAACTTATATGGCTTGGAATATCCCAGCATATCCTAATAATCTTTATTTTCATGTTCAGCAATTTTTTTTATATGCGTAAAGAATAACCTTATTTATATGGCGTAAAAGAACTACCAACAAAAATGTCAATATACGCGAAAGGCTGCTTGATACAAAATATACTTAGCTATGAGTTTGAGATCTACTTCTCATTTGTAGTACTTATTAGCCTCGTTTATATGTCTTTATAGTTATTCAAGCGATTGGAGTACCATTGGGTGTCTGTTGGATGGCTTTCTGCGCCAACGTAACATCTCATTACGCCGCGCGCCACCTAAGAGGCACCTAAAGGTACTTCAATAGGTTGAATAACTATTAAGATATATAAACAAGGTTATTAGTATTATATATAGTATATGTTTAAACTGCTAGGATACTCACTGGCATCGAAGTGTAGAATAGAAGTAGGTACAAATGAATGTATTTACCATCGCTGACAAAAATACTCCAAACTGTGGCACTGGTAGTACTACAAACTTCTTCTAGACCCCTTACCACAAACTGCACTAAACTGGACGTACGTTTCAATAGCAAAGCTATCATCAGCGTACATCTAGTTTAGTGCAGTTTGTGGTAAGGGGTCTAGAAGAAGTTTGCAGTATTTACCATCCTATAGTACATTCTTTTGCTTGTCAGCATTACTTTCATTCACATACATTCGTACCATCCAAAACCTTTGTATAATGTATGAAGAAACTAGAGTAATACTGTGCATTTTAACCGGTTCGCCGGCCACGGCGGTTGATCGGTCACGACAGTTAACCGGTCGCGAAGGTTAACCGGCCTCGGCGATTAATTGGTCGTACCAGTCAATTCGATTGTATCAAAAATATAATGGACATGTTTGATAATTAGTAACTGGTAACATTAATTGCCGATAGTGCTCCAAATCACAATGTTTGTACAAAAATGAATTCAATTGAAATTTAAATTAAATACATCATATATTCTTGACATCTAGAGACTTGCCTGAGTAAGTACCGCATCGTGTAAGTATGTCTCAATTTATATAATAATATTAATTTTGAAAATTGTAGCAAACATATTTACACAAAACATCAAAAAAACCAGTAAAACACTTGTATAAAGATAGATATACAATAAATAAAACTGCCTTTTAATCGATTACGGCGATTATCCGACCAGAGCGGGTAAACGTTAAAACGGTTAATCGGTCACGACAGTTAACCGGTCATAGCGATTAACCGGTCGTGGCGGTTAACCGAGTCCCGCAGGTTATAACCGATTATGAAATCTATCCGATTGCACAGCACTAGACTCGAGTATTCCGTAGTCGAGAAATTTTAATTTTAGTGTAGGGATCTTACACTATGCGTAAAATGACCTTCCAATACGCGCCAATGCCAATGTTGAAACGATATTGGGCGTTAGGTATGTGGTGGTAAGCACGGCTATACGTATATTTCTATTTTAAAGCGGCTCACTCTTTCCTACTCTCTGCTTTCCTATAGTCTAATTAAATTTTGACGATTACAGTATATATGTACACACACATTTATTGATTACTGTAATGTAGATGGTGTAATTAAGTAACATGGTACTGCGTTTTCTTAGGAAATCAATATGCTCATAATAATTCCTTATTTAATTGTATACTCACTTTTTACAGCCTTAACTTTTAGAGCCAATGCACCTACAGCGAATGCGATGCGTTTCGAAGCAATTTTCGAGAAAAAATCGCCGAGCCCTGCTGGGGCTTTTGGAAAGAAACTGTAGCAGTGGTCGGTAATTTTTCTCGAAAGTTACTCTAACCTTAGTTCGAAATTGCTGCTAAATGTGTGTTGAGTCTTATTGTTGACCATACCTACATGTACTGTTGATTCTTTTTTTTTTTTGTTGCTAATCATTTCAAGATATATGCTATAATAAAAGTAAAAAATTAGGAGGTAACTTAATTTTGCATCTCAATGTATAACTTTTATAACAGTCAGACATATATAGATAGTCTGGATTGTTTGTAAAATCAGGTTAAATATAAGACTTCATTAAAGATTTTATTCATGAATTTAATTATTTTAGCGTTTAAAAATTTTAATACTTCTATTACGTAAATTTCATAATATTTTTTCACATTAGTTACTAATGTTACTCGCATGTATATTTTTGTTAATCTAAAGTGTATTTTCTATTGTTTTTTTTTTAGTTTTTGGTGAATTTTGATTGTGGCGTCTCTTACTCTTACAAATGGGTATTTTATAATCTTTCTGAAAAATATACAATAAGTTTTTGCTCACAAGAATTTATCCAATTATTTTCATTTTTGAACGTCTTTCATAGAAGAAAACATTATTTAATCTGTATGTATCCATAAACGTTTGTGTGAATTCCTCTATTTTAACAGCGATCTCATTATTTAACTTCATGTAAAAAATATAACAAAACATCTGTAATATCCATCATGGAAGCATGATTTTATTTTGTGAAAGTTCCTTTTATTCTTTATAAATTAAAGAAAATCAGTATATTATTGACGGAATCAAGTTTTAAATTTCATATGTGTGTACTTACAAAGCATTTTTGGGAAAAAAAGTATTTTATTTAATGTTGTATTAATATATGCTCTTTATAGGTTTTACTACAATGATTTACATCCGCTGGTTGGGCTTCTGTATACAAAGTTAAGCAAGGTGTACCTTTTATTCAATGAACGAAAAGCGGCACAGAGTTTTTTGAAGAAGGGCTTTGAAATTTTGAAGGTTACCCATGGTATCGAAAGTTCTCTTTTCCGAAAAGAAATAAAACCATTAATTGAGCAATTAGCGATTAATGAAGCGAACCAGAATAGTTTTTAATAATATTGTTGATTTGTGTAAATAAAGATTATTGTATTGTTACATGATATTTACTTACCTTTATTGCTACGATCACTACTAAAGCCATCCACCTCACTTTTGAAAAATATACTACAGGTGTAAATATTTTCTAATAAAAAAAATCATTGAATAGTAAAATAAAACCATTGCCCCCATTACAACTTACATCCATTATGGAGCACTGCACTAACAGTCTATTACTGTAATCGAACCATTTATGTTTTTAAACAAAGAGATAAACATTGATTCGTTAAAGGAATCAAAACAAAGGAATCATTTTTGTTTGTTTTATTGAAAATTTTTTTTTATCTTAAAGATAACAAATATTAGTGCATAAAATATATGTGTAAAAGGGATGATACAAAAAAAAACATGGACATTCATTACAATGAAGAGTATTTTACACCCTAATATTTGCTACAAAATAAATAAATAAAGTTATACTTGTAAATCGGAAATTTTAAATATAAAACGTCTATGTTGTTAACGTAACAAAAGTAGGAGAAGACATCACATCAAAATAAAGTACATGTAACGCATTCGCTCATTAGAACCACACAATTTATTATTTATTACTAAAAACTAGATTCAGTCTTAAAGTTCATCCTTAATATCATCTTCGTCGCTCGATGGTGGTGGTGGACCGCCCGCGCCCTGGTACAATTTGGCAATGATTGGTTGTACTACATCTTCTAATTCCTTCTTTTGTTTTTTGTAGTCCTCGGCATCCGTGTCTTGATTATCTTCAAGCCATTTGATTTTTTCTTCAATAGCCTCTTCCATCTTCGTCTTTTCATCTTCCGAGACCTTAGATCCTAATTTGTCTTTGTCTTGTAACTGATTCTTGAGGGAGTACGCGTAGCTTTCGAGTTCATTTCTCGCTTCTACACGTTCTTTTAGCTTCTTATCTTCGTCGGCGAATCTTTCTGCATCTTTTATCATCCTATCTATATCTTCAGGTGTTAGTCTATTCTGATCATTCGTAATGACAATCTTCTCCCTGTTGCCTGTGCCTTTGTCTTCTGCAGACACTTGCAGAATACCGTTAGCGTCGATTTCAAACGTTACTTCAATCTGTGGAATTCCTCTAGGTGCTGGTGGAATGCCAGTTAGATCGAATTTTCCGAGGAGATGGTTGTCTTTAGTCATCGGACGTTCGCCTTCATATACTTGAATAGTTACGGTGTGTTGATTATCGGCAGCAGTAGAGAAAATTTGAGATTTCTTTGTTGGAATTACCGTATTACGAGGAATCAATTTAGTCATAACACCACCGACTGTTTCGATTCCCAATGTCAATGGATTTACATCGAGTAGTACAATAGCATCAGTGTCTTGTTCACCAGAGAGGACACCTGCTTGTACTGCGGCGCCATAGGCGACAGCTTCGTCAGGGTTAATACCTCGGGATGGTTCTTTGCCACCAAAGAATTCTTTAACTAGCTGTTGTACTTTAGGAATACGTGTTGAGCCTCCAACCAATACAATTTCGTCAACATCTTTCTTGTTCATGTCAGCATCTTCCAAAACTTTCTGCACTGGTTTCATAGTCGAGCGGAACAGATCCATGTTCAGCTCCTCAAATTTAGCCCTGGTCAGTGTTTCAGAGAAATCATCACCTTCAAAGAAGGATTCTATTTCTATCCTAACTTGGTGACTGGAAGATAAGGCACGTTTTGCCTTTTCAACCTCTCTTCTCAATTTCTGTACAGCACGGTTATCTTTGCGAATATCCTTGCCCTTCTTTTTCTTGTATAATTTGATGAAGTGATCCATTACACGTTGGTCAAAATCTTCACCACCCAAATGAGTATCACCATTAGTTGCTACCACCTGCACAAAGAAAGTATTTCTTCAAAACCAAAGAAACATAAAAGATCAAAATATACTGACCTCAAACACTCCATTATCAATTGTAAGTAGAGATACATCAAAAGTACCACCTCCTAAGTCAAATACAAGCACATTCTTCTCTCCATCTTTTTTATCTAATCCATAAGCAATAGCTGCAGCTGTGGGTTCATTAATTATTCTCATTACGTTCAAACCAGCAATGACTCCAGCATCCTTTGTAGCTTGACGTTGAGCGTCATTGAAATATGCTGGGACTGTCACAACAGCATGAGTAACTTTCTTGCCTAAATATGCTTCAGCTGTTTCCTTCATTTTTCCAAGTACCATAGCGGAAATTTCTTCAGGTGCAAATACCTTATCACCTTGACTAGTTGATACTTTAATATGAGGTTTAGAATTTTTCTCTATTACTTTAAATGGAAAGAACTTTATGTCATGTTGGACTGTTGAATCTGACCATTCACGTCCAATTAGACGTTTAGCATCAAAAACTGTATTTTCTGGGTTAGTTGTAAGTTGATTTTTTGCTGCATCTCCGATTAACCTTTCACCTTCGGCTGTGAAGGCTACATAAGAAGGTGTGATCCGATTACCTTGATCGTTTGCTATAATTTCTACACGACCATTTTTGTACACACCAACACTATAGGAAACAAATGATTTCAAAATACCGTACGTTAATGATTACATTAATCTTACCAGGAGTATGTTGTTCCTAAATCAATACCAATGACAGTGCCAACATCATCTTTTTCTTTTTTGTCGTCCTTGGCAAATGTACATGCCAAAAAGCAAAAGGTAATTCCTAATAGAAAAGGTAATCTCATTGTAGATTTCTACAATTTACCTGCAATCATAAAAAATCACAAAAAATAAACTTTCATTATATGCATATGGCCGACACGTCGGTAAACCGCATTGACGTGTTTCATAAAATATGTTTTTATGATAATATAAATTTTAGGAGCTCTAAATCAACTATTCTAGAAGCTAATGCAAAAATCATTGTTCGAATTACTTCATTAAAATTCATGTATGCATACCGAGTAATTAGGTAAGTACAAACTAAGCAATGGCTTTACGTAAAAATATTGATTTCAAAAACTTACCTGGTATTCAGAAGAAATATTAAAAACTATCAAACTTCCAATATTTAATCACGTTAGCTTTAATTTTATTCTACTATATCAAACTCACGAACGCGATTCTTAAACGAACTGATCTGAAAATGACAGAACCGGCAATATATGTATAGAATTTGTCGTGTATAGCTGTGATTGGAGCAAATTTAAACTTATCGCAATTCTATTGGTTGATCTACTTTTAGTTGGCTAATTCCCATTGGCCCACGTAAATTGTTGGACCAAATAAGTTATTTCCAGATTTTTTCTAATTTTCCCGCTCCTGAAAGTTCGAGAGAAATCAGAAGTTGATATTGAAACAAGACATTTGTTAGGAGTTTGCTATGCCATAATAAAGTAAGATTAAAGTTAGCAATAAATAAGCGTAGTACACGGTACTACTATGTATTATTGCAAATATACAAAATTAACAGTTATGCTTTAGATGGCATACTTAAAATTAGCGGTAGTAAATTATACAAACTATAAAAGCATATAGTATGTAATATGTATATAATAGAGCAAGACCCGTAGTATACCATCAGGTTAAACTTTAAAAAGTATTGAGACTTCAATATAATATTGCTAGTTAAATATGAATTACAGAAATAGTAGTAATTAAAAATATTAACTATAATATTTATTTTCAATTGTATTACTTAAATGTAGGATAGTAGAATTTTAAATTAACAATCGTCGCACATCACAACCAATTATGCATGGATAAGTATTTTGTAAAATTCTTGCGTGGCCTACTTCTGCGGTAACGGTCTGCAAGAAAAATAAATAAGTCGTCAGCTCCTTTTTTATGCGCACGACGTTAGCAAGACGTTAGAAGAGTGGATATCGGAAAAATTCTAGGCATTTAATTAATTCAAACTCTGCGATTTTATTAAAAAATAATCACAAATAAGAAAAAAACCAAAAGTAGTAAAATAAACTTTTATTCCAAAATAAAATATAGGGCGTTTTTTATACTTTTTAAATATTTTTTGAAGTGTGTTCATTACTTGCACAAAAAAAACCACAGAACACGCACAGCTGGATAACTTATATACCAAAACAATTTGAAAGTGTAAAAAGCAAAAGTTTTTTTTTTTTTTCATCTAAATGAGTTAGGAAACGGATAAGACAAAAAGCTGTCGGCACCATTGATGTTTGGCTCCAAAAATGACTGTTACCGGTGTTGCATTATTTTAGAACCCAATCCCTCGGCTGTTTTCTCTCCTTTACACCAACCATTACAGTTTGTGTCAGAGATGAGAGCCTAGGAAAGTACAATCTCTAGTCAAAATGGCAATTATTTGTGTCATTTGCCATGTTAAACGTTAATTACGCACGTTTAAGGCTGGGATATCACTCTACAGATTCCTCCTACATTGAATGATAACTTTTGATTTCAATGTTCATTTCCCAAACGATAACAAAATTAAAAGAACTCAAAAACTGAAAACATTACTTGTATTGTTGTTCCCCCAGTGATAGATTTTGTATCAATAATTATCATTAATAAACGAGAAATCTTCAAAAAATAAAGCTGAGCAAATCACTCAATGCGGCACGTTTTGTATGTTATTTTCATAAAAAGGAAATCGTGAAATATGCTCAACTTACTGAAATGAACATTAATATGTAAAACGATAAATAACGACCGCCATGATGTGACGTCACGAAAATATCCGGCAATAAAAGTAATAGAATAGATGGCAGCATTATATTTATCTTCATTTATCGTAACAGACGAGGTACGTCATTACTTGCAAATTCGGGCCATGCAATACCATATTATTAAAATAACCAACCAACATATAACTTATTCATGTTCAATTAAAGATACTATGTTGGTGCCTACTGTTTTTTAAATTGCGTGTTTGTCACATCGTCCCAATGTTTTCCCACCAATTTCGTTATAGCTGTTAACTGTCAAAGGGTTATATTTTGCGTTTCTAGTAGTGTGTGAAAATTTGTGTTTATACTTGGTATATATTTATTTAAAATCAGTTGTTATTACAACTAAACTATGCCGAAACCATTGTGTAAACAATCTAAGGAGTTAATAGTTTCGTTAATCGCGTATTTTGAAGCAGAACGCGAGAACAACGGGCCATTACTCCCGTTAACTTCTGTGCGAGAAGTATATAATACATATATTTTTAATGTCATATTCTTAACAGTATTTCGTTTTAGAGAGTATCGAGTGCTCTAAACATTCATATAGCAACAATACATAAAATTTCGTCCATGATCAAACACGGAATTACGCCCAGTAACCCAAAACGAAAAGTATACGAGATAAACCTGTCCGTAAAATTGATGATTTTACTCAATGTGCTATTAGGAACACAATTTATGATATGTATATAAAACAGTGAGTTATACAAATATTGTTTGCAGAAGTGTTTATTTCACATATAATATTTTTCAGAGCAACATATCACATTAAGCACTTTGAACAGTGCTCTTAAAGAAAAAGACGTTTTCAGTGGTTGCAACACATCGTTGTGGAAAATACTACGTGACATAGGCTTTCGTTATAAAAAAGACGATCCTAAACGTGGTTTAATGGAGATTTCACACTTGCGATAAAAAGAATTACTTTCAATGCAACAATATATACGTCTCAAAAATGAGAATGTACGTCAGTTTGTTTTTCTTGATGAAACCTGGATCTTTCAAGATGGTACTACAGGCAAATCTTGGCAAGACGCAACTAGAAAACTGTTAAAGCATCGAAAGTTGGTGGAAGAAGATCTATAGTTTTACATGCTGGAAATAGTGACGGATTTATACCAGGAGCAGAACTAGTATTTTCATCCCGTTGCAAGAGCTTAGATTATCATGGTGATATGAATCGTGAGAATTTCTTAAAGTGGTTCGAAACACAGCTTCTTATAAATCTAGAAAACCCTTCTGTCATTGTAATGGATAACGCTAGTTACTATAGTACCATCCGGAATAAACCACCAACAGCTTCATCGACGAAACTTGAAATTCAGCGCTGGCTCACTAACAACAATATTGATTATGATAGCACTGCATTAAAAATACAGCTACTCCACCTGGTTGAGCAGCATAAACCACAACCGGTATATGAAGCTGATGAATTAGCGGAATTGTATGGTCATATGGTTCTCCGTCTTCCTCCGTATCACTGCATATTTAATCCGATTGAACTGATATGGGGCATCACAAAAAGGATACTATGCTAATCATGTTGGTAAATATGGCAGATCGGAGGAAGGATGCACGAAATTGTGGAAGGAAGCGTTGAATCAAATTACGGCAGGAGTTTGGTGTAATAGTATACAACATACCGAAAAGGAAATCCAAAAGTGGTGGAACAGAGAGGTTGGTTTTGACAGAGAAGAAACTCTCGAAATTAATAATAACTGCAAATACTTTGAGTGATACTGATTCTGATACTGATTTTGATTAAATATATCAGTATCTTGCAGCATGAGATTGTTTTTAATCGGAAAAATGAATCTGAACTGGGGGCCTGAACTTGTTGGATGAACTCTAAGATAAGGTCCGCTCTACAATTAACCCTAGTGGTCGCAGTGGGCAGAACAATTAATCAAACCATGGATATGCTATCTTTTACTCAAATCGACTTAAATACATCACACAAAGTTTTTTTTTTATGTTTGTTATGACATATAAAAACAGTGAGTATATGTAAATATTGTTTACAGAAATTGTTTATAAATATAAAATACTTTTCAGGTCAAAATATATCATATTAAACACTATTAATAGCGTTCTCAAAGAAAAGGAAGTTTGTTATGAAACGATGGATGAAATATGGCAGATCGGATACAATTATGTAAAGTAGCATTGAATTAAATTAGTCTGGAGATTTGGCGTAGTACGTCGTGTACAACATACTGGAGCGAATTTCATAAGTAGTGAAAAGAGAGATCGGTTTCGACAGAGAAGAAACTTGCATACTAATAATTACTGTGAATACTTTAAGCAAAAAATGATTTCGATTAAATTTATTGTACTCACTTATTTTTTTTTTGTTATTTTCCCACTCCTAGTATTGTTAACATAAGACGTTTTCGATTGTACACAGCTGGTTAACCAATGAGTTCGAACCATGACGTGATAGGTAAGAACCGGGTATTAACAACAAGTTGTCCGATCGAATGTAAACGGTTATACAGGTTTGGTTATAACTGTTGTAGGTTATAACATTCGGCTTTATATTTTGGAAATACTGACGTTACACTAGCCTTTTTTTACGAAATGTATAAGAGAATTACTGAAGAGGAAATATTTGCGTCTTGCATTAGGCTGTTGGACGATATCACACATTCTCCAAACAACAGTTTGAATGTTTTGTCTGTCATTTTAAAAAAATGTGCATATAAAAATTATTCCTTTATACGAAAGAGTAAGACATGAGAGAATACCAGATTATTTCGAAACTTGGGTTAATAGATATCTGGCGTATGATTTTTATATGCATTTTAGAATGCAAGTCGATACATTTCAGTGCTAGTACACTCAAATTTTACAAGATAAAATATAGGCGGATGCATAGCAGTGCCATTAAAAAAATGTCTCTTGATGAGGCTTTGGTATTTAGCGATAGGAGAGACGTCTATTGCAGATCGCTTCAATGTTGCAAATTCAACAGCATGTGTATTAATAAATGAACTATTAGAATGTATTGTAAAACTATCAAGTAAGATAATTATTTGGCCTACGTCAGAGGAAGTTACGTATTTCAGTAGCCAGAAATCGCTGGCTTTCCTGGTAAACTTCAATTTTTTTACTGATTTAGAATACGCACATATTCAGTAACGCAGTTGACGATATTAATTAAAATAATTAATATTAATGGAATGTCACTCATAAAAGATTATTCAATTAATAGTGTAGTTGTAAAAGTTTCCTATATTGCATAAGCCGTGTTTTTTTTAATTTACCGCTATTATAATGGCCTCCTCAAAAAATTCATACGTAAAGTTATCATCTGCAAATGAAATTTTATTAAGAATAAATGTAAAACACATATCTTTATATTTACTGTGGATTAAATTATCTATAACTATACTATCAGTTTCTTCAAACTCAACATTTATATCATTAATTATAAATGTAAGCAACATTTTTACTACTTTTTTCTACGACTGATGAAAACTTAGGATTGACACCCGTTGCAAACAGCTGTAAACAGTGGATATATTATCTCTGACAGTATGAAGAGGTTATGTATATTGCTAAAAACGTTTAATACCCAAGTCCCGACTCCGGTTAAAATTGGTTCAACCAGGTTGGAACTGTGACGTCACGAAAAACACGATCGAATGCTATTGGTTATAACCGAATGATACCTGGTTAAAACCAATGTACAATCGAAAACGTCTATAGTTTAAATCCTAATTTTCAAAAAGAATCATGACTAATATTAACGGTAAATGTCATTTTGGAGAGTTTGTTTATTCACCTGTCAACAGTGTTTGACAGTTACATAACCTAACGGTTTGTTTACGTTTTCACAAAGAGAAAATTTGCAACACGGTCGTGACGTCATAGCGAACTGACTCACGTAGTACCTCGTCTGCTATGATAAATGAACAAGTATTTATTAATGATATTGTAACGAGCGCCAACTTTTGAAACTGGCGATTCCGATAGGCGTCCCTAGATGGCGCTAGCATAGCGGAAGAAAGAACTACCGACGAGGAATGACAGAGGGCAGTACCAGGTCGAAGCTTCGAGAATATTCTGGAAAGAATCTGGAAGGACGTTCTAGAAGGGTCTCGAACAATCTGGAAGTTCGCGCCAGCTATAATAATGTGTAATATAAATATCGGTGCAAATAAATCGTTTACATAAATAAAGACATTAGTGGTTAAGTGATTTAATTAATTAGCATTAGAGATTTTAAATACCGTAATTGTGTGAATAGAATAAATGAATTTAAATATATCGCCTGTGTGTTTTTCTAAAACCCCGAAAACGTTTTAAAAATAGAAAAACGTTACAATATTATATTTTTGAAATACCTCAATATCACTTGAAATATAAATAACTTGTAAAAGCATCTTCCAGATCATTTTTTTGTTACTAATAGATGGTGAATACTAGTATTCGTGAATAAATAAGATGAGAACTATAGACAACCAAATATACAGATTGGCACTCGTAATGACACAATTTCTTATAATTTTGAAAGTCAAAACTCAATAAGTGTTCATTTGGTTTTAAGAGGTTAATAAAGATTAAATAATAATACAATTAATATTAAATCCGATAATTTCATTATATTAAAAATTTGTAATATGTATCAGTTAAATTAGAACATTTTTTCATTACAATAAATCAGCAGACGTTAATTCTACTCATCATATTATCGAAGACTCTCTGTAATTCTTCTACCATAATTTGTTGAACTTTGTTCCTATTGCATGTTGAAGTTCTTCCAGATTATGAAGTCTGTTCTTAAAAATATTATTTTTAGTTCAACCAAATACATAAAAATCAGGAGATATTAAATTGGAGGACCTAGGTGGCCAAAGGCCTTGACTAATGATCCTGTTATCGTAAAATTCTTGGACAAATTGTCATGCGGAGCTCAATATTATCTATTGTTGCTTACTTTAGCTTCTGTTGGTTTTTCTGGAGACTTCTCCCTATAAATACATTTTTTTTTTCTTAAAATCGTCCAATAATATTGTTTTTATGGTCTACAAAATTATAATGATTAAAATCTCTCTCAGGACACTGCTGCGTAAATTGTTAAATACAAGATTTCAAATTGTGTTCTCAAGATCCGTCTGGATTCTGGGTTCCACTGTGATGTTGGGTCATTAAAATAAATGCGTCTTCCTCAGAAGTAAACACAATTTTTTTTAACTAAAAATGAAAAGTAAATGCATGTATAGTATTGATACATAATGCATTATAGTCTTACCTTATTGAATTAAAATGCAGGTAATAAAGAACAGGTTTTTAATATATCCAAAATAACAAGAAGAAACAGCAACGAACAATTAACTTTAGGGCGCGTACCGTAATTCACAAATAGCAACCAAATTCTCGGTTTTGTGTCCCGAATATAGCAGATTCCTGAAAATTATGATATTTACGGAACGCGGTTGCTGAAGTTTGGTTATTTTAGTTGTCACCAAAACAACCTCGCTCATTTTACGATTTTCTGATTTTTCTATCCCCTCCACTGCGGAAACATATACTGTGCATAAATCAACCTACTTTATCTATGCATGAAACGTGGTCAATCAAAGCGCGTCGCATCCACTAAAACCACATGGACGATGGTGGTTATCTTTAAAAGTGGTACAAAACAAAAAAAAAGCTTAACATACTTGACATCAACCAAAGTGTCCCGTAAATTTTCTGAAATAATCGACAATCACTAATAACCGCAAATAAATCGCAACTAACCATTTGGTTACAATTTTATATTTACGGTACGCGCCCTTAGTAAAAAATAGATGAGAACGTGCAAAAAATGTGACATACAATATGAAAAATAACTGACAACTGACAACCAAATAGAGATATGTAAGTACAAGTACTTGTAACAGATATGAATATAGAACAGGTACACGATTTAATATATACCTGTTATCTCTTACCTCATCCTTCTTCCGTTCTAATTGCCACCAAGGCAACCAAATTTAAATTTCCCACAATTATTTTCATTCTTCAACGTTGAATCATGAAATTACCAACAATTTTGTACTACATTAATAGTTATTTTAATATCTTTATGTTGAAGTTACTAAAAATAATTGTGGGAAATTTAAATTTGGTTACCTGGGCAAGTACAACTTTTACTCCAGGGGAGCCATAGTACGTTATTGTCAAGCATTTGTCAAGTCAAATTAAGAAGGGATGGAGAGGGGCCGATAGAAACGGCGGTAGAAAGAGATGTGTTTATAACAGCTGCTTTTATTTTAATTTAAAAATATAGTGATCGATTTCTTTACGTTAATCGATATTATTTTAACGCATTTTTTAAAATAAAAATCATGGTAGAGAAAAAGTCTAGACATGTTGATATTACAGCCACATTACAGCTATAGAAAAGCAACGACTAATAGAGTCTGAATAGAGTACATAGCCAAACATGCCGAAATAAATAGCTCGGATTTCGCCACGTAAGCTTACAATCATAAATTATATTTCTGACTAAAGCTTTATTATCATTCAAACAAATTATTGCTTAACTGCTCAAATGCATTTACTCTGAGCAGAAACTGTCTTGTTGGTGCTTCAGAAAGTCCTTCAGCTTGATCTTTATTTTTAGATATTTTCTCGGCCAACAATATTCCCTCAGCATCCATCACAATGCATAATATATAAAATTAGGGGAGAATATATAAGATATTATTTCAACCGGCTTTAGTTGTAATCTCTAAGTTGTTGGTTATTCTACAACCAAATACACACCGGCATATTTAGCAGAACACAAAAAAAAGGTCCATAATTAAAAAAATATGGTTTTATTTTAAAATCTACTTACTACACTTCTTTTGTTATTTAAAGTTTCATTTTGTTTTAATTAAAATGAGATCACATTAAGAACAGATTTTGCAAGTAAAGGCTATTTGTGAAAAATGGTACATTTTTGAACTTTTCACGTAACCGGGAAAAGTGAAAATTAATATTAAAATAACAATTAATGAAATTAGAAAAATGGGTGATTAATATCGCGTATTTCCTCCACGTGCTCTTATTAAACTTTCTACCCGTCTAGGCATACTGAGAATGATGTTATCGATGGTCTCCTGGGATAGTCTCCGCCATTCCTCAACTATGGCGATTCGCAGTTCACCCACGTTGGCAGGAGCTGGATTTCTGAACTTAACTTTTCTTTTCAGCAAGTCCCAAACGTGCTCTATTGGGTTCATATCTGGTGATCTCGCCGGCCACTCCATAACAGTGATATTCATATCATTAAGATATGCTTGAGTTACCCGAGCGGTATGCGGCCGAGCATTATCCTGCATAAAAACAAAATCGTCACTGATATAAGGGGCAAACGGTACAACATTTTCTTCTAAAACGTTTCTGATATAGCGGTCTGCAGTCAGACTCCCTCTGACAATCACTACCAAGTCTGTGCGAGCACCCAAACAAATGCCCGCCCAAACCATTATTGATCCACCACCGTATGCAACTGTAGTTTCAAAATTTGTCTGAATGTATCGTTCTCGTTTGCGTCTGTATATTCTTTGCCTGCCGTCAATTTGATTTAAGAGAATTCTGCACTCTTCACTAAACAATACCTTACTCCATTGGTCCGCGTTCCAAAGTCGATGTTCCTGAGCAAAAGTTAACCTGTTTCTACGATGATTTACCTCGAGCCTTGGAGCCTTCGCGGGCACAAATGAACCCAAACCAGCTTCTTCAAACCTTCTTCGTACCGTACGCTCACTTACGGTTATACCCCGCACTGCTTCTAACTCATGTCGGGCTTGGACGGCCGTCAAACGGGGGGGGTTCCTACGTACACGAAGCCGAATGAAACGATCATCCCTACTCGAAGTGCGTCTTTTTCTGCCTTGTCCAGCTCTTGTCACATAAGTACCGGTCTCTCTGAACCGTTGGATACTGCGATGGATCGTTGAAACTGGTCGACGAAGATCTCTGGATATCACTCTGTAGGTTTGACCATTTCTTCACATTTCGAGTGCCCTGGCAATCTCCGTTGGGGGCCAAGTCAGGCATAATTCAGTCCTAAACTCCAAAAAGATACGCGATTAAAAAAAAACTAACAAAAAACAGTATTTCAATGAAATTTTAAATCAAAGTCAGAAGGAAGAAATACTCGAAGTTCGCTCCAGATAAGGTGTATTTGAATAAAATTAAAACAATTAATAAAATGTGATGTTCAGCTGTTTTCTTAATTTGAAATTATTTCTTTTTAAATTAAATGACGTATAAACCAGCCAGCAACCTTATATGATACTAATATCAAACCTTTTTTTGTGTTCCGCTAAATATGCCGGTGTGTGTATTATAGTTAATAAAGTTATATTATCTATTACTTTTACTTTTATTAGGATCGCTTAGGTTAGGTTAGATAATTCACGAATATAACAACAAACGCGGAAACCACCGATGTGAGACCGAGCGAAGCCGATTCAATTTCTCCAGCAAATTCTTTTGTTTATTTGTAGGAAAAAATATCGGGGAGTACTTTCCTACGAAAACGTGAGAAATTGAACTCGAGAATACCAACTATTGCAATCGTAGGATTTTTTGACAATTCTCTCGGAATTTCCACTTCCTCAGATTCGAGAATAAGTCCCCAAGGGTCTCCAAGATGCCTCAGCGTAGGCAAACAGCACTACATGTTGCAAATTAATGGAAATATAAAATTATATCCACTATCATGAACTTATAGTTAGGCAATTCAAAGTTCAATGCTGCACAAATTGTAAAATAATTAATTTTACAATGAAATCGTACATAGGGGGGCCATCTATTATTCGAGAGATTTTAATTATGCGAAAATAGCTTGTTATGAGATTTTTTATATATCCCAGCCTTAACATGAGTATATGGATATATTGTGTAGATTCGAATTCCAATGGTAATAGAGAAATTATTCTTACTATTACCAAATACAATATAAATATAAAATACGGTCAAAGACTAGTTCCACTGGCGTACTATAGATGTCCCAGCTAGGCTGATTTTAGGAAAGTGTACGACCAAACAAATATTAAACGTGATCTGACGTGATTAAACGTAAGTGGAATTTTCCGTTGCACAAACACATAAAAATATAAGATAACCGAAGAGTCGCTGCGAGACGAATGAAAGTGGTTTAACTGCGCGCGCAGCGAAGTGGTAGAGCATTCATAAATGAATAATCATTTCGCAAAATTATTATGAAATGAATATTAAAGGAGTTAAAACAAGTATAACAGTTTAGTATGTAAGAAAAAATAACCTTCTTTTCTTTTAAACTGTACTTTAATGATGTAGTAAATAATTAACAAACGAACATTTTCATATTAAACACTATTGATACAAACATTCTGCCGCCATCGCCTTCTCTTCTTCTTTTCCTCACTGCCGCCAACCTCTTAAAACTAAATTTTCCTACATTCGGCTATCCTGACGAGCCAATGCCCTCATTGGCTGTAATCATTTAGATACCTCGGAGGCCTCACGATTCTTCGTCGCGGTTCCTCATTCTTCTCTATGATTTCCGATCGTAGATCCTGTACTTCTCCTTCTTCCCCTCTCGAATCCTCATCATCGGTCTCTCGACTTGCGGCTTCCTTCTCATAGTCTTCACTGTCTTCTTCTGTTTCGGATCCACTGTCATCATCCAATTGTCGGTTTGGCATTTAAATATTTTTAGTTGAGACACATGTGCCGTTGTTTTGCGCCCCCTTACCCTTGAATTAAGTCTATCGAGCTGGTAAGTATCGGCCGGTAATATTTTGGTGATTACCATCGGCCCCTTGTATCGAGGTTGAAGTTTCGTCGAGTCTCCTGTCGCTTCTTTCGCTGACTTCACTACCACTATATCTCCGATTTCGTATTTTATTCCTGCATATCTCTTCTTGTCATAATATTCTTTCTGAACTCTTTGCTTTTCCTGAATCGTCTCTTTGATCTCACGCTGAATTGTTGCTGGTGGGGTCCACGTTGGATCCTTGCCGATTATTTCCAGCAGCTTCCCATCGCTATGGTTCCAATCAATTTCTCCAGCAAATTCTTTTGTTTATTTGTAGGAAAAAATATCGGGGAGTACTTTCCTACGAAAACGTGAGAAATTGAACTCGAGAATACCAACTATTGCAATCGTAGGATTTTTTGACAATTCTCTCGGAATTTCCACTTCCTCAGATTCGAGAATAAGTCCCCAAGGGTCTCCAAGATGCCTCAGCGTAGGCAAACAGCACTACATGTTGCAAATTAATGGAAATATAAAATTTATATCCACTATCATGAACTTATAGTTAGGCAATTCAAAGTTCAATGCTGCACAAATTGTAAAATAATTAATTTTACAATGAAATCGTACATAGGGGCCATCTATTATTCGAGAGATTTTAATTATGCGAAAATAGCTTGTTATGAGATTTTTTATATATCCCAGCCTTAACATGAGTATATGGATATATTGTGTAGATTCGAATTCCAATGGTAATAGAGAAATTATTCTTACTATTACCAAATACAATATAAATATAAAATACGGTCAAAGACTAGTTCCACTGGCGTACTATAGATGTCCCAGCTAGGCTGATTTTAGGAAAGTGTACGACCAAACAAATATTAAACGTGATCTGACGTGATTAAACGTAAGTGGAATTTTCCGTTGCACAAACACATAAAAATATAAGATAACCGAAGAGTCGCTGCGAGACGAATGAAAGTGGTTTAACTGCGCGCGCAGCGAAGTGGTAGAGCATTCATAAATGAATAATCATTTCGCAAAATTATTATGAAATGAATATTAAAGGAGTTAAAACAAGTATAACAGTTTAGTATGTAAGAAAAAATAACCTTCTTTTCTTTTAAACTGTACTTTAATGATGTAGTAAAATAATTAACAAACGAACATTTTCATATTAAACACTATTGATACAAACATTCTGCCGCCATCGCCTTCTCTTCTTCTTTTCCTCACTGCCGCCAACCTCTTAAAACTAAATTTTCCTACATTCGGCTATCCTGACGAGCCAATGCCCTCATTGGCTGTAATCATTTAGATACCTCGGAGGCCTCACGATTCTTCGTCGCGGTTCCTCATTCTTCTCTATGATTTCCGATCGTAGATCCTGTACTTCTCCTTCTTCCCCTCTCGAATCCTCATCATCGGTCTCTCGACTTGCGGCTTCCTTCTCATAGTCTTCACTGTCTTCTTCTGTTTCGGATCCACTGTCATCATCCAATTGGTCGGTTTGGCATTTAAATATTTTTAGTTGAGACACATGCGCCGTTGTTTTGCGCCCCCTTACCCTTGAATTAAGTCTATCGAGCTGGTAAGTATCGGCCGGTAATATTTTGGTGATTACCATCGGCCCCTTGTATCGAGGTTGAAGTTTCGTCGAGTCTCCTGTCGCTTCTTTCGCTGACTTCACTACCACTATATCTCCGATTTCGTATTTTATTCCTGCATATCTCTTCTTGTCATAATATTCTTTCTGAACTCTTTGCTTTTCCTGAATCGTCTCTTTGATCTCACGCTGAATTGTTGCTGGTGGGGTCCACGTTGGATCCTTGCCGATTATTTCCAGCAGCTTCCCATCGCTATGGTTTGGCACAAAACCATACAAACTTTCAAATGGCGTTTTACCCGTGGATTTGTTGACACTATTATTTACGTCTCGCTGGATTTTTGCAAGTTCCACATCCCATTGTTCATCCTTGGTTTCAGATATTAACATTGGCAAAATCTTCCGGTTA
Source organism: Protaetia brevitarsis (assembly GCA_004143645.1). Taxonomy (NCBI): domain Eukaryota; kingdom Metazoa; phylum Arthropoda; class Insecta; order Coleoptera; family Scarabaeidae; genus Protaetia; species Protaetia brevitarsis. The sequence goes on along the minus strand of RXPK01000029.1, from coordinate 1,169,593 downwards.
ACTCTCTCTACTATTCCGTTGGCTTGAGGGATGTCGGGCACTATTCAAGGTGTGGTGTACTCCTACGTCTGCTAAATATCTTTCCGTTTCCTTCCCAGTAAATGCCGTTCCCCTATCAGTTATCAGCCGATCAGGTTTTCCATATTCCATCATGAATCGTTGCAAACAAGCCACTGTCGTAGACGCCTTGGTGTCTGGTACAGGGTACAGTCTTACATACCTGGTGAGAGCGTCCATGATCACAAGAATATGGACATTTTCTTCCTTGGTCAAAGGGAAAGGTCCTAGGTGGTCCGCATGAATTCGCTCAAAAGGTCTTGTCGGTGGAGGAATCGGATTCAGCAATCCGGCCCTTTTTCCGGCTGGCGTTTTTGCATAAAGGCATTCCAAGCATCCACCTATATGATTCTTCACATATTTTCTTAAACTCGCAAACCAATAATACCTGAGAATGTTCTGAACTGTGGCTTCAAGTCCGGGATGTCCTACTAGGTCGTGATTTCTAATGCAGAGGCTCTTGCGCATACTGTTGGGCATGACGTAGAGTCTCTGTATCCGATTTTGTACCTTCACGTCCTTAAACAAACGTCCATTTTCCCAAATATAATCCTTCACTATAATAGCTTCTTCTGTGGTCGTTTTCTTCTTTTTCAAGATGTCTATGATCGTCTTTAATTTCTCGTCGCTAGCTTGTATCGTTTCAATATATTCTTTCTTCGAACATACAAACACTTGAGCACTGATTCGCTTGTCTATCAGATAGTCACTAGTATCATATGCCTCGTCTTGTGGGTTTCTGCTTAATGCGTCCACGTGTGCCATCATTCTTCCAGGTCGATGTATTAACTTGTAGGAATATTCACTTAGAGTCGTCATCCATCTGGCAAATTGAGGATTTCTGTTTTTCTGCTGGTTAATGTAAACCAGGCACTCGCAGTCGGTTACGATTGTAAAATCTATGTTCAGAAGAAACATTCTTAATCTCTCTACACTCCATACTATCGCGTACAATTCCAATCTGCTAGAATGGTACTTCTGTTCTTGATCCGTAGTTTTCTTGGACACACAATACACGAGCCGCATTTTCCCAAAAGTGTCTTGTTGCAATAGCATACCTGCCAATCCCAAATTTGACGCATCCGTGTGCAATTCTGTATAACTGTTAGGATCGTAAAGTTTCAAAGTTCTCTCACTCTTCAGTTCTTCTTTTAGATGCGAAAAGGCAACCTCTTGCGCCGGCCCCCAGTTAAATTTTGCGTCTTGTTTTGTTAGTTCGCTCAGTGGTCTAGCATGTAAAGCATATCGTTCTATAAATCGTCGAAAATATCCGGTAAGTCCCAGGAATCTTCGTACATCATGGCTGTTGGTGGGTGTTGGATACTGAGCAATTGCTTCGACTTTTCTTGTTCCAGGCTTCATTCCAGACCCAGTAATACGGAATCCCAGGTATTCAACTTCCGTTTTTCCAAACTCACACTTTGCAATTTTCAACGTCAACTTTGCTTCTCTGAGCGCTTTTAGAACACTTTCTGTTCTGTTCATCATATCTTCAAAGCAGGTAGGTGGTATCAAAACGTCGTCTAGATAATTCACTAGTACTGTGTTTCTCAATTTATCTAGGACTATATTCATAACATTCTGAAATTCAAAAGGAGCATTTTTGAGACCAAACATCAGCCGTTCGAACTTTCCACGTCCATCTTCCGTAATGAATGCTGTCTTCTCTTTACTCTCTTCCGATAAAGGTAATTGTAGATATCCATTACTTAGATCCAAGGTTGTAAATAAGGTACATCCAGCCATCTTGTCGAATTGTTCGTCTATATTCGGTATGGGAAACGTAATCTTGGTGGTTTGCATATTCAATTTTCGATAATCCACTACTAACCTCTTCTCTCCAGTTTTCTTACTAACAAGTAACACGGGAGCTGCATACGGACTTGACGTGTTGGAAACTATACCCACTCTTCTCCATTCATTTATTATATTATTAATTTCCTTTCGATCGTCTTTCAATGCTCTGTAGGGCTTGCACACTACCGGTATGTTGTTGTCCTTGATTGTCACTCGCGCTACATCAGTACATCCAAGTTCATTTAAATTCAACGCAAAGCATTCTCGATAATTCCGTAATAAATCTAGCAATTCTCCCTTCTGTTCACTGCTTATGGTTTCTCCTACTTTAACCATATCTAATGTCAAATCATTCCGCTTTTGTTTTCCTTCCTCTTGCGATAGCAAATTAACCATTGTCACTTCATTTCCCTTCTTGTCATCCAACTCAACACCCCTGTTTTCTTCACACGCAATTTTTCCCACTACTTGTCCTGTATGAATGTCAATATTAGAATCAAAGTCACTTTCGAGTTCAATTTCACACGTATTAGTACAAATCTGGAGTTGCACTGTATTCAGTCCTTTTGTGATGGTACTGTCCTTAGTCACAATGACTTCTTGGTTTGTTCTTTCTTCAATCACTTGCATTTCTGCTAACGGGTTTGTTTCTGCTGTTACAAAGGTCAGTGTTGTACCAATCCTATAGTAACCTATACGCGGATGTTCCGTAAACGACCGTCCCACAATCATGTCTGTTTCCTGCGCATCTGAAGGTACTAACCACAATTTAACGTCCTCTACCAGGGCATTGTCAATTAGAACTTTCGTAATCACATATTTCCTGCATTGAATTGCTGGTTTTGTCATGTCACCAAATGCAATAGTTCTGTCTCCCCACTAAATAGTTGCAGTTCATAATAATTTGCGAGATGTGCCTTTATCGTACAAACCTCACTTCCATTGTCTATCATACCTTTAATTTTAACGTCCTCGTCCAAATAAACCCACTTCACTAACTTTTCACCAACTTTTCTTGATTCCGTGAAGTTCACTACATTTCTGTCTTTTTCTGGGCAATCACGTTTGTAATGTCCTTCTTTCTTGCATTTAAAACACTGCACCGTATTTTTTCCATTTTCTCGGTCTCCTTCTTTCACTTGTACATTTCTTTTGGACATGAAAATGATTTGTGTCCCTTTTCTTTGCACACATAACACATAATCTCTTGTGGTTTCCTATCTTCTTTTCCTGCTCGGTAATAATTTCCTCTCTTCTGCAATCTACTACGTTCTAGGATTAGTAAATCTTGCAAAATATCCTCTTCTACACTATATTCTTTTACACAAATAGCAGTTTTATATTCATGTACCAATAGTCCCTTGATAACCTCATCTCGTACTTCTCTCACTGTTAAACCCAATTCACGACACAACTTTTGCTTCTCTAGAAAATACTGAGTAACATTCTCCTTTTCATGCTGCACTCTACTTCGCATAACATCCCATTTATCAGATGTTGTTTTTAACCTAGTAAATGTACTTCGAAAAAGCCTTTCAAAGTCTTCCCATTCTTTTATATCGTCACGATGAGTAGCATACCAATTTAGGGCTGCTCCGTCTAAGTGAGCCCTTGCCGTTGCCAGTTTAATCGAATCATTCCAATCGAATATTGTAGAATTTAACTTAATACTATCTAACCACTCGATAGCATTATCCAAGTCCTTCTCTGCATGGAATGTTCTTATATTCCTCACCAACTCTGAAATATACTGCCTCGTACCTTGCTGCAGAGCCTTCTGTTCCCTTGTATTACTACTTAGCACTTCCATCATGTCTGATATTGATCTCAGTAATTTATTCACACTATCGCCCTGTATATCTGTTTTTTCTGACTCTACTTGTTTCTGCGTTTCCTTTCGCACAGTTCCTGATTTTTGTTTTTCCGCCATTGTACTCGTTTAACGTCTTTTTCTTAACCTGAATTTGATTGGAATCTTGAATTCGAATCTCGTACCTTGTGTTTATTATATCCCACTTCTGAAGTGGGAAGAAAAAATAACCTTCTTTCTTTTAAAACTGTACTTTAATGATGTAGTAAAATAATTAACAACGAACATTTTCATATTAAACACTATTGATACAAACATTCTGCCGCCATCGCCTTCTCTTCTTCTTTTCCTCACTGCCGCCAACCTCTTAAAACTAAATTTTCCTACAAGTAAATAAAACAAAAACCAAAACAGACATATTGGCTCAATAGATTAATATTCGTTTTATAATGAAATTAAAATATATTTTTGTGTTAAAGCGAAGCTACACACGGAATATTTGCTTTTATTTATTTCGTTTAATGCCTATTAACTTTTTCATAGCACATATTATATCTTATTTACCACTGTTGATTTATTTGCCGTGATAAAATATTTTTGCTTTAGCGGACTGACTAGTGGACATTTAAAATAATCTTTGTTTCTTGATATATAAATTTATATTTTTTTTTGCAAATTCTTGTCAATATATCTGCAGTTAATAGCGAAAGAATATTATCTTGCTAAAAATTGAAATAAAAATATCAGATAGCATTAAAAAAGTGTATCTATAAAATCTATAATTTTTCCTTTTTTTTAAAATTCACTCTCACAAATACCATGATGTTTGAAAAACATAAGCTCATATTTGTTTCCAAAATTATTGTTTACTGTTAAGTGTAAGAATTTTTTTTATCATTTTGCTTAAAATGTAACTTAAACATTACAGTACAAGTTTCAATCGCAGCCCAGTAAACAAAATTCAAATCTTCCGCAATTATATTGAGTAACTTCAAATTAAAGGTATTCAAATAACCATAATGTATATAATACAAAATCGTAGGTAAGAGGTTTGTTCGCTGGTGCTACACTTTCCACACTGACTCCTACTTAAAACAGGATAAAAGATTTACTCTTTATGCATCTGAGAAAGAGACAATATGCACCTGTGTAATTGGTGTAACACCAACGAACAAATCTAAGGTCATACTTTAATGCTGAAGTTTCCAAATTAATTGCGCGAAATTTGAATTTGGTTTACTGGGAGGGGTCTTTACAAAAAAAAAATATGCAACATTATTATTATCTGGTTGCACTTTTAAGGTATTTTCATCAATTTTGTGTTTATCAAAGTGTACAAGTACAAGTACGCTAGCATCAGACATAAGCTCTTGTCGCTCTTGAACTTTTTCTGTTTCGTTGTTTGTAGAATCAATATAGAAAATATAATTGTTGGACATTATATTATTGTATATATATTATAATGGTTAGAACTGTCAAACTATATATTTGTAACAAAAAAAAAAAAATGATAAATGATAGAAAAAAAGGACAGAATTAGCAGAATTCAAATTTCCCGCATTTATTTCTAGGAAAGGTTTTTATTTTTTTTCGTTCGCTGCTTTTAGGAAATCTCAGATTGCTTTTGGGAATGAAGCATAATACTAGACAATTTTATGGGTATGCAACCAAGTGCTAATGCAGACTTTTTATAATAAATCATAAAATTGGAATTTTTATGAATCATCAATAAAAATCATGGATTATAGTGTATCTCTGTTTAGTACGTTAATTAAATAGCGATAAAGTATAATAGATGGATTCATAAAAAGAATTCTCCAAACATACATTCATTCTGTAAAATAACTTGGATAAATATAAACCGCAGAACTAACACCTAGCATATATCCGATCCTCAAACTCTCCACTTATTTATATGCCAGGTGGTAGAATTCATATTTGCCGCGATTATTTATAGTTACTGCCAATACGAATAGATTTCTGAATTATCCACAGCTGTAATACTCAAGTGCTTCCATATCAAGTACATAGTTCGCTTGGTCCACTGCTTATTTTCGTGCGTCTCTTGCCCCGCCGCTTTTTAACTGCCACCGCGAAGAAGCTACAGTGGCGCCGCTCTATAGTACGCCAGCGTAACTATACCTCTTTGACCATATGTATACGATGTGTACTATACTTAGTATTATATTTGGTATTACTAAATAATAATAATAATATGTCGTCTACAAACGCAACCTCTCTGTGGCATGGATAAATTACGCCAAGGCGTTTGATAGTTCTTCCCATGATGTAATAACCCACCTTCTGCGACAAATGCGGGATCAGAATGGGCTTGTGGGCACTATCGAGAGGCTAATGACGAAATGGACTACCCGACTAGTTATGGGACCTCCTCAGAGAGAATGCCGAAGTACCCCTATTGTCTACCACCGAGGAGTACTCCAGGGTGACTCATTGAGTTCCGTATTGTTTTGTATAACATTGCTCCTTCTGTCACTCGAATTCAGAAACCTTCCCGGATATGTTGCTGGAGCTCCAAATCATAGAGTATTCAAGATTACACACCTCCCCTATATATAGACGACTTGAAGGTGTACGCACAGAACGAACTCCAATTGAGGAAAACCATCCAGATTGTCCAGGATTATTCTAAAGCCATTGGCATGAACTTCGGACTAAATAAATGTGCGGTATATCATATTAAGAGGGGGAAAGGTACTAACGCTGATGACGACTTGCATCTGATAGATGGCACAATTATAAAAATACCTAGAGCTAGAGGAACCGTATACCTATCTTGGAGTTGAGCACAGGGGACTACACCTCGGAATATCGGTAAGAGAGGCCGCGAGGACCAAATATGAGACCACCCTGAGAAGAATCCGGAATTCTGAATTCACGGCAAGAAACAAAGTCACGGCAACCAACATCCTGGCAATTCAGCCTTGGCTAATACGAGACAAATTGTTAAAATTGGATCGACTCACAAGAAGAATTATGACGTATTGCAGATCTCTACACCCAAACGCTTCCATCGATCGATTGTACATGAGCAGATCAAAAGGTGGCCGAGGATTAATAAACATCGAGGACTACCATGATAGGGCCGTCACAGTAACAGCCGCTCGAGTTTTGCAAGCAACAGATGCATTACTCCAATTCGTCAGACACCATGAAGAACAAGATCGGGGTGCGTTCCTATTCAAGACGGTTGACAGGGCATTGGTGAAATTTGATTTGGCTCACGGAGTCATACGCAGGGGAAAGCCCCGTGATATGCTGGTTCAATTGACCATTGGCAATATCGCCAAGGAAGTGAAAGTTGCTTTACTAAATCGAATGACACTTAATCACTGTGAGAAGCCTCTTCACAGTGTCTTTAATAAAAATATGGAACAGTACCACCTGTTAGTAGGACTAACATTTTTATTCCTGCAATCGTCGGGCCTTCGGTCTGAGACAGAGGGTTTCATCACAGCTTGCCAGGATGGGGTATATCACAGTCTGAATTATATTCGCAATCTAAACGGGCAGGTTGATCCGCCATTAAACCGGGTGAGAACTTGTGGTCGCTCTTTGCATAGCTACACGTAGCTGACTTCAAGTTTATTTTCATCTGTTAATTTAAATGGTGTTTATCAAGTGCAAGTCGATAAGGTGTCAAAATAATGGAAAAGAAAGTAAAAAAATGTAAAAAGAAGCGATATACATTCATTTTCAGTTAGGTCCTGTCAGGCACCAAATTCTATCAAAGCCCATACTGACTTCTCGCCCGAACAGTGACGTCAAGGTCACGAAATTTTGCGCACTCAGATCAAAAGAGCCAGTAAGAGATAGTATTCTAGTTGTTAGATATTCTGTGCCAGATTCGTGCACGTAGAACCCAGAGAGAGAGAACCGTCAAAAATGTGTTGCTTCGTTCTTGCCTTATCTGTTCGCTGAATGAGTTATATGCAGATTTGAGTAATCTGGACCGGTCTGGATTCCAAATTATTTAATGGCATCAACTTTTCCCTGTGTTGATTTCTTTGCAGTTGTACCTTTGTGGTTCTTATCCTTTATTCATTTCTTAATCAATCATCACAAGTTATCACTTGTCATCACATAAGAAAAGGTCTCCCTCACTTTGAAAAGTGTTCTGAAGCGGTTTTGTACACCGGTTCAAAAACGCTTGAACCAGTTTCAATTTTGACATCACCACTTGAAGTGCATTTGTCACCAATCCGACCTGCCCCGGGATCACGAAATACGATCGACTTTATTCGACAAGTTCAAGGATCGAGTCGATTCACATACCGGGAAGTACTCACGATACTCGATCGAATTAATTTCGTTTAAGTTTCGGTTATCATCGTGTTTTGGAAACAATGATCTTACTTTACTGCGGAATTAGTTTCAATGAAAGGTAGAATTTGAAAGCAAGTGAGCAACGACATCTTGACGTTTATTCCGCAATGTTGATTACTTTGACAAATTCTTATTTTTTATTACTACGTGATTACTACTCTTTGCTTATTGTCAGAGAAAAGTGAATTATTTTTTTTGTATCACTTTATTAAATTAAATATAGTTGTTATAGATAGTAGTAAATAGTGCAGCAATATATTTGTTATTAAGTTTTAAATAATTCAAGAAATTTATTATCTGGATAACAAAAATGGATTTTGTCTTTCCCTCAGAGCTTTCCTTTCCCTTTGGAATCGTAAATTCTGCGTAAGACCTACGTCGCTTGAAGGATACGCTCCCTAAAAACTGGCAGCATTTTGTTGCTATACCATGTATATAATTAATAATTTCAAAATTCGTTTAATAACATTATCTGGTAATAACTGTTGAATGTGTCGAGTTATCTCGAAATATTTAATTGTACCTGATATACGAACAAAGGCGTTGGACTTGTTTACCTGCAGTCTTTACCGATCACTTTATATACATTAATACATCTGAATAATGAATTAGAAAGAGAGGAGAGTTACAAATGTTCGATCTCATGTGCCGCCATTACAAACTCGATAGCTCCCTGGCAATCGAATGTTACGAATCGAGTGAATTCGTGAAATCGAGTATCGTGAATGAGATTTTTAGGTATTCGATTAAACATGGCGAATTCGAATCGAGTATCGAGTTTCGTGATCCCGGGGCTGCTTGATGACTTTTGACAGTTTGCTTTAAATATTAATAAAGTAAACTGTCAAAGTCATCAAGCAGGTCGTGGTCGACAAAATGTCATGTTTGGAAATACTATACGCAGCGCTTTCGTAACGCTGCGTCGTGAAAAAACGCCCATAGTTTGTCAACACATACGTAAATTTATTATTATATTGCTGTTTTTTCCATAGGTATTAGATTCTAAAAGCCTAGATTGTGAAGGAGTTCATTCTTATGGGTACTGTTTTTCATGTATCTGCTTTTTTTATTATTATAAATACAACTAACTAACTTTGGTCATGCCGTAATTTTTTCTAGTTATTAGATTGTTGAGCACTATAACCCACACGGCACAAAATGTCTACCGTACATCTATTAGATATACTTTATGGATATCCATAACCTCCATTAGACGTCATAGACATTCTATGGATGCCTCATACATCTCCAAATGCCCGCCTGTTAGATATCCAAATAGTATACATAATGTGCTATGTAACACATCTAATTGATATCCCACAAAGCACAAAATGACTACCATACATCAGTGGCAGCCCGTGACGATATTGAGTGGTAGCCAAACTCCCTCCCCTCCCTCTTCCCCGGTTTTTTTGTATTAATTTTACAAAGTTTTGAATCAATTTAGTTCAGCTGGCAGTAATTTATTACCTCGTTTATTGCTATCTAAAATAATACTCACACAAAAAAATTTATGTAGACAAATTTAGAAGACATTTTAAAATGAAAAATATATATACATTAAATTCTTATCTGGAATTAATTTGCGATATCATCCTAAAATAATACTACACTTTATTACTATAATTAATAAATAGTAAATATTCTTGAACCCAAGTTTTATTGCGAGGAAGTGTTTAAACCGAAGTCCGTACGCGACAACGCGACTGGCCCGTCTGCGTCTGACTAACACGCTTGCCTACCGTGATAGTGGGAGATCTTTCCCGCACAGTGTCAAGCACTGACGAGATGCCTCAATCAACCAGCGGGCAGTGGGCCACGAAACGCCTGGCACCACTTCAATGTAATTTTTGCGTATACTGCGACCACCCCCTCTTCCACTAGCTCCGCGCGGGTAGCTACAAACGTCTAAAAGTCGGAGCCAATCTAAACGGGGCCCCAGTTCGCCGCTTGTCTGCATAAATAACTACAAAGCGCGTGTGGTCGCATCAAATCATGGGAATCGCAACGCTCGTTCTATACTTAAATGTGTTTCTGTGTGTACAGATATTGATCGGTATTTTTACAGAAAATAAAAGCTCCTTAATGATTAATTTGTGATTTCCAATGGTGGGGCCATGGCCCCATGGCTCTTTAAGAGGGGCCGCCCCTGCCATACATCTATTAGCTATTATTTATGGATATCCATAACCTCTATTAGACGTTAGACATTCTGATTGCTTATGCAACCGAAACTAAAAAAGTACTCTATACCTAGCGATATGTAATTCAGAATTGTTCACCAATCATTTTCAATTAACATTTAAGCATACTCTATTTTCGGTTGCATGAATAGTCAAGAATTTATTGGGCTTAAATTCGCATTAATTTGAGAAAGATAGTACATTTAATGTATATGCTATGCAACGCATCTGATTAATATTGTATGCAATACATCCAGCGGATATCTTATGTATACCGCAAGTTTTCGTTGTATGGTCAACCGATGTTATACGAACTACCGCATGTAAGCGAATGTTAAGTATATTAGTGTAGCAGGCACGGTTTCGTAGCTTCGCTCTCGTATTGCCGTAGAATGCCGATTGCGTTAGGTGACATAGGACGCTCGCTCAATCAGTATATTCATTAGATACACTGGCGACTCGTGACAATATTGAGTGGTGAGGGCAATCACGGGCCAACTCCTCTTCCCCTTCCCTCTCCTCCTTCATTTTATTAATGTTACAAATTTTTAATAAATCAGTTCAGTTCAGTTTGTAATAATTTATTATCTCATTTATTGCTAAATGCCATTATTACAATCGCGATTTAAGGATTAAATATGGCAAGGTCAAATTTTTTTTTTATTATTATTTATATCGATTGTAAGTCTAAAGTAAAGTTTAAACCGAAAATCATTCATCTACGGTTTAAACCGCGATTGTAATAATGGCCCTGACTAAAGTAATACCGCCACAAAAAAATTAATGAAGAAGAATTTAGAAGACATTTTAAAATGAAAAATACATTGAGTTCGAACTTGCATATATTTAGTCTTTAAACTGCACGTACATACATGAGTCACTTGTTTACATTTCCCCACCTAAGTAACAAAAAATTATTCAGGTGTTTTTTGTTATTTTTATCGATGAAAACATAACACAACATAGATCACATGAGTTATTTAAGCGAATATCGTCGAGTAAAATATAATGGATATTTTATGCACAACCCCGCGTATTTCTTACAAAGAAAGGAAAACATAATTTTTATATTCTTTGTTTGTTTACCTAAGGAATGGCTTGTTTTTTACTTAAAACACTATTGTGATGTATTTTTCAGGAATAACTCCCTTGTTATATTTATTATTTTATTTTCATAATTTTTACCATAAGAAAGATATGAATGGTAGCAGTTCATTTTGATTCGAAATACTATAGTTATTAATTTGCAATGTCATCCTAGAATAATTATCATAATTAATTAATATTAAATATTCTTGAACCCTATTTTTATTGCGGAGAAGTGCTAAACCGAAGTCCGTATGCGACGGTTCTGTACATGTTTTTAATTTCAATAGTCGATCTTCGACAGCCGTCTGCGTCTGACTAACACGCTTGCCTACCGTGATAGTGGGAGACCCTTCCCGCACAGTGCCGAGCATTGACGAAATGACTCGATTTTTTGTATATACCAGTATATATATGAGATGATGATTCACAAAATCACTGCCACACCATATTGTAATAGGTATTAAAAAAGATTTTAAGAAAAAAAAATATATATTCTATAAACAATGTACCTATATAACAATAAAAAAAATATTACTACTATGACTCGAGTTGAATTCTAAATTATAATCACATATATGTATATGTTTGTATTTTTGTTTATTTTATTGCCTATTTCTCAATATTTAGATTTAAATTTTAACCAATCTAATACCACTGGTGTAAAATACGTTATTATAACATCAGCACCTATAAATAATATAGAAACTGTTATAAACCTGTTTTATAAAAATAAACTTCATTTAACAATACCTGCGCGGCGCATTGATGTTAGTATTTCCATTAGAGCTAATTTCATATCGAGCGATCCGTTACTTGCTGCACTATGTATCATAGCATATTCTCCAGAAACTTGATATATGAACATGGGATGATTTGGATAGGCTTTTTTGATACGATGTACTATATCAAGATATGCTAAACCTGGTTTTACCATTAACATATCTGCACCTTCTCTTACGTCCCTTTCCTTGAAAATGTTCAGCTCCTACTTCAGTTTCCTAGGATATAAAATTTAACTTACAGCTGCCCTATGAGCTAATCCAGCGCTGTTTGGTAACTGATAACATTTCCTATCTCCGAAAGCAGGTTTAGAATTGGCAGCATCACGGAAGGGTCCATACAAAGAGGATGAGAATTTTATTGAATAGGATAATACAGCCACTTTATTACCTAGTTCATTTTTTATTAAAATATTTTTAATAGCACCAATCCTTCCATCGGTCATATCAGATGGTGCAACAATATGTGCACCTAGAAATTTATTGTTCACACATTACATATCATATTGTCATAGAATTAGATTCTTAATTAGGTATGATATACCTAATTAAGAATCTAATTCTAGGCTTCTAACCCTGAATGATAATTCAGGGTTAGAAGCTTTATCTACAGTGTCCTCACTTCATTTCTTGTTCTAGAAAACAACATTTTCCACAAAAATTTTATACAATTCAATCTAATATCTGTTCATCGAGCATGTGACATGTACTTTTTACTATTGAAATATTACCCCCTATTACCCTACAATTTAAAAATACCTTTGATTATTTAGAGGTTACTGTTATTGTGATTCAATATGACATAAGAAAAAACACAATCGAAAACTATTGGTTATAAATACTTGTGTGTAAAGGTATTCAAAACAAAAAAATATTCCAAAATACAAGATACCAATCCAAAGTGCCAAATCGTAAATTGGAAAGCCAAGTGTATGAAAATGAATAAGCATAATTTTGGATATAGATATCTACATCTCAATGTTAATGGATACCAACATCACTATTGCAGATAAAAAAAAATTATATGAAGTTATATCATTTGTCGAGGTAGAATTAAAAAATGAAATTATATGCAAGGTGTTTCATTTAAAAAAACAAACTATGTGTGTGCTTACTTTTGAGACAGACCGAATTCTATAAAATTTTGAGAACAATATTGTTTTCCTAAAATGAAAAATGAGGATAAAGATTCGTCTTCAATGAAACACCCATATATAGAAATAAATAAAATTTATATCAAACCTGCTTTAGCATATGACAATGCAATTTCTGCTATCCTTTTTATACTAGCGGAATTGTTAATTGTACCATCTTCGCATAATACTCCACAATGGCCATGTGATGTATATGGACATAAACAAACATCACATGCTATCGTAAGGTTCGGAAACCAGCTTCTAAGTTTTGGTAATGCTCTTATTACAGGGTTATTCAAAGTATCTGCACTTGTGCCAATATCGTCCTAAACTTATATTATGTTTTAAAACATTTAAAATAACTGTTATAGTACAAACTTTTGGTAATTTATCTACGACTCCAAATAATAAAATTGATGTCAATCCTTTATTATATAGTAAGTCTAAATGCCTTTTCACTGCATTTAGTCCAAATCTTGATATGCCAGGCATGCTTTGAATTGGTTCTGTAGCATCATCATCTTCACTGGTGAATAGGTATATGTTATTCCTGTTAATATCACTTAATAATAAATTAGGTTATTTACTTACATAAGAAAAATCGGATACATCAAATTATTAGGAGTTATTTCATAATTATTTGATTGCCACGACCGTAGGGTTGAATTAAAATAGCCACTATGAAGAAAACTTCTTTTATCCATATTTTAAAACTGTTTTGAAGGCTACCGTTTTGAAATGACACCAATAAAGCAAATAGTTAAATAAAAATCTCACATCTAACAAATTGCGACTTGTTGCTTTTTTTTAAATTCAAATGTACTATCGAAGACAAAAGTCTTGACCCAAAATTAAAGAGATAAATAATTGAAATACTGAAGAAACTCCAATGATTCTATTTCTATTTATGTCCAACTTGAGTCGAGACTTTTGTCTTTAGTATCTACGTGACACACTGGACACCACCTGGACACTGGACTTATATCACAGATTCTGTGATTATCTGTGCTTATATACACAATAGCTGTACTCTTTTTACCGTCCGACTTAGCTTAACTTAGTTTTGTGAGTTAAGCTACGAGCTACTCTCTAAAAACGCAGTTAGTCGGCTGGTTTGGTCATTCGTAATGAGTAGCTCGTAGCTTAACTCACAAAACTGAGACAAGCTAGGTCAGACGGTAAAAAGATTCACAAAAGAATGCCGCTAATATATAGTATATAAATAACAATATATACTTAGTATATAAATAGCAAAGGAATTATTGGAATACTACTGGTACTTTTCGATTATTGAATTTTAACGATATTTTAATGAAAAAGTATTGCCAGGGGCGTCGATCACGTACACTAAACTTGTGAACTTAATTATTTTAAAAATTAAATATGTCTATTTTCTTTAACAAATTTTGACAAACTTTATATTTTGATTAATTTGAGTATGTTGAAAAATTATCCACCAATTTTCAAGGGTGGCGAAAAATTGAACAAATATATATAAATATATTCCTTCGATATTTATTTTAATTCTTGCCTTTTCTATCGTATCCAGATTGAATATCTTGTCTCAAGCAACTCTTTAAACAGGTTTTAGGATACTTCCCCCCTAATCCTTTTTTTATTTGATGTACATTTTCTTAAATAATTTATAATAACTATTTGTGAGTGTCTTATTTGTGTTTCTATTCCCTTTGAGAATTTGTCTTTCAAAGACAAATAGATCAACACACAAAATAGATCGTAGTGAGAAAATTATAAAAAAAAAGAGAACGTCGCCTAGAGGTTTGTTCGCTAGTGTTACACTGGCTACACCGAGTAGCGAGTGTAAAAAAAAGCGTTCATTGGGGCTAGTGTAGTTACACGGCCATTGTTCGTTGGAGTTCTATTAGCCGCAACTCGTGCAACCAGGGTATAACACTTCTTGAGTCGCGGTCTGGAGCAAGAGTGAATAGTGTATACACTGGCAATAGCCGCGCGAAAGCAAAATATATCGTATGTGATACTTATCGCAGTAGCGTGATAGCTGATGGTAGGCGTTCGATAGTAAAAACGAGCGATAAAAATGGGAGACCAGGGAAATGTTATAAATGCAAAATTAAAAAAAAAACGATGATGGTAGCGTTTTAATTGTAGAATAATGTAATTAATGGGCAAGAAAATAACATTAATAACCATAAAATATTCTTGTGACTAGCGGGGAAAAATTGTTGTACATTGTCTGTAGGCAATACTACACATGGTTATATTATATTTAATTGTACATTACCACTCATTTACCCCTACGCACATGTGCATGAACACGAAAATCCGTCGACCGTTCATTGGTACTTGCACCAGAATATTGTTACACTGACGTACAACCAACTTACACCCGCTACTCTGGTGACGATAATTTTACACTACACCATGAAATCAGTGTGTCTAATACCAGCGAACAAACCTCAGATCTTGTTAAAAAATGCGGTAGTTTCAAATGCTTTGTTATGTTTATCTTACCATATATTCACATTATTATAAATAAGATATTTTTTCCATATATCTTTATAAATAACGTGCTAATTGAAAATGTTATCCTGTTTTCAATTTTTTTTTTACAACTCACAAAATAAATTATTATGTTATAAGATAATTTTAAATAGTTCTTTACGTAATTTGTAAATACAAAACTGAAATATTACTTGTTTAATAATCAACCTACTTCAACCTACGTTCCTGAACATGTATATTTATTATTTGACATGAGGCAATTTTATGTTAAATCATTGTGTTTATGATGATACTGGATTTACGCATTTCACCATCATTCAAGGTTAAAGTTAGCGTGCGTTAATCGTTTAATTACGATTTATATTTATCTAGCAATTATCAAAAATCGAACTGTTAATATTTGTTTCTTCATATATAGTTTTGGAATCCATACATTCCATCAATGTATGCATGAGGAACGTTCGACTTTTCTAGAGTAGGCGTTTCACTCTATTACGTCCATACACCTCCTATTAATGTTATAATTAGAGTTGGGCAATTGTCCGGCGGAGCAGATATGCATTGCGACGCGAGCCTCAAATAATGTAATATAAAAAAGCAGATCAATCGTATTATTGTAATTTAGTATGTATTTTATAAATCATAACTCATATTAATAGAGTTGTGTGAATCTTCCTTGGGGATAAAATCGGACAAGGCCACCTTGCCATGCATTCGCATTTTATATCACTACATATTTAGATAAAATAAATATTTTTACATATATAGATAAACATGTACTGACTTTCAACTCTACGCTTCATCTGCTTTATTGGAGCATATGAGTTGGAGCTCACGTTCTCAATACGTACATACCTAGCGCGCCGGAAAATTTGCCCAACTCTAGTTATAATAGGGCTTTTACAAATAAAACATTTTTAAATAAACATTTATGCGGCGTGGAGGCCTCTGAGTGGGTACGATATAAACAAATAATGTGTTTACGTATGTTAAAAAAAATCGCGGTCTTTTTTTCATGTTCATGAAAAATGGTCGAGATATACCATATGGCGCCTGTATAAATATTCTCTACTTTTTAAATTACGCGCCATTCCCGCTACAAGTGGATAAAGTAGTAACCTATAGTAAGTTAAGTACATCATATAAGTATATTATGTAACTGTAAAACAATAAAAACAATACACATAACTTTAATCAAACAGAAAAAAGAGTATCCTTAATTCAACATTGGTCCTTCGAGCCGGATATATGTTATATAACATATTTCGCAAGAATCAAGAAGAAGAAACTAAGAAAACGAAGCAAACGAAGTAAAACAAGCGAATCGAAGTAAAACAAGCGAATCGAAGTAAAGCAAGCGAAGCGAAGAAAGAACATACTGAATCATCAACAACAAGCAGCAACCATACATATTCAAGCTTATCAGGTACATACTTAACCTATACGTTTCCATTATTTAACCTTGAAATTTATCCTTCTACTTAACCTTGAAACTTACGTATTTATTTATTTGTCATGGCTGATGTGCAAATAAAACAATTACATATAAAAAGAGGGAGTATTAAATCACAATTAACGGGGTTAGAAAAACTATTAGCAACAATTGATAAAGAAATTTAACATCTGAAGTTATTGAAAACTTGAAAACAAGATTACAAAACTAGACCTAGCATTTGACAATTTCATTGACATACAAAATGAACTAGAATTCTTAACGGTTATGATGATAGTGAAACATTAGCGAAAGAAAGTCAAGAACGTGAACGATTTCAAGATTCTTATTATCACATAACTAGTTTTAGTTAAATCTTTATTAGCAACAACTAACGAATCAGGAAATGATGCTATCAGTAATGCATTATCAGTTTCTAACGAATCAGTTAAGTCAGACACACACTCAGCAAATCATGCTAAATCAAAATGTGCTATTAAACTACCTGAAATAAAACTACCTACCTTTGATGGAATTTTACCACATGGTGCGGTTTTCGTGACGCATTTAACAATCTCATTCATTCAAACGAAGATTTAACAGATACTGAACGTCTAACTTACCTCAAATCATCATTGAAGGGCGAACCACATGAATTAATATCATCCTTAGAAACTAGTGATTCAAACTACAAAATTGCAATAGATATTCTTAAGAAACGATATGACAACAAACGAAGAATCATAAATAAAACATTTTTAGCAATTCTAAACATGAATCCATTAAAACGTGAATCTGCAACACATCTTAAAGAGCTAATTAATACAATACAAACTCATATTATTGCTTGAGATCTCTTGAAACTACCTGTAGATTCTTGGGATGCAATATTGATTCCACTCGTCATAACAAAGTTAGATAATTGTACTGCTAAAGAATGGGAAACAAAATTTGAATCTAGAAAATGCCAGTTATGATATCATTACCGTCGTTAGACGATTTTATTGGATTTTTAACAACTCCAAATTAACTACGTTAGAGGCTATGGGACAAAAATGTAATGACGTTAAACAATTTCAAACTAAGCAAACACATCTAAAATCATTCACTACGTTAACAAAATTCATTGAAATGTTCCACATTGCAATCAAGATCATTCAATTTATCAGTGCCAATCATTTCTAGATCTTAATGAATCTGATCGAAACAGTCGCGCAAGAAAAATCGAGTATGCATCAATTGTTTGCCGATCAAACCATTTCTTGAATGATTTCAAATCATCATCAACCTGTAAAATTTGCAAAAGAAAGCCACCATACGCTTTTGCATATCGATAACAAAAATCCAGCAGTGACTCAAACCACAAACAGTCCAAGTCCATAACGAAACAGCCAATTATTCTCTGACGAACACAAATTGTCAACACTCTTTTATCAACAGCAATTGTTCATGCGAAAACTGAAAGTAAACAAACATGTAAATGTAAGAGTGCCTCTTAGATAGTGCTTCTCAATCCAATTTTATAAGCGGAAGAAATTATGTCAAGCAGACTAAATTTAAAATCGGACACTATCAGAACTGAAATGTTTACAAGGGATTAATGAGAAAGTAATTAACATAACTCACAGCCGTTTGATTAACATTAACCTCACGTATTTATAACTTTTCCTTTACTATAGTTTGGTCTAGTCATTCCGAAAATTGCATCAATCAATTCCATCAGTAAGCTTTAACACTAATTCAATAGAGGTTCCTGTTAATATAAAATTTAGCAGTATTCCACTATTTAACGAATTCAATCTTCTTCTCTTCTTTCCTATGGCACCGTGACTGGATACAAGGTCCACTCAGCCAGTCACAAATGTTGGAGATTGGGCCAATAGCCGCGCTGGAAACAGATCCATATCTCCAACTCCATAACATAACAAACACTACTAGATAAGCAAAGCTATGCACAATCCAAGCAAAGCCACAAATAAGCAACGAGTAAGCGGTAGATTTAAGAGTTAACTACAGAGCACTACGGAGGGGTAAAACTCTTCTCGGCTTCGGGGTCGGCGAAGCATTTCACAGACGAGGAAAGAGGGAGACTCGGATAGGTAAAGGGGTAATTAGTGATTTGTAAAAGTTAACAGAGACTAAAGCATAATATCATTCGATTTTACAAAACTTAAAATCAGATATAAAAATTTTAACGTTTTCAGAAGCTAATAGGGTATTTGATATTAAACGGAGGCGACATTCCAAGTTGTATAGATTTTGAGTTAGTTCATTGATTTGAAGGGATCTTCTAGGGGATCCAATGGAAAATATGGTTGCTATCCTCAACCTCTCCACACTCACAATTTGGATCATCACTATATTATGTCGGAATAA
This sequence comes from Protaetia brevitarsis, assembly GCA_004143645.1. Classification (NCBI taxonomy): domain Eukaryota; kingdom Metazoa; phylum Arthropoda; class Insecta; order Coleoptera; family Scarabaeidae; genus Protaetia; species Protaetia brevitarsis. The sequence goes on along the minus strand of RXPK01000029.1, from coordinate 1,150,103 downwards.
ATGAGATCTACACTGTGTGTGGCTAAACCTGAGTCTACACATGGTCGTGATGAATTCTCTTCCTTTGTATTTAATTCCGGCGAACCAAGGTTTAAGGGATATTCTTTTGAGGGACAGCTTGTATCTGTGCGCCAGATCAGAACTTCCAAACTCTTCTTTCCATTTTTCCTTTATCAGTTGAGAACTAAGCTTGCGATAGTCTAAAGCGAAGACGTTATCAAAGCGCACCGGCTCAGTCGCCCCAGCTCTCGCTAGGGTATCTGCTCTTTCGTTTCCAGCTATCCCGCTATGACCAGGAACCCATAGAAACGCGACGCTTCCTATTTGGTCTAACTGTGCCGATAGTTTTCTACACTTAACTACAAGCGGGTGCAGTTTAGCAGTATATCTCACTTTAATCAGACTGTCAATAGCCGCTTGTGAATCGGAAATAACAACAGCATTCGTAATCCGGTGACTCTGACATAAAGAGAGTGCTCTAAAGATGGCAAAGGTTTCCGCCGTAAAAACATTACAACATGCAGGTAAAGCTCCTTTTTCTGTAACATTCAACTTGGGACAGAAGACGCCATAACCAACGCGTGCTGGATTACCCGAAAGTGACCCATCTGTATAAAACTGGACGCTGTGAGTGTAATTGCTTGCAATCAGTCTCAAAAAGTTTTGTTGAACATCAAGGTTATTATTACCAAAACATCTATCAATCATCATCTTCGGCGGATTCATAACTTCTCTTGGGTTAAGAGAGTAGCATACCAAGATATCACTCCTATCAAAGTTCTTCAATGCTTTTCCCCATCTAAAAGCCTTCACTAAAGGGGGGAGTTGACCTCTGTTCCAATTCGGATATATTCTTAATAAAGAACTCCATTTTGCTAGTTCAAGTCTGATAAGATCGGTATTCAAAGTCAAGTGCTTAAGCACAAAATTATTAGCAAGCTGTTCTATTCTAAGGTGGATAGGGTATACACAGGCTTCTGCATGTAAGGCAATTATCGGTGTTGAGCGCATTGCTCCCAAAGCTATCCTTAGGCCGGCATTTTGGATGCGCTGCAAAGACTCCAATTTTGTTGAATTAACGAAGGCAGACAAGAATGCGGTCATAGTCTATGTGCGAACGTACAATGGCAAAGAATATCTGTAGGAGGCACTTAGGATCTGCTCCCCATCTGATTCTTGTAATACTTTTCATCAAATTTAGCCCTGGAAGGATTTTTCTTTTAGCTCTTCACAAATTCCTTCATAAGTATCTAGCATCTAATTGCACTCCAAGGAATTTAACTGTGGTATAAAATCCTCACTCTCATATTATCAATATAAATAGCAGGCACGTGTATAGGCTGCATACCTCTCTTAAATAATACACCCTTACTTTTTGTTCGTGATATTGAAAGTCCATGTTGAATACATCCAAGAGGAAAACTCTCTCTAGTATCTATTCATACCGCAGTCATGTCTTGCAGATTTGTGCCCTCAATGAGAATAGTAAGATCGTCTGCATACAGCACAACATCTCCTTCGACTAAAATTGTTGGCAAAGAACACATAAAAACATTAAAAAGCAGAGTACTTAAAGGGGGATCCTGAGGAATTCCCTGGGATGTATATCTAGGTCCCAAAAAGTGATCAGTCGACTTCACATACACCTTCCTATAGGTTAAACAAATCAAAAATCACTTTATATAACATTTGAGGGTACATTTTCTTCAAAGAGCTTTTCTGCAAGGATAGAGATATTACGTTATCGTATGCCGAAGATATGTCCAAAATACAGCCAGAACCATTCTGTTTTGTAAAAAGCGGAGCTTGTTTTCGATACTAAATATGAAATTGCTTCAGCAGTTCCCTTGCCCTTTCTAAAGCCCCACTGTCTAGGGTCTTAGAATGTCATGTGATTCCAAAAACCATTCCAATTTATTTGCAACAGTTTTCTCAAATAACTTTCCTATTGATGAACCCAGGCATATTGGTCTCCAACCTGATATAGAAAGGGGGTCCTTGCCAGGCTTTCTAAGCGGGTGAATCACTTGTGTCTTCCAGCTTGCTGGCACCTCAACTAGTCCACCAAGAACGCGCGTAAAAATTTCGGCGAGTCCCTCAAGGGCTATGTCAGGCAGCTTCTTAATAATGCAATTGTCTATTCCATCGATTCCAGGTGCAATCATTTTTAAGTTCTTCAACCACCCCTTTGACTTCGACAAAGCTCACCTCTGTGAGAGGTCATTATTTCTTGTTTCGAGGACAGGTAATGTGTATTCATTTGTGACACTACAAGGTGTTACATTTCTAAGAGTTCGCAAAACTTCAACATGCTTTATATCTATATAGCTTGCTTTTCACATGTTTCCCCGAAAATCTTTTAACATTCTTCCAAAGATCGTTATATATACTATTCCTATTCATATCTTCGCAAAAGCAACAAAGTCGATTTCTTTTTCTTCTTTAATTTCTCTTCACCAAGGCACTTTGTTCTTTTAACCTCCAAAAATTTTTGTAGTTGGACTATTCTTATATTGAGCAAGGGCATCTCTTCTTGAATTGGGACTAGGTTTTCACACTCTTGATCCCACCAGGTCTTGCTCTTAGGCCTAATATACCGGGTGTTTGCTTTGGGACAGTCTGATTAACTGCCAGGTGTAACGCTGAATCAAACTCCTCAAAACTAACTTCAGAATCTTGCAGATAACAAGAGATCATTGACTGGAACTCTTTCCAATCAGCCTTTTTGGTGTTATATGCTCTCGTGCTTATTAATGTAGAACGATTTGATGCTTGTAGAGGTAAAGTGTTGTTGGATATAAGAATGGGAAGATGATCACTGCCCATATTATCCTCATACAGAGACCATTCAAAGCTTAACTGTAGATCCAAGGATGTAATAGACAAATCCACTGCACTACGTTGAAGATTTGGCATGGACACACGGGTAGCAGATCCATCGTTTAACAGAGATACGTCAGAATTCAAGATAAAGTTAGCAATTTCTGTGCCATTTCTATTACAATCTGAACTTCCCCACATTGGATTATTAGCATTCATATCACCACATATTATAAAAGGGGAATGCAATTTGTCTAACAATTCAGCCCAAGTATGCTCCAAAATGGTCACATCTGGAGGGATATATAAAGATATAATAGTTAATTGATCAAGCTTTATCCCTATAATCTGAAATCTATCGTCCTTCTGCAGATTTAATACAATTTCTTCAAAATTCAGATTGTACCTAATAAATATAGCAACACCTCCCTTTCCGTCATCTCTGTCTTCATGCACCATGTTGTAACCCTTTATTCTAAATTGCGTATTGTCTTTAAACCATGTTTCACTTATACATGCTACATCCACATGTAGATCTATTAAACACTTTTCAAAACTCTCTCTATTCGATCTTAAGCTTCTAGCGTTCCACTGTAAAATGATCATTATAAAATAATGTTCTTAATCACGTGTCCTTTCAATAATTTAGCATAATCTGTGTATTTTTTAATTTCCTCGTCTGGAACATTAGCACGCTGTATAAACTGGGTCAGTTCTTCTATTAGATTCACCACATCTTTTTGCTGCTCAGCATCCTGCACCTTATTCTTCGCAGACCCTACACCCACAGAACTTCCTGAGGATGGAGTCAAGTCATGGGATCCACGAGCACTGGTTTTCTGGCTAAGAAAGACTGGCTTCTTAACTGGAGTTGGTTCAGGACTCATCAATAAACTTCTATGCGCCTGCCTGTCATATCCTGGGGCTGGTTGTGTGAACGGCCTTTTTGTCTTGGCTTCTTAGATACGCACAAAGAAAAGATGATCGGTTTTAATTGCCACCCTGTAATGGTGGAAAATGCTGTGGCACAGATGCAGTGTCTATGCTTTTTTTCACTTGTTGAGCCTTGTTGCACTTATTTCTTGGCTTCCCAAAACGTTATGTTTGTTGAAAGCCATCAAATTTTTAATTTGTTTTGGGTAATATAACTTTCGCAATCTCTAGACCGAAAGCATATGATTTTTGCCACAGTTTGCGCATTTAATATTTGCAGTGCATGCATCATTCCCATCATGATTTTCTCCACAACGTATGCATCTCTGCACACTTTGCATTCTTTCTTTGTGTGGCCGTACCTCAAACATTTGAAACATAATATTACTGGAGTATGTACATTTAACCTCAAAAGGGACATTTATAGATTATTACGTGCTTGGGTAGAAGTTTACAGAAAAGGTTATGACAATGGTTTTTGTAGGTATATATTGTACTGCCATCTTCTTTCACCTCTCGTCTATTAAGTCTATGGATATTTAACACTTCTCTTTCACCACATCTCATGTTTGCTTTATTTCTTCGCTGATATGTCTTCATCCACACCCGTATCACCCCTCTACAGGTAACCAAATGAGAAGGTATAAACAGTTCCATTTATATTTATCACTTAGATTACTATCGATGAAGTTATTAGCATTATCAAACTTATCAATTTCAAAAGCTAGCCTAGTTTTACCTTTTCTATTTATTTTGATTAGTCCTTTTAAATTCTCTATATGAGCAATTCGACCTACCTTTAAAGGGTGTATACTTGCTCGATTTTCCTCCTTATTTTGAACATACACAATATAAGGACCTAGACTGGCATCTTTGTATTTATAGCAAGGCCTTTTTTTCCATTGAGGTTTGTCAATTATGTGCGAATTGCTTGTATCCATTACTATGTCATGATCTTCATTACCACTTGAATCACTGCTGTTGGAATTATTAATCATGCGGTCATTAGTTACAAGCGCAGAGGGCACGTGGCCCCCTTCCAAAACACTCATTTAATAAGCCAAAAACGATAGGCGTGCAGCAAAAATAGAAATGAAGAAAGGAAAATAGGTTAACAAAGGAAAATAATCGCTTACTCAGTATAATTTCACTTAAATTGTAGAGCTCTCAAATTTCGTCAACCGTGTCAACTGTCGTCGAAACCGGCATTTATCAACGAATCAAATCAGATAGATGTGCTCATTGGTGCAAACATATTTTGGTCACTTATTTGCGTTGGTCAAATAAAGAGAAACAATATAATTCTTCAAAAAACTAAACTTGGCTGGATTTTATCAGGTGAACTAAGAGAATGCGGTACTAACAATTTAACGAGTTTATCATGCTTATCATTGAAAGAGTTAAACGACAATGTAAACAAATTCTGGCAGATGGATGAGTTTACATCAAGACCCAATAAGTTAACAGCAGATGAAGCATTTTGTGAGGAACTATTTTCTAAAACAACAACACAAGATAATGATGGTAAATTCATAGTTAAAATACCCTTTAGAGAGAATCCAGACACACTAGGCGATACTTATCATGTTGCAAAGTCAAGATTTCAATTACTAGAGAGAAAATTCGAAAAGGACAGTGCCTTAAAAACAGACTACTCTAGATTCATGCAAGAATATATCGATCTAAATCACATGAAACAGGTCAAACCAAATCAACATATTGGCTTTTACTTACCACATCATGGTGTAAGAAAGGAGGAAAGTGAAACTACGAAATTGCGAGTAGTTTTCGATGGATCCTGCAAGGATTCAAACGGTACATCTCTAAACGATTTACAGCACACAGGTCCAGTTCTGCAAGATGACATTTTTTCAATATTAGCAAGATTCCGTCTTCACATATATGTTCTCACAGGAGACATAGAGAAAATGTACAGACAAATTTGGGTACATCCTGAACATAGACGATATCAATGTATACTTTGGCGCGAAGATCCTAACGATGTGTTAAACGTCTATGAACTATCAACGGTCACATATGGTACGACGAGTGCTCCACATTTGCTTATCAAAGGTAGCTGACAATTGGGAAAGGGAATATCCTGTTGAGTCAAAAATAATACGAAAGGATTTCTACGTAGATGATATGATTACAGGGTGTGACAATCTGAACGAGCTGAACGAAATCAAAAGAAACGTAACAGAAATACTAAGAAGTGCAGGTTTCAAACTACGTAAATTTCACAGCAATATATTGGAACTCACAGACATAGGAAATCTAAAATCAGAGATAGCTTTAGACAAACAATACAAAACCTTAGGTATAAGTTGGAACCCAATGCAGGATATGTTTAGTTACTCGCTTAACATAACAGGCAATCAACGTGAAGTAACCAAAAGAACAATCTTAGGCGCAACTGCTCAATTATACGACCCTTTCAGATTCTTGCTCCTGTAATAGTTATAGCAAAATTAATAATTCAGGAGTTGTGGAAATTAAATCTATCATGGGACGAATCAATTCCTATGAAATCATACACTCAATGGACTAAATTTCTAGAAGGAATTCATCACATTAATAACATTGGCGTTTCCAGACGAGTTCTAATAAACAACTGTACACATAAAGAACTACATGCCTTTGCAGATGCTTCAGAGAAAGCATATGGCGCGTGCGTGTACATAAAATCTGGTAATCAAAACAATGAATCGTTAATTGCTCTTCTAGCAGCAAAATCTAGAATCGCTCCTCTAAAGCCGACAACATTACCTCGGTTGGAGTTATGCGCAGCCGTTTTAGCAGCTCAATTGGTTGAGAAATTCAGAGTTATGTTAGATATAAAATTCGACAAGATTTTATATTGGAGTGACTCCCAAATTACTTTATGCTGGATAAGAGGTAACCTTAACAAATGGAAATCATACGTTGCTAACCGAGTAGCAGAAATTCAAAATCTTTCTGACCAGAAAAACTGGCACTATGTCAAATCTAAAGAAAACCCAGCGGATCTCATTTCACGAGGTGTAGATCCCAAAGATTTAAATCAAAAGGATATCTGGTGGCATGGACCGCAATGGCTGTCCAACACAACTCACTACTTCAACAATGATGTCATCAATTTGGAACCAGAAACAATTCCAGAAACCCGGAAAACTACACTACAATCACTTTGTTTAGTAGAATCTGAAGATAAATTTCCTATCAAAAAATACTCATCGTTACCTAAATTGCAAAGAGTGATGGCATATTGTTTGCGATTTATCAATAACGCCAAACTTTCTAAGGCTGAAAGAGTATTTAGGAAATTGACAGCAACTGAACTTACAACAGCTTTAACAAAATTGATTCAACTGGTTCAAAAAACATCATTTGGAAAAGATTGGGACAGATTGTCAAGAGGACAGGCTGTAGGAAAAACAAGTAAATTACTTACCTTAACTCCGTTCTTAGACGATAACATGATACTTCGAGTGGGTGGCAGATTACAACTGTCTGAATTCAAGTACGACAAAAAACATCCGATTCTTTTACCAAACCAGGATCACTTCTTCGAGTTGATCATCAAACATGAACACGAAAAACTTATGCATGCAGGTCCGAAACTAACTCTATGTTCGTGAACACTTTTGGCCAATAACAGGAGTAAATACAGTGAAGAAAGTAGTACGCAACTGCTTAACATATGCAAAAATCAACGCAAAACCAATTACGCCAACGATGGGCAACTTACCTTACGAAAGAACAAAGATGATGTATCCGTTCCATTCTACGGGTGTCGATTACGCAGGTCCTTTTTCAATCAAGGATAGAAAAGGAAGAGGAGCCAAAATAGAGAAATGCTATATTTGTGTATTCATATGTTTTGCCACAAAGGCAATTCATTTAGAGTTAGTAACTGGCCTAAGTACAGATCTATTTCTATTATCATTAAAACGGTTTATAGCTAGACGAGGAAAGCCTCTGAACATATATAGTGACAATGGCACTAACTTCATCGGAGCAAAAAACGAATTATCACATCTTAATGAGTTTTTATTAGCTAATAAAGATAACATACAATCTACAATTGCTAATGAAAATATTAAATGGCATTTTATTCCTCCACGCTCTCCAACGTTTGGTGGGCTCTGGGAAGCTGCGGTGAAAAACGTAAAATATCACTTAAGAAGAATCTTAACAAACGTAGTACTTACTTACGAAGAGTTTTGCACAATACTCACGCAAATTGAATCACTATTAAATTCCCGACCATTAACTCCTTTAACTTCAGATCCTAATGATCTCGATCCATTAACTCCGGCACACTTCCTAATTGGACGTCCCTTTACATCCATTCCTGATCCTGAGATCACTGACGTACCTGTTGCCAGACAAACAAGATTCCAGTTTCTTCAAAACTTAAATCAGCAATTCTGGAATAAATGGTCCAAGGAATATATCTCGCAACTACAAGGGAAAACAAGAAACTCGCAAGGCACTACCCACATCAAGGTCGGCACATGGTAATAATGAAAGAAGATAACTTACCTCCAGCGCAGTGGGGTGTTGTAGAAATCATCCAGTTGCACCCAGGCGAAGATGGTGTGACAAGAGTCGTGACCATTCAATGTGCTACCGGTCAATACAAACGTGCTGTCAATCGCGTGTGTTTATTACCTATAGAGACAAATTGTACTAAATAAAAGCAAAATGTAACTTAAAACAAAGACTTACCTTAAATATGTATTTCATATATGCTTCCCTGCAAACTTTATAATTTAGTGCATACTTATAGTCAATATTTTCCATTAGTTGGAATTTCTAAATTCCAAGGTGGCGGCAACTATGTATAAATATTCTCTACTTTTTTAAATTACGCGCCTTCCCGCTACAAGTGGATAAAGTAGTAACCTATAGTAAGTTAAGTACATCATATATATTATGTAACTGTAAAACAATAAAAACAATACACATAACTTTAATCAAACAGAAAAAAGAGTATCCTTAATTCAACAGCGCCGGTATCCAACATAACACGTACTGCTCGAAACAGTTTGCGGTAAGTCTGACTTAGCGATATTCAATCGAATTGTTCTGCTTAACCGGTTCGTCAAATTTTTCTCTACACTACAATACTACAGAAGCATGTCGACGCCGACGGCCACAAAAATGCTTTTTTCTATTTTGCTTTCATAAAAACGCAATTGTAACGCTTTTGCGTATCGAAAGTGCTTCATTGTGATACGCCTTTTTTCATTTCTATTGAATACATTATGACAGAAAGCAAAATTGACGTTTAATGCATGTAAATTGTAAATACTTTAATCAAAAATTCTATACAAATTTAGTTTACATTGTTATTGTTATGAAACGTGGAATTACTGTATACATTTACACTGACGGAACAAGTATCTTGAGCATGTATTGTTATGCCAGGCAAATTCTTCGTAACAAAGTTTTGCTGAGTTATGTTATTGACTTTAATGGTAGACTCTTGTGATTGAGAATCATTCGATGATATAACTCTAGAATGACCAGATGTACTTGGCCCTGATAAGTTGTGCGCTACAGCCACTTTACTTTTCATAGATGTTTCGATGTAACCCTCAGCTACCGCAGATGACTTCCATCCACCATGACGTTTTATAGTCAGCAAATGACTGCCTGCGTCTGCTAAGTGTGTAGCACTAGAACGTCTGAAGCAATGTCCAGTATAAAGCTCTGAATTGGGCAATTTTAGAAAATCAGCTATTAATTTAGGCATTTTTGCCAATCGTATTAATTCCAATCGGGCACGATATACAATAACCATTGCGATATGTAAGGAAGAATCTTGAATGATTAATATTTTTTGGTCGACATATTTTTTTAATTAAAGTAATCCGTCTTTCATCCGTAATTTGCAAAAAACTCTTACGATATTATTTTTTGTTTTAGGTACTGTCACCCAAAATAATATCACTCTTAAATTCTAAATCATGTATGGACATATTTGTTAATTCATCTCGTCTACAGGCACCTGTGTAACCCATTATTAAAACGAATCTAAAATTAAATCCATTACATAAAAAATTACATTTTGCAAATAATATCGTACCTTTATTGCCTAAATACATGCGTCAGAACCTTCTTCTATAAATTTATTAATATCTTCAATGCATAAAATTTTAGATTTCTTAGCCTCGTATCCCTCAGAGAATCGTTTTAAATAGGCTTGTAATTTAATATATTTTGATATGTCTGTATTTTTATAAATGGAAAGCAAGAACGAAGCATGGAATACATAGACCATAAGGTGAAGATTTCTTATTTTACTTGTAATTCAAAATATGTCAATAAATGTTTTCAGATATTTGTTGACATTATTCTATACAGCCATAGTTCAAATTGATGGTAGCATTTTTCATATACTGCTTTTGATTTTTTTCGGTAATAAATTTATGACGGCGTTATCCGCAATTTCACGCAGTTGTGGTGGCGTACAAGATAAATTTGTCTCAGTATCACTCATTTTTTACAGTTTACAGAGACTATATTATGAAATATATTGTTTAAACAATTTAAATAGCCGAATTTGAATTTTGAATTCGTCAAATGTCAATCGTATGTCAATGTGACCAACTTCATATAAAAATAAAACTCAACATTTTTAATGAGATTTTTATTAAGTATTTATTATCAATTTATAATGCAAAATAGAAAAAGTAGTATAAAGGACTCGTTTCATAAGGCTTTTTGTCGCACTCGCCTGCGGCTCGTTTTCTAAACTTGAACTCGTGCGACAAAATCATGCCTTATGAAACTCGTACTTTAATATACTATTTTTAATCCCAAATATCAATATTAGATCTATACATGTAAATTATTTATTTATTTTTAATTTTAAGTACATGTATAGATCTAATATTGATATTATTAGCGGCATAATTATGCCGCGAATATTTGCGTAATAAGTGCAGACGATTATTAGGCAGTGGCGGTTTCTGTATAAGAGCACATGAGCACATGAACCCCCTAAACTAGGGGGATACCATAAGAACTAATACTGTTTGTTGGTGACCCATACAGCACCTTTCATTGCAATTACATATTAAATACGTAACAATATTGCATTTACATTACATTTTATTACGTATGAAGTATAACGTGTTAAATATGTAATTAATGTAATATGTTTGATGTATTCAAGTTAAAATACATATATAATACATAGCAGGTATATTGTGCATATTATATAAATATATTAAAGATCAAACATGTAGTTGATACATATTGGACAAAATGTATTAATCCCGCCATCATTTCTTGGTGCTTGGTGCCATTTAGCGTAGTCACCGTAGTATCAAGTAGTATCAGTAGCATCATTAACCTAAAAACTTGATAGTTTATAATCGCTGGTGATCAGATATTAAATAGTTAATATATGTGAAAAATAATTTATGTGAGTCAAAAGGTTAATTTTGGATTTGTAATGATTAGAATTTCCATACGATTGTAACTGTTACAATATTAATGCGTATTTGATTATGAATGTATTTTTTTTGGTTAATTTTTCATATTCACATATTTACAGATTTTCATTTTATATTTAATAATTTACATATCTCAAATTATTGTAGAGAGACTTTTTGAAATTGAAGGGTGGGACAAATCTACAGGATGTAATAAAAAACATTTTCAAAGCATTGATGAAGGATGACATATTAACATCATATAGTCATAGCATATAGTTGGAAAGGAGCTCAGGAGGAAAAAAACATTCGAAATTTTTAAAATCCTTAATTTAATTATATTAGGTAAGTTGTAAATGTTCATAGTATTTCTATGTACAGTATTATAAATACTTTTCTATATTTGTAGCTGTTGTTCGATTGCACGATATAAATTCAACTGAAGAAATGATTACAAAACTCATGATTAATTGGATTGCTCAAGTTCCTACACGTTTTCACAGAATTGCGTGAGTAAATTATATTTATTTTTCTAAATATTAATATTATAAAAGTCGAATTATGACGTGCTTTTTTAAATGTAATTTTTCTAAAACAGTCCTTCATTGGATTAATTGTATTGTTTTTTATCCAAATAATATTTAAACAAATGTTAAAAGATTTGAAAGATTCCTTGTGATAATATATTAATAGAAACGTCTTCCTTTTTTTACCTTTTATATTTCTATAATTAATAATATTACATATATTAAACATCCGATTTCTCTTGATTGTTTCAGAGACAAAGAGAAAAGCAAACTAATCATACTGTTCAACATCAAGAGTGATGAAGTGATATTAAATACTACTATTAAAATATACTATATTAGTGTACCGTTAAAAATGTTATATCGAAATATATGTTTTATAAAAAATATACATGATATATATAATAAGTTTATATCTTGTTTAAGTTTTGGATAATATATTTTTTTCCAGCAACCAACAGAGAAGAATCATCTTATCTTTGTTTTTAATTGGTATTGAAAAAAGATACTCTGTGTAATACTATGTTCGGATAGCCTGCAGGAAACGCTCTGCATGTGTTTGAATAAATAACCTACATACGGAGTGTTTCACATTTATTTCCCACGTATTTACTCGGAACCTAATGGACACAAAAAGTTGCAATAAAATCCATTAATTGGAACTGGAGACGATATTGTACGTAAAATTCTGCCATTATAACACCCTTTCGTATAAATAGCCTGTTGCTGGAAAAATTGGGGTACAATTTAAAAAAAACAAGTGGGAGAGAGGGAAAGCGGCTATTTATTATGGGGAGAGTTCTAATGACAGAAGTTTATGTACTATATCGTCCCATTTCCACTGGATTTTACTGCAACTCTTTATCTCCATTAGTTTCCGAGTAAATACGTGAGAAAATAAATGTGGGACATTCTTTATACATTTTAGATACGTATTTGCAATATTAGAGATACGTATCAAATATATAATTACGTATTGAAAACGTATCTGGTATGTTAAGGTAAATTACGTTCCAGATACGTACCAATCGCGGACATTTATCGGTATTAAATACGTATTTAATACATAATCGATATGAACAGTTATGTATCTGCTATGTAGCAATATTTCAAGTTTTAAGTGTATTTGAAGCGTAAAATGCTGTACGGGGACAGTTTTATAATGAAACCAAAGGTGCGTAATTATTTTAATTTATTAAATAACATACGTTTATTAAACCCGCGCACACAAAATCACAAACTTAAACTCGTAAATCTTTAACTGTTCCCAGAAAACGTACATTTCCCTCAAAGATACAAATAATAATAAATTGATTTTTTTAGAAAAAAAAGAAATTGGTAACAGCGCAGCCGCAGTTAAAAACTACGCCCCTTCGTTAAATTCCTCTGCTAAAAGTCGACAAAGCACAGAAAACAAACAAAGTAGTATTGTAAGTAAACACTAAACAATATATAAATAAGAATTATGGATGCGAACAGTTTTACTGTGCAATATTTGAAAGCACGCGCGTATACAAGGGGGGGGGGGTAATGGGGGTAGTTACCCCTCCCATGAGCCAACGAAACCTACTTGTAAATCAAAATTTTGCATTTAAAGACAAACATTCATCCTTCTTTTTTCCTTTTTTTTTGTGTAATTACCCCTCCCATGATGACACTATTCAAATTGTATACGAAAAGGAGTCGACCTTTTTTTTTTTAGTTAAAATAAAAATATCATCTCCATTACCCCCCCTATAAACTCAAGTTGTATACGCGCCTGTTTGAAAGACAATTTTAATACGTTTAGTTATGAACAAAACATCCAAGTTAAAAGTGTGGGCAGACCAAAACCAGAACTTAATTTGACGCAAACTACAAAGGGCAAATCTAGAAATTTTACAAGAAAATTTAAGGACATGTACTACGAAAAAAAATGATTGGATTTTAGTTAAAAAATTGCATGTTCTTGATTTTGTGAACACCCCACACTTCCGGCCACGAGCCGCCACTGTTATTCGGTACCTATTTACTTAATTTAATTTTTACGTTTCCATTTCCCATATAGGAGTCACTAATTAAAATGGAAATACTTAGAAACTTCTGTAATAACCAGAGCGAGGATGATTTCTGGCTATGACATACGAGGGACGCAAGTTTCTCATCTCTTGATAAACGTATATACAAACGGGCACTTGACTACTCGTACGACTAGCTGGTGCCAGTGTTGTTCTAAAGCTTTTAAACAATGTATTGAGATTGGCTAACAGATGGTACTATTTTCCAATAAATTGTACTATTTTGTTTAATACAGGTTTCTTTAATTTGATATGATCTGCCATCATCAGAGCATCAGCAGCGGGATTCTGTAAACTCGACGTCGAGTGAGTCGACACGATTGGTATTCTCGATCGCTTATCCGACACGCAGTTGTCGAGTAACCCGACGAAATATTCTCGACACCTCAACCCGTGTCGTTTATATATTGCATCTTTGTCTAATACATTTCATACTCTTTCCATCTTTGTTTAAAGAATTTGCGGGCAATCTTCAGGCAGCATAATTAAGGCACGTAAAAGCCGGTTACCTTCACGATCGCCTTGATTTAATAAATTGTGGAATATAGGCAGCATTATAAAAGATCGATATAAACAATAAAACTTCTGCAATGAAACCAACTTATTGTTGATGCGAATTATATGGTATAATGCTTAGATCTGTGACTTATAAGTTATAAGATTCCTATAGGATTGATTGGATTAAATTATAAGGTTATTCAAATTTCTGACAACGTAGACTATTTCATCTAAAAATCACTGCTATTAGATCATTTGTGTCGCAATCACCGAGTGTTTCCGAACTCTAATTCGACACCGTCTCCACACTGTTACAGAATACCGATTTTACTCCACGTCGAGTTTGGTGTCGTGTCGACTAGACGCGTCGAGACGTAGTTACAGAATCCCCGGGCTGATTTCTTTGTTACCGCGACCTATTCACTTACATCAGTTGAAAGTATTTTTGTCTGAATAATTACAAGGCATTGATTAATTGGAAATATTGTACTAAATTCTTCGATGAGGTACTATTGTACTACGTTTTATTCAATTGTACTAAAATAGTACAATAGTACGCTTCGGAACACACTGGCCTTGTTTACACCGCACGTTGTTTATAGTCCGGTACTAAAGAACTAAGAGAGTGGGGATAATGCGCATAAATAATTCGGTGTTTACATCGATATTCGACATCATGAAACTGTTATAGTTTTCTCAAACAATTTGGCAACAAAGAACAAGGAAGGTGTCATTTCCGTTATGATTAATAAAATCGTTAGAATATTTGGTATGTATTTTTTAACCTTAAGAAAAATCCAAGAAAGGAGAACACAATTATTTCGTAAATTTAAAAGCAAACGCAGGCATTTATTTAATAAATTGCAAATTATATATGCCCAACAACAGTTTGACATATATCGGTATCCATCTGCTGTCCATCACTTCTGTTTCACACTTTACCTAAACTGTGCCTAAACCTGCCTAAGCTGCTGAAAATCTAGCCTTAATATAGAAATATAAGTATTAACCTTACATACATAATTTGATATGTTGTCAAGTTTACGTGTTGTTTTCGGACAATTTGTTCCTCTCTTGTTTACATCGCATAAAAGACGATAAATTCGAACTAAAAATGAAAGTACGGACTAAATTTTTGTTCGATCCTCTTCTCGTAGGCGAACCGTACTAAGCATTAGTCCTCTAGTACGCGCCAATATACATCGATTGTTTGTTCGAACATATTGGTTAGTTCGGTTTAAACAAGGCCACTGGCTGGTGCACCGGCAGTAGAAGGGGAAGAACATTACATGCGATACTCTGTTAGGGACTTTCGCGGTTTTTTTTTGAGTGACATGAAGTTAGTTGACGTTTTGTCTTTGATATATGAAAATGTCGTGTAATGTATAACGTATTAAAGTTTTATGCTGATGTGAAAGTTTGAGAAGTAAAGATATATTCTGAAAATAACTAAGTAGAGTTTTGATAACGCGGTCCTCTTACGGAAATATATTTTTTTTTGGATAACAACTCCAATAACAGCGCAGCGTACTTTGCATGTTCTGTCGTGGGATAGACGATAAAATACAATTACATGCAAAAGAGAGCGGCGTCCTTAATTGTTTGTTAGCGCCGTTGTATTAAAAAAGTTGTTATTAAATTGTACATTGTACAATACGCAGGATATTTAATTTGGTATATATGTATATTATAGTAACATGATACTTTTAGTAATTGTAGAGTTTCCAGTAATAATAAATTGTAAAAGTTTTATTCCATTAGCACTAATGCAATTTAAAATAAAGTAAATAATATTAAAGGCATGCATGTATAATTACAGATGATATTTTAATAAAAGAGGAAGAGTTTGCTTGTGAATTTGTTTCCATTGTTGAGGTTCAAGATATAATACGATACAAAAATTAAAAATTTAAAACCTTTAGCAAGAAAAACCGAAAAGGACATATTATATAATCTTTAATCTACGCAAATAAAATCTATTGTTCATGGAGCAAAACAATTTTATGTCGTAAATAGTGGGAATTCAAATATAGTAACGTAAAACACACGTTGTTCATAAAAACGTTTAGTCTTTATTACACACATACATTAGTACAATAACGTGGTAGCACAATCATAGCCGCACATGATATTCATTGGTAGCCAACACATACATTTGTTCGTAACTAGTAGTTACTAAGGGCTTATTGATGTTGACCAATACAATACCCCTCTACATCAAAGACCCTTAATCCTATACCATTCATAAATTTGTTGTGCTTTGTCCGCAATCATTTCATCAGTGGGTAAATAGCAAAGTTTAACGTTTTCATTATGAATAGCATCTCTGATGAAATGATGGCGTATATCTATGTGTTTAGACCGCCTATGATACATGGGATTGCTGGCAAGCTTTTGCGCGCCCATATTGTCGTTATATAATGTAACACAATTTGACTTATTGGTCAATTCATATAACAAGTTTTTAAGATATATAGCCTCTTTAGCCGCTTCAGAAATGGCCATATACTCGGCTTCCGTACTTGATAAAGCCACAGTTTTTTGTTTGCGACTTTTCCATGAAATTGCACAGTGGGATAATTTAAACACAAAACCGGTATAAGACTTTCGATCTTGCTTGTCACCACCCCAGTCCGCATCTGCAAATCCCTCCAGATCTATATCTGACTTTTTAATACTAACCATATTCTTTTGTACCTTGCAAATACTTTAATACTCTCTTGACACAAATCCAATGAGACTCAGTGTAGTTTTATTGAATTGACTTAAGAAACTTACTGAATGAGCATGTCTGGCCGCGTCATGACTGCCAAATACATTAAACAGCCTATTACTTGTTGATACGGTATGTCTCTATTGGCAGACTTCAGCTTCTAAATTAAAATCTATATTTTTAGGCAGAGGTGTAGCTACCAGACTTACAGGCTGCCATATTAAATCTTTTCAATATTTGGTTTACATAATCTGTCTGGTCCAGCGTTATAATCCCGCTTTCCCTACTCCTATTTATTCTCATACCAAATTTGTTTTACATTCTCCTAAATCTTTTAATCTAATTTTAGCGCTTAATTTGATTTTAAAATTTCAGTTTCTATGGAATCGTTTGAAAAAACAAAGAAATCGTCTACATATAACGCTATAACTGTCAAACTGTTTTCCTTTAGCCTTAATGTATACGCAGTGTTTCTAATTTAGATTTTTTATAACCTATTTCATTAAGAAGTTGATTCACATTTTCGTACCAAACACGGAACGATTGCTTTAAACCATAATGGCCTTTTTTAACATGCAAACTTTGTTTTCATTGTTAGAAATCTGAAAACCTTCTGGTTGTTTCATGTATAACAATTCATGCAACTTGCCATTTAAAAAAGCAGTCATCACGTCATAATGAGTGATGGTTAAATCTAATTTAACAGCTAATGCAACTAACAGTCTTAGTGTACTATGTCTAACTACTGGTGAAAAAGTCTCCTGATAGTCTATTCCCATCTTCTGAGTAAAGCCTCTTGCGACGAGCCTTGCTCGATAACGCTGACTACCATCACTATTTTTTCTTCTTTTTGTACACCCACTTACAGTCAACAATGTTTGCAACCATGTGGAGCTTCAGTTATTGCCCACGCCTCGTTATCAATAAAAGATTGATATTCTTCTAGCATTGCCTGTCGCCAATGTTCTTTTTCGCGTCCTGATAGGGCCTCTTCTACCGTAACTGGCTCGTTGTCAATTGCCATTTCATCTAGACGACACATGTAAGTTACATAATCCTCATAGTGTTTTGGTTTCGGTACTCGTTTGACCTTTGGGGTTCTCTTCCACCACCTCTTCATCACAAAGATCCTCGGAGTTTTTTGTTAAATCACATTCTGCTTCTTGGTTGACTTCTACAGTATCTCTTCGCCCATTATCTTCAGTTGGAAGGTCTTCTTTTTCTTCATAGGAGGCAGTGTATGAAACGGAATAAAACTATTAGTAATTGATTTTCATCTTTCGTTACCTGATTGAAGAACTGATCTTCCAGAAAAACGACATCTCGGCTGATTACTATTTGTTTTTTTATTGGGTCATACAATCGATAAGCTTTCGAATTTTCGCAGTATCCTACCATTATACAACGGGTTGACTTCGCATCAAGCTTTCTTCTCTTTTGTTTTGGTGTATGTACCATTGCAATACAACCAAATTGTCGTAGATGCTTTCATGTATGGTTTCTTCTGCGACCACGCTTTCTTCTGCCGTTTGTAGTCCATCAACATTCGACTTGGGTCCTATTGATAAGGTAAACTGAAGTTGTTACTGCTTCAGCCCAGAAACAACTTCTGCAGGCTAGTCCTAGCATAAACATCTAGCCTTCTCCAGAATGGTTCTGTTCATCGTTCTGCCTTGCCGTTTTGTTCTGGCGTGTATGGTGCAGTCGTTTGATGCTGAATTCCAAATTTATGCAAGTACTTCAGCAAAATTTCATTGCAGTATTCTTTGCCATTATCAGTCCGCAACACCTGAATTCTTTTCCCACTTTGGTTTTCAGCAAAATTCTTAAATTCTAAGAATTTCTCAGCAACTTCCGACTTTTCTTTTATGATATACACAAACACCTTTCTTGTATAATCATCCATGAAAGTTAGAAAGTATCGGGAACCACCTAGTGATCTCTCCTCCATGGGTCCACATACATCCGAATGTACCAGTTCCAGGGCAGTACTTGTAGTGGATTCAGAATCTTTAAATGGAAGTCGAGATTGCTTACCTTCCAAACATGTAATGCATGGTTGTTTACTTTCTCGAGTAAAACTAATTCCCAAGACAGCTCCATTTTTCATTTTTTCTAGAGCGTTTTCTCCTGCATGTCCAGTTCTTTTATGCCAGAGATCATAAGCTTTTACAGCAAATGCTATGTCAGCAACTTGGATTGGTCTATCCAGTTTATACATATTATCAACCATTGTTGCAGTAGCAATCAAATGGTTTTGCTTATTAAAAATTTGACATTTGACAGAATCAAATTTGACAGTATTCCCTTGATGGTACCATTTGACTAACCGAAAGTAAATTAGCACATATGTTTGGAATATACAAAACATCACGTTATTGACATCATTTTGTGATATTATTTGCACGCACCTTTAAATGAATATCACCTTTTGCCTCTATCTGCAGTTTTGAATTATCGCCACCATAACTTGATCATTGTTCAGGGTCGAAACGTTCACCAACCAGTCCTTCCGCATCGTCATATGCTTAGACGCACCAGAGTCTACGTACCAGTCATCTTTGTCCATTACCTTGGCTGTAAAAGGATGTAAATAAATTATTTTCTACCTTGGTTTTATTTGCAGTTGGACATTCTTGGCAATATGCCCAATTTATTACATCCGTAACATCTAATTCCTGTCTTCTTAGATTCGGTCCTGTTTCTTGCGATTTGCACTTCCAAACAAAGCAACAGCATCATTTGCACTAGCTTCTTCTTTCACATCTTGTAATAATTTAGTTTTTATTGAATCAGCAGCTATTTTTACACCGGAGCTCTCAATACCCATTATCATTGGTTTATACTGGTCTGATAAACCGGCTAATAGCAATGTTCCTACCCATTCATCTGTGACAGTCATTCCAATTGCATTCAATTTGTGAGCTGTCATTGTTATTGAGTTCACATACTCTTCCACAGAGGCACTCGATTCTAACCTAGTCGTTATTAGTTTACGGAGCAGACCTACCTTTCTCGTGAGACCTGAGTCATCAAAGGCAGCATTCAGCTTATCCCATACTATCTGTCTATTTTAAGTTTTAACCAACGTCATCGATTTTTGTCCGTATGAATCAAATCGATACTTCGGAGTCAAATTAAAGAACCGTATAACAGGATATCTTATGCGCGGTTTTTCAGTATTGTTTAAATTCGATTTTGAGTTTAACGTCTGAATTTTACGTTCAAACCATATTATACTACTGTCACAGCATTAGTTGAACCTTGAACCGAACAAAAAAATTGTTTCATTTGAGCGGCTTATGTACGAAGCTTAAACTTTAATATCTCCCTCAAATTGAATATAACCATAATACATACCTTAAAATAATTGTTTGTGACATCTGATGTCACTCTGATATTAACGAATTTACTGGAATTTTCTGATGAAGACGTTATTAATTAACATTTTGGGCGTGTTAGAAGACCAAGAATTATCGTGGGCGTCCTACTAATTTCGAAAATTTGGGATGAACACGATTGCTTTGTGAGATACTGTTTATAGAAAGATTACTACGTATTACTAATAGGTATAGCAAATCCTACAAATTTGTAAGTATATTACACATACATATGAATTTGGAGATCCCATTAATTTATTTTATAGAGCCACATGCTTAAGACCGGAGGAAATGTTATTGCTGATATCATATTTTCAAACAATTGCATATCTGTCATGAATTTCAACGAAACACCTTTAAAACAATCTTAATCCAATTACGCATGTTGAAAATTGAAATAACAAGGGACATATTCAAACACGTAATTGTGTCAATACTCATATGGTGTTTGAAAACGAATATTCCCAGTTAAGGTAAATGGTGCTGGATTACAAATGCGAACTATTTAGTGCGTGGATGACCATTCTATGCAAGAATAGATGTGGTAACATAATATATCCTATTGCCACTGTTCAATTTTACCTTATAACATACACCAATAAATACACCAGCTAAAAACAAGTGCTTTATTTTGTATTTGCTAAATATATTTCTTTTGTTGCTCTTTTATTTATAATTTTTTGAATGGTTTTCATTTTGAAGAAATTCTATTTTTAATTTGTTCTTCATTTAAGCACATCTAACTGGCAAATATGTCAAGTGATGTTAACACCAGTTGGTAGAATTTCTGTTCGTAATGTATAATAATAAACATTTAACACAGTAATAAAGTTTAATACTAATAATAGTTCCTAATAAAAGATAGAAATATAATAAAGACCGATTTTTTTTCGCAGAATTATATTATTTTATGTATAAGTGATTCAAAATTTCAATCAATCAGTCATAAAACAGAATATTCACCAAGGACGTCCATTGCTGCTTGAAATTGAACCATACATCGTTCAAATGCATTTCGGCAATTCAGGCCTCGAAATCCGACTTATCATGTCACGACACACAGTTCCTTTTTTTTCCAATTAATTATCCGGTCTTCTTCAGAACTTGAGGATTCGTTCGATTAACAATTATTATGGCTCGATGTCCATCTCCACTACTTTTTCCCGGTCATACCAGCTTTTTATTAAATTATTTGTGTGCCTCACACAGTTCTCCAGGTGTTGGGTGGCAATGTTGTAGTGCTTCATTCCACATATTCAATACATTTGATCGCGATAACCATCCCTACCAATATTTTGATATAATATCGTTTTGCTGAGGCCCAGATCAATTCTATTGCATTAAAATCGCAGTGATAAGGAGGAAGTCTCAGCACTTCATGACCATGACATTTATAAGTTCATCAATAGCATACTTTTTCTCAGTTTATTCCTTCTAACTATATATCTAGCAATTCCATTTTAGTTGACTCACTTGAGAAATTCATGCCATTGTTCCTTAACCAATCTGCGATATCTTGTTCTTTGACGAACTATGGGAATTTATTGATAACAACACTATGGTAGGGAGCATTATCCATGACAACAAGAGAATTTGGTGGTAAATTGGGGATTAGATGTTTTGTTACCCATTCTTCAAATTTTTTACTATCCATTGCAGAATGGTAGTCCGCGGCTTTAGAGGTAGACGTAAATATTAGTTTGCGCCATTAATAAAACCGTGTTCACTTCCAGCAGAACAATCAAAAAACGTTGCCATTGTAACCCTGAGGCTTTCGAACACTTTTAGCAGTGTCATCTTGCGAAGACTTAATTTGAGTGCCTTTGGAATAAATCCAAGTCTCATCTAAAAACACTACTTCTTTGGCGGAACTTGAGCTAAGATTAGCCATATACTTTTTAAGAAAAACACTTCGCAACAATGCAATATCATGTTTCTCAATTAATGATCTCCTATTGTCTTCTTTTCGATATTTGAAGCCAATTTCTTTTAACAAAGTGCTCAAGGATTGCTTGCACAATTCAATGATGCCTTTGGTTTTGAGTTCATCCTTGAGAGTTTGCAAAGTAACATGTTTCCCTAAAATCATACTTCTATAACAAAATCATAAACCAATTATATAACTGCTGTTACTTTGCTGATACATGTTGTAAATAGTATTTCGCACTTCCATTTTAGTTGTCTCTCGTAGATCTCTTGTTTTCGGCTTAATACGCGGTCTCTTTTCAGGATGAAGTGAGGAAACAGGATTTTGCAGTTTTCTCTTTTTTAAATTCCAGACAGTCTGTCTGCTTACACCAAGTGCTTCGCTTACTTTCTGCAAAAATACATACTTTATAAACATAATTATGAGTGTATTAGAATATCTACCTCGTAAACAGCACTTAAAGGTAATAAAGGTCCCCCATTTTCTTTTTCCCTCTCGAAATATGCCAGAGCATTAAGCACAAGCTCCTGTGCCTTAGAATTCAACCGCTTTCCAGGCATTTTCTGTAATAATAATAACATTAGTCATTGTTTGATACATTCTCTTTATTCAAAATAACTTACCTACTAAAAACTTTACAGAAGGCTCTGTGCTCTAAAAAGAACAATTTTTTCTTGCAAAATATACAAAGAAAGCGAAAAAACGGGCGAGAAACAACTAATAATAAACCAAATACACAAACTAACGACGCTATAGGTTAGGTTTGATTGACATGTGCCATGATAGAAACCGGAAACGATGCACTATTTTAAATATTTTACTTAAACAATGCAGTAATATGGCTATCTCTATCTGTCACATTCATGAAATTACTCCTTGTATCTTTTTCTGTGAGACAAGCGGAAACTTGCTTCTTTTTTCAATAGTAATACTTGAACAAAATACTCAAATCAGAAGATTGTCTTTACTTGTATGACATATCAATGACGTTGGTTAAAACACTAAATAGACAGACTTTACCTCTTTGGCTGTTTTCGCCTCTCTAACGTGAGCATAATTTACTGGTTCTATTAGTAAAATTATTTTTGATTTGGCTTTCGCTACCTTTTTCACGTCAGTTTCAGCACCCGTAACACAGCTCCACAAATCCTCCAATTCCAAATAGTTTTCTACAGCAAACTTCCATGAATCGTAGTTTTCTCGTCCTTTTAGTTTCTCGATCCCGCCAAGATTACTGTTACTATTCGCCATGTTGGCGTCACCGAAGATTTACTATGCACAACAAAATTAGTAATCCTTCGAAAAACGACTATCGCACTTTTTTACGTTTACTTAATGAATCAATTACGGACTATTTCGTGACTGGCCCATAACCTGTCGTAAATAGTGGGAATTCAAATATAGTAACGTAAAACACACGTTGTTCATAAAAACGTTTAGTCTTTATTACACACATACTGACACATACATTAGTACATAACGTGGTACACAATCATAGCCGCACATGATATTCATTGTAGCCAACACATACATTTGTACGTAACTAGTAAGTTACTAAGGGCTATTGATGTTACAATACAATATTTTAATTAAAAATGTACTTTGAAACAAAAAGAATAAGGAACTTACGAAGTAGGAAAAGTAAGAAACGCCTAAGAATATATATAAAAATAATAATTGCAAGGAAAGAAATAAGAAACAACTACAGATTTACACTTATTTTAAAAATAAATAGAGAACTCTTTTATAGCCAAATATATAAAAGTAAATATACACGTACAACAATTGAATAGTTACTACGAAAGTTCAGATCTAGCCGGCTTAATACGAACGTCATTTACTCTTGATTTAAAAATAAATAAAAAATGCTTTCAAGCTGAAATATATATATTAATGTAATTCCAATATCATATGTACACATATATATGTATATAAAACAATTCTCAACATAAAACAAAATGCAGCAACACAGGCCAAGTCTAGTCGGCACGATGCGGGCACATTACAGGCGTCCGCCTCTGCTTTGGATAATATCCTGGGGGAGGACACTTAGGCTATGTACCGCGAATGATTTGAAGTAACCGCTACCGTGGTTTCGGTTAATGTCTGGTAGTTACAGGTTCCCTGAAAATACGGTTATTCACGGAACAGAATAAACAACACAACATAACCATAACAGATTAGGTACCTGTAATAACGATACTTACCACAACAAACCAACTTCTAATTCTGGTAACTGCGGTTGCAACCGTAACTCACCATTTTCAGTAACCGAGTTCCGTGAATTACAAATTTTCAGGAACAGGTGATTTACGGTACGCAAAAACGGAGGTCACCGCAACCACGATTGCTGCGGTTCGATTCACGGTACATACTATTAATGCTCTACTTTTTCGACAAGGTTACGCGCCACTACACACACCGAACTACAACTAATCTCTGGCGGTACATTCAAATGGGTGGTTTTATATACTTTTG
The DNA here is from genome assembly GCA_004143645.1 of Protaetia brevitarsis. Lineage (NCBI taxonomy): Eukaryota > Metazoa > Arthropoda > Insecta > Coleoptera > Scarabaeidae > Protaetia > Protaetia brevitarsis. The sequence goes on along the minus strand of RXPK01000029.1, from coordinate 1,125,340 downwards.
GTATTTGAATGTTCTATTTGTGTATATACCAAATATTTCATGACTATAATAGTACAATCTTGTAATAATTATACTATTATAGTAATGAAATATTTGATATATACAGATACGTATGATAAAATGTGGATATATAATATAAATACAAGACTAAAATAATATATAAAGATATTTTATATATAAAAGTTATAGTATCTGAACAAAGTTATACACAGCGTCGTGTCTTTCACAGTGTTAGGGAAGTTGAATACAGCAGAATTAATGGATCTTTGACATCGAGTATGGAAATATTATTTTTGTAAATTCAAGACTTCGCCATTTTACAGCACTGACCTTTGTTCGTAATAAATCGTTAATCACCTTAATACAACAAAAACAAATGCCACTGAGTTTCTATAATAGTCGTAATGAGAATAAAATAACGCACAAAACTAAAAACGAAGTATAACCACAATAATAACTATAAGACTTGCACTATAACAACAAAATAATCTTCGACGTAAAACATGGACGGCATGACTGCATGGACACGCCTACTACAACTATCATCACGCACCGGATTAAGCTTTGTCCACATGAGCATAAACATGTGTAAAATAAATATGAGCACGTCAAGTTCCCGAGATATTTAAAAATATTTGAGACTTTAAAATATTCTGTATGTTGGTCTACCCATATCCTTTCGACCGTTTATGATAAGAAACACATCGAAATCCCTCAACAACATTAGATTTTGTTGTTGATAGTTTGTCTCAACGCAGTTTAAGCGCAGGTAAATGAGGTATTATAAGTTATTCATAATTCAAACCTACATCGATAATGTAGCTTTCTAATTGCATACAGCGCACCATCGACAGGACTATAATAAAATTTACCACGTGATTACAATAACCAATGGGAAATTTGACGAAGTTTCTTCGATTAAGTGTCTACCCCCAGATGATATCATGCTAGTTCGCCGGCAATTGTCCGCGCTCTGGTAATAACTAACTGAATCGAGAAGCTGTGAGAAGTACTATATAATCAATAAGCATTGGTAGTAGTAGGTAAGGCAGAAAGAAATGAAAATCTAAAATTTTGTTTTGAAAACAATTCCAACTCCATTTCCATTAGTAATAAGAATTGCGTCTTTTTAAAATTAAGTAGGTATAGTACATGTTATTCTAATAGTCTTATGATTAAAATTGCTTTCATTCAAAGGAATAGTTTATTAAATCTAATACTTCTCTCTAATAAATCTTAGAAATAACAATCAAGGTAATAAAAAAAGTATATTTGACTCAAATTGGAAAAGATATATAATCACTAATTATATAATCAACTATTTAATACAAAGTTTTTAAGCGGCGCATTGGAATTTTTCTGCGTTTGTAACAAATCTGGATCAAGGACATTTAATGCAGCACCCATCAAATGCAGAGAACCAGTAACAAGGCAGTCACATGGAGTATGTGTAATTTCCATTACGGCATCATTGACAGAATATTTTGCAACAATATTAGATTCGCTAAGTTTAAATTTACTATATTGTGATAATCCAATCCATATAGATCTGTATGTATCACATTTTTTCATTTGGAAACTCTTATCCTTGATTTTGTTGTCTAGAAATTAGTAATAAACATAAACAATGTAAAAATATTAAATCAAATAATATTCACCAGCGGAACTATTTCTTCCAGATATATTTGGTACAAAAAATACTTTTGAAAATTCACATTCAATCAGATGACTTAATATCTTTTCTGCATTACGTTCTCCTGTCATATTGAATATTAATACTTTAGATCTTGTTGAGGTTCTGGTAACTGTTTTGAACCATTTCACACAAATTTCCATACTTTCTGGGGTGTGCGCCCCATCTAAATAATAATTCACACAGTTACTGTAGATAATCTGATATCTTCCAGGCCAACTGCAACTAGCCAAACCACTTTTTGTTTCAGGACAATCCGTGAACTCCTTCAATGATACGTTGATTCCTAGAACACATAAAATGTATGTGTAAATTGTTTGTGCTGCTAGTAGTCTGCTAAATATACCTAAATACACAAATATATTTGTATATTTTTTTATTAAATTACCTTTAGTAGTTTTTATCCATGCATAAGCGAGCGTAACTGCAAGGGATGCATTCATATTTGATACTTCTGGATTGCTATTGCCACTATCCTCGATATTAACAAATGGGTGTACGACTTTTAATGAAGTCTATCAATAAGGTAAATTATTATATTATTTACTGAAAAAGCATAAACAAGGAGTAAAGTGGATGTAATGCTAATCAAGATTTGCAAAGGAATTTGTGTGGATAGTTTGTAATATATTATTGATTGTAGACTTTAATGCAATTTTGATAGAAATTAATCTACCTCACGCTCTTGGCTTCTTTGTCTTAAAATTGCCATAGCATCATCACGTTGCGGTAATGTAAAGGCCATAGAATTTTGTTTAAATATCCCCGCTTTGTGCCATGCAATTTCTTCAATACTAGAGCCCAGTATGTTTGTGTGGTCAATGCCTAAAGAAGTAATTCCAATGACAGGAACATTTCTGCAAAAAATGAGCAACAAGAATATTAATTCTTTGTAAAAACAAATATTCATTGATTCCATTGCTGTGAATACCTCAAAACATTTGTGGAATCGAACTCTCCACCAATTCCTACTTCTACAATAGCAACATCTACTTTTTCTTTTAGGAATATGTGGAATGCCATTATTGTGAGAAATTTGAAGTAGGCCGGCAAATTATCGGGATACTCCTAAAAATATAAAATTTCCAAAAATAAACATGCTCATATCAGTAACTAGTGAGCATTTATAGTGGAGTATTTCTATAATTGATAATTTATGAGTTGAGGTAAATGTGCCAACAAGCATACAATATTAAGGTAGCATAAGTATGATAACTACTGTCTAAAAGGTTCACAGAAGGATAAGGTTATTGGTATGGCAGCCAAAGATCAAACAAGATACTCAAATGTTCAAATTTTAAGTTTTCGCAATCATTTATTGCCTCATCTGAGAATTAGAATTTGAGTGTGCGTCAATATAAACGATAACACAAAACAATGTAAAGTGAACAATCAACATGTTAAAATACTAAAAAGTCACAATTTAAACTTAAAACGATAAAATTACACACACGTTGTCATGGCTTCCTCCTTAAACTTGTTTTCGTAATTTCATCGTATTAATTTTAAATTGTTACTTTAAATTTTATGCAAGTACTGTGTGTCCCCGGATTGACGCATCAATAGGTAAAAAAGTCTTTTGCATAAATAATACTTATTTACTCTTTAATAACATATATTAATTTGGAAAATGTAGAGGAGTGGTATAACAGGTTCATACAAAAGAAAGTTGTCACATCTCACCATAATTTTGTGGGGAAGTAATTTCACATAAATATACACGAATTTGGGTTAAAACTTACGATTAAAAAACAAAACATGTTTAATGTACCATAGTTATTTTTAAGGGACAATTATAATCAGAGCCCAAATAGCCAAATTTAAATTCGCCGCCAAAATTTTTAGTGATTTCAACTTAAAGGCACTAAAATAACTATTGATGTAATACAAAATGGTGGGTAATTTAATGTTTTAAAGTTGAAGTTACTGAAAATAATACTGGGACATTTAAATTTAGCTATTAGGGAGGGAGGACAATTTCGGGCGAACTGGCATTGCATCATCCAAGGCAGAGGCGGACGCCCGTAATGTGCCCGCATCATGCCGACTAGACTTGCCCTGTGTCGGTACGACGAGTACATACGTGCTGCATTTTGTTTTTTGTTGAGAATTGTTTCATATATGTACATATATACATACATATAGGTATAACGCGGTTACTGTTAGAAAAACAATTATGCCAAAAGAAAAAGTCTTCAGTAACAGAAACTTGAAGTTTCTTCATCAAACTTTCAACTACACATACATATTACATATAATGTTAAAATTACTTTAATATACATAGTTCAGCTTGAAAAAATTTTCTATTATTTTTAAATCAATAGTAAATGACAGTAAACTTTGTAGTGGTCAGTACTATTCAGTGCTCGTGTAATCGTAGTCTTTTGTTGAGAATCGTTGTACGCATATATTACTTTCATATTTCACTTTGGCTATAAAAGAGTTCCTTTTTCCTTGCGATTTGCGAATAATAATATATAAGAAATCTATATAAATAGTAAAGCGATTATTATTTATACATATTTTTAGGCGTTTCTTACCTTTTCTACTTCGTAACTTACTTATTCTTTCTGTTTCAAAGTACATTTTCAGTTATAATTCTTTTGCCATCTCCTTCGGCTTTTCTTGCTAAAGGTTTTAAATTTACTTTATCTTTAATATTATTTACTTTATTTTAAATTGCACTAGTGCGTAGTGTTAATGAAGTACAGCTTTTGCAGTAATTTACTATTATAGAAAATCTAAAATTACTAAAAGTATCACGTTACTGCAGCTAGAAATTAAATAAACTGCGTATTGTACGATATATAATTTAATAACAACTTTTTTAATTTTAATATACCACAGCGCTAACAAAGATCTCAGGGCGCCACTGTCTTTTGCATGAAATTGTATTTCACCGTTTATCGTACGATAGAACATGTAAGTACGTTGTGCTGCTATTGGAGTATCGCCTGTGATGTTCTTCCCCTTCTACCAGCTAGCAGTACAAATAATCTAGCGCCCGTTTATATATACCTTTATCAAGAGAGAAACATGCTTCCCTTGTATGTCGCCGCCTGAAATCATCCTCGCTGTGATTATAATATACAACTTTGTTAAAGTTGTACTGTTGTTAAAAAGCAGCAACATAAGAATTTACTCCAATTTCAACGACCGTAGTTAAAGTTTCCCGTTTTGTTTAATCTTGCATTTTCACACATGTTTACTTTTTTATTTAATTATATTATACGTCCGTTGCCGAACTTTTGTCAGATGTATTTTAAGGCAGTACGAAAAGCAATTCTGTTTGGCAAATGACAAAAGGTGTAAGAAAAACATATTGATATTAGGACTGTCGAAACTCATCTTTTTCGGGAGGCGAGTACTTGTCCAGTGCACTACCAGTTTTCTTGTTAGCCGCGGAACGGAAAGCGGATATTAGGTGAAATTGAGTATTAGCCAAATTCGGATTTTACCTAAAAAATAGTGGCGGACTTAATCTTTCTTCTCTCCATATCATGGACTAAAGAAGAAAAAAAACAATTACGCGCCATTACGTCCATCACTATCAGCGTTTGCTGATCAATTCTAGGTACCCGAACCGGGATAGAACTGTTGCCGGCAATTTAGGGTACCCGCGGATATACAAATACCCACTACAGGTACCCTGCTTTCGAGCAACAGGTCTAATAGAAGTGCATATAATATACCTATATGAGTATAGCTAGAAATATTTGTTCAAGAAACACCAACATTGTTGGGAAAAATTCTGCATAAGGTGTGAGTATATATTACAAAAATATTTATAAATGTACTCCTATAGATACATAATGTAATATCCGATTTCACGTAATGTCCAATTTCGCATAGTACCTGACTGAAGTAGCTTTGTCACTTACTAAACAGACTTATTAATCGTAATGCCTTGAAAGTACATGAAATACTATATAACTTAAGTATAACAAGCAGATGACAAGCCCCTTAATAACGGTTAAAGGTCCACTTTGAGCAGGTATGTGGATGTTACTGTGAAATAATTCCAAAAAAAAATTAACAACGGTAGGAGGCAACAGAAGATTGTTACTAAACATGTTAAAATAAGTATGCAATAATTTGTAATTCGTATCACACTACTCAGGAATGTCCGTGAAGAAATTATGTGCGATTAGCGGGCCGTAAGTGCCAGATCAAAAATATTAAAAATAACGCCGGTCCCAGCACCAAGCTTTGTGGCATACTATACACGACCCGCTCAATTTTTGAACTTGCACAATCATTACCAACCCTTAACCGCATATTTTAACATATTCAAGCGCCACATATTAGCAACGATTAGCCAAATACAAGCAGAACTAACCGCTAACTTTGCTCATAAACTAGCACCTTTCATGTTTACAAAGAAGATAACAAAGAAAAATAATTGTTCCAAAAATAGTGACCTCCAAAAAATATTCACTAGTATTTACCACGTAGCAAATTTAATTACACACTAATTATTAGATATTAGCAAGCTACAATACAACTTACTCTTGTATGTGTGAGCCTGTGCCAGTGTTAAATCGTTATATAAGTTATATCGTTTATATTACGTGTTAATACTATTAGCTCCTTTACAAATCCTTCCTCAGTAAAACGTTATAAGTCAAAAGAAATATGAAAAGTATTGAAAGTTAGATACGCAAATAATACTTTACATTAATGCTGCAACTGAGAAATATCGATACTTACTTGCAATGAACAAATATTTCGAAAAATAAAAACAGAATACAAAATTGAATTAAAGAAGACATCCTAAATATAGCAACAATATTTCAAACAATTTATGAAACAGTTCAAGTGTTAACTGCTAAATTCATTATTATTATTTCATTATCGTAAGAATCAAATAAAATTTATAAATAAGCAAACACACAAACAATGCGTCATTCTGAAAATAACGTACTGTTTGAGGCAGTTTTGAGCATGTAAAAGATTTTATGCAAAAAGTTCCTATAATTCATAAACTATAAAAATGTGCATACCAAACATAGAAATTTGTGCTGCATTCACTGCTGGAATAAAAATACCCACGTTTCAGACGAATTTTTGGACATCTTTATTACAGCCTTCTCTACGTCTGTGTATTTGCAACGACATTAGTAGAATATCTAAATCTCGAATACCCCTAACAAATATTTGATATTATTGAAAGACAGCAAATGCAAACAAATTTAACAAAATTTTTCAATTTTAAAAGCACACGAGTTTAGGTATGAAACCCTAATATGAACTGGTCACAAATGAAATGATAAATTCATCAAATTACATAATGAAAATTGTATCATTACATTTATAATAAGAGATTTAATATTTGAATGAGCGAGTTCAGTGACACCTGCATAGTGCATTCCATTTTAAATAAATACATATTTGCTCTTGAATACCTCTAGTTAAAAATATATTTAGAATATGCTACCTACATATGCATTTTTTAAATAAAAATACTTTTTTTAAGCATTATAATTGAAAATTTAGTTTATATATCATTATAGGTTCACCATTTTATTTCAAAAATCACGCGGTCAGTGATTAAAAAATTGGAGAGGTTTTTTGATGATGACGTGCATGCACAAAATCACAATAGCAATACAAAAGAAATGTTTTGGCTCTGAATTAACTAGAATATAGATTAATAACCGAGCATTATTTTGGTTGCCTATTCTTAAGCAAAATGAAGGTGCTATATATTTTTTAATAAGTTGCAAAGGATTTACCTGATACAATTTATTATATATGTGCCAAAAAGTATCTGCAAATACAGCATGTGATATTGGTTGACCATTAATTCGTATCCGTTCTTTAACCTCCAACAAATGGGGTGAGGAATAAAACCAGTTTTATACCCATGAAATCTTAATACACTTTCACAATATGCACATGTAGACCCTTTGCCTTTAGTACCTGCTACATGCACCACATTCAGATTATTTAACTTCTTATTTGTAACACCAGAACTACAATATAAATTCATATAATTAGATATTCTACTTATATTAATTTGAGCATACCTTATCAAATATTTTCTCATTTGTAGAATTGTTCTTTTATATTCTTCATGAGAGGTCATTTTCATGTTAGATCTTTCTTTTAAATATGCAGCATTGCTTTGTAAAGTGTTCAATGTGTCAATGGCTTCCTAACAATAAAAAAAAATATATATATGAAGGTAACAATCATCTAATTCCTAGGTACGTCTTACCTTATATTTATTCATTTTGTCGTTCGCCTCACTAATGTATTCCACGGTACTAAAGTTTAAAGTGCCAATGATGGGCTTAAATTAATGGAAATATTTTACACTCGTCATACGCGCTAGCGGCAAAGTTTGTATAAACGATATATAAGTTATGATGAAATACTTTCTATTAATTGTGATAATCAAAGCATGTTATCCGAATACATAACACTGCATTGCAAGATTACATTTGTATGACAGAACTTCTTTATCAATGTTTATAAAAATATTATTTTCTTATAACCCATATTTTTAACACGTGTTTTCCAATTTAAATAAAAAATATCTACCAACATATATACCAACCTACTCAGTTGCAGATGTCTAGGTCACAGACATGTCACAAACGTCACAAATCGCACTAAAATAAAAAGATTGTAGATAACTATAATACATTATTGCATTTTACGCGTCTAGATGGCGATATCATGAGAATTATACAGAATTATATGATTTAATTTTTCGTTTAATTAAGTAATTTAATCTAACAAAATATGACGGTGGCATTGTATAACGTAAATCAATAATGAACAAATAATAATTTACATTTAAACTTTTTATTTTTCGAATGTTTTCTTACATATCATTATAATAAATGCTCTGTATGTTTTATGAATTCACCTGTTCCTTAAAGAAACATTACAGATTTTCACAAGACAATAAATTAATTCGTATACGTGATAAACGAATATGTTTTCTAGCATTTTAAACCTCTTTAAATAAAAAGAAGACAAACGTTTCGTGGTTTAGTACCACTGTTCCTTATTTAGATATATAAAAACCTTATACGTTGGCAGCGCTGAAAATTAAATGTCTGGACTGGGCGATGGTGGGGAAGTTATACGTTATTTCTAAAGTTGTTTTTAAAAATGGTTTTATGGCACAAAGCACAAGTGTTTGTGTGGAAGTGCAATAAGTACTAGTTCTTCACATGTAATGAAACATACCATCTACACTTTCAGGAATTCTACGATAAAAGTTCAGTGAAATTTTATTTTATAAATGCTACAGTGACTTTTGAATTCAATTGTTGAATGCTATCAATTATAATTGGAAAACTTCGATATATTACAGTGCCTGTAGTTTATTGGAATGTTCAATAGTGTATATTAAACGAAAGCAGTGAAAATGTCGTCTGATGATGCAGACAAACATATTCTACAACCGATGCGCCCCCCTGTATGTCGCAATTTATTCAAGGAATCAAAGTTTGGGGAAAGAGGGGCTGTGGAAAACTTTTGCAGACACATACCACTTAGAGCACGGAATAATTGGGAAACAAGTTTTGCTATTATACCTGACCCAGTGAGAAGCACTACCTCTGGCAAGAAATCAAGGGATACTGGCGAATCTCCTAGAGATAGTTCTGCATATAATTGCCTGTTGAAAAATGAACTTCTCGGAGAAAATATAGAAGATGTGAAATTGCAATGTGATGACAGACAAGCATTAACACCTATCAAGAGCAAAAATTTATTCAAGTATGGTACCCCTTCAAAGGTAAGTAAAGTTTATTTCTATATACATAACACATATCTTTGAGAGCTAAATTGAGGACAGTATTTAGTGCTGCATTTTTAGAAAAAAAGGTATTTACATGCCAATTAGTTCTGAGCAAATTATGAATAAATAAATGCATAAAAAGTTCAAGTTTTTTATTAGTGTTATTCTCTCAACTTAAATCTAGATTCTGTAGCATAGTTTTCCTTATTCAAATTAGTGATTATTTAAGAAAATTGAAAATTTAAACAGTTTTTGAAATACCCATTAGTTTGGAATAACATAATTTTGTTTTTATAAATTTTTAGGCAAAGTTCTAATTTTATTATGTTTCAAAGTTATAAAATTCAGGCAAAGATGTCTTTTATATTTAGTACATTTTACAGATATGATTTCCCACCATTATAGTAATAGCTGTCGCATTAATTATAAAACAATGTGATCAAATATTTTGTTTAGAGAACATAGGCATACATTTATAATGCTTTTAAATAGATACATAATATTTCTTTTTTTTTTAATTTAAATTGCTTTTAAATGTGTGTGTGTTAACTTGAGGCATCAGTTTATAAATATTCAAAAATAATTAATATATTCAGCATTTTTCATGCCTGGTAGGCAATTATTAGAAATGTTTCTCCCTAAGAAGTAATAAAATACTCTGCCCTCTTTAATTAACAATGGGCTCGCGCCAGCATTTAGTATTCAATTTTACTAATGCACTTTTTTTTTCTTAATTAAAGACTTGGTTAAATCTTGTTTATATATCTTATCTGGATCTTATTAGAATCGAGGTAAGCCATTACAAAACATCTAACATCTAATTTTGAAATTTTTGATTTAATTATTTTGAAACTGCTAAAGTAGATATTTGATATTGATGTTTCTCATACGAATCAGTAAACCTGTAAAATCATTTCTGTCATTAAAAGATTCATTTGCGTTAATATTTATTTAAGTTGCTACTAATGGAAATACGTGGAAACCATTCTGTGAACCAAGTTAATTGAACTTTGGATTTCCTACATTGTCATTTTAATCATAATAATAAATGACTGGAAATACAGATATTTAATATTTTCTGGAATAATTTACCTGTAGTGAAAGATAGTATTTTCTTCTGATGAAGGAGGGATAAGAAGGGAGCCTTGTTTATTCTTTTATTGTTGAATTTAAAAACAGAATAAATTTTTATATATTTTATAGATATCAAAATTACCAAGAGCTCCGACACATTACTAACTTTTTTCAAACAACTTTTAAATCGGTGAAAATGATATTGTTGATAGACTGGATATATAGGCAACTAAATAGTTTAAGCAATTAAAAAAATTCAAAATGTTATATTTTACCGGCCCTAATAGCCAGATTTAAATTTTCCGCCACTATTTTTAGTAACTTTAACATCAAGGCATGAAACTAACTATTAATGTAGCACAAAATAGTAGGTAATCTTATGTTTTAACGTTGAAGTTACTAAAAATAATTGCGGGCAATTTAAATTTGGCTATGTGGGGGTGATTCAGTGGTTGCTTGTGAAAATAAATTATATAAGCTGAGGTCATTAAATCACACTGCGATCCTTGCATATACAAGCTGAGACCTGTCACCGACAGTATTGTCACAGAGTTAAATTTATTTGTAATAGAATATTTTTAAAAAGGTATTTAAGCTGGCTCAAAAAAATGTAATAGATTTTCACAAAGTAATAGGGTAATAGAATTTGCAAAAAATTGATCTACTACAATTGTAATAGACATGGACACACTGGTCACCGAACACTGACTGAATAGTTAAATATTACTGTGCACAGTAGGGCAATTTTGAATATCCTTTTATCTCACCGTAAAAACATGTCGCTTGCTATTACATTATTTAGTTGGAAGAGTAAGTAAATAATAATAAAAGTACTTCCTAATTTGTTTTAATGTAATAAAATCTTACAATTTGCGTCGTTACCGATTTCGGTCTGATTTGATCTTCTTCAGACAACTATTGAAATTATAGTCATTATAGTCAGTGTATGATGGAGACGCAGTTGAGGTTCCCAATTAACCACCTTAAATGTCTTGCTAAGAACAAATGAAGTTTTCATGCAACCTATCTTCTCAAAATTCCCTGTTAATAATGACTATAATTTCAATACTTGCCTGAAGCCTTTCAAATCAGACCGAAACCGGTAGCGACGCAAATTTTAAAATTTTATTGCATTAAAACAATAATTAGGAAGTACTTTTATTATTATTTACTTACTCTTCCAACTACATTTTCTCACCAAATTATGGAATGCACTAAATCACAGATATAAAATTTATTCAAAAAATATTTTAGAAAACCGTGATTTTTTTGTTGAAAATATTATTATGTACCGCCATACTGGGGTTGAGAGCGGGACGCATATCAGAATAAATTTTGAAGTTTTTTTAATATGCTCAACCTATTCCCTAGGCTGTTTCCCTGAATTCAGAATTTTTCGAACTTCTAGTAGAAATTAGTAAACAAATGTGTGATGCCCTAAATTGGATTGTTTTTGATGTGCAAGGTAGTTCCTTTTTTTCTGGTGAGTACATGTATACATTTCTCCCTGGACTTTCACTGATCAGCTGCCTTATCAACTTTCCGGAGTTCTAACACTCCTGGCTTTTCCTTCAACGGTTTCATGTTTCTAACTGTCAGATTTACCAAGGTGACCATGAATCGGCGATGATGGTGGAACACGACATTAGATCATTTAGAATGAGTTGAAAATGCCTAATATGCGTACATTAATACATTAATACATAATCTGTAGGATATATTTTCTAGTAGATACCTTAGACTTCTTTGGTATTACCATTCGCAAAACCATTGACAAAATGCGTATCAGTCATTTCGGATTTGGATCAATTTATATTCCTTTCTTTATCCTGGGTACTTTCATTGAAATAACAGTATTTTACGTACTGTTAATATCATCCGTTACCTGGGAAACATCGGATATTCCTTTTTTAGGACTTTTGATATAATAAGAAAAATAAATGAATTGATTAAAATGAAAACCATGCAAGGGTAAAAAAAATGGTGTAGAAAAGGTAGCCTCATTGATTGAGCTTAAAAACGGCACTTCAATTTTTTGGAATTGTTTCGAACTTACCGATTCATTAACATAGAACATATTACGATATGGGATAATTCAGGGTACGTTGCGGTCTTTAGAATTTCTATTGTATCAATTATTATACTATAATTTAATTGCCATGAATTTTTCGTTATATAAATAGTTAAAAGAAATTATTCCTCTTATTCTCGTATGGAACAGCTTTATGTTCATGTGTGTCCTTTTTCCTAACTATCGTTTTATCTTTCTGGGCTTTAAAATGTTCTCGATAATTTTTTCATCAATTGGATTTAAAAAGGAAAGAATTGCTTTTAATTTAAATGATAGAAATTACGTATTTTTTTTATATCTTTAAAGCACATATACATATGTTGTGAATGTATGTCGTTAGGCAGTTTATAGAAATGTCAGGATGTAAAATTAGAACATCTCCTAGGTGTTACCCACATTTTTTTTATGATGAATTAATAGCACAGAATAAAATACTTATTTCAACGGGTTTAGCCTCGCGCAAACATTTAAAATTACGTTATTTGTGGAATATCTTAATAAATGCATAGGTGTCTGCTTTTGTTCATTCAATTCTAAAAATAATTCAACCTACACCTTATAAATACACATGTCCACAGCCCAATAAACATGTTGTACATATACATACATCATTAACACATTCGTAGCAATTTTTCACCAATTTTTATTTCTGCGTTTATTCAAGTTTGTTCTTTCATGTAAGAATAAATAGTTTGTCGAAATGGTAATCTACCTAATGATAACGACTGTCTAGACTAGAACCTATTTATTAGGTTTAAAAACTAAGAATTAAAAAAGTCGCCTTGGTTAAAATATTTCCTAAAGTAGTTATCCTTTCTTTACCAGATCTCTTGTTTTATGGTTTGTTTCCATAGGTTTTGCGTTTATTATATCGTTCTAAATTGATAAGGGTTACTTGGTAATGTTACTTGGTAACATCAAACAAATAGCAACTTGGGATATTCCCTAATCGACAAATAAATCATTTGTACTGTTGTTGCAAATAAATAATATTCAATATTAATAAATATATTTCAAATAAAATTATCAAACGTGGAGTGACATGTGTTTATATTTCAAGAATATTTATTTAGGGTTAATTATTGGGATTTACAGCAAAATACTACTTAGTGAACGATACCTAATTATTTGAAATAACATATGATACATACAGAATGTTCCTATTTAATAATTTTCATAAAATAATCTCAACCACATATTATAAAAGTTTAGAGAAGCATTAATTGTTATAGTGACATCCAATATCCATGAGTAAGGATTTAAAGAAGATATTGTTTTTAACGAATTCTAATAACACCCATTATCAAATTATTGACATACATGTAAGATAAATTAATGCAAACAAGTTGGAAGTTCGACTAGTCATTAGTTAGAAATAAAGTTTTCTCTTAGCCTGTATCAATATTACTAATACTACAAATTTATCGTATTGTCTGTTTTAATACTAGCGGTACTATGTGCCTTTATTTATTTTTAAAAGATCCCTAGAAAATATGTATAAGCGTAGTTCGATCATAATTATAATCCCTTCTAAATTATATTTGTTCATGTTATAGTCTGGTGATTTTGATGTCCGAGCACCATCGCTATGTTGTATACATTATGTGTAAGAGCATTAACGAAGAAAGAGTCGGGGAGAAAACTCAATACCTACATATATCTATGAGTTAGAGCTAATGTTTGGACTGAACAAAGGACAGCAACATTTGCAAAGTTACGTCTGCATTTAGATAATTGTTAAAGTAATCACATATTTAGGAGACAACACCGATTTCTCGTAGACAAATAGACGTGCCTACTTACACAGTAATAGACGCTAATTATAGAAATCCTACCAATTAGTACAGGTTATGATTTCGGAATTTACATACATTCTTTTTTTTTTAAATGAGGACGCATTATTTATCATGAACTATATACTGAAGTACAGTACTCGAAGGGCATATCTTTAATGGCGTCTTTATGAATATGGAACGAAAGAACTATACGATAATATTTAAAATTCTCTATAATCAACATCCTCAGTAGGTATAGCAGGTATGAATGTTTACGCTGGCCTACGTTATGCGTTAACCTTACCTCTTCTCTTCAGGATAGGTGAAACACATATGCATAGATTTCCAGAAGTTTATTTTTTTTCTAGAGGAAATTTTCTGTACAGCTTTCTTTTTTTTTACATTGCATGGTTTTCCCAAACCATCTTTCCCTTTGTCCACACATTCAGAAATGGTAAGTTTTTTTCGCCCCAATTTTGTTTGGTTGTAAAATATTTGGTTTGAATAGAACTTTGTGCGAGTTTTTCTTCTTTATTCGTATATCGTAGAGATCTTAAAAATATTTATATTTTTTTTAGCTCTTTCCTCGATTTTCAAACTGTATTTGCGCCATCGATGGAAACATACACATGCAAACTCCAAACATATCTTTCTACTTAATACTAATTTTAAAACGAAAAAAAAAAAAAAAGTAACGGTGCTTGTGAACGCCAACTGTAAGTTCTTTGTAGGTACCTAGTTGATCGATTCCAAATAAGTAGAAAAGTGGTGTAGACAGGCCGATTTTTTAATTTTTTTATCTAAAAAAATTGCCTTGATTTGGAACTCTCACATTTGCGGGCAAAATTTAGATTATTATTGTCTATCGATTGTATTTGCCAATTGTAATCGTTGTAGTTAATTTAATAAGTAAAAAAAAAAACAGTTTTCCTGCATATACCATCCGGCCCTGTATGGACCATGCCGTGGTGTATAGGAGAACATTAAAAAATTCAATATAAATTGTTACAACAATGAAAAATATTTTGTTACATATTATTATAGAACAATACACAAACTGACAAATCACATTAGTTGTCACAATAAAAATTACTGAATGTTAGAGGATGAAAAATCAAATTGAAACTTAGGCTATTAACTGCTCTTTCAGTTTTTCCGTTAATAATGTCGTCTTTTATTTCTGGAAAAATAAAGTTTGAATCTCGCGTCTTTCCCAAGAAGTTAACATAGCATTTATCCGATTCTATCCAATCAATTTGACTCATGTAATGTCTACCATTTATTATGTACTGCTATGTACTGTTATCGTAAAAGCGTTTGATATAGGAGTTGAAGTAATTGTCTTCTGTGAAGACTCCTGGATTGTCAGAACGGTATTCTAGTACATTTAGAACTTTTGATTGTATTGTTGGTACAAAGGCTTTTTAGGTAATGCACCGTCTGTCAATTCGACAATATTATAAATAGTGAGTGGTATTCCCGGATGGTTTAGAGTCAATCGTCCATTGCCCTGTTATAATCTGCCTTAAGTGGTCCAAAACAGGACACGTCAAGGGCCTGCAATTTATGGTTGCATTGGGCTGGTTGTGTCAATAGAACCATTCCATTTCGCTTATAGTAAGGTACCTTGATGTCACAGTGGCTCTCATGGTTGTCCAGAATAAGTAGGACAGTTTTATTTTTTTTACCGTACGCGCATAGTATGCATCTAACATGCTGTGATCATGCATCATTGCATATCTGCTTAAAACCATGTTTTCGTTCAAAAGAAAACTCTACTTGTTCGTTTTTAGTTGTTGGTTTATTTTTAGAAACGACGCTATGTGAAGCAGACTTACTTAAACCGCTGCTTGCCTGAGCTGGTTGTCTGAGCTTCATTTCACCGGCCACAATTTTTTCAACAGCAATTCTATTAGTTTTTATAGAATTTCTTACTTTTTTCCATTTGTCTGTTACTAACTTTAGGCATCTAGAAAAAGAAAAAAAATCTTCAGCTCACTTAAGCCTTGTGTAATCAAAAGGAATTTATATCTGTAGAGTGGTATTGTACCACTATACACTATCAAAATCTGTACCATAATGTACCATCCATTCCTATATAATATTTTAGTATCACCAAACAAAAAAAAAATCATAAACCTGGATTATTTGTATACATCTACCTTCACGAATATTTTCACAAGAATGCGAATAAATAAGGACGCAGTCTTCAAAAGAAGTAACATTCAAAAATAACTTCCTTACGCATGCTATCTATTGTTTTAAAGTTGTTCCGATCAGTAATGAAGCAAACTGCAATTTAAAATTTAATATTATTTTTTTATTATACCAAGTACTTACTATGTCCCACTACATATACCACTTCTCCTTAGCTGTTTTAAAAGTAACGTGGAATTATGTAGGACAAAAGTGTGAAGTGTGTTATAGTTTTTAAATCTTTGGAATAATTACTAAAAAAATGTTAAACAAGTATGAATGATAGACTGTTACTTAGCATTTAAACTAAATATTTTTTTATTAGAATCAAAAGACAACACTGTTTCTATCTATTTGAAGTAAACTTGGCAGGAACTAGGAAAGGTGTTGTATATTATACCTACATATACATTGGTGACAGAAAAGACACTATGTTTTGGAGAAAATGATTTTTATTCATTAAAAAAAAAATTAAAAAAAGTTTTTGTATTAATTGAGGAGATAGTATCATAAACACAATTAATTATATTAATAAGTACATATTAATAAAAACTTATTATAACCAGTATTATTATTTTTACTTAATGAAGATTGAATTAGTCATTTTTTTCTGTGTAGGTTAATTTGCCATAAATCATTCATAATTTTTTCCTTTTGATTTTATTACGTTTTATTGATCTGAATTTTTCAGTATTGCCAAAACATTTAAGGACGTTACACCTTTCGTTACTGTAGCAAATGTTAGTGTTAGTGACTTAAGAGTCTTGGTTAATAGGCAGTTTTTTTCTTTGAAGAAATTGATGATGACGATGTGCTCTATCTTTTTGGATTAGCTTTAATCTTTGTTTCATCTCTAAATTTAGGATATTATATTATATGCATCCAGTATTCGCGTGAAGTATCATGTACTGTATAATCACATGCACAACCCACTGAATATGATGAAAATAAAATGTGGTATTCATTCATTTATAAAAAAGGAAAATCATATCCTCTCATTGTGCACCAGTAAATAAGTATATTGCGTACGCAATAACTACCAAACATCCACCATATAGCACAATTACTTAATCGCTCATAGAGTGCATTATGGAATCTAATTTTCACTTGAACATAATGGGGATAAATAGATAGTTCCGAATGTCATTCACCGAACCTAGTTACGCATTTTTGATAAAATACATTGCTCCTTCATTTTACATCGCTGTTATTTAATTTAACGATGAAATTGGTGTCTAAGATAATATTTTAGCAATAAATTATTTTTATTTTATTGCTATCTCCTACACATTGTATTTTAGTACTTTTTTAACAAATGTCTGTATTATATAGATAACGAAACTGTTTGTACATAAACTGTGGCATTGGCTTGCGTAAGTTTGAAAAAAAAATAGGTCGGATTTGAAGAAGCATTTCAAAATTTACTTAATTATCATGAATGCAACTACTTATCAGCAAATATTGATGATCTAAATTATTACGAGCAGATTAGTCAACATACCCGCTGTTAATAAATTAAAGTTCGGATAATTTCGTAATATGATCTATTTTTAATAAGTTCAGTAAATGCATAAAAAATAATAATGATTAAAATTTTCCGAAGATCTAATAGAAATTTGATTTTTAAACATGTAAAGTTAGTAAACTATGTGATTTATTTAAGCAAAATATATTTGACACCATACTCCATACTATCTCTAGAATACCGGGAGTTGATATCAGATTTCTCATTTCAAACGCAATGGTATAATTTTTATCGAACCAATGAATTTTTCGCATCATTCGTGACAAGTTGGGGGGCAGGAGGAGGGCTCTCGAAGAACCATGGGGCCATGGCACCACCATTGCAAATTACAAATTAGTCATTAAGGCCATTATTTTTGTAGACAAGCGGCGAACTGGGGCCACGTCTAGATTGGCCCCGACTTTTAGACGTTTGTGGTATCCGCGCGGAGCTAGCGGAAGAGGGGTGGTCGCAGTATACGCAAAAATTACATTGCAGTGGGGCCAACCGTTTCAGAGCCCGCTGTCCGCTGATTGATCGAGTCATCTTATCAGTCGGCACTGCGCGGGAAGGGTCTCCCACTATTACGGTAGGCAAGCCTGTTAGTCAACCGAAGACGGCCGTCGAAGGTCGACTATTGAAAGTAGAAACATATTGCTGTGGTATGTACTTTCCAAGTTAAAGAATAATCTGTGTAGAAAATACAGATTTAATTTAAAACAAAAAAGAAACGGTCTCTGTTAATATAAAAATAATATGAACAGGTAAATGTAAACGTGTTTGACGATTTCTGTATTTTTTTTTTGGTTAATTTGTTTATCCAGTCACCGAATTGTAGTAAGTTATAATTATTATTTGCGAAAGAATGATTTTATATTAATAAATTAAGTTTTTGTATTATATTTTCAAATTTAATATGATGTTTAACATGTTTGCTTTTAGATGATGTATTGGTGTTGGTTTTGCCTGTGTATATTCTTTTTGTATTGACCACCTGGTCCGGTTCTTTCTCAGTACGTGTCGGCCGGTGAAGTTCAGTGTTCCTAGGGCTTTCGGTTAAACTTGTTTGTTGTGTTTAATATATATTTGATTTACGGAAGTATGTAGTAAATTCATGTTAATTTAAATTATATTATGTTATAAGGCTTTAGTTCACTCAACTAGTTCAGTTTAGCACTTCCCCGCAATAAAAATTGGGTTCAAGAATATTTAATATTTATTAATTATAGTAATAAAATATAGTATTATTCTAGAATGACATCGCAAATTAAGAACTATTATTAAGTACTTCAAATTAAAATGAACTAACCTTCATATCTTACTCAGGATAAAAATTATGAAAATGAAATAATAAATATAACAAAGGAGTTATTCCTGAAAATACATCATATATCATAATAGTCTTTTGAGTGAAAAAAAAAACAAGTCATTTGCTTAGGTAAACAAACAAAGAAATAAAAATTGTGTTTCCCTTTCTACCTATGAAATAGGTGGGGTTGTGCATAAAATATCCATTATATTTTACTCGACCATCTTCGCTTAAATAACTCATGTGCTCTGTGTTTATGTTTTCGTCGATATGAAATCACAAAAACACCGGAATAATTTTGCGTTAGTTAGCTGGGGAAATGTAAACAAGTGACTCATGTATGTACTTTCAGTTTAAAGAATAAATATATGCAAGTTCGAAGGAAATATGTTAGTATTTATATTTAAGCAGATAAGTATTCCCGATAAGAACCTAATGTATTTTTCATTTTAAAATGTCTTCTTAATTTATCTGCATTAAATTTTTTGTGTGGGTATTATTTTAGTTATCAATAAACGAGGTAATAAATTACTGCTAGCTGAAATAAACTAATTCGAAACAAAAAAAGGGGAAGAGGGGGGGAGGGAGTTGGCCGGAGATTGGCCCCACCACTCAATATTGTCACGGGCAGGCACTGGATTTTTCAGAATGACGCACCATTTATTTTTGATCGGTATTTATAGATACTTAAGGTAACAGTTGTTACCACTTTTCTGATTGAATTTCATTTAATGGTACAGAATTCACATTAATAACATACAGCTAGCCTGTGACGTAAGAACCCGATACAATTGAATACGATTGTAAGGATATCGGTAAACGGAGAAAATGCTACAGCAATTACGAAATTAATAATCTATTAAAACCAATCACTTATGAGGGAGGAACCAATTACATTTTGTACAAATGAAAATGTTAATATGAAAGATAGTTTAGATTAAATTAAGAGAATTCCTTATACCAATAAGGTGCTAAATGCAGAAAAATTGATATTAGAAATACCAATAAAATGTGTTGTTTAATTGATTCTTCTAAAAAGTAAATTATTTCTTTCCAAAACCATGGACGATTATTCAATTAGTATAACGAAATACCTATAATACATTAATGCGCGTTCAAAACTCTCTTAAATCGCAATTTATTAACAAATCCTGTATTAGTGCTATGAAGTTTCTAAAAGGTTTGCAATTATCGCAGGGCAACACTAGATGAAGTTGAGAAAGGGTATAAATTCAATTAATTTTCAATGTGAGAGCGATTGATTCGCTGAGTTTCGTTTAGTATTTATTGACCCATAGCTCTTTTGAAAAATAGTTTGTAAGTAACTTCGACTAGTTGACCTTCTTCAATGTATGAGAAGCATTCCATATGCCATATGTCTTCTCAATAGAAGGCAGTGGTTACTTAATATCATTTTTCTGTTACTTATTTCGTTCTTTTTCTATCAATGCGATGTTTGGCACGTTCCAGAGGCTGGAACACTCCGAGATTTTCAATGGCGCAGCGGTTGTATAATAGGTCAATAGATGTCAGTATCTAGAAGTGTCAAGATGTATTCCACAATTTTGAATTTCTTCTAGTAACAAACAAACAGACATAGAAACTATTATACCCGCGATCCATAATATTGTAACGTTTTTCTATTATAAAAGAAACGTTGTCGGGGTTTAAAAGAAATAAACCAGGGATATATTTAAATTAACCTGATTTATTTACACACTTAAGACCTATTTAAAATCTATTAAATAAGATAAAATAAATACTAGGAATTAAATTACTCAGTAATTACTATTAAAAACGCTTATTAATCACTTAATTACTAACGTCTTAATTTATGTAAACGATTTATTTACACCGATTTTTATTTTTGAGGTCCTAATTCGCTCGTATTTATCTCCACTCGCTATTCGCTTATACGCACTATTTAACTCGTATCGACTGACTGACTGATTCCAGCCAATAACGTCGCTTTATTTATATTTCGCGCCGGGGCTGCGAGACTCTTCCGGAAAACATCTAGTGCGTGCTTCGAGATTGAGAAGAGAACAATCACGTATTTCGACCCGGTACTGCCCTCTGTCATTCCTCTTTCCAACCTCGTACGTAGTTCCTTGTTCCGCTACGCGAGCGCCTTCCAGGAGCGCCTAACGAAATCACCAGTTTAAAACTTGGCGCTCGTTACAATATACTGCAAACTGCAAAAATACTCCACAATATTGTGAGAAACGATATTCGGATGTAATAGTATAGTGTAGTAGTAAGTATAGTTACAACAACAAACAAAATTTATGAGTAAGATGTAAATACACAATATGTACATTGTTTGCACACATAGTAAAAATTTGTGCAAACATTTACTGGTAATAAACATTTGAACGTAGTGTTTAATAATTAATCCCTTATTTAAACAATATCTACGAAACATGAGCATATATACAGGTTGGGATAAAGTACGGAACCAAGCAAATATCTTTAAAACGGAGAGGATGGTATTGATGAAACTTTGCAGAAAAGTCTAACGAAATATAATACCTTTGATGTGGATTTTGTTGTTGTGACTGTACCCTACCCTCTATTTTTTAATTTAAATGGAACACCTATATATATATTTGTAGATTATAATAAACCTTGTTTTTCCGAATTCGACCAAACTGTGGTTTTAGCACCATTATCTGTAAATAGTAGAGAGATAATTAGTTCGGCAAAATTTCAGCGGAGATGGTATAATACGTCAATAGATATCACTGCCTAGAAGTGTCAACCACAACCCCAAGCTTTGCCCAGCAACAAACAAACAAAAGGTATTATAAATTAGTAGGTAATTGTGGACAAATTGTCAAGTTTACTTAATTCGCATCTACTAATTATACGGATGAAAATGATGCATGAAAGAGAGCCTATTGAAATTTTAATGATGGTCGGATTTGGCGATCGTGTTAGAACCCATGAAGTGTGTCCCTTTTTTAATGATTTGCATCTCGAAAGAATTCGTATAAGACGTTCAGCTGTTATAAATTTACCAAAGCAACTAACGAGTGTTAGAGAAAACATTGCTTTGAATTAGAAGAATCACCTCAAACTTCTACCACAACTTTAGCACTATGGTATATATCATCGTCATAAATCCAGGTACCAGTCGAATCCTCACTGGATTCATGAAGCCCATACTCAATATCCTTAAAAGTTGAATGTTTGGGTGGGAATTGTTGAAAACAGACTTATAGGCCCATTTTTATAGAAGGAAACTTGATTGGGAAAAAGTATTTGGATCTACTGAAAAACCACATTATTCCCGCACTTCAACATAATGGGGAGTTGCCTCAAAGTTTTTGGTTTTAACAGGATGGAGCGTCTCCCCACTATGAGTTAGGAATTTTTTGGATGCTACTTTCCCAAATCGATGGGTGGGAGGTACCTTAGTCGATTAGATTTTTATCTTTGGGGTGTTCTTAAATCTCGTGTTTACGTTGGACGACCAATTACTTTGCAGGAGTTGAGACAAAGAATGGTCGACGAATGTGATTTAATCCGTAGAGAAGTTTTGGAAACGGTAACTCAGGATTTTATTAGAAGATCTGTATATTGTCAGGAGGTAAACGGCGAGCATTTTGAACATTTTAAATGAGTCCGGTTATAGGATGACTATCATTATGTTAATAACTTCCGTCCGTTTTAAAGTTATTTGCTTGGTTCCATACTTTATCCCAACCCTGTATAAATATGCTCAAATTAATATTTTACTACTTCGCAAACTTAGACCATTTTTCATTCATGATATACATGGACACTAGCCGAATGTTTTCGGTAAATGGGAATATACTTAGGATGAACAAAAATAATAAAACAAAATACAAAGCGAAACTAAGAGACATTTCAAACAAAGCTTAATATTTTGAACAATAATTACTCGATAAGCAGCATGGAAAAGACAATCACTAATGTGTCTAAAAAATAATAGGTAATTGAAGAAATACAAAAAGAAGCTACCATAGTTTCTTTTTTATTTTTTTTTAAAGATGATGCTTTATAATCACAAAGAAATTAAAAAAGATTTGGAAATATTGACGAATTGATACTACAAGTAATGTATACGTAATGCGTCTCTCTGTTTACTATCAACTGATCTTCAATCGTTTATAGCTTAGGGGATAAACTATTAACGGCTATATTAAAAATTACATAACTTTGCCTTAAATTCTGAATGAACTTATTTATCAAAATAAATTAAAACTAAATTACGGCTGTTAATAATTGTGGTAGGAGTTTTTTTTACCAACAACTCGGTAACCAAAATAAGTCAATTTTCTTATTGATCTTTGTTAAGGTTGTCGAAATTCGTCTTTTTCAGAAGTAGGATACACGCTCAGTTTCGAGCAACAGCTGAGTGTGACAGAAGTAAAATTAAAAGTAGTAGCAATTAGTATTATAGTAATTTCCGTAGGGCACAATAGGTCTTTCTAGCCGAGTTGCCTTCTTCGGATCTACACCCGCCCATGGACACAAAAAAAAGAATTCCCCTATCGTTACTACCCCTTTTATTTCGTTTTATATATATTCTCGAATAAAGAATTAATATACATAGCTAGATACACCGAAATGATCAAAAGAGAAGTCTCTTGCCGTTTTTAGCGGATCCGCATGCAAAGCTTTCACCCCGTGATAATACCGTCATTTTACAAAGAGGGTATATCACTGTAGCCACTGTTCTGACGTTAATTTTAACGGTTGTTGAGCATAACTGCGATTAATTTAAGAATTTTACTCCTCTTCTCACCGGACATCGCTCGCCAACCGACAAATCCGTTGAGCCAATGATGTGTTCATTATACAGAAGGTTCCACTGTATTTCTAACTCTTAAGGAGGGAACGTATTCCTTTTTTATGCATATTTGATGTACAGGATGTCCCAATTAAAGTGCTCACCATTCAGTAAGTAATAAATCGTTATGTTTGTAGAATTGTTTTAGTTAATTTTTGTTGTCTTTTGATTATTTCCTATTTTGTCCCAAGCATAAAGATATAAAACAAGAAAATTTTTCTATATAATAAAATATTGAATGGAATGGACATATAATTTCTTCTTCCTTTACCATTATAATACTCACGTCAGAATCAAAATACAAAACAAATTAAATTACAAATATAATTTAACATATTAAAAGTTAATCAATCAAAATTTCTTTTTTTTTAAACCACGAAAGAAATCAACTCAATTAGAACATAACTATGGATATACAGGTGTCCCACCGAACGGGGTCATTAGAATTTTTCGAACTTCTAGAAGGAATTTGATTTTGATACTTGCAGAGTGATAACGGCCGACTATGATCTATTTAAAGAAAATATTTTCAGCTTTATAGCACTTTTGGTGTACAGGGTGTCGGTATCAACTTTCTCTATTTTACATGGAATGGTGCAATTTTTATGGGTCCAGTGTATTGCTCGCGTCATTTGTGATAAGTTTCCATTAATATTTCCTATTCCTAAAGCTAATCGTTTTTTAGATATTTGTAATTTTGTCTAAATTTTGACGTTTGCACTCTTTCCAATAAAATTAAATATCTCATAGGTTATTAGGCATTACAATATTCTACTGATGTGGATGCAAGTACACTTTTCAAAAACGATTTTAACTGAAAATCAATTAACCGGTTTTTATTATCTGGCGATTTCCGCAGTACTAGTAAATTAAACAAACACAATGGATAATGTACAATAAAGTGAATTTATTGAAGTGCAAAACCGATCTTAAAAACGAAACATTTTTTTTTGATACATGTATAATAGTAAAAAATATGAATAGATATTATTTCAAAATAAGTTAAGCAAGGCTAGAAATTAAAGTTAAAATAGAGTGGAATACATTTTTGGTGAATAAGCTGTGTCAGTACAATTATTAAAGCGGTTTTTATTTTTCTTTATGTAAATCATTTCTAAGATATTAGGTGTGATATATTTTTTTTAATCTTAAAAACGAAACATTTTTTTCGTAGTAGTCAAAATATGAATAGATATTATTTCAAAATAAGTTAAGCAAGGCTAGAAATAAAGTTAAAATAGTGGGAAATACATTTTTGGTGAATATGTCAGTTCGATTATTAAAGCGGTTTTTATTTTTCTTTGTCATTTCTAAGATATTGGGTGATATTTCTTTTTTGTTAAAATTCTGGTGTTATCAACGTCGAAATAATATTTAAATTGGGATTCATGAATTTATTTTATTATTTGAAGTTTTATGATTTTCTGAAATTACTTTGTCGATTTTCACTTTTTCCTTTACAGTGCCAAGATCCTTCAATTTTCTTCTTAGGCAAGTAGGTCTTGTCGACTTGCAAATTTTCTCATTTAACCAACTATTTACCCCTTACCTTTTACGAGATCCCAATGATGAGCACGTTAAGTGGGACAGCCTGTATATTCTCAATTGAAATGGTTAAAGCTAGCAAGTTTGTTTTGATTTTTTTTTTCTTGAGAGCGCTTGAATTAGAATTAAAAACAGGTAATTTGCCAATTTATATACACGTTATATCTGCGCCCTCATTTTATGATCTAAAATCCCTATAAAAACTAATGAATGCAGAATTCCTTCCTTTCGGATTTACTATCTTAATTATTTTAATTTACTTGTTCACAAGAAGAATACATCACTAATTTTTTTTCCATTAAACCGCAGGCACGCGACTAAATAATGCACGTACATATATGTATACACAGTTCAATGTTACCATCGTCAGGTGTTGTGCACAGCTGATGTTGAGAGTACAATATCCTTTCAACATCCCCATCCTCATGATTATTCACGTGCGCTACGTTACGACAATTATAACTATATATTCACTTTAAGATTAAGCCAAAAAGCTACACGTTGAATCTGCTAGTAGAATAGAACAATTCCGCGAATTTGTATACAGGATTTAACTTCCGTTAGTTAAATAGTGAACAGCTGATTTTTCATTTCCATGTGTAGAACAGCTGATCCTTTTGATGCATATCTTTTCGTACCTTTCACTTTTTTTCTTCTAATTAACTCGAAGCTATACTAAGGTAATCTAATTTATATGCTTTAGTTTTCTGCTTATTGCTACTACTAGACATTTTTGATGTGGTCAGAGCATGGTTCTAGTCTACTGATTACTTACTATTAGCATTCGCATTATATAGGTGCAAGGACTGACAAATAGGTAGTTGGTACACGATATAAGTTCAAGTAACTCAAGTTGGTGTATAAAGTGGAATAAAATAATTAATTATTTTCTAAATTTAAATTAGTAAATTAAGGGATATAAATATGTACTTTTTTATGTTATAGTACCATACCTGGATTCTTTAGTTATTTGTTCCACGCGATGAAGATCTAAATTTAATTATTCCCTTTTCCAATTACATATGTAATTTTATAGTTTTATGCTAAGGGGGACTTAAAGTTTCTTTTGTTATCTTTAATATAATATAGTTTTTTAAGCTTGCAGTGTTACATAGTATTTATTCTATAAATGTCTGGTACGTTTCGCATTGCGATTACTGATAACTTATATCAATTCAATTTATCACGAATGTTCGCGTAACTTAATATTGTATAATAAAGTGGTGATAAAAATTATTGATACGTATGAAGAGTCGACAATGCAATAATATATATATTTACACTCCATACATTTCACAAGAACTACTCATCATGTATTGGATCCTAATATACAAACTGTCCAATGACATGCTTGGCACTGCTGAAGGATGTGTTGCTGCAATTTCAAGTCAATAAAGTTTAATGAACGTCTGCCCAAAACATTTTTGTAACTAACAACTGGGCTATTAGCGTTTTGGATAACCTTATACTAATGCAGGTTTTACGTACCATTTCAAAAAAAATCTTATTGAAATTCATTTGAAAAGATGATTTGTTGAATTAATTATGTAAAAATCCGTCCAATTGCTATATCATTAGTGGTGGGAGCCTTTTTTAATACTCTGTAACATTAGTTTCATTTTCGAGTGTAACGGGCACCGGGTAGCGAATGCTATGGTTATATTTTATATTCGTAATACGCGCAAATATGCGCTGGATACCTGTTACATTCGCAGAGTACTTGTAACTGAATGCCCACTAATTTTGTTACTCTGTACCCGTACCTATGATTATTTGAATACGGGATACGTGAATAACTCTAATCAAAATTATGTTATGTACAATATACATATAAATTTATAAAGATCAGAATAAGGTATTGCTTAATTGCTTAAAAATTATGTTATTTGCGACATGTTTTGTTCTACCATGAAAGCATCCTCAGGCAACTACAAGATAAATATATTTTCACATTAGTAACATAGAATATCTCGAACGTAATATAATATTACTAATGTGAAAATTTATTTATCTTGTAGTTGCCTGAAGATGCTCTCATGGTAGAGCTAAACATGTCACAAAAAATATAAATTGAAATGAACACAGATTGAAATATTTTATTCTCATCTCTCATCTTTATCGTGATTCACCTAATACGCATAAATAGTATAATTAACACGCCTTTAATTTGAAGTATATACAGGTTTTCTAAGGAATTGGCGAGTAAGAAGTTTGCCAGTTTAACGAAATTTTTCAGCTTTAAAAACTTGAGGTTTGTGATAATTGGGTAGTTACTTCCTTTTAAAATACTTTAAATTTTTTTTCCTATTTTAAAACTACTAAGTAGGTACTAACATTCTTTCACCAAAATGTAGCAAAAAATTTCGACATCATACAGAATCTCTAAAAATTAGTGTCGTATCGAAAAATTTCGAAAGCTGCAGAATTCTGGATGAATCATGCATTTCTGAATAGTTTTCTTTTAAATTACTTATTCATTTTATTTGTTAACTGTTTAGAATGGCCGAGAAATTTTATCTGGCAAGCTATGATATTGACATTACGATAAATTATTGTTATTATTGGCATTTCCCGACGTTACAGCAGAACTTTGGGAACAACTAGCTACTCAAGCGTTCATCGATGGAATTAAGGACACCGAAGTACAACAAGCGTTCGGAATGAGTAGACACCATAAATGTTCCGACGCTCTGATACATGCTTTGAGATTTGAAGCAGCCAAGCAGCCCTCAAAGGTATGTCCTAAAATAAGAGAGTTGCGTGTTGTTTCTAAGGAAGGAACATCCAGTGATGTAATAAATAAACTGGAACAATTCAAAGATAAACTTAAGGAACTCTCTCGGCAATTGATTTCGAGGGGAAATAACCGAAGAAACCTAGTTTGTTGGAACTGTGGCGGTCACGGTCATATTAAATCGCATTGCAGAACTACACCGACGACAAGTCAAGAATCATCTCGTTCAAGATACCAGAATCAGGAAAACTAAAGTCAGCTAGTCAAATGGGGTATGTACTGGCTGACTCTCAAAAGATCCCAGGGAGGCATTATCCAGAACAGACAAGAAATCACTCACAAAGAAGAATGTTTTGCTGGTATTGTCGTGGGTATGGTCACTTTCGATATAATTGCAAAGCGAGAAAGAATAAAAGGTTAACACGTGAATATTCACAACCTCAAACAGATTATAACGTAGCTCATCAAAAGAAATCGGACAGAACAAACTTGTTGCAACAAACGAAGTTTCGTGTAATCGTGTATCGTGTATCTCGTTTAAGGGGAAGTGCCAATAGCTTAATGGTGGATTTGTAATTGATATAACAAATCACGTTCTACTCTATCAAGACGAAGAGATTAGTCTGGTTGACTATGAAGAAATACAAACTAGCACGATGCTTGTCACAGCTCGAAAAGTAGTTATTCCTGCTAACAGTGAAATGGTTGTGAAGGTATGGATGGATGGGGTCTTAGTGGATACCTTATAGGAATAGCTGCACCCAAGCAAGAATTCGAACTCGATAAGGGACTGTTACTGGCAGAACACTTATAAAAAGACGAGATATCGTTCCTGTACGCATGGCCAACCTTAATCCTTGGGAAATTACAATTCCAAAAGATACGAAAATTGGGTTATGCGAACCTGTTACATGGTTGACGAAAGGACAATGTTCTGATGTTCGGTGAGCGGTACAGAACTCTTCCGCAGATTTGACCATTTCGCAAAAGGAAGCTTTAAGGGAACTACTATTAGAATATGCGGATTTATTCTCCACCGAAGGAAGGAAATATGGAAGGACAAATCTAGTGAAATACCGAATAACTACAGGGGATCCCCTGCCTATCAAACAACATTATCGGCGCTTTCCTCTGGCAAAACGGACAGAAATGAAGAAGATCATAGAAGATATGCATGAGGAAGGGGTGATTGAACCTTCGAAGAATGGTCGTCTCTAGCAGTTTTAGTGAGAAAGAAGGGTGGATCGCTGCGGTTCTGCGTAGATTATAAGAAACTGAACGATATTATCCAGAAGGACAGTTATCCGTTACCACGAATTAATGATACACTAGAGGCGTCAGCCGACACCAAGTATTTTTCCACGTTAGATTTAAAAAGTGGATATTGGCAAGTGGAAATGCATCCCAACAATAAGGAGAAGACGGCATTTACTAGCGGAAATGGGCTGTGGCAGTTTAACGTAATGCCTTTCGGTCTGTGCAATATTGCACAGCTTTTGAACGTCTTATGGAACTAGTACTAAAAGGGTTGTCTTGGAAAACCACCATGGTTTATTTGGATGACATAATAGTTATGGGAAAAGATTTTGAAGAGCACTTACAAAATCTTAGCAGTGTTTTCAGTCGCCTCCAACCAGCTAAACTGATGGTTAATCCAAAGAAATGTAGCTTGTGCCAAAAATCAGTCAAGTATTTGGGCCACGTTATTTCATCAGAAGGAATTAGTACTGACCCAGGGAAAATTAAGGCGGTAGAAGATTAGCAAGTCCCAAGGAACGTTAACGAAGTTAGAAGTTTTCTTGGATTATGTTCGTACTATCGAAAGTTTGTACCAGGATTTGCGAACATTGCCAAGCCATTATATCGATTGACTAAAAAGACCAACAATTTCGAGTGGACTGAGGAATGCCGGAATGCATTCCAAATACTAAAAGATACGCTGTGTCGGACGGATGAAATAAAAGTTTCCTCCGTACAAAATTGTTCCAGTTGCCAAAAAAGAGTTCTCTCTCTAAAATCCTGTGACTGAATGTTCGATACTAAATTGAATTTGTTGTTTTCATGAGTTTTTGACCTATTCATTATCACTAAAGACTAGCGTTTAGGACTTTTTTTGAGTGGCTGTCTTTTCGTGTTTCTCGCCTCAAAAAACTTAGAATAACGTTATTTCTGTTAACCTTATCGGCACCCATGTACCATTGACGGCATTTCTATACAGTCTCAAGATGTTGCTTTGATTTCACTTGCTTTTACAAGTCAGTTTTGTGGTATATTCTTTTACAAATCTAAATTTTTTAGTTTGTCGTTTTGGGCCATGGCGCAGGTTTGGTCAATTTCAGGAGACGGGAGGCTCATGTCTAATAGTTCTTTCTTTGGTCATTCTCCGTGAGGTTCTTTTTGCTGCATTCACCATCAAGATGTGTTTGTTAGTTGTAGTTACAGAGTTTTAGGACTACTTTTCGTTGTATTAGGAAAAGAACGAAATAACAACGAATTGAATAAATACATAATAAATGTACAAGGTTGGTAAACTTTAATGGAAGTTGCTTAATGGTTGATATAAGTCACCTACTATATAGTTTGCTTAACTTAGATCAATGGCGCACTTTCTCAAGGAATATCAATTGCTAATGTCACGGAAACGAGATGTCTTCGCTCTCTCAATATATAGAAGTATTAGATTTCTTTTTATTTACACATTCGGAAAATAATATTTATGTTAATGTCGTGTACATTTAGGTAGAACTACGGCACCGGCCACGAATTTGTTATAAATTATGCTTACTACTTCAAATAGCACGGCAAGAAAAGAATACAGTTATTATACAGGGTGTTAAAAAACATCGCTTAAAGATTTTAGGGGCATGTAGTACGTACAAAATTAAGGTTAAAGTGTTAATAAACATTCATCTGCAAATCCAAACGTGTTGGCTGTGAGTCACTTACGTTATTTTAAGAAATAACTAAATTTGATGTTTCGTTCAAATAGTGAAGTTTGAGTCGTGTATTCCAATGCTAAAATGGCGAATATGGTGTTCACGTACGGTCGTGACAACAGGAATGCTGTTAGTACACGTCGTTCTATGCTGAAACGTTTCCCAATCGACCGCCGTTTAAAAAAGTATGTACATAGGAGGTAGATGTTTTAGATATTGTCGATGAAAATTCGGAATCCACATTTGATTGAAGAATTTCCGCTCAAAAGGGTATAAGCGGAAATCTTGCGTGGAGAACTTTCCGTAAGAAGTTCCTTTACTCTTACCACATCCAACGCCTGTAATCTCTCGATCCTCTGAATTATGACACAATACTAACATTCTGTTAATGGTTTTTACGGGAAGCTGATGTTGAACGCTCAACTTCCTTGCTGACGTACTTTTCGCTGATGACTGGTTTGACCAGAAATGGAATATTTAATTTCCACTATAATCACGTGTGGCCTGACGACATATCTCGAATCGTCGTTAAATCCAGACATTAAGGGCGTTTCAGTCTGAACATGTGGCAGGGGATAGGTGTTAGGACCAATTATTTCACCACAACCATTAAACGGTCCTACATACCTTGATTTCCTGAAAAATTTTTTCAAAACTTTTGGAGAACTTACCGTTAAATCAGAGACTAATGGTGGATTTCTTACGCTTATCTGTAACGCCTGCAAGATTATATGTAAGGCTGTAAGCATGCTTACAGACTTACAGATAACCTTACAGACGTCACAGATATGCATAGAATCTCACCGTATATCTCTAGTTTGTGCAAGATGTAGCTTTGTCGCACCTTGCTGTTGGGGCACATTTGAGCGACACGTTTTCTAGGAAATTGCTAGGGTGAGGGGGTTGCATGCCTTCCGTCTCCAGATGTGAATCTCGCAGACTTTTGTTTGTGGCATTATTAAAAAAGTATAGTTTACTCTACACCTGTAAACTATCTTGAAGATTTGCACCAACGAATAGAAACACAAGGGTTATTTGAAAAAGTGGAAGTTTCTTTGAATGTAGAAACTGTTGAAACTGAATGTTGATATTGCTTTTACCCGAAAACTGTTGATTTGTTGGACCGGATTTACATTTGAAAACTTCCCACCCAAAATTTCTGGAAATCTGGAAATTTACGAAAACACGTAAGAAATATTATCGAGGGGAACAACTTTGGATGCAAAAATTGACTCAGTTACTTGATCTCTCTCCTCCCGGGAGCTATCCCCTTTAAAATTTTAAATGGAAAGGGATATGGTCCAATACCTCATTTCAATGGTCTTTTGAAACACTACATTTTGGGGTTTAATTTTTTGAAATAAATCGACTTGTTTTCGACATTTTTAGCAAAATCTTTTGGTTTGTTCTGTTTTGTCTAGCTGTACAATCTTTTTTAGTAGCATCGACGCAATAAACAATGTTAAAAACTTTTATAAATTTCTGAAAAACAAGAAAAGTGAATAAGCTTGTGGTTATTTAAATTTTAAGTTATGCTTAATGCAGAATATTCGTTAACCTATTTGCATTTATACATCTTAATGCCGATTTTGTGTTCGTTGATTCAATTTTTATACACACCATAAAAGTAATGCTGCGGGTAATAGCACAGAAAGCGGATATATCAGTTTTTCTTCCGGTGCTCCTCGTTTGGAAATACATCGTCTGTTGCTTAGTTTAAATGATTATTTAGTGCTATCAATCCAAACTTATTCAATGAAGTAACAATAATGGTTTACGGTTTCCGAGAAAGGGTTGAAATTGTATTGGCTTATGAGACCGAAAATCGCTCGATTCTCTATAAACTGTCGTAACATTAGGTATGTCCCACGTAAATCTCATTGATAAATTTGCTCAGACTGGATTTGTTGCAAATGTAAAACAAAAATGTAAGCAGCCGAGAATTTTAAATGAACCGGAATTTCAACAAAACTTCATAAATTCCATCCTTGTAAATTGAAAATATGCCAAGAGCTAAGCGAAGACTATTTTGGCAAAAAGTAGAGTTTTCTGAACAAATTACCACTATAATTAATAATAACAATGCATTACAGTATGGAAAATTTTCAAATGAATACCGTATATGTTTATTACAATTTTTATTTTCGTTCCTTTAAAATCTTTAAACCATGCTTTTAACACCCTATATTTAATGATTAGATGAAAGCTCAGCCAAAATATTACATTTTCTAATGATCCTTATGTTTGAGTTTTACTTTTCTGACTTTAAGTAAATTAAAAATGAAATATTTTCAATCCCAGTTATTATCACATTCAGAGTCAATCAGTAAACAGTTCGAGATATGCCTTTTTTAAGGTATTGATACGTCATCAGGTAAATATACCTGTAGGTACCTGTGCTACTTGTGTTTGTTCTAATCATCATAAATAAGTGTTGAGTAACATTTAAATACATATTTATTGTATAATGCTTCTAAACGCATATCAGATTGCCGAGTTTGCAGACCACTTAAACATGGATTTCGAAATTTGTGTGTATCTTTTCGGCGGACGATTTGTAAATTAGTTCACCGTACTTAGTTGATAAACAATGAGGTTAAGCAGTCAGTGTGTGATGTATTTGACATAATTCATTGTAATATTTCCAGCTCATCAATAAGAATGTTTTGTGTGTAAATATGTGAAAAGTTATGACTACCGCGCTGCATTTGCATACGCGCGTGCATTATTTAGACCTTGTTTATGCGTTTCAAAGGTTACATGCTGCTCGTGCGCTTCCTTTTGTTACAATTGACTTTTTAATAGTGGCAAAGAGATCGGGCGATTGCATGCATTGCTATATGCATAAATGCATCAAGTTTCCTGATGCCGTAATTATTGCTTAGAGGCATTCTACAAACGTTTATGTGAACAAACAAATCTTTATTTTAGTATTAACTGCAGAAGTTATATCTTTTCATGCTGCATGAAATGATTGGATTAGTTATTTTTAGCGATATCGTTTCTTTCAATAGCGAACACTTTTCTGAAACTTTTCTTTAAAAACTTAAAGAAAATACATACACATAAATAAAGCAATTTTAGTTTTACATTGCTCTATACATCTTCAATACATAAATATGTTAAGGCATTTTGAAGAAGATATTTAAATCTTACTGTGTACTTTCTTGATTTTTTGCTGAATACTTTTTGAACATCTCATATGATGATACTAATATAGTTAAACAGTAGATATAGAAATATATCAACGAATTAGAAAATGTATCGCATAAACGATCGGAGTTATATTCAGCAGTAACTTTACACCGAAAAAAAAAACTATTTCTTCCCCCAATCTTTGAAAAAAAAAGTATTTCACATCATAAAGAAGAAAGAAAAACTTCGAATTAGATATAGTAACTTACAATTGATCTTAATGCTCTCCTTGAAGTTATCAATATATTTCTCTGAGAAATCATTTATCCAAATAAATTAGTTTGTAATAAATACACATGTAAATTGCCCAAAGGGAACTATTTCTTTCATATAAAGTCGGTACAGCTACAGATAAAGATATACTTTATGCCTAAATTGTATTATTTAAATGGTTGGCTTTAATCGTTATGGATTCGGCTTTAGATAATCTATCACCAAATTATACTGCATAGGTAGCATGGCATTAAAACAACTAATCAAAAATTAAATCTTATTATTTCTTTTATTTTTGTTTTTGCTCGGGGGTTGTTAGGAATTAACATGTAGTGATGCAGTTTTTTTTACATTTTTAAGAAGATTGTGAGTGCATATTTAAAACGGCTAATTTTATAAAGGATATGTTAATAACCTGGGGACTCGCAGGAAAAGATGAGAGACAAAAAAACGAAATGAACGTAATCATATTATCTTTTACTTCTAATTAATTTAACAAACCCAATAAGTTCACTAAACAATATATTGTCAAATTAATAAAGTGAGCATTATTAAGAAAAGAATTAGGCTAATCAAAATTACAATTTATTCAATGCAACTATAATGTTAAAATTATGTTTTACCAAATCCAACTTCATCATTTTTTAGTGTGTTTTTTGTTTTTTTAATGTTTAAGGGTTTCTCTTTTAACATTTAGCTTTTATGATATATCCGCCCTTGCAAGTTCTCAATACATTTATAGGTACGTATTTAATATCTAGAATCTAGATCTTTCTGCCATGTATTCCGAATTAGATCATATAAAGTGATTAAATTTGGATTAGTTCTTTTTTGCTTTCGAATTTAAAAAATCCAACAAATTTGAATCGGTTATATCTGTTTAGATCCCATGATTTTTTTTATATAAGGACTTGCAAAGGGGCATTTAGCAACAACCGCATTGGAAACTATTTTGTATGCTAAATAAATACCCTTTTCTTGTGTAATATTGGTCTTTTAAGAAGTACAACATATTATAATATTAATTCGTCGACTACATGCGTTGGTAATCCATAAATTTAATGTGTAGATTATTTTTGTATCCAAAAATATTCAGTAATATTCATGAGGAATACTTGGTCGAAATATTTTTTTTTAATCTCTTGTTTAAAAAACTATAATGATTCTTATTTTATACAGTATCAAACAGATGTTTTGTCATCTATGAATCATGAGGGTTTACTCTTAAATACTAATTATTGAAGAATTTCCAATTCAGATTCTCTTTATTTCCCTTTCTAAATATCCGATGATAAATCATCCGATGATAAATCATCGGATATACCTAAAGGTCACGTATACGAATATGAACATTTTTATTTGGATCTGTGCCTACGTTTCACCGTATCTATTTTGCTATTAAAAATTACTCCTGGCCATATTAGTGTCCTACTTTCGTAGAACTACCGACTACTACCTTTTTCACATGAGTAAGGTTTGACAACTGTGCTACGAATGATATAGTAGGAGGAAGTATTAAGTGAAGACGTAATCGTTTATCTAATAAGTCATCAGTTTCCTTTTGGAGAATATAAACATATACGATTAAGTGGACACCTTCCGTTTTTTTCTTTATTAAAGTAGAATGTTTTAAATACCGTAAATTCGGTATTTAAAACATTGATAGATTTTAATATCAAATCTAATATAGATGAAGGGGAAGCTGAAACCCGTAGTTTGGTTACGATATTGATCGGTATCGTAACCAAACTTAATCGTATATGAGAAAGGTATTGTCTAATGCCGAGAAGGTAGATTTTTCCTTCTTGCTTCTGAAATACTTACTAGACTCAATACAAGCAGTTACACGGCTGAAATGGTTTTTTTTCACAATTTACTTGGTTTCAAAAGAGAATTCCTTGTTTCAAATGTAACCCTCATGAGGCTTATTGAATACAGAGGCTGTAACAATGGAGCACAGGTTGTCCGGCTGAAGTGTAGAACTGTGAAACAAGGTAAAAAGGAGGCTGTTGCTTAACTCACCACTGGCGTGTTTTAGTGGTCATGCAGAGAAACTTGAATTAGTAATTAAATGAAAATGAATCTGCTTAAGAAGTTCATAATTTGATTTTTTTTTAAGTTTCTTCATCTGGAGTTACGGTACAGTAATATTATAATTTTTTATGTTGTACCTGCGTATTTTTTCTCTCTGGAACGTTTTAAAATAACTACCATGCAACTGATATCATAGATCGCCTATGTGCAATATGTGCATAGTGCATTTGCACGAGCGCCTATGAGCAGGATGTTGTGTTTATCATTATTAACAGTTCTCTACGTTAATCATGTTCAATGTTGATGTAACGCAAGCACAATTGCATTGTATGTACCTTTGCGATTCGTTCACGGCACCAATAAGAATGCAATCATCGCAATTACACCAACCATGAACACCTTCGAAGTAATTACATCTTATTGGAAAACCTACATAGATGCAACTAGTCATATTTTTTTTTTTTCTTAATTGCGTGCTGCTTGTTTCTGACTGTCTCAAATGATTGTATGAATTGTTGTCGTGATGTGTGCATTCATTTAACCTAAGAAAAGAATTTTATTGTTTCCATAAATATTTTTATCTTTTTCTAAGTTGTATTGTGCATATTATAGTTCTTTTTCTGCTATAAATGATAATAGTGAGCTGTGCAGTAATGTCAAATCAAAACCGCCTAATCAATACAAAAGGACACGTATGTAATTACTAGTGTATACATTTCTTTATTGCTTGGAAGTACATGACTTTGTGTCATTCCATATGCGATTATGATGAAACGACAATATATTGTTATTGTTCTAATAATTCAAATTGTGCGCAACTAGAGGTTGCATGCGTACGGGAAAATGTGGGATCGACTCAAGGTTTCACATTATATTGATAGTTAATATACAGCTCCTATCTGCAAATATTGCAAAAACGTATTTGATTTTACGCTTATTCGTCATGAAATTTATGCAAAACGCAAACTCATATTTTTACGAAATATTTCGTTTCGATGCTAATTAGACGTGCGTTGGCATTCTATTTTCTTTCGCCCCTTTCGCAAAAATATCTTCATACAAATATACAATGTGTCAACACAGAACGACCTAGAACCTAATACACAAACAATGGGATCGCCGTTAGAATAACATTTTCCAAATTCAATTCATTTATGCTGGTAGCGATTGGTTCCAAAGGTTTAATGAATATATTCAGCGATAAGCTTCTTTGTTCTTGCTATACGCATTCTTAGTAACATATGTATGAAGTACAAAAATAATCTATTGGTGTTGCCATTAAGTAAAGTATACTTAATATGCTCACATCCTTCTGAAAAATAGTTTCAATATTAATTGGCTTAACTTGATTTATGTTATAGTACTGGTTTGCATCTGATTTGTCGATGTCAAACGCTTCTTTAAGGATCGGTACCAATTTCATAGTTGATGAGAAACATCTCTGAAAGGTCTTGAAAATAGCTCCTGGATAAAACTTTTAGGAAATTTACACGTCTGTATCAGCGGCGGCCGGTGCATGACGCATTGAGGAGGCTATGATATGATCGAAGTTTGCCGCATAATATCGAGTGGAAGATACTATGTTACGAAGGTAGTTACGAAGTTATACGAAGAAATTCGATCTACAGCATAGCCTCCTCGATGACGCATGCACGAGCCACGCCTGGTCTATATGATGCTTATGATGGCAGTGGCCTGATTTGATTGTAAAGAAATAAATTATTTTGCACACATCATTCAATTAAAGGTTGTCTTGAAAAATGAGTTCATCTGCAACAGAAGATCGTATACAAAGAATATTTTGTGGGATTGTAACATTTACCTTATACATATGTATATTGATACCTTCTTCTACTTTCTGCTTTAATTCAGTCAGCTTCAGTGATAGTAAATTAATCAACGATAAAAGCGAACAAACAACAAAAGAGTAGACA
The DNA here is from genome assembly GCA_004143645.1 of Protaetia brevitarsis. Lineage (NCBI taxonomy): Eukaryota > Metazoa > Arthropoda > Insecta > Coleoptera > Scarabaeidae > Protaetia > Protaetia brevitarsis. The sequence goes on along the minus strand of RXPK01000029.1, from coordinate 1,086,549 downwards.
AGAATTTGAAGGATCCAAGCAAAAGAACAAGAGCTAAATTAGCAGAAAATTTTGTGAAGTTTTTAATTGTCAGAATGTGCTTCTGCAGAATGTTTACCAAGACCTTTGAAATCAAAGTTGTAGAAACGGACAGTCAATGATTGATATTCTTTTTGACCAATAAATTTTGGTGCAATCTTGAATTCTTATTTTAGAATAGAGAACATGATGGAACATGTTCTCTAGGCGAGAACAAAAGTAACGTAATGGCTGTAAATTTCTATAATCTGCAAAAATAAAAAAAAAGATTGCGTTACTATACATATTACGTTGCGATAAGTAACGTTCTTCTTGTCATTTAGAAGGTAATTTCTTGTGACAAACATATGACCAATATCTAAACTTTAAGCAACCTATAGTAGAAACTTTTGATACATCTTGAACTGTTAAAAATACGTCTAATGATTTGCCAACATTTTTGTTGCTGTTTCGGGTTTGCATTGCATTTTTGACACTACTAGTTTTGTGGAACAATTTAGCAAATTAGAATTTTTTCTTTGAGGCATCTGGGTACAATTCATTAAATAAATCTTGTAACAAACTGTGAGTCGTTGTTCTGCTTCCATATCTACATATGTATCATTACAATAGATATATACGCCCTGGTTTTCAGTTAAATGTACAATAGCAATAAATAAATCTGTGGTACTGCTATTTCGTAACTGTCATTGTTAAATATTTACAACATTCTGGAAAGAAATTACCCTATAATTTTAAAAAAGCAAGTTTTGTATTTCTAAAAGTTAATTTTTTTTTAATTTGGCATTCTACAAATATAACATCCCCGAATGAAGAAAAATATGCTTTATTCAAAAAACCAACATAGGGTTGTCGTTAAAAAAAAAGTTGTGTACAATAGCTTTACAAAAGAAGGTATGACAAAAAATATTTAAAAGTGTAATATGCGCAATAGCAAACAAAAAGAAAAACCCGTTAATCATTCTTTTTTTTTAATTTTACTTTTTCTAGTGTGATGTTAAACAGTGTTAATTTTTTTTCTTACCTATTTAACTCTGCATGCATTTCCAAAAAAAAAACCTGAAATAAGTATGGACGATAAGCTAACATGTTACTTACATTTTAAAATAAATGGTGTTTTATGGATGATAAATCTGGCAAGTATTGATATAAAACAATAATTATGCCATTCGTAACACTGTTTCCAGCTATATGGGTACAGTGTTACAACGCTCAAGTGAACAACTTGACAAGTAATTTAATGTGTGATACAGCGTGTGTTGTATATTTAAAATAAGGTTTAGTGAAATGTAGCCCTGTACACCTTGATAATGTGTAACACTGTTCATATTATCCACAAACACATTTTCGCTTAGCTAAAGCGCAACACTTATTTTAAAAGATATGTAATGTGTACTAAAATAAAGACAATACATGCCCAAAACTTTTATGCATATGAGTAAGTTCTTATAATTGAAGTAATTTACGACCTTATGGGTTTGTAATTGTGCAAAATGTAATTCATACGAATTGAAATAGTTATTTACATGAAGTGGGGTAGGTGTCATTTACAGCGCGAGAACTCAGGTGAAGAATTCGAGCGCTGTAAATGACCGCAAGGTATGTTATTTGTATTAGATTTTTTGGCCGAGAAAAAAATTAGAAAATCTTTAATTTAATAATTAATACGCCAATGTTATTTGTTGCAGTAGATGTGGATTGATACCAGCGCGTTTTGACAACTCAAAGTGATTTTTTTTATGATGATTTTTATCAATAACAATTAAAACAGCAACAAAAGTACCGGTAAATGTGATTTTTAAACTAAATTAAAGGATAGAATGCATATTTTACAAAAGTAACTATGAGATAAGAGAAAATGCGTTGCCGCACTAGGGCCACTAAATGAACCTACTGGGGCATGAGCTGCCAGGGAATGCTGTGTTTACACTTGACAAAGCCAAAAATGTATTTACCTTCCTGGAAGCGTAGACAAAGAGAAATGTTACATAGCCACATACATATATGACGGCTTTAACACAACCAAATTCACATACTATTATGTGTCAACTTTAATTTGCAAAATTAGAACGAGAATTTTGGATGCAACACTGTTCCCTTTAAAACACTGTATCCACCTTTCCCTTATACGTCGCAATTTCGTTTATGGAGTTGATGTTTCTGTATAGCAAATTGTTTATATCAGCGCTTAAGGTTCTCGTAGGTCTGTTGGCTTCTTATTTTTGCAATGTATGCTCATATTACTTAAACACAATATTTTTTTTTCAGGGCCAATTTAGAACAGTTATATTGACAGAATTTTAAAAGATATAAGTTGACAAAGTTTGTGAGTTCTGCTTAAATGTTTTGTACTCAGAATTTCTTCTTCGATTCTGCAACTTTGAGATGTATATTTGCTACTCCCTAACAGTACTCATTCACAGGATTTCAATTTAAGAGAACTTTAATAAAGCATCATTGACTCCAGAGTTAATGTAATCATCCTTTGTTGTGCTTAAGTACGATATTAGTTGCTATTTATACTCTCTCATTAAAAAATTACACTGAAAGAGTTAAAAAAAAGAGAGCGTAAGCTACTTTTTGAGAATACTAAAAAAAGTGTCATCTCGGAGTTTATTTATAAAAAAAAAAGTACGTAAAAATAAAAACCTAGTAGCCAGTGCACACTTTATAACACATTTTTAATGAACTTTTTAAACAATGTAAGTTATAGGTAATAAATTAAATATTCCGTATGCGTATTCTAAATGCGAACACCCGAATATTCCCGAAGCGCGTCGCTCTTATGCTGACTGAAGCGACGATACGAAATGTACCGCCGAGGTAGTCTGATTTGAGAAACGCGACGCATTCATTCAGGATGAGCGTATTTACAAAATTTACGTAGTGTCTACCTATCTAGTTAGAAATAAAGAAAATAATCGCATATCGATCGCATTCGAAATAGTCACTAATAATTTTTTTGTCTTTGTTTTTTCAAGTAATATTTGAATACCTACTTCTGCTAGTAATTGCTCCCGATATTTTCAGTAACCGTCAGCACAATAATTAGTGTTTGGTTGAAATTGTTTTTTAATGAAAAGCAAGAGGGTTTCGAAAATGGAAATTAAAATAAGTTTCAAGTAATGAAAATATCTCTGGCTAAATTGTGATTAGAACTTATAAAATAAGTGAAAGGGAAAAATAGAGAAAACAATATTAGTTCCAGCCAAACAAGTGCTTAAATAAAAATGTACAATCAATACACGACATAACTAATTATAGCAAAAGTACACCAATAAGTAGATGTAATAAATAATGGCATGAATAAGTCCGCCTCCCTATGCACTTCCTATTTGACTACTGCTTATTCACCTACTCGAGCGATAGATATTACGTCCCCACTCTCGATTTTTGCGATGCCGGTAATTCACGATGTATCTAGTGTTTGGGGTTCATTCGGTTTTAGTTGTATATGCTTGGAAAGATATCTATATTCTATATGTATACAGCGACCGATATATTGCAATATATGGGATTTTTTTGTTACTAAAGTATGAAAAAAAAAGAGGTCCAGCATGCCCAAAAACTCCAAAACATGACATGTATGGCGATAAATTGACAGAAAAGTGAGATTAGATTACATCCAAAAAATCGATTAAGACTGAATTTTCGGGATGCAAATTTTTGTATGCATATAAAAACCTACAAATCATATTTATTTTGAAATATTTTTCAAATAAATTGCATATATAAAAGAGTTTATGCAATCAAACTCTTAACAGCTTAGAAATTGTTCCTGAACTAAAAACAAAGAACTTTTTCGGAGAGCTGCTTAAAATTAGGTAGATAGTATTTTTTTTTTTCGTTTCTTTCTATTCTTATGTTGCTAGTGTGTCGTTATGTTCTGTATTTCCTTTGCGAACTTGCGAGTGTCATATGTTCTCGTAATGTATCATTTTAGAATGGAAAAATGTGTGCTAAAAATATAAAAATTGAAGATATCTAGAGCATTCTCATCGTGTTTTCTTTAGGGAGCGAAACTCATCTAGAATTTGAAAGCTTCAAAAAAATAGGGATATATGTAGCTAATGTCGCAGTTTTGGGTGATTTTCTGACCTCTTTGCTTAGATGTTTCATGTGCAAAGACAAAATAAATGTTAGCACAGATATAGATATTGTGAATTGGGGAGTCAAATCATAGCAGCTTGACAAGATTGTGCTTTCTGCAAAAAGCAAATAATCAGTAAGATTTTTCAGATTTATATCAACATCAAGGTCGAAACTAAAAAAAAATTCTCAAGTATTACATGAATAATTTAACTACGCAATGCAACTGACACAGTTTTAAGTGAAAATGATGATTAATATATGCTATCAGGTAATTAGCAAGTCATGTTTTATTTATTTAATCATTGTGGACGTTTGGTAAGCGTTAGAGTTAACACACGCATGCGTGTGTTTATGCTATCCGTTTCTTAGGTATACGTAGATACAACTTCTGCACACATATGTTGCCTAAGTAGCAATTCGAGTACAAAGAATTTCTAGCACTTTTAGGATATGTACTGTTTGAAATGAGTATTTTTTCAATTACTTTTAACACCAACTCTTAAATGTAACTTTACTATAAGTAGCTTAAATTCAGGATAGCAATTAGCCACTCACTAAGCAGATAGTAGCAAAAGACCATTTTTAGAATTTTTAATTATCTTTTGTAACTGTAAAACTTGTCTTTGAATTATCGTTGTTATTACTTGATTGTGTGATTTATTTAAGATGGAGAGGTATGATACGTAGAGTGAATTTTGGCGGAGGATTGGGTATGGTTTGTAGGTAGCACTTTTTATGATGCGTTTGCGCAACTTTAATTGAAGTATTAGCAAGTCGATGAGAGAGAGTAGTTACAAAACAAGATTTTTGAACAAATTATTTTTTTTCAAACAAATAGTTGGCACTGTTTAATGATCAGTAAGAATATCTTTTGAGTTATTTAATTGTCATTGGTTAATTAATACATTCAATTGTTCTCCTCATTCTATTGATTGATTAGCTAAGGTATAGGATCAATTAAACTGGTTTAATTGTAGTAATAGCTATACAGCTTAAGTTCAAAATATAGTCATAAAATATATCATTGCTACATTAATACGAAAAAAGAAATAAAAAAAATAAGTACAATTTTGTCTACACTTTCTGAATTGTTTAAATTCTTCAATGATTTCGCTTATGTCTTCATAAAATTCTCTCTTTTGCAATATACGTCCTAAATGTACCCGAATATTGTTATTTTTTGAGATATCTATTCTGTTTTGTAAGGAATCCTTTAAATTTAATGTCAGTCACGATCAATTTTTCTGAAGGATTATTTTTGAATAATGTAACTTTTAAAAAATGAGTACATTTGTGGTATGCTATTTTATATAGGCTGCCATATTTTTTATTTATCCACATGGTTTATTAATGCTAAATTATTACTACATATGTCACGAAAGTAATTTTCTACATAGTCAACCGTCCACTGTTTTGTGCATACACTTTTCACGAATGATCTATGGTATTCTGTAGTAAATGTGGTAAGCGTTTTCTAAGAATTTGTTTTTAACTAAATAAGACCAAAAATAATTCTTAGCACTGTCCAATTTTGCAACTTTTTGCATTGGTATTTTTTGTCAGAACTACATCCTTGCTGTTTAGTTCAATGCCAATTTAATAGTAGAACGTATGCAAACAAAATTACCAAAACCAATTGAAATCCAAGTTAAGTTTACAAATAGGTTGCGATGATAAAAAAAAGTGATTATTTCTGGAACAGACAGAAATTACCTGTTACGGATGTTTCCGAAAAAGCCGCGTTTTCATTACACAAGGAAGTTTTTGACATTATATTGTGTTTCGTGTTACTACATAATATCCACATCTGGAATTTGTAATATAAATACATGCGTGTTATGTGCCATGTGATAATATAGGTGTTTTTATATTTTGCAAGCAACGAAGATGATCCCATAGTTTGTTAGATATTTTTCAGTTTTGTGCCGACCTAGCTTCTTTTAGTACTTGGTGTCTGCTGAAGGAAAACAAACAAGCAAAGCGCTAACAGAATAAGCTCCTTCTATTCTAAATCACTCGGAATTTTTTTTTGTAGAAAAAAATATATTTTCTTATTTTATCTCTAGCACCTAAGTTTGTTAAAATTATTCTTTGTAAAATAACAGGTTTGGAGTTTTAACAAGACTTCTAGAATTTATTTGTTTAACGTTACGATAGCTTATAGGTAGGTATTAGCCGAAGACTACTCTTGAAGATTTTTAAAGTGCATCGAAATAATAAGAACACATACGGTTCAGAATGTTCCAATAGTTGAATGGATCTGTATCATTTTGGTTATGGGATTTGTATGTACGTAACATTTTGATGAAATTAAAGATCTATAGTTAAAGGAAATGAGACCGCTAAGTACAAAGTAACATGCATTCTAAATTCAATACATGTAGATACGTACAGAGAGATACATTGGAATTTATCCGCACAATATTTTAAAATATTGTATATTACACATACTTATAAGATAATTTAACTATTATTTTTATCCGAAGGCGATACATAAAAGCATTATCTGTACCCGTGGGTCATAGATAAAAGCATCTATTATTTTTATCCGTGGACAATAAATAAAAGTATCTTTCATCTTCAAAATAAAAATTTGAGCTGTAATCAAAGATTCAGTTTAGATGGGCAGTCTGTATATTATTTCAACTTCAAAATAATATTTGTATTTTTCAAGGTTGTCACTTTCTTCAATGAGTGTTTTAGAAAACTTGTTATTTCTAAAGCTAAACAAATACGTAAAACGTGTGGCGCTGTAGCTGGAAATATTGTAGATCCTTAAGCAATGTAGACGGTAAATTAGAATAAACCTTTCGTACCTTTCCTTTCAGTGAATCTGGATTCACGTTTGATTTAATGTAATTTTGTTCACGGGCAAAGCCTTAGACGGGAATAATTTTGCATAACCAATGCTCCATATGTTTCATAGTCATAATATAATTACAATATTTCCTTAATTAGCCATGTTACGGGTTAGAATCCGACAAGGTCGACAGTATGCGAGCTTTCATGTAGGGCCCTTTTCCTCTGCCATGACCGGCGTACGACTCCGTGAATCTTTAGAATTACTTATGTAATTATACCCCTGATGATAAGGTGATCTATAAAAATGTTAAATTAACTAAAATAGGAGCGCGATGTCTAATATTACACTGTGTAATGCGCGAGATATATCCGGTAGCTTTTAAATTGAGGAAGTGGTGGGGAAAAACAGCTGATCGCGTATTTCTAGGTGGATGTACTACTACTACTGGTATTATGTAGATGGACACGAGGCGAATGCACGTGAAAGGAAGGAAGCTTTAAACCGACTGAACAAGCACATGTTTAAGACTAGTTACGTGCACGCTTCACGTTGTACGTATATACAAGCAGCCTAGATGTATTCGAAGCCACTAATTAGTCTATAATGCAGAGCTTATTGGATAATTTATACATACACATTCAGCATACCTACATATAGTAGGGAGGACATGTATATATAAGTTCATTACACTAGATTGTTTTTGTGCATAGGAAGGACCAAGCAGACCAAATATATCCTTTCTGTCATTTTCCACAAATGATTTATTTAAAAATAGGGAGTGAAATATGTAGGTTTTTTTTTAGTTATTTGAAGTCACTTAAGATTTTTGTCAGTACAGTGAAACGGAAAACTTAAAATGCTCAAGGTTAAACGAACAATTAAGGAATGAACATGCCAATTAAATTAATGTTTAGCATTAGCAAACATTTATTATACAGTCGCGAGCAAATGTTATAGGCACCCTAAATTTTTGGCGAATATCATAGTAAGAAATGAGAAAATAAAAACTTGTAGGTAATACATTATAAATATTTTAGTATTTTAAGGGATCTTATTAATTTGTTGCATATTAGAGTGTTTTTAGTACAGCTATAATACTTTTTAGATGGGAGGGGGAAAGTGACTTCTCGAAGACTTGAAAATATATAAAAAAAAATAATACATTTACAAAAGGTATCTATAAAGACTATTGTAACCATAAAGATGATTATATAAACGTTGAAATAACTGTCACAAAAAAAATGCAAGAAACATGAAACCCATTAGTTTTGTCGAAGGTGCCTATAACATTTGCTCGCGACTGTATTTAACTCTATTTATTATCGTCATGAGAATGCTAATATGTAATAGAAAGTACCATAATCTAAACATAATTTCTTCTGTATGAGTTTTGGATTTAAGGTTCAAAATCTGAACAGTTATAGGATAGTTCGGGAAAAAATAATAGTGCGATGAAAGTTTAATTGATTTTGATTGAATCAAAATCAAAAATTAAAACGAACATAGATGTTATCAAGAGACTAGGAACTTCTTATCTAGAATATTGATATTTTAATATTTTTGTTCATCTGTATTGTTCGTCATTTTCTCTAATTAATATGTACTGCGTTTTGTTTAGTGCAACAATCTGACCAACTCTTAATTAAGAAGAAGAAGAATGTAATACCTTTACAAGTGGTCTATGAATGCATTAACTGAGCACACGCCATCCCATTTCCCTCTTCTACAAAGCGTGATGTATGAAGAATTGATAATCGTGGGAGCTTTGTAAAGTACCGGTTGCTGTTTTGTATATAGGCAGATTAACATATGAAAATGAATATAATCGTTCTGCTTTGTTTTTAGTAATTACAAATTGTATGCATGTGCTATTTATATTTACAGATATTTTTCACTTAAATATTTTTAATGAACGTAAATAGATAGTTTAATGCAAAAAATGTGTAAAAATAAACCCATATTTAGAAGAGCTGAAAAGTAAACCGAAAGTCTAAGTAACTTGCAAATATTTTAAAAAGAACAACTGAAACAGCTGTTCGTTAAACCCGAAAACTTTCAACTAACTAGTTTCGTGGAAAACCTTGTATGTATATTTAATGTAAAACAAGCATACGCAATTCGTTTATGGCTTCACAATTTTTCAGTTCAATAAGTTCTCCAGATAGTTATTTTATTAGTTATTTTTTTTAAGGGAAAGATAATATTTACTTTATTTTAACTATTCCATTAATTATAATTAATTCAAAGATGTTTGCGATCTTAATCTTTTCCGTTATCTTTTGATTTATTTCGTGTTCTGTTTCGGTAATGTAAATTAGGTGTTAGGCTTCCGCCATGAAGCCTTAACATAGAAGAAATTTTATATTAAGCAACTATTACGATAAGAAGTATGAAATAATTAATGTATTTAGGTTATTTCCCCATATTACCTATATAGTAATGGATTATTCTGCATGAAATATACATACGTTATGCGCAGTCAGCTTCTGTTGAAAACTATAAAATTGATTGACAATTGTAATGTTCAAATTACAAAACCCTGTGAGTTAGGCGTGTTTGGGTAATTAAATCTGTTGTTCAGAAATTATGAAAGGTATCGTTAAAAGTAATTATTTCCTTTTGTGTTTGCGTGTACTTACATACAATGTTTAAATATGCGGTGTTTTTTCTAAAATCAGTCCTGATGCAATGTGTTTGAAAAACATTTATTTTTAACTCGACTTGGAAATTACTACCTTAGTAACAAAATTCCATTATTTGCTAAATTTTCAACATAGTATACGTGTTGATAAGGAGCGTTATCGACCGCCCTCTTATGCAATTCACTACGCAAACATTTTAATTAAAATATAAATTTGGTCTTATTTACATTGTGTCAATTTCGAAGTATGTGAAAACAACATTTTCCACACCTATATTTTACACGCGTTTTATGGAATTTTATCTTAATGATAGATTAAAATTTTCGTAGAAATATTTTATTAGTTTATTGATTTTTACTATTTGTTCTAGTATTAACCTGTTTAAAACGATATTAATAAATATATCTTTCAATGCGAAAAAATAATTCGAACTATTAGGCCTGTGTAAATGTCAAACTTGTCAAACAGTGCTCCGTGCTGACAAAAAAATCAAGATACAGTTAATTAATCGATTAGGTATAAGTAAAAAGTACAGTTCAACGAGTTTTATTTGAAAAAAAATTCAAAATTATTTAAAGGTCAGTTTACTTTTTTAAGTATAGGGAAAAATATACAAAAAATTTAGATACGCGCCAAACTATGGGAGACCTGTGTTACGCGTGCGTTTTTAGCGTTGTTTCGATTGTTTTTTTTTATAAAGAATACCTATACGTTTTTGACATGAGAGCCTCTTATACAGGGTGCCGCCCTCACATCTATTTTCCCACGTACTCGGAAACTAATGGTGTTAAAAAGTTGAAGTAAAATCCCAGTGGAATTGGGACAACATTATAACATCCTCCTACAAATAGCTTTCCATTCAGTTTCTCCACTTAATTTTTTAATTTTGCCTTCGATTTTTTTCGAAAGTTTGCGCTAACTATTATAGGCTTACAAATAGACTCAATATCTATTAATTCGGAGTATTCGCAAACAATATTTCAGAAAAATGAAAAATGTATTGTATTAGAACTGATGATAGCGTAAAGTAATAGGTATCTTATACATTGAGAAAGAAAATGTCTTTCACAAAGGGATAAAAATATTTCAAATAAAGAAACTTTATTTAAATTAAATGTACAGAAGATTGGTGGTGCTTTCTTTAAAGGGATGAAATTATTTCTTTAAAATAATATCTTTTATTGAAATAAATTAGCTTAACACAAAAAAAAATGTTTGTTAGGATATATACGATATCGAGTACAATTTTATTAAAGAAACCATTTATTTAATACAAAGTTGAGAAGATGATTTCTTTGTCGTTAATAAATACGCATTAATTCAAATAAATTATTGTTTTAAATAGTTGCAAAAGAAGCAAAGCAATATTTGCTTTGGTCCTGAGAAAACAAGTATTTGAAACAAATATTGATTTAGGTAGTAAATCTCTCCTTATGAAAAAAATATAGATTTGACTTATATTGATATCAGTCGCAAAGCAAAATTTCGTTGTTTGGAATAATAAAGCATATTTGGTCGAATGACTCTAATTTACTTTCAAATAAATATTTGTTTGATTGTAAGAAACGAAATTATTTGAAATTAATAAAGTATATGTTATATATACACGGTGTCTCACCAAACTGGGTCCTTAGAGTTTTTCGAACTTCTAGTAGGAATTTGATTATGAAACTTTCAGAGTAGCAATGGCCGACTCTGATCTATTTAAACAAAATTTCAGTCTTATAGCACTTTTGGAATAGAGATATTGTCGATATCAACTTTTTATTTTAATAAATATCCTAAAATAAGGGCTGTTCAAAAACTTCAAATGGAACGTGGTATTTTTCGGTGCAGCATTGAATACAGCGCAAGATTCTACATCGATTAGTATTGAGGTTTTTTGATAGTTTTTGAAATAGTCACATTATTTCATAAAACCGGCAGAAATATGCTAAAGTTTCTACCGTTAAGCAAGTCATTTAGAACACTCAGAATAGCATTTTTAAAAATGATGCTTCACCTCCTCTTACATTCATTTGTAATAATACTTGAAGTATTTATTGTGACTGATTTTCTTATTATTAGTAAAATTCATTTAAAGACATAGACAATAATTGTTAGATATTAGCAAGCTATGAGTGTTATTACACATTAACAAGTGAACACATTGTTTATATCGTTTGACAGCACATTTAACTTACCTGATAATTATTTGAAAGTAAACTATTGCAAATGAAGCAAAATATGTCAAATTTGGAAATACGCCAAGACATTTTAAATTTATTTTACATCCATGGAGAGTGTGGCAAAAATATTAGTCGACCGTGTCGCGTATTTAACGATAGGTATCCTCACTTGCCTACAGTCGTTAGAAAAAAAAATGAAGAAAATAGAGAATATTTTTATTTAACTTTAAACTTTAATTAAATGGAAAACAACCAAAATTGTTACAAAACCGCTCCAGAAGAGTTGCGTCAAAGAGTAAGAAGCATGTTCCAGGTACCAACTCAGGACCAGTCAAGCCGAGTGATTTCCGAAGAAGTTCATAAACGGTTAGTAATGTACTTTGAGAGAAATGGTAGCCATATTGAACATTTTTGAAGTTGCATTATTTCTTATTTATTTCGTTTTCTATTTTGTACAATGTCTATATTTTATGTTTTGTTTTTATGTTGTTCAACACTTCTACCAAAACTTTTGTTATACTTTACATGAATACGGATAAATTTACAATGCGTTTACTTGTAATTTCTTTTCTAATTTACAGCGCTTTGTTTGCAACTAACTTAAGGAAATTTTGAAAGCATATACTGCCATGTAACGTGAACAATGTGTTGGTTTCTTACTCTGTAATAAATATGGCTAATTAATGTGATATATTGCGCACAATTAAATGAATTTTGATAATAATAAGAAAATTTGTCACAAAAAGTTTTTTACTTTAAAGATATATCAGTTTCTGAACACCTTGTATAGGATATTGCAGTTATCGCGGTCGTAGTCAATACCTATGACCGTGTACTTGCATCCACATCAGTAGAATATCTTAATATCTAATAGCAATGAATGAATGCAAACGTCAAAATTTTGACAAAATTGCGAATATCTCAAAAACGATTAGGTTTAGCAATAGGAAACGTTAATACAAACTGATCACAAATGATGCGAGCAGTATACTGGATCTATAGAAATTTCACCATTCCATTTAAAATAAGAAAGTTGATGTCAACACCTTGCATACCAAACGTGGTTTCTTTCAATAGATCATAGTCGGCCTTTGCATTGTAGAGTAGTCATCTCTGCAAGTTTCAAACTCAAATTCCTACTAGAAGTTCGAAATCTTCTCCACTTAGTTCGGTTGGACATCTATATAAAGACTTCGCCTGTTTGTCTTTGGTATTGGTTTCGCCTTTATAGATTTTCCGTAAATATGAAATTACAGGTGCTAACAGATTGACTAAAAACAGGCAAAATGCCAGTTGTTGCACGTTGCTCATCCACGTTCGCAGTTGATTTCCAGAAATCAAGGCCCGCCGTATGCAATGGGGAAACAGTTCCTAAGAAATATTTATCTGGCAAGCAATAGATAAGTATTTGATAGCTATGTTTGCCATGTAGGAAACATATCGAGTATAGAAAGTTAGTATAGTGAAATAGGAGAATCGCCATTTTCACGGCAATTTCTATATTGGTGTAATATATTTAACGTACATATGCCAGGAACGTTCAAATAAATTTTCGAACTAGAAAAGACATTCCAGAATATTTTTCGTTGTCCAGAAGGTTCGTTATCAAACAACTTGAGATTGTTCTGGCTTCAATTACTAGATGACAGTTGCCACAGGAGCTTGGCAGTTTGCAATAACAATTTGGGGAAGATAAAGAGACGATGTAGAGAATGTTGTTAATCGATTAGTGCTCAAAAACGTCAAGTACACTTATGTACGTTTTTGAGTTATTTTGTAATGTTATATCTACTCGAGGTATTGAAATTTGTTATTTTTATGTTTATTTTTTTTTTTTAGTAAAATTAATCTGGGCACTAATGGATTAAAGTGACTGCAGAACACCAGTAGTGACGAGTATATATATATCTATACCCAAGTTATTGCAAATCCGCAGCACCCGTATTTTTATAGACAAAAAACATGTGGGGAAAATCGGATCGTAATGTAAATATATAAATGACAACGGTGCTTAACTGTGGCAAACCTGCAAAGTCTAAGGCGTCTTTTCGCGACTTTAAATTTTTAAGTTACGGGGATTTTAAAGCTGAGCGTCCATTAGGTCGGGCGGTCGGGGCGACGCAGTCGCAACCGCTTTGATTCGCTCAGTGCCGCGTCCGCCGCGCTACGGATCTGATGGACGGGGTACCATTCACTCACTTGCTGGTATTTTTCTAAAAAGCGACACCGCGTCGCCCCGACCGCCCGACCTAATGGACGCCCAGCTTAAAACATGGTTTTAATGGAAACAGCGCTTTCGTGTAATACGTCATCTATTTTACGTTCGCTAACATGTATGGTTTCGAAGTGTTAATTACCCGTAATGAAAGAACAGAGATACACGTAGCGGGATAACCTTACCAAAATAATTTGAGGGGGCAAAAAGCAAAAAAAAAAGCGTATTTTTACATGCAAATAAATTATGGGCAGACTTGAACAGTCTTGAGTTCAGATTGTTTAGTGGCACAAACTTCTCCGCCCTGCTTCCTTTGCAGTTCTACCTTTTTTGTTCTTATTCTTTCATTTCTTAATCAATAATCACTTATTGTTACACGAAAAACGTCTCTCTCACTTTGAAACGTATTTTGAAGCGGTATTCTACACCGGCACCGCTTCAAAAACTCTTGAACCAGTTTTAATTTTGACGTCACTATTTGCATTTGTTGCCAAAATGACATCTTTTCAAATACTACGCAGCGCTTTCGTACCGCTACATCACGAAGAAACGCCTTTATTCCGGCTCAAAAACTGTGAAGCAAAGATGATGCAGTGCCTTTGGTATTTGTATTGTGAAGATGTTATTCACTTTCAGTTGATATTCTATCAAGACAACGCTAGGCTACATTCTGTGTTAGAAACTCTTCAGAAGCTGAAAGAATTTGGTGAGGCAGAGTTGCGATTTCACTTTCTTAAGTCATTAATATATTTTCTAATTTTTCGTATTTTTGCAAATGCTTTGGAGAAGGATGCTGCTGAAATTAATATATACATGGATCTGAACACCTTATCAAACAGATAATAGCATTAAATTTTAAATATTTATTGTTATTTTACTTTTTATGCCGTTAGATTTAATAAAACGAAAAAAAAAATGGATTACGTTAAAAGAAATGCAGTACTAAAACTAATACACTATAAATTTTTGCCTTAGTATTTGATTTTCGGACATTATCTATCTCAATTCTTTTTACACATTGTTTTTCCTTTCAGAACGAAAGAACTCCAATCAAACACCAAACTAGTCCTTATTCTCTATCTCCTCTAAGTCAAAGCAGTCAACGCCTACTGAGATCGCCTCACAAAGCGACCAGAAAGATATCTAGGATACCTTTTAAAGTGCTGGACGCTCCCGAACTACAAGACGACTTTTACCTAAACTTAGTGGATTGGTCGGTGCAAAATGTGCTTAGTGTAGGACTTGGTAGTTGTGTTTATCTCTGGTCAGCCTGTACGAGCCAAGTGACTAGACTTTGCGACCTATCTAGTGATAACAATGCTGTGACCTCAGTGGCGTGGAGTGAAAGGGGGCATCTAGTGGCGGTGGGAACTCATCACGGTTACGTGACGGTTTGGGACGTGGCTGTGAACAAACAAGTCAATAAGCTGCAGGGACATTCGGCGAGGGTTGGCGCTCTGGCATGGAACGGTGATGTTTTGAGTTCCGGGAGTAGGGATAGGCTGATATTGCAAAGAGATACGCGAACGCCACGTAAGTATTTTCCTTATACTACTGAATGTAAGCTGTTACGAATTGTATGTATGTTTGACTTATTCGAGATTATTTTTAAAAGTTTACGACTTACCTTCAACAGGCTCATAAAATTTTGTAACAAAAATAAATAGCGTTGGAGTGCGTTATCGCGGATTATATATTGTAAAATAGAATTACGAACATTGCCTTGGCATAATACAAATTATTATTTCACGTAGATTATTTTTCTTATGTTTCTCTTTTTTTTAATTTAATATTAAATAAGTGCAACTACTACTTTTAAAACTATTTTTATTGAAGTACCACCTTATTTTGGCAATAAAAAAAAATTTGCACGAGCAAAATTTTTCATATTTATTATAATTTTTAATGGTATGAATATGTGGAAACGAATATGAACACTGAAAAATAATTGGGCAAAATTTTAGTGGGTGGCGCAGGAACCTATACAATTTTCTTTTGATGAAACAACTGTTTTGTTATCTATACAGTAATTTCTTAGGCGCGGTCTCACGAATCAAGTTTAGTTACCCGATTAGAGTTCAACAAAAGTGAAATATATCAGGAAGCTTTGCTTCAATGGAAGTTGAGGTACTTTTTAGTGTATCAGCAAAACTTTGCCCAGTAAAATTTTCTTGTTCAAGTTATGAGTAATCCATTCAAACGCAAATACCGCTTTCAAGTTGAAAGTTACCTTGACACATGTGAAGTTTTCAGTGACTGTACAGTTCAACTGTGGTTGTTGCTTTGTTTATAATAAATTGGACACCAATATATAGTATAGTATTGAGATATATATAGTGTATCTGTATGTATTTATGTTTCTTTTCAAATATGAGCAATATGTTTTAATGTAAAAAAATTACACCTGAAATGTTATTGTAACTGTATAAGTATTTACTTTAACATTTTTGCATTTATTTGATCATTTAATGGTTAGATCAATTCCTAATATTTAACACTACAAAAAATGTTGAGGTAAGCCTTTCATTTCTTTCTGTGTGATATTTTTGCAAAAATTTAACCCTGTTTAACCATTC
Source organism: Protaetia brevitarsis (assembly GCA_004143645.1). Classification (NCBI taxonomy): domain Eukaryota; kingdom Metazoa; phylum Arthropoda; class Insecta; order Coleoptera; family Scarabaeidae; genus Protaetia; species Protaetia brevitarsis. Next base: position 1,070,035 of record RXPK01000029.1, on the reverse strand, counting down.
TAGATTTTCTCGTTCGTAGTGTACTCAAAACAGGTAGATATCACATTGGTCTCTTAAAATCAAGCCACTAAAATCTGTTTGCCATGCACGGAGGGCGTATTGCATATGGACTCTTATCTCTTATAGTATCCAACTCAATAAAAATTTAATCAAATAACTGTGGATGGATATAACCAGCAAAAGTAAAATGATTTGTTATACCAAGGCGCTACATTCATTTGCTGCTAACTTACAAATTATAAAAAGTACATAATTAGTTAATTGGGTAAAAAAACATTTTCATGTAGCTGACTCAGTTTTTCAATAATTAATTGTACAACAATGGCTTACGATCTTTTACGAAGGTTAACTCCAATTTTTTGGAACTACCCTTCCCAAAAATATTTTTCGGAAAAGTGCTCTGTTATTCCAATTTCAGCATGCTGAATTTCATTTGAACAGTATGTATAACGTAATAATTAGTTGCTAGGTTGCTTAAATTGATACGAAATCATATCGTTTCCAAAAAAAAAAAATAATCATTAGTAAATCAAATTTTGATTTTTTTTTAATGTAAATGCTGCATTTCTTCTTTCAAAATGAAACCCCATATCTCAATGAATATTTAGTTGTGTAATTGTATCACTTTAGAAAACAGCTGTCACAACACACTCTGTAAATTAAATCATCTGTAACTAGGTACATCGAAATAATTTTCGTCTACAGCGGCCTGCAGAACAGTTTACATGTTCGTTAAATAAAGCTATCATATTAAATAATAGGTGTGGATTTCTGCATCGGAACTTTTAATGTATCATACAGAAAAGTACTCAGTCTTCAAAAATAGTTATTTAAGTTTTCTATCGCCCATTTGCACTGACATTTTAGTTTGGTTTAATTTAGCTAGCTCTTTTTGAAGGTGATATTACATAACTAAGAGGAAATACCAATAAACTTCAGTCTCACAAATTCTTTAATCTTCAAAACACAATGTACATTTCATTAGCTATGCTAACATCTTCAGGTGTACATACAAGTGATATTGTCAAATACCAAATGCGTAATATAGTAAAATATATCCTAGGTTATAAAAATTAATCATACTACTATATTCAATAAATTCTAAATATTTATAATTAAGGGGTGTTAAATCAGTATTGAGCAAGCTATTAATATGTTTTTTCATATAAATAGCTTCCCACATATTAAGATTCTTACAATTTGAATTAACTCTAAATCATCAATTGCAAAAGTGTCCTGTATTAACAAAATGATACGCCAAAGCGGATTTGTCGGTATTGTGATTCTGAATATGATATAAATGCTCTTTAAATCTAATCTCCGCATTCCTCTTTGTTTGACCTAAAATTTTGTAAACTTTATTACAAAAACCGCATTTGATCTTATAAATCCCAGAACATTTTTTAAAACCAATAATTTCAATATTAAATTTTAATTTATTTTTTAAAGTATTAGAATTTTGAAAAACCGGACTAAGATTGTATTTTTTACATTAATATATACCTAGGATATACTTACTATACAGGCTATTCCACGTAAGTGGTTCAATAAAAGTTTATGATGTTCTACTGTTTACTTATATTTGAGATTTTGGCACAATTATCTGTTCGATTGGAACTATAAATGTGAAATACCTTAACCAAAATATCACTTCCGGTTGACCGGAAATGGGTGTCAACTTTGTTATTTTAAATAATAAAGACTGACGTATTTATTGCCGTAGAATCCAAAAATATAAAGAAAATTATATCATTCTATTTAAAATAACAAAGTTGACGTCCATTTCCGGTCAACCGGAAGTTATATTTTGGTTAAAGTATTTCACATTTGTAGTTCCAATCAAACAGATAATGGTGCCAAAATCTCAAATATAAGTAAATAGTAGAACATCATAAACTTTTAATGAACCACTTACGTAGAATACCCTGTATTTTCGCATTTTGTATTTGACAGTACACTTGTATGTACATCTGAAGATGTTAGCATAGCTAATGAAATGTACATTGTGTTTTGAAGATTAAAGAATTTGTGAGTTTATTCGTATTTGCTGTTAGTTATCAGTATATCTCACAGTGCTCGATTTACCTTCTATTTAATTGGTGAAATTTCATATTTAATACATACAGAGAATGCCACGTATTGGTGCAAACGGGCATAAATTTAATCAATGGCATTCGTTCTCCTTACTTTACGCTTCCTTTTAAGTTATCCACTTATCTTTGTGACATATTTTTTGGCACGGTATTTTTTTAATGTATTTAAATAATATTTACATAACTCTTCTTGTTTTTCAATGTTTTACGATAAAACCACATTGTGAAGTTAGTCGTTAGACATTGTTTCGTAATTTTATTATGCATTTGTAAACGCACGAAACACAAATAAGGTAATAGTGTAGATAAGGTACTTTAACCTTCATGCATATTGATTATTATAAAGAAACAAAGTTTGTGTTTGTATTGTTTAAAATCGATATGGTATGGTTTGTTCATTATAGTATGGAGGTAATACGATTTTGTAGTCCGATTATTCAATTGTAATGGCAATTTTTAAGTATGTAATAAAAAAAAAGTATTTTTACGTGTTTCAGCTACCGTGGTAGAAAGGCGCTTGGTTGGACATCGGCAAGAGGTATGCGGTCTAAAATGGTCTCCTGATAATCAGTATCTAGCGTCCGGAGGTAATGACAACCGATTGTATGTCTGGAATATGCAATCGGTATCTCCGGTACAAACTTATACCGACCACTTAGCTGCTGTTAAAGCAATAGCCTGGTCACCCCATCATCATGGTCTTCTAGCGTCCGGTGGAGGAACTGCGGATAGGTGTATCCGATTTTGGAATACGTTGACCGGACAACCCATGCAATGCGTAGATACAGGTTAATATAACTTTTTATTAATTACTAGCAAAAAAAAAATCATATTAACATGTTGGAATACTATTAAAATGCCTAGATACCATTAACCGTCTGTCTGGTACTTCGGCCTACACGCGCGAGTACGTTATTTATAAAAAGCGCATGGTTGACGGCGCACCACGTGGCGCCAAACGTGTTTAAAGCGTGTGCGGGGTTTACCATTCCACATTCTCATTTATGCAGATTAAGAATAATTTGGAGACTAGGAAATCGCGAATTATATTAATTGTTACGATATTATTAAGTATTATCTATTTATAAACTCATTATTTTCTAGTTTTATGATGGAGTTTATAATTAACCTAACAAAAAATTAACTTAATTAATAGTGCAGAAGCTGTTGAATAAGGCCCTTCTGTACTGAGTGCTTGGCAACCTATAGTCTATACTCTATATCAGAGGTCGGTAAACTTTTTTAGGAGAGCGCCAGATCGTAACAAAAATTAACTTTAGCGCGCCAGGTTGTAAAATGTAATGATATTTGTTTATTAAAATTCTATATTCGCAAAACTGTATCGAAAAACAATGTAACAAAAAGTTGTCGCCGTATCATACAGGGTGCCTAAAAATTATTGACATATCAAAGAATCTTACTGTTACATTTTTTTTTAAAGGAACCTCCCTGTATATTTTTATATTTTTCTGTAACATATATCCTATAACCCTATAACCTTCAATAGTTTATTTATTAACATTTCCAAACGGCCGAATAATTTTTACCTGGTGGACTATGACTGACATTACAATAAACTATTATTTCCAGTAAATATTATTGTTTAATAATATAATTTATAATCATTGTTTTCCATATGTTTAGTACCCAGAGAAGTACATACTATTCTGCAGTGTATAAACCAAACGGTGAAAAATATTAAAGTTTCCGGAGACTGTTAAAAAATTGCAGAAAGAACTTGTCAGGAATTCAATGAAATATATTTTACTTGCCGCCAATAGATCTGAAAAAGGTCAGAAAGACCTGAAACGCTCTTATAACTCGTAGTGTTATGAAGAAATACAAGAAAAATAGGATTGATATTTTAGGGCATTTTGAAACACTTCTTAATAGTTCAATACCTGCCACATCTGAACCTTGAAAGCATCTGTCCGTTAAATGTTTAAATAAAATAGGATCTATTTTTAGGAATTTATGCTAATCTAATTTAAATCAAAAGAAATGAATTGTGAGATGTTTTTTGTAAGACTTCAACAAAGGTTGATATTTTTTTATTTGAAATAATTTAAAAAGATGAATCAAAGTTCAGTTGAAAGGGCATAAGAAATAGAAGGAATAATTGTTATTGATGCAGGGAACGGTCGTGGAGTTTTTTTCTCATTCACGAAAATATTATTAACTTCTCTTTGAGTTCGAAAAATCTCAATAAAAATTTTGCACTATAGTGTTGTAAATATTCGGATGATTTCAATAACCGGAATATCCGAATGGAAAGGCCATGATATTCGGAATAATATTCCGATTCTATATTCCACCAGACATACTCGTATAAGTTGCACGTATTCGGATGATTTCAAGTGGATTTCAATAAGCGCGGTGGGATACGGGATTATATATCGTGTTTATTTTATACGTAACTACAACAATACGCGCGTTACTAATACATTGAGTGAATATGACTGGATGATTTAAATATGCGCAACATCTATGAACAACAAACACCGCCCGTCAGTCCAGATAATAAATTTCGGATGATCGAGTCAAAACCGGAAAGTTGAGAATTTCCAAAATCACACGTTTCGAATACGTATAGGACACCTACTCTAGATTCATTCGATATAAAATCGTTGTACAAATTTTACAGATTTGAAATTATCCGGATCAGAATCATCCGATTCAGAATCACCCGATTCGATATCATCCGATTCAGAATCATTCCATTCGAAATCATACGATTCCGAATCGGAATCATCCGAATATTTTAATTCGGATACTCATAATACTATTCCACTACTATACCATGGAACAGTTTTTATAACGGTTATTATTATATATTTAATCTGTAATAAAAACTCACGAAACTGGCGATTGTTAACTCACTGTGAATGAATAAAGTTAACCACTGTCACAACTGGTCCAATAATGCAAAATAGATAGAGGTGTTTTCATGAATTATCCATTGAGTTATTAGAAGCTTTGCACATTTAGCTTCTTCACAAGCCCCCAAGATATTTCCTATTAATGCGTTCCTCATCCCACACATATTTTTATCGTTATCACTAGTAAGTCTAGTAACAGATTTTAACCGATTTCACCGCAAATTGTACCGAGTTATCGTTTACTGGACTTGCTTGAACTAGTGATGTATAAAACTGCTTCTTTACGTTAGTAGCTACAAACTGCTTCTGCTACTTTTACTTAGCAGCTTAAAAAAGCTGCTACTTTTTCTAGGAGTTTTCCTTAAATAACGGTATACGTTAAACAGTAACGAGTGGAGATATATGTACATATGTATGTATATGAATTCTAAGTACCCCTATGCGACAAAATTTGCACGCTCGGGGGCGCGGCTGTAATCCAAACCGACGCACGATACTCCCTTTACAAACTTTACATACAACATATTTAGAAACATTTTATACACTGCTATACTGCTACGAATATGTGTATTTTCTGTATTGATACAGGAACAATTGTTTTCATATGTTTCTGCTGTTAATTTGAAATTATATATAAAAAAAACTGGTTCAACTTTAACTTACATTGCATTACCTTTTTCTATCTGCCATTCTTTTGTTCCCATGAATGCTTATTTTCTTTAGTTGAAAACGCTAGAACTAGAAATGGTGAACTAATCTATCTTTAAAATTTGGTTAAAGAAATTATAGTATAATTTAAAACTTATAATTTGATGGCAAAACCTCTTTCTCTCTGACTTCAGTCAGCTCTGGGACGTGTAAATTTTATACGCTTTCTAGTCATATTTTTTTAGTTGGATCTATCGTGGAGATGCTAACGCCCCTGCAATAGTTTAAACGACTTTCTGATTTTTTTAATAAAATTATGAAATACATTATTTAGTTCATTTAACAAAGCAATACAAAATTTCATACAAAATTTTCATTATTTTGTTACATGGCGGCAAACATTTAAAAACGTATTTGCAGAAGTTTATAAATTCGGCTGCAACTCCCTATATCCCCCCTTGTGGCATATTTCTTTTTAGTATTTTTTATGTAAATAGCGAATATTTCCATTTTTTCGACTATAGTGTTGTAGTCTATGTTAATTTATAACATGGCTAGCAGATTGTTTAAATTTGGCGTGTTATATTTAGAGACTGCTTCTTTCTTTCTAACTCTGAATAATATAATATAATATACAAATGGAAATTAGTCATTCAATCTCCAACTTTAAGTAAAACTGATTCTATTCACTTTTTCCGAATTCCTAACAGTACTTGAAATATCGTGATTTGGAGCTGGAGTAAATTAGTAGAGAACTTCTGGATGAGTAGCTCTCTATTATTAGGCTTTTCCATTGAAAGGCACGTGTCTTCACATGGTCCCACATAAAAAAAACTAGTAACACAAACGTTTACGGAGAATCGTGGCTAAGATTCGTGGAAAGAAGTCCTTGTACCGGTTGCTAATGATAGGGATGCAGTCCTTTCTTTCGTGAAGTGTCTTGCACGACTGCCCTAGTTTGTCCAATAAGTACAGAAATTCTTCTCGTGCCAACACCCGGATCATATTTAACAACTTCAAGCACTGCGGCAACATTGTTTCTTCGTATAAATGCTCTTTCACAAGTCTAAGTTGGAGTTAAACCTCTTAAACCTAACCAGAAAAAATATCATTCTGCAAAAATAAAAAATTCAATATAAACTCTAAAAAAAATCAAAAAATATATAAATAAAACAATATACACACGAAATAAAAACAATTTTAAAGAATGATGGCAAACATAATATGTTGTCCGTGTCTGATGTAGTACCCATTATTTTCAATACACTCTTGCACCTGTCTTATAAAATTTTTCACGGCTTTTCCACTATCTTTACGAAAATAAAAATATTTCAATAATTTTGTGTTGCAAGTATTTTTTTCTTGTTCTGAAATTAGGAACATTAGGGATATGTAGTTTTGTTAATTATTTTATAAATATTAAAAAAAGTTTTAAAAAATTATTACTCTACCATGTACCTAAGTAGGTATATGAGCTCGTTATTCAGCAATATAGAATTACATAGAGAATTGATACTAATTGTCATAAGCAGCCGAGTTTTATAATTGCCGTAGATCGAAATACAAATAATGAATTAATCCCATCATTTAACAAAACGAATAATCTGCAAGACATGTGTGATTTTCCCACAAACACGAATTTTACGGCGTTTTTCACCGGTGCGTAATTACAATAATAATATTTATTCAAACTGAATGTATTGAACTTATGAAGAGTTGCTCTCTTGTTTCCTAGTACACGGAAAAAAAAAGAATTGTTAAATCAATGAAATATTCATTGACACAAACAGGTGGTTGTTTATTTCCTTCAAATAACTTATTTTGTCAGTACCGGATACTCGATTCAAATGTTTAGAGTATTTGTTTTAACAAAGATAAACTGGTTTAGGTTAAATATTCCAGAAAATAGGATTAAATGTGCCTTCATATTTGAATGAATTAATTAACTATTTATTTCAAATTAAACGTTTGTTTACACTAAATAATTACCGATTTGTTGTATTAGTTATACTCATATAGCCATGCCAAGTAGTTTTCTTGAAACTGGATTTTAGTAATCGTTACTCTAAGCTTCTGCCAGTTGCTCTCAGCATTGGGATTATTTCGCAGGCACTGCGATTCGCAGCTCTGATGATCACAGTTGCTATTAAGATATTTACCTGGTAAAGAGGTAAATGTTTTATCACAATATAAACATTATCCTGTAGTTTCACTAAGTGTCGGCGCCTTTGATGTTTTGTCTATCAATTTAAGGAAATTCACGATGGCGTTTGGCGGCTATATTTGCAACTAATAATTGCAAAGTGGGTACGAAAATAACCTATATACTCAAACAGACTGACAATTGGCAGAAAATCGCACAACATCAATGTCATTCCTATAACAAAATGATAGAATTGAACGGTTTTTTAGGTTAGATTTTTGCTTGTAAACAAATTCAAATAGTTTTAGTTACAATTTCACCCACATATGCGACACCGCGAATTTCCTTAGGCGCCATGTTTGAAACCCATGTTACCGGCGATGTGAAACTACTAGATATACATATATATTGTGGTTTTATGAACGTGTTTTGCTACGTATTCAAGATGTGCTAAATATACGTTGCTACTATAGTGAAACAGGACAACTGCCATCTTTACGGCAATATCTGTACTCATATAATATATTCAATGTATTTGCTACTATATGGGCAAAAAACTTTGCGATAATGTTTAGATCAAGGCAAGTTGTTGGGACAGCTTAGGATAGAGATAACCCTAACATTAGAACTGCATTAAATTAACTCCAATTTTGGTTAGGCTAATTCTTATTTTTTTAATTACATTTGATATTATATATGATGATTGAATCACACGGAATAATGAATGAAATTCGTCAACACCGGCGCATCTAATGTAGGTATCCGGATTTTTTGACCGAAAGTATTTCATTTTGCAGAGTACAAGACAAAAACGTGTTTGTTATTTGTGTTATATTGTAATATCACAAATTTAGGTTTACAATTCTTACATATAAATTACAACATTCTGAAATTGTTATTGGAAATAGTTTTTCAGTTTTAAATATAAAGAATATTTGGCATTAAGAATTAATGGTTTAATTGAAAAAGGTATACTTTTTTTGACGCAAAAATATTATAGCTATTTAAATGAAATCTTAATACTTCGTTGGATTTAACATTTAATAAATATTTGTTTGATACAACTAATTTTTGCTAACAAAATATATTGTATAGCCAAATAAACGAATATGATGGACTAAATAAATTATTATTTGCTCTAAATAAATACCTCTGACAAAATATATTTTGATGCTTTAACAAATTCTTTTTTCCTAGTACATTTCCTATATTAAAAATAAGTTAATTAATAAAATTTAATATAAATAAGCCAGTAATTAATACAACTCAATTTGTTATCTATACATTGGCTTGATTGTTTTTAAACGTAAAATAAGAGCTTTAATAAAACAGATATTTCAATTTAAACTACGTACAAACCACAATATTTTCTTTCGATGTTAAATAATCTTAAATTTTCTATCTGATTTGCATTATTGCGAAGCCTTTTACAACTATATACCCCAATAAATCATTTACCTGGAACAGCGGACACTAGCCGAAAGCGCATCTGTCCAAACGGTGAGTAGTTTTGATAGTCACCGCGCTGTAGTCGACCACATTAATTAAGACGGGCAGTGTACATATGTACAGTGTCCGAACAAAATATCCTAATTGTTCCCAGTAATGGGAACCGATATCTTCTCTTGCTCGCACCGTTCGGAAATTTGTACATTTTGTGCGAACTTAATTGGTAATAAAGATATTACTAACGATGGGCAAGACACAGGTATAGTTTAACAAAAATCTCGGGACAGTGGTGAGTCATTCTGCGTATATTGTACTGAAGTGGGCGGAGCTTATACGATGGCTGGTTTGTGATGAGTATGACGACACGTGAGCGTAATTGCTTTAGCTTCGCACTTTTTTTGCCACTGCGCAACTCTCGCGAGCGATTTGTCGACCTGTCTCTTTAATCGTTAAAAAAATATTTCCTTTCGCTATCTTCCCCATCCCTAATTATTATTGTCATTATTAAATAACAAAACAGAAAGAAAGAAATCAAATAACAATAAATTATCTGTGAAAGAGTACTTTTACTTCATTTTGCTCAAATTCGATGGATTTTTAAAAAGAGCAGTTTTACAAATTAGCGTTTAATTAATTTTGTAAATTAGCATTTAAAAATTTACTTCACTATAATTTGAAATCATGGCAACATATGCCAGACATCGCTGTGCACGGCCCATTTATTTATATTCAACTTTTCTAAGTTGTTGAGTTGATAGCTTTTGTAAAAGTGGTCGTTCACAAGCCCTCTAAGCATAAAATGTGCCTCTAATTGCTACCACTCAAACGTGTTTAATACGTGTGTGTGCCTATTGGTAACCAAATTTCGTATTGACTGCATAATATTATCAATTTATTCACCTTGATTATATAGGTTATTGGGTTATCACATTTGCATTCCCCCGTGCGATATGTGTTTTTTGTTGGTCATATTTCAAATATTTGTTGCTTACGTTCGTATTATCTGCGTTTTTAGCATTAAAGTGAAAATTGTGATATGGCAACTATGCACGCGCAATGAAGTTATTACCATCAATTTCGTATTTATGTTTGTACCCTTATAAAACTTACATTCATTACCTATTCCTTTAGCAATCACATAAAACAAAAAAAAACTAAAATCATTTAAAGTGACTTAAAACGAGTGACTAAAAGTAGTATACTTTGTGGATACTATTTAATATATACATAGGGAACAATATTTTTTTTTAATTTTGAAATTAACAGAGGAAATCTATGTATGTACGGTATTTTTCGCGTGTATAAACCCAGTGGCGGCTCGCGACAATATTGAGTGGTGGGGCCAATCACGGAACAGCTCCTCTCCCCCCTCTTACTCCTCCTCCATTTTATTAATATTACAAAGTTTTAAATCAGTTTAGCTCAGCTTGTAGTAATTCATTACCTCATTTATTGCTAAGGGCCATTATTACAATCGCGATTTAAGGATTAAATATGGCAAGATTGAGTTTATTTTTTTTTTATTTATATCGATTGTAAATCTAAAAGAGAAGTTTAAATCGAAGATTACTGATCTGTGTTGTTTATAAATTTAAAGCCCCACTTGATACCGTTTATTATATTTGTATTCCTTGCTAATGTTTTTTTTTCTCGATGTGTTGTGTACATACATACGTAAGTTCGTAACTACGATAAATTGCTCGTTCTGTTGCAATTCTTTTAGTATATGCATAAATCGTACCCTTGGCAAGTAGCATTTATAGGACGATTTATAGTAGTGACGAGGTATGAGAATTTTTGAAAATCGAACGGGACCATTGTTGAGAACAAAATACGTTTGCTTTGAGAACACGTTCCTAAAGTTACCTTACAAGTTACCCCATTCATAGAATTCTCAGAAATGAAATGGCTGAATTGTATATGGGTATGTAATTGTGTATAGGAATAGAATTGGTAATACAATTAAAGGTGTATCTATATGTATAACTTCCGAACTGTTAACATTTTTCGCCTACCTTTTATTATACACATATCATAATATTGACAATACATATTTAAAATCATCTTGGTTTGGTATTAATACCTATGTGTTACATTTTGTTTTTATTTCACTAGCCGAACTTAGCGATTCCAAATTAGAATTTCATATATTAAAGAATTATCGAATAACGAACTATATTTAGAATGAACCTACGCTGTACTTTAATTAAAAATTATCGAAGTTAACGACCTTTTTGCGCAAGTGTGTTTTGTCGGTTCCAATGAACTATTTTCTCGATTTGTATTAATAAAGAAAATCGGTGAGGATGGTGCTTCGTCTACGTAGAAAATGTTGGAATGTTTAACAAAGTTTTTGCAATTATAATGAGTTAAATGGTCTACCTCTCGCAGTCATTACTCTAACTACTAGAGGCCCCACTGACTGTTGTGAAGCGTAGATGCCGGTCATTTGCCTGTAATCACCTGATGAATATATCGATCTAAATTCACTATTTAATTTCAACTTGTTATATCCATTACATTACATGCATTTCGTCTACTAGTTTACTTTAAGTATGATACTAAATCTTATTTATTTACAGGTTCGCAGGTTTGTAATTTAGCCTGGTCGAAACATAGCTCGGAACTCGTATCTACACATGGCTATTCCCAAAACCAAATTTAGTTTGGAAATATCCTAGTCTTACACAAGTTGCTAAACTTACGGGACATTCCTATCGAGTATTATATCTAGCATTGTCGCCAGATGGAGAAGCAATCGTCACTGGAGCTGGAGATGAAACCTTAAGGTTTTGGAATGTTTTCAGCAAAGCAAGGTCACAGAAAGAAACTAGATCTGTTTTAAGTTTGTATACTGGAATTCGTTAATTCTTGAATAGATCATGTACGAAGTAATCCAGACACTTGAAATTGTAACCCTTAAGTTATTATAGTGCCGAAATTAATTTCACTATATTGCAATCTTATATACCTTGAGTACACAACTTATCATTTTTTTATCTAGGTATTGTATATATTTAATTTTCTACTATCATTTTATTTAATTCTTCCTATACATATATTGTGATAATTTTTATGTACAAACATTCTTAAATCTATTTATATTTATATACCTTTAAAAATAAAAAAAAGTATAATTAATAGATAGTTATTTACTATGTATATTTCAAAAATATGCATTTTATTAATATAACTGTTTAAAAATACTATTTTATTTTTTATTATGGAATGAAGTGATTACCTACTAATTCGAAATATTGTAATTGAAATAATTTGGAATGTTTTTCAATTGAATTTTAAAAGTACTAAAATAATTTAATTTGGAATTAAATGCAATTATTTAAATTTAACATATAGAAAAGAATCTGATTTAGACAGAAATTACTAGTGCTTCTGTAACAACATATTGTAAATATTGATCATTTGTTTTTTATTTCACATGCAAATTTTTATATTCTTTTTTTCTAAGCTTCATACGAACTGCATTGTAATTGTATTTACTTAAAGTAAAATATAATCAAAATTTTATATTGATTGTCTAGAATTCTATAAAACGCAAATTGTATCCTATCTGAGTATGAATATTTTGATGTTAAAAAGAAATTGTAACAATAAATTGTTTTGAGTGTGTATTTCTGGTGTTTATACTTTTAATAGTTCCTGGGAGCAAATAAAACAACTTATTATACAAATGCTCAGCATTTATTTAATCATATAAAATAAATACAGTCACCTTTCTATAAAGATCTAAAGCCTAATGGAACTGCAAGAAAATAAGAATGACTAATACTTTCTTGACATTATTCGGCATATATATTTTATACTTCATCCTACCTTAGCAATAATTATATACAAATAAATAAATATAAAATACAGTATGTATATAAGTAATATTCAGAATATGAGAATGTGCACAGCCGTTTGATACAAGAAATGCTAAGAGATTAATTTATCTAAAGCCTTATCTCTATCATTGTCGCATTGTAGTAAAGCACTGGATACTTGAGTTTCAGGAAATCCTAAGTCTAATAGATCTGACATTGCCAACAAATGTTCAACAACCTGTAAACATTATTTCATACCTATAATAACGACTTTATAAAATTATATACAGTGTGGAGTATTAGAAAAGTAAGCGCACTCGATCGTTTTTTTAAAAGCTGAAACACGTCGGGTTTAATTTTTGAAAATACACCTCAACATGTGCGATTCATTTTCAGATCTTCAATTGTTTTTAGTTATGATCAAGCTGTACAACAAAAATTCTGAAAAAATGATACTTATTATACAGTGACCGGCATAAATATTGCAACATACGGGAATTTTTTTATTATTAAAATATACTAAAACTTTTTTTTGGGGATAGGTTGTGCATGTCTGGGTACACCAAAATCTATTTTGACACACGTCACGTGACCACTAGTATGGCGGTAAATTTAAAAATATGATGTTAATCTGCAAAAAGTGAGGTTAGATGACATGATATCCAAAAAAGTTATTTGAAAAAGTTGTTTAGAATTCAATTCTGAAGCAGTGTGCAAATTTTTGTAAAGATACTTTAAAAAATTTAAAAATCACAATTTTTCCAAATATTGTTTAATTGAATTACATATTTCCAATTTTTTCGTTTTTAGCAGCTCACCTACAGTAATATTTCTAAATCTGATTCATACTCAAACAATTTTGCCAATGTTTGCATAATTAACACAGTAAAAACTGAAAGTTCATTTTCGTAATGACAGTTGTTGTTGCAAGGGACTGTATCTAGAAGTAATAAATAAATTTTACAAACATTTTTATTTTAAACTACATAATAAATACTACTTTTATTGAAAATTATAACACTTTTTTGTTTTCTCCATTAAGTGGAAACCGTTATTCTAAAACTAACTCATGAGTACATGCGCGCACCGAAGGTATTAAAGTAGGTTTTGAAATTAGACAACAAGGAATAATAAATAGTAGGTAAAATAAAATAGTTTAATGTCTATGAAACTCAATAGAAGTAAATGACTAATAATAAAGTACTTTTAGCTAATGATGTGAATTATTATTAAGCAAAAACATTTAAACAATAACTAATAGTAATGAACAACTTGTTATAGACACATATCTCTTTGTGTTTCTAGTAAGTAAGGTAGGCTTTGAAATTAGAAACAACAAATAATGTAGTAAACTATTTTAATTTTCTGATAAATGAGTAATTACTACTCTTTTTATTTTACCTACTGTTTATTATTCCTTGTTCTCTAATTTTAAAATCTACTTTAATACCTTCGGTGGACGCATGTAGTGTTACCAGTTTTGAACTAACGCTTTTCACTTTAATGCAGAAAACAAAAAAAAGTATTATAATTTTCAATAAAAATAATGTTTGCTAAGTGGTTTAGAATGAAAATGTTTGTGAAAATTCATTTATTAGTACTATATACAGTCCCTTGCAACAACAATTGTCATACCGAAAACGTACTTTTCAGTTTTCACTGTGTTAATTATGCAAACATTGACAAAATTATTTGAGTATCAGTCAAATTTAGAAATATTACTACTGTTGAGCTGCTAAAAACGTAAAAAATGGAAATATGTAATTCAATGAAACAATATTTGGAAAAAATGTGATTTTCATTTTTTTTTAAATATCTTTATAAAAATTTGCACAGAGCCTCAGAATTCAATTCTAAACAACTTTTTTCAAATAACTTTTTTGGATAACTTGTCATCTAACCTCACTTTTTGGAAATTCATGGCATATTTTTTAAATTTACCGCCATACTAGTGATCACGTGACGTGTGTCAAAATAAATTTTAGGTTCCTAGACATGCACAACCTATCCTCCCAAGAAAAATTTGGAATATTTTAATAATAAAAAAAGTCCCATATGTTGCAATATTTATGCCGGTCACTGTACAACACGATAAACAAAAAAATCAAGAACTCAATCGTTAAAAAAAAAAAAAATAAAACAAATAAAACCAACACTAATATTAAATTGAATTTCCAAAATGTCATTAATTTCTTGGCAGTACTATTTACAAATTCACCCAAAACCTTATTGATAACTGTTTGTTATGTAGAACTTTAATTTAAAGTAACCGTCTCGAAGGTTGAAAGGTTTGCATGTTCGTCCTTCACCCAATTGGCGCTGGTTCGGTTTCCAGGCCGAGGGGGTTGATTTTCAATTGTGGATAAAAACTAGAATATATCTTCTCGGATACCAAGTAAAGCCAAGCCAAAGCTCGTAGGTGTCCTGTGTCAATGCGATGTTTGGCATGTTAAAAATCAGTTAAAACCCTCCGGATTCGGCAAAATTTCAGTGAAGAAGGTACAGTACGTTCAAATATAGATATCAGCGCCCAGAACTGTGAAAATGTATTCTACAACCCACTTCGGCCAGCAACAAAAACCTCATAGAAAATAATCGCGGCGTGTCAGATCAGGAGATCTTGCTGGTCATTCTATTGGCCCTCATCTGCAACAATTTGGTGATGAAAGCGTTCGTTGCCATGATGCAAATCTATAATTGTCTCGCAGAACTGCCAACGTCGGCCAGGATAATTTTTATTAAGTTCTTAAACTAATTGAATCTTAACCGAAACTTTTCCCTTTTCATTAAGCTGAGTACTGCAGCCTTAATGACCTGATTAATTGCTGACAATCTAAAACGCGAAATCTTTTTTTCATTTAGTGCCGTAATTTACTAATTGTAAGTATCACCTGCTAGTAACTTTCTAGAAGTGAGAATTTTTTTTCTATTTTTAAAAGACTATTCAATTTTTTATCTGCACTTATTGCTGGACAACCGTCTTTTGTATTGTCTTTAATATCTCTCGTCTCGCTAATTTTCTTTTTTTTTATTTTGTTAACTGTTGATTGTGTAACAACGATGTAGATATTCAATATAGACACTTCTTGTTGGGATCTTGTGATGTTTCCATAACCAAGACAAATTAAAATTTCTATACACTGCGTTATTGTTAAATTAGCCATAATTTCGACTATTATGAATAAATAAATTCTACAACTAATCACAATAATTATGATCGTTAACAGATTTACAGAATGCTTTTATGACACGCTAGATTTAAAATTTTGTAGTATTTTAATATCGTAGATTTTTCTCAGAATTTTTTTGATGCAACCTTATGATTTATTTACATGCTCATAATAGCCTTCGGATACCACTACTAAAGTGTCATTTAAATCATGATGTCATAACTAAAAACAAATGAAGATCAAAAAATAAATCGTACATATGCCGAAGCGTTTCAACTTTAACAAAAAACAAGTGTGCTTATTTTTGAATATTCTATACCTTAAGTCTACACTGTATATTAAAACTCAGTTAAAATAAAACCCCTTAGATAGATCAAGTTTTGCTAGCTTCATGGTTTATAAAGATGTACCAAAGATAAAGACGTTTTATTTTCAGTTTTTTCTTTATATCACCATTATCATATGCAAAAACTATTCAAAAAAAAAGTATAAGTATAATTACCTTTTTCTGATCGTCACCCACTAATTTGCAAACCCTAGTTACCCTATCCGATGGAAAACCCATACTGGTTATATTTTTTGATAGTGCTTGTAGATTCTTTGGCAAATTCCTAAAAGCTTCATCATCATCAGTTTTTGATTCACTATTTGATCTTTCTTTATTTTTTGTATTACTATTAGTAGGTGGCTGGTTTGTTTTATTTAGGTGAGTATTTCTTAGTTCAGTCTCTAATGTCTTCATTATGTCCGGTACAGTTTTTATTCTTATAGTATCATCCTCAGAAATTGTTTTTGGAGAAGTAACCTCAAAAGAATTACTATAATGCTGGACAGCATTATTATATAAGTATGATGGAGAGTTATAAGTTGAGGGCATTGTATTATAATAATAACCATTAGTTGCACTATATACACAATTAGCAGGTTGAATGTAAGCTGATGCCGAAGTAGAAGGTAAATCTGGATATCCATATTGTTGATTGCCGGTATAATTTGTATATGTTTGTGTGTAGGCTGCTGTATTTATAGGTGTGTAAGAATATGTTTGTTTATTGTTTTTATCTTCATTTTGTAATACTATTGCTAATTCTGCCATATCATTAATAGTTTTAAGAGCCATATTATCAAAGGGACTAGAAGTATCTGCCTCAAAGTCTGATATATTGAAAGGGCTTTTATCGACATCTTGATGCGAATATGATTGAGTATCTGTACCTAAAAGGGGAGTTGGAGTAAGCATATTTGTGTATGTTGATGGAACCTGAGTAGGAATTAGCACACCAGTAGTTGATGTATATGTAGAATGGCTATTCACATTTATTCTGTCATCATTATTCAAGACATATATTGCTTCTTCATTCTGAATGTTTGTATCACTTTTGCACTCTTGTTCTTGCTTTAATTTATCAGCTTTCTCATTTGCTCTGGCTTGTTTTATTTTTTCAAGTAACTCTTTATGATGATTTGAAGTTGTTAACTTCGCTTCTCGCAATGCTTTCATACACTCTTTTGCATTTCTCTCAAAAGAAAAATCATATTTCCTTATATTGTCTCGTATGTGATTATTTAGTGATAATCTCTGAGAATAAGATGTAGGCAATGTAATTCTAGGCGGAGGTTTGTATTTCTCAGAAATTTTAACTTTTATTCCATCCACATAGGTGGGTTGATGTTCCTGACCTTGCTTATAAGACATTTTAGTTTTCTCTAAAAAAATAAATTAATATGACTCAATCACTAATCACAATACAACAAAAAACCAACTCACCAATATTAACATAAATTTACTTATTACCGAACACTTAATACTGACACGCACACATTTTGATTTAACAAATATATAAACATTAATTTATTCTTAATCGTTCCTTAACACTTGGATAACACTAGTATTTTTACCTCTTTTACACTCGTCAAGTCAAATCATAAAATTTCAGTAATTTTAGACGAAATTTGTTGCTCAACCTGTTTCATCCTAAAATTCAGGGTAGCCAATACTCGAACCCAAAAATGTATGGACATTATTTATTATTTTATAATAGCCCTGCTTCAATTATTTGCTCGTAAATGGTATTATCTTTATAAAATGAAAAATATATAAGTTTTCTATTTCGTATTAACAAACAGAAAAAAATGTACCCGCATTACCGCCATCTCATAATGAAGAAAATAACTAACAAATATAGGGAAATAAATAATTGAATATTCACTTGTATATTTTTTCTAAATATTATCTGATTTTTAATCCTCAGTAGGCAATAGGGAAAATCTCACCACAAGTTTAGCTTAAAATTTATAATTA
Source organism: Protaetia brevitarsis (assembly GCA_004143645.1). NCBI lineage: Eukaryota > Metazoa > Arthropoda > Insecta > Coleoptera > Scarabaeidae > Protaetia > Protaetia brevitarsis. The sequence goes on along the minus strand of RXPK01000029.1, from coordinate 1,051,527 downwards.
TACTACGAACATTAAAATTTCAGGCAATTACTTTTGTCGTATGGAGAGCAATATGGCAATGGGTGGATAACAACCAAAAAATGATGTTGGTCATAATGATTTTGACAGTTTTTCAGATTTGTTAATACTTTTGTTACTGTGGTTGCTTCGTTGATTACTGATTACTATTAATTGAAATAACTATTTTAACGTGTGTAAATGTCCTTAATTGCTTGGTTTCTCAAGTGTGAAGTGATTAATAAGTTTAGTATGCTGTGATAACGAAACGCGAAAGAGTGTGAAGAAGTTGTATCAACCACCCCTTTTCTAAATTCACAGCATTACCGTGGTTTTTTGTGGGGATTTTTTTAAAATGACAGAGTATAAATTAGTGGTGGTGGGTGCTGGAGGTGTGGGAAAGTCAGCATTAACTATTCAACTGATTCAAAATCATTTTGTGGATGAATATGATCCAACAATTGAAGATTCATATCGGAAGCAAGTTGTTATTGATGGGGAAACGTGTTTACTAGATATATTAGATACTGCTGGACAAGAGGAATACAGTGCAATGCGAGACCAATATATGCGCACAGGAGAAGGCTTTCTCTTAGTATTTGCAGTTAATTCTGCTAAAAGTTTTGAGGATATAAGTTCATACAGGGAACAAATTAAGAGAGTGAAGGATGCGGAGGAGGTGCCAATGGTTTTAGTGGGTAACAAATGTGATCTTTCAGCTTGGGCGGTTGATATGACACAAGCCAGAGAGGTAAGAAGATTGATGTGTTGAAATATAGGTTATGATCTTACTTTTATTACATAGGTACATTGTAGAAGTGTTATTTTATGTTACATGCTGTTTTATATAGTTATTTTCAATATAATAAATAATAATTAGTTGCTTCTCTGTTTACTACATTACACGAGTTTAAAGGTATGTGTTTTGTAGTTTTTGTTTGAAAGAAAATGCAAAAGTAATGGCATCTGTAATTAATTGAGAAAGTGACAAAGAAGATACACCAGTATTATCATATTTGTAGTGATCTTCATAGTGAGGATAGAGGTACATAGGTTTTATAATAGAAAAGCAAAAATATGATTGACAAGAAAAGCATCAACTTGGCTCCACATAAATTTTAATTCAGTTGAAAATGCTGCTTTTGGTACATAATGTGGTAATTTTTTATTGTTTTGACTGAATGTAGTGTTATATTTAGGAAATTACCATAATTCAGCAGATTTAGCATTTTTTTCTTTCAACGTAAATTTCACATCACATTTATTTCTTAAAGCTATCAACTGTTTTCTCATATATTTAATGTGGATTATTTTTTTAACTCAACTGTTGTTGCCCCTATATATTAATCTGTATATTTACTAGTTACTAGTAACAATAATGTTATTTTTGAGCAATTTATTTACCTTTGTTCTTGTGCGCATCAAATAGATAAATATTTTACGTGTAGGGTAAACATATTAATATGCTATAGCTGGTTATTATTTATTTAAATTTGTTTAACTCCTTGTACACTAAAGCAATGTGGTGTGTAAATGAAAACAATATTGTACCTACGTATTACCTACATATAATTGTTTCCATCTATGCTTCGTAACTCTATTACTTATCATTGGTTGCGAATTGCTTTGGTGTATAAAGCTGTTTAATCACAGCCAGCTGATATACAGTGTGCATGTGGCCGAACTGTCGAAAAGTATATTAGTAGCAGGAAGCTACATTAAATCCTAGCAGTTACTTATATAGTATCGAACAGATAATGGCGCCAAAATCTTAAATATAAGTGAATAGTAGAACATCATAAACTTTTAATGAACCACATACGTAAATAGCCTGTATTTCAAATGATTAACCTTTGTCGTGGCCTATAGTATACTTGTCAGTGCTTATTATTTTTTTGACGAATAAAAATGGTTTCAAAAAACAAATATTAATAGAAATAGTGCGCTATTATCCATATTTTAGTACAACACTATATATTCAATAATAATTCCATATACTATCTTGCTTTCACGTCACTGTATATAGGATGAAAAACGCGGACACACAAAAACGTACACATGTCTCTTTGGATTTACTTGCATTTTAACTTTTAACACATTTTAAACTATAAACATGTAAATAAAACTTAAAATTTAAAATTCTAAATTATAACGTAAGATTGTAATTACTTAAACTTAAATTTAATCCTTATTTGATATGTGTATATTTTACCTAAAAAAGATTAATAATGAAGATTAAATTTATTGGATGTTTAGATGATTACAATAAAAGGCAATTAAAGCCGAAACATGTGTGGAAATTTATAACCAAAATTGTTAAATTTAATGTTAAAGGAAAAACAAATTTTAACTTAATATAGAATCCAAGTTATAATAAACAATTATATTTGCAAGTCAACATAGGCCTTTCATTCGTCCAAATAAAATAAAACACTGACAAATATATCTTTAAATTCATTGTTATCATTACCCACTCCCACAGGGTGTAATTTATAAAGAAATGTTTTTGGGAGGAGCGAACGAGCAGATAGTGTGAATTCAACTGACAATAAAATACGTTTACTGAAATATACATCGACAGCAATGCGTTGTTATTGCGTTTGTCATTTTGCATATTTGTTTAAGTATCGCTCTTGCTTGCTTTTTTTCTTTATGCGTCTCCAATTTGCGTGCGTTTGCATGGTATGTGGAAAAATGTCATGATGTTATAAAATACCCGATTATTACGGGTTTAAACCCAAATGATTTTGACATACATCATGTTTAATTGAACTTGCTTAGATTTATAACCAAAATGTTTAATTTGAAAACATAATTCTAATCAATTATATTTACAGATTGCAAAGCAGTATGGTATCCCATTTGTAGAAACATCAGCTAAAACAAGAATGGGTGTCGATGATGCTTTCTATACATTAGTAAGAGAAATACGTAAGGATAAGAATAGTAGAGGAGGAAAAAGGTCACACAAATTTCCATCAGTAAGTGGTCGTGGATCTAAAATTCGTTGTGCTATACTTTAAATTAGGAGACAATATTCTTCTTCATGGAAAAGCTTTGCTTCGCACATGATTTCCTTGTGAAGTGTGATAGTGTGGCAACGGAATCTAAAATGAGACTATCATTGTTTCTAAGATACATAAGTCATAAGTAATAATTAGGAACAATTTGTGTGAATGTCTAGACAAGAATATCAGATTGAAATTTATCTAATGTATGTGAGTTTATTCAACAGTTTTCCTGGTTCTATTAGTGCTTTACTTCATTATTGCTAAACCTGATGAAATCTTGTTAAAAGAACAAACAATATCTTTGACAACTATTATACTCTACTATAGTTTATAAAAAATACAAATGCAACTATCACATGAAAAATATATATATTTTTTTTTGACCTGATGACATTTGATATTAATAATGTAAATACATAGTATTTGGATTTACATATTGTAGCTTTTCAGTGGTCTTCATTATACGCACATATATTTGTGATGTATATATATTTTTCATACTTTTTCCTTACATCTACATATTATATATAAATGTGTATACACATGTTTCAATTTTATTTTAGAGGTTAATTACAGTGATTATATAATTATGTGTAAATAAACTTACGCTTTCAAATACTCAGGTATATCATCCTTATCTTGTTGAGGACAAGTTTCAGAATCTAGTGCCTCTATTTATATTGATATAGCTGATTATTGTAGTGGAGTTTTAAAGGATTTAGATTACATACTCAATAGAATTTATTATAATGCAATTTGAATAATACCTTATACAATTTTAATCTATTGCGATTATTATATTATTTTAAGCAAAAAGATGTATGTCCGAATGTGCGTTGTTATTTGCTGTTGGGTGATCCAATATAAACTTAATAATTATCTTAAGTTTTCTGGAGAATTTTCTTAAGCAAACGATTTAATAGTAAGAATTACCAGGTTTCAGTTTTTGTTTTACAATTCAGCTATAAACAATAGCACATGATACATAAAATTTTATTTGCATGTATATTTAATAGTTCTGTCTGGATTCAGAGTTATGCAAACTTCATTTTCTTTATTTTCAAAAGTTTGCTACAGTTATTAACACTTATATTAGTAATGCAAATGTAATTTTAGTTTATGCCGTAATAACCATATTTTTATTTAAGAATACACAATATCAAACTTTAATCTATTGAGATTACTAACGAAAAAGAAAACAGTTATCAGTATTACAACTCAAGCAAGAATGGCAATTCTTATTTTGCAATTCGTTAAAATCTTTATATATATATTGTTTTTATATTTATGTGTTGAAAAACATCAAATATATCAGCTTAATTTTTTTATTTCTTTTAACAATGAAGGCATGTCATGCTGGGATTTGCCCTGGCACATAAAGAATTAACAGTTATTAATAGTATTATTTTATTTACACAGATTTCAGTATTTTAAAAGAGAAATTATGAAATTAGAGGCAAAATCATTTTGTAGATATGTATATCGATGTTAAAATAAGTGTTGAAATCATAAAACATATTCTAAAATTTTAGACGCAGAAATGTTTTAACTCTTAAGATTACAATATGTAGGAGTCAGGTGAAGTCTATTTAAAATTTTAGAGGAAATGGTAAAGGCACACTTTCTTTATCGTATATCGTATTTGGTGTTACATTATTCGTGCTGTAGGGTGCATAGTATAAAATAGATTGTTTTATTTTTTTAGGGGATAATGGCATTATGTCATAAGACTTCATGAATGTATACCTATATTGCAATTGCGTCTGGTCACACGTCGCACATTATAATTTCATAATCTCTCGCGTATATTGTAAGTTTTATTTCAAATAATCTATTGAATAATATCTGTAATTTTCCTCTAAATATTTAATGGATATCCAGTATATTGATAAATATAAATGAAACCTGTTATCTAAAATTCAAAGACTACTTATACATTTGTGAGATTTTTCTTAATGTTTTACTAATATAGGAGTACATAATTTGCCTTTAAATATTATACATAAAAAGTAAAATGTAGTGACTTAGTAATAGAAAGTAATGTCTTACTAAACTCATATAAATAAAATGTTAATAATATATTTACCTTCTAAACTGTTTATTAAATAAAAAACGCGGGGCATATCATTTGATATTGCCATAAAAAGAGCATAACTGTAATAATTCAAGAGCTGTCGTCAAAAAAGTGCAAGAAATTTCGGAAGGTTGATATTTTAAATAGGTTGTACTTTATTGATAAAGAGCTACCGGAGAGTCAGCACTTCAGCTGTCGGGACACCTGGCGCTGAGACGCGCGGGAAGGTGTAAAATAAATTGGCATCTGTAAACTGTTTTCTGAAAGCTCAAAATTGGTAAATGATTAGTAATTGTAATATAGGACATGAATCTAACAGTCAGACAGCAAAATAAAGGGACGCATGACGTCAGCGCTACAGTATTCATGTCCAAGAAAATAACTTCGGCTCAACTAATTTCTCAAAGCTTTAATTTGAGTATTGCGTATTGTGGCAATTAGAAATTAACGAGTGCTTATTTAATAGAAATCATTTATTTTAGAGCTAAATCGAATTAAGCATCAATGGAGCGTCTGCCCTCCTTAGTTAAAACGTCCTAACTACATTTTTATTATTTTCGGTTTACCTGCATATACCGGTTGTTCTATCCCATATTTATCTATTCTGCCAAGTTAGAACTTAGGCATAAAGTTACGACGTTCTAACTTGGCAGAATAGACAAATATAGGATAGAACAACCGGTAACTTTACGTTGTAAGTTCTAGATTGGTGAAGTCCGTTTTCACATTTAAAATACATAAAGTCAACAAATTTTAACGCGTTATACATTTTCAACTTGTGTAATGTCCTATTTTTATTTTTTATTTCTATTCCTATTTTGTTATGTAATATTGTTTTTAAATTGTAAGAAAATTTTAATAAGTGACTTAGCTTTGAATTCTAATGACGTAATACACATGAGAGAGCCGAAACCGGTTGTGTCAATATTAATGAATTAAAGGATTGGACAGAACACATTTTCCTGGATTTTTCTAATGCCGAACATCACGGTAACTTTATGCCTAAGTTTATTAAAATTCTATTACAAATAAATAAATACCCTGTGCAACACTGGTCATTACCAGCGACAAAACTTCAAAGATACCGACAAGACAAACCTATTGAATTTGGATCGATTGTCAGGAGGCAAGGTTTCTGGGAGGCGCAATGTTTCGACTCAACAGGAAGACACAAATTTAAAACATTTTCTGCGCGAGACTCCATTTGAAACAGCAATTAGTACACAGGAACAAATAAATTTCCCTGGTTCAATTTATATTGTGCGTCGCAGGATTAAAAATAGTGAATTAAAGAATTGATGTAGAGCTAATAAAATATACTTGATGAAAGTTAACAAGCAGCAAAGATTGGAATTCCTTCAACAATTTGAAGATAATGTAAAGTTATGGGATAGTGTATTACTTTCAGATGAAAAGTCATGCAATCATAATCACGATGGGCGCGTTCATGTTAATAGGCGTATTGGCACAAGATATGATGAACAATATGTGCGTATTCTAAATAGAGCAGGACATTTTTCTGTGAATGTTTGGGGTGGAGAAGTAGTCGAGGTCCAGGTGTGTGTGATTATAAAAGAAAGGTTGACTGCTCAAGTGTACTGCCGAATTTTGAAAGAGCTGCCTTTAGCTGAAACGGTATTTGGATATGATTTTATCTTTCAACACAATACGTTTTTTATGTCTCAAAACTTGCAAAGAACATAATACCAATGTTTTACAATAGCGCTGAAAAAAATCCCAACTTAATCCCGTCGAAAACCTATGGAGAAACCTTGTAAAAGAAGTGTGTAAGCACAATTTTCAAAAAATTCGACCACAAAGTGTTAATCAGTTAAGGTAACAAATTACTGAATTATGTCAGAGTATATGCAGCAATTGATTTTATCAATGCCACGAAGATTACAGCAAATCATTGAAGTCAATGGGTCATAGCTCCCAGTATTAGACAATTATAAAGAAATGAGACTGAATAATTGTAACTGTTTAAGTAAATAATAGCCATAATCGTATTAAAAGTAATTAGACTGTGTTTTAATTCTATCTGATAAGCGTTGCTGTGAATGAGTTTTTTAATCCAACATTTTATCATGATTATCAGAATTGATGCAAAACATAAACCGTCAATGTCTGGCATATGACAGCAGAGGACACTCACAACATGTATATTTTAGAATTTTTAAAGTGGTTAAGGCAACACCATGTCCCAAGAATTTTTGCTAACTGATACCTATCACTTAATACAATGGAATCCTCGAATGATAATAATCGAAGGATTGCTCGATTCATTCGATTATGTCCATCACTATGCCACTTGCCAGCCACTAATAAAAGATATTGGACATAACGATATAACTTAGGAATTGAAAGGATTTCATATTTAGGTTGTCATACTTCTAGCCTAAGGTACAGTCTTAAATTTACAATAATTATTAAATTATTTATAAAGTGAATATTATAAACTTAATTAATACAATTTTGCAATTTATTCTGCTCTGTTTGTTTTGAAAATATTTAGTTCCAATAATTAAAATGATCACCGTCTGGCATTTATTTTCACAAATTTATCTAAAAATCATTTAAATCTAATAATAGAAGAGATTAGGCATATTCCGAAATACCCGAAAATTTTAATAAAGCCCTTGATTGACATGAAACCCTGATGACAAAACTTATATTAAATACTTTACGTAGTGTAATATAGAATTATTATACAAGAAATTTTAGTAAACGTTTTATAAAAGATTTTGTCAAAGAATTTTTGTAATGAAATATCCGCCTTAGAGATAATTGCACTATTTTTTAATTTCTTTTGATTTTGTACCTCTCTTTCTAATTACTTGTGGCTCCTATGGTTCATATCGATGAATAATCAAACCAATCATGTTTGTGTAGGATTAATCTATCAACCAAGATTAAAATGTATGGTTTTGGAGTTTGCAGAAATGAGACACAATTATACAACGTTTACCAATGTATTATTAACTTAGACCTATAATAGTATAATGTGTCGTACCACTGCATTATATAAATACAATTTATCCATCTTAAGCAGCAGTTGCTTTTATATGTCCTTTTTGAGAGGAGTTAATCTTATCTCCTAAACTAAGTGCCATGCCCTGAAATACCCATTTTATAAATAAATAGCAAATATGACAAATTTTAAGCAGCATACCTGGCTTTTAGCTCTAACTCGTACATGACCAGTTACTGGAGCATCTGGTTTATTAAATGGTTTCTCAATGCACAAATTTGCCAGAGCATCCTCACCAAAAATAGACTTAGCATACATATTTGCGGCCATAAAACCGCATTGACCCGATAGAGCTTTTTCTGGTGTGAGACATTTCATATTGGTCCATTTCAAGAGCTGTTTCAAATATTCGAATAGATCTGTAACTGTTGTATTAACTGTGACCTTATTTTCCCACTCGAATTCAGCCCACATTCTTCTGAATTCAATATCTGTACAAGATGCTGGTACAATGTAATCCATTATGTCGATGTGGATGTCATTTAATACCACTACATTTCGATCAGATGCGGCTCCTGTTATGTCATATACGATATTCCCAAATATAATACCGTTTTCTGTCGAGGCAACTTTAACATTTGCTTTAATGTTACAAAAATCATTTGGTGCTAGTACGATAGGTTGGGGTTTTTCAACCAGCTTCAAATCGCCTAATGTAGCTATTTCTAAAGTACAATTTTGCAAAGTATCACTTGTTTGATTCACTATCAGTACGTCCAAAACTATGTCGTACTGATTAACATGAACATACGCTTCGGCATACACAGGATCCGAGAACCCTGTCAGTTGGGTGACTTTGTTTAATTTGTTGATAGAAGCTAATTCAGAAGATCCAGGTCTTCCACCAACCAATGCTTGCGACAACGACATTTCAAAGACATTTTCCCCAAGTTCATTAGATCGATCTGGTTGTAGCTGTAAGAAGATAATTGGATCGTCAGCTTGGATTTTGTTACTGGGCTTTTCTTTAAGCTTTTGAATTGCAGCTTCCTCCGCCTCATTTGCAATCAGCATATCATTTAATGCCGAGCGGCACTGCATCTTGAATATTTCAATAATAGCAGGTGAAGGGTCTGATAGCACACGCAGACAGAACAACAAGTGATCTGCATCATCATTTGTTATTGCTTTAGCTGGAAGTCCTGGAAGGGAAATATACAATATAGTTTATATATAAACACTTATTAAATATCTCAAGATAAAACACGCACAATATGTATTTCGCTCTTAAATGTGGAAGATCTAACTTTTGATTTAAATTCATCTACGACACACAAGATTGCAGGTGTGTAATTAAAAATGTTACTCCATATCGTTTATTATAATTATAATTAATATATATAAACAGCCTGCTTAACATCTAACAAGCATTTACTTTTTTTGTACTGAATCCCATACAATTTGATGCGCGTGCAGATTTAGTACGTGTCGTCATTAGCTATACAATAGCTTTGTTCTGTTTGTCCCTTTGCCTTACGACGCAAAATGCAAAAAAATAAAGCCTTTCACACCTTCCCCCACTTTTTTTTTGTAATTCCACCCCTGATTTTTTACGCAGGTTCTAAGTAGTTAGTAGGCTTACAAATACAGTCATATGCGGATACAATATATTCGGAATATTCTCAGAAAGTATTTCAAAAAAAAAAAAAAAAATGAAATAAGTATGCAGTCAGACGATAAATAATATAAATATGAACTTTTCCGCGTGTTAATATGAAACTAATATGATTGTTTGTGGGCGAAGCTGTGGGTTGTGGAATACATTTTGACACTTCTAGGCCCTGGCATCTATTTAACATTTGTACCACCCCACTAAAATTTTGCTGAACCCGAGGGAACGGGATTTTTAACGTGTCAGACATCATATTGATACAGAACCTACGGCTTTAGTTCTGTTTGTATATATTTTTGGTTTTTCTAAAATACTTTTTGGGAATATTTCTGAATTAATGCATATGACTACATTTGTAAGCCTACTAGCTGCCGAAAACTTTCTCGAAAAAACTCGGATACAACTAAAATAAAGTAGGAAAGTGGATGAAAGCCTATTTGTATGAAAGATGTTATAATGGCAAAATCTTGTGTACAACGTCGTCCCAATTACACTGAATTTTACTGAAACTTTTTTACCTCCATCAGTTTCCGAGTAAATGCGTGGAAAAATAGGTGGAATGGTACAATGAGCACCTAGCTCAAGTGCCTAGATAATAGATGCCCACCCTAACTTCAAAAAAGAAAATATGTATTTGTGAAGATAATACAAAAAAAGTGTTATTATGAAATTGTGAGATGTACTGTCAAGTGAAAAGCGTTTGACACTAAAAATAAACCTAATTGAACATGTATCAGGCATCTTATTTTTTTCGTCGCTTTGTATATGTTCCTTACCAGATTTTCCCAAATGGATAATGCCAGATATAATTAGCATAACCTGCGCATCAAAACGATTACGTTTAGCAGCTGATACTTGTTCACCATATCTTAGTGCTAATTTTGTTAATGTTGTTCCTAATGCAGCTCCAATGAAAAATTCTCCATCCATCATATATTGACGTAATGGTGGCCGTTTTTCTTTTTTAAGTTTCCTATCATTTAAATTAACATAATAAACATAAAATGAATAAATAATTGAATATATAAACTTACGGTGCAGCATTAAATGCAGATTGAGTTGCGTAAGTACCGTCTGATGTTACAAGGGTGGTTGCCTGTTGTGTTGGTTGAGTACTCTCATCAGTTGTTTCTCCAGTCAATAATTTTTGCTCAGTATCCAATAATGGTCCATCACCCAAAGTCTGATGAATTTGTTTCAAGACTGCTGTTATGTCCGATGGGTTTGTAGCATATTCGCCGAGGATCCACAGTGCTGCACGATGTACTTTCACCGATTTAATATCAGCAAATGCTTCTAGTAGTTTCTGAAAATGTTGCGTTAATTTTGTAGTACAAACACCTCAGAGAACATTTCTTATTGGAATACATACTTCTATAATCAACGGTTGCAGATGATCAAATTTCTGTATAGCTTCTCTTACAAAAACCAGTACATCTGTCGCGGCAAGTTCGTTGCTATCAGATAAGAATTCGACAAGCACTGGAATAACAGAGCTAGCAACATCAGGAAATTTAATGCTGCAGGAGTGTAAGGTTCTGACTAATAATTGTCGGTATTTGCCAGTATCTTCATGGTCTACATCATGGGTTTTAGCTACTTCTTTCTTCAATACAAGCACCATTTCCTCAATATTCCTCGACGAAACCAAATCTAAAGCCAAAGCTAATGTCTTCTTTCTTACTTCTAAATCAGGACTCGATAATACCCGTAATATATCCATTACGAGCTCTTGTAGTACTCGTTCATGTGAAGGGTGCTCCCTCAAAGCAATTAAACGATCCAAAACAATCAGCTTGACATTATTATCACTTTCCTTTACAATCAGTTCAATATAACAAGTAGCTGCAGCCCTGATGGCTGTGGGTGCATTAGATAATGTTACAAGTGTCCCTGCTGCTTCGTATCTGACAGCTGGGCTATTTGAATTCAATAAGTTGTAAATACAACGTATAAAGCGCGATCTTTCTGAGGGATTTGCATGACAAACTTTATATATTAGTTCAACTATTACCAGCTGTAAGATATCGCCAAATGATGTTACTTGGTCTAAACATGATGCCAGGTAAGATAAAGCTCGTTCTTGATCGGCATGTAGTAACATAAGAAAAGCGTTTCTTTTACATGACATATCTTGTTCTGTGTCTAAGAAATTCGCTATAAGTTCAGGAGCGTCGGGAATTAAAAATTCAAAATTTTTATATATGGTGAATATTGCTAGAACCGCATTTCTTCGTACATAGGAATGACGATGTTCTAAACAGGCACGAATGGCTGGCATTAGCGGTTCTAATAATTCTGGTTCCTTCAATTTGCAAAGGAATCTAAGTGTGCTCCTCTAAGGAATTCATTTGGATGTTGCAAATCTTTACGATATGCATCACAAACTAAGATCATTTCTTGTAATAATTTACCATCAGGGGTGGTTTTAGGTACAATTTCCCAGAATATCAACAATAATTTTTTGATCATATGGTCTTGTAAAGGTAAAACAAATCTTATTATAGTCATTAGTAAACCTGGCAGTTTTTCGCCTGACAAAATCATGTTTATTGTTTTTTTAAGTGCCTCCGTTTTCACTTTTATATCCCCCTTTTCTAAAAGAACATAACAAAAAAAACCTTTAAAAACATTCTGTCATATGCTCCACTTAATGTTAAAAGATTAAACACAGGTAGTTTAATTCATATAATAAGCAACTTGAGTAAAAATATTGAAAAATCAATAAATTTTATTATTATTCTAAAGTACTTTTCTGTTTACATTTGCGAGTTAGCATGGAGAATTCTAAAAGCAGGGAGCCCTGCTGTGCGTTTCAGTTATGCGAAGTAAAGTTAAAGCAGGGTTGACAGCAAGTGCTGTCGCAATGTTTGACACCTATGAGTACTTGCTCAGCCAAACAGCAAATGTAAATCTCAGCTATACTATATACATATTGTAAAACTACACATACAACATACCTAAATCCATTTTCAATTGCATTTCATTGTAGGGTTCTGAATCTGGCACATTGATAAGGGTATAAAAGGGCTGTTCTATGGTAGTCATTATGACCTACCGATTTCAGTAACTAAAAGAAAGAAATACCTTTAGTAATATAAAAACAAATACTAGCCTGCATTATTTGAGGTTATTAGAACTACATGTATTTACACGATGATTACACCAATATAACCACTTAAATAGTTCAAATCTTATGGCTACAAAGATTTATCGGACGTACCAGTGAATTTAAAATTATATATTTGTTATTTATTTTTAATTATTACTCCTAAGTATACGTGTCAAACACCGCTTATGTGGCTGTAGCCGTTATAACGATTACGTTTAGACAACCAAATATACAAATTTATGGAGGTGTGGTTGCTTGCGTGATGGAAGATAATTTGAATTATTTCTGAAATTATTTTGTTATCTCTACTCTAGTTTTTAACTTCGTTAAAGCCTTATTTATACATCTTAATAGTTATTCAACCGATTGAAAATATTATTGGGTGTTTGTTAGATGGCGCTCCGCGCGAATGTAAAAACCCGTTTACGCCGCGCCCCATCTAAAGGCCGTTTTACACCTAGCAATTTATTGCGCAATTTATAATTTTACATGTATAACACGGATTAAATACGTGTTATATACGTAAAATTTCAAATTGGCCAATAAATTGCGAGGTCTGCGAGTAATATTACATTAACATGACGATTAATGTTGAAGTACTTATAGTTTTTCCGTAACATTTCTCATATGTTAAAGAGAAATATTGATACAGTGTGGCAATTAAATGTTTCTATAAATATATCTACACTAACGTTTCTACTAGGATCTTTTATTTACTCGAAACGTTCTTTCTGCATTATACAAGAAATATGCTGTTGAGGTTATTTTATCGAGAGGTTATATTAATTAACATACAACAGAATTTCAATCAGTCTTATTGAAATTCAATGTTAATATTATAATTTCATGTTACACTCGATAGATCGGGTCCCTCTGTTGATACGAATTTATCTTCACTTACCTAAAAAGCTAGCGCCTGCTTTTGAATAAAATTACAATATTAACTTTAAACATTAATGCCCGAAAAGTATAATGGATTAGACATTTTTATAATATAACATTGTAAGTCTTTTTTTGTAGTTATATTTACAGATACATTAAAATAGTTAATGATATACCATATAGTTCTATATAAAAACTAAATAGTAATACTATGAATAATATTATAAATAGCTATTTAAGTAAACGAAATACATTAACAAATATTTTAAAAAGTAAAATGCTGCTTGTAGAAGACAATAAAGGCATTTATTGATTAAAAAAAAGTACATTAAATTCCATTTTAATCAGTATTGGAAATAGATTATGGGGCACATAAATTAACATGAATAGAATCTAAACAAAAACTCACAACACTTATAAGAAAATGCATTTTATTCCTTTGAACATTTTGCTGTTTTTCTATCAAATCTTAGTTTTACATAACGAAACCTTTTCATGACAGTTATTTCGTATTCTGTATCTGTGAGTACAATATTTCTTCTAATTCCCTCTGAAATTAAAAAAAAAGACATCATCAAAAATAGAGATCAGAAAAACTATGTTATTTATATGAAAATTATAATATTTTATATATAAACCTGTTTATAATTATTGTAAACTTTGTATTTGATCAAGAATTACTATGAATTCTAAAAATGACATTACTTGACATTGCTCATCCTTATAGCACAACCTGGGGCCTGTTGCATAAAAGTACAATATACAATTTACAGGTGATACTTTGTTACAATCTGTCAAAATGTGACTTACGGGCGCTGCAAAAATATATATATATATGTCAAATTTTGACAGACTGTAACAAAAGTATCACCTGTAAATTGTAATTGTACTTTTATGCAACAGGCCCCAGGTAGGTTTTACTCATCGACAAGGATAGAACATTTAGATAGCGGATAGACGAGTGCGCATCCAAATTTTTTACATCATTTCGATGCCGCCATTTTGATGCATGTGTGGTGAACAACTTGCAAATATTAGGCAATTCATGATCGCAATGTATTAGACAAGGTACATATGTATATGCAATGTAATGGCATCGAGGTTATGTGCCAGCAGGAGTTACTTTTTTTTAATTTATACCACTTTAAGTTATAAAATAGATGAATATTGGTTACTTCAATATGCTTAGTTTCCCGGTTTACCGTTTGTTTATATATATTTTCACAGTTTATTGCACATATACATGCTTTAAAAGTAATCAAAAAGGTTGAAAAATGGTTCTAAATATTGGAATTTCTACTGGAAGGTACGTTATTTTGTGATATAGACGCAGTTATTTATTTTCCTGATATTTCCAGATAGTAGATTGACGTGATCCTGAATAGAAAATGACCAGGTGATTAATTTTACCAGAGAGTAAATAATTTTCCATCGGTCAGTATCAATGATAGTATCTACACACATCTATTAGACCATTTGTGTGGACTTCGAAATGGAGAAAAGTTTTAAGAATGTTATTGGTCTGCAGGATATTGAATGGACGAAAACATTGTTTATATGTTTATAACATTTTCAACCTACCGATATAATAATGAAAGGAGGAAAAGATTTTCTTATAGTATCATCATTGAATTTAAAATCATATGAGGTGCATTCAACGTTTTCAAAGCAACAAAAATGTAATAAAAACATGTACTGTGTATAAAAACATAATTATATCCTTTTCCTGAGGTATCCCAATTTTTGATCGTTGATTTAGTGCTTTGTTATTGATACAAAGAATATTCTGCAGGAAAAAGAAACCAGTATTCTCTAAGGTAATCGCTAATTATTTTCAAAATTGTACTTCTTACTGACTTAAGTAAATATATTAAAAATGTATAGTGTATCTGTACCTAAAAATATATAATATGAAATGAAATCTCTGTGTTATCACTGTAATGAATATTCCCTATATTTCTTACTAAGTACATATTATATAAATATTGTGGGAGTTAACATCTTCAATTTGTAAGGCTTTGGTAAAATTATACGTATACATCAGACAGTGATTAATATAACAATGTTACTTAATCATAATCATCAATTAAAATTTATTTAAGTTTGCTTCCGATATTTTTTTTTGGAAGTCTGAATTTTATAGTTTAGCTTTATTATTAGTAAGCTAACATAACAAAGTATCACTACGATGTAAATTAAGTGAAATATTTATAAAATGGGATTAGGATTTAATTAATTGAATATTTCTAAATGTTTCTATTTTCTATATTAAACCAAAACCAATATTTTTCAATGCACAGTGATGCATAGGTTCAGTCCATTGTTATATGATTGCTTAATATGTTCATTTATGCAGGAAAATGTCCACGGTGGTAAATGCAAAATGTTCATCCAATTACATAACATAAAAAAGCTTCGTTTAAATATTATATGTTCGTAATCAATTTCCTATAATACATTTAAACATAAACACCTATTTTAAATTAACAAAATAAACACAAATAACTAACGCATAAAAAAAGTAACACCTCTAAGTGCGACTCTGGCAACAGTACGGTCCTGAGATGCATCAAAATGGCTGCCTCGTAGTTGATGTACGCTCGCGCAGGTCGATTCGCTATCTAATGTTTTATCCTTGTCTATGGTTTTACTATAACATATATAGGTTATGATACATAATACATATCTGTCTTAAAGATCTTCGATGAATGTCTAATTAGGATCAACATATCTACTTTAGCATTATAAATAAAACTTACCTGATAATGTTAATTCAAGTTTGTTCGCGTCGCATGAACTATTTGCACTATTAAGCACTTTAAGAACTTTTGTGTGCAAAAGTGCATAATAGTGCAAATAGTTCATGCGACGCGAACAAACTTATTATTGACATGAATTTGTACTCATCAAAACAAATGTAGCGCACAATCACTGTCCACATCCTTTCCAGTCACGATTAGCGTTAATATGAAAAAGGGAGTACACGCCAACTCGTATATGCGCGGTGCGAAAAGACTTGTGCAAGCGATACTAATTTTTACAAGTACGCAGTGCGCAACCACAACCCCACTAACATGATTATTATGGGCTACAAAAAATTAAAAAAAAAATTCATTACCATTATTTATTTTATAGAGCAAATTTGCTCCGTTAGTTTTGTGTTAACAAAATTCTAAATTCTCACAAACATACTTCCTTATCTTACACCTTATAAAATATAAATAAAAATATGTTATATGTTGTTACAAGCCCAAATATTGTTGTAACATTCCTTGTAATAATTCACCTTGTAAATATGGAAATGTTACAACTAAATATTACCTCAACATTTCTGACAACAAAGTCTTTGTTTCTACAACATTGTTTTAAAACATTTGTTTCCTGATTCTTTTGAAATCTTACTGTAATGGCCTGCAATATTTCTATCATTATTTAATGTTGCTGCAAAATTTCAGTAACATGTTTTTGTTTAGCATCGCTGTCTAGTAAATAAATGTAATGTTACTTGGATATCTGTAACATTACTTGCCAAGTGGGCAGTGTCCAGTTACCAACCCAGTAATGGTCTTAACTTCTTTCTTACTGCGCCTGAGTAGGTTATCAGAGAAACTACCATCCCCATCCCCTATCAGGGTTTTGGTATGGAGTTGACCTTCAGTCGACCTCAATTTTTTTGTACTTTTTTATCTAACCAGGTCCAGATCTTCCTTCTTGCGGAATCCTTAGTGATCCCACATACGGGCTCTGGACCCATGAAGTGTCTCTTAGAGCCCTCCTTGGCTAGTTCATCGGCTATTACGTTGCCCTTTGTATCCTCATGTCCCAGCACCCAAATCAGAGACACCGTGTTGTCTCGTGCCAGTGTATTGAGGGATAGTTTGCAGTCTCTAACTAGTTTTGACCTAGTTACTGGGTTCGAAACTGCCTTAATGACAGCCTGGCTGTCAGTCATTATATTAATTTTCCTCCTCATGCAGCCCCCTTTTGCAATCATTTCTGCACAGGTTGCAAGAGCGGATACCTCTGCCTGGACCAAATATACTTAAGTGTTCCCACCGCCACCTTTTATCAAAAACTATAATCAACACCATGATATATTTATATTGTATTTGATGAAAGTTAGCCCTGTAAAGCGAAAATTCGGCAATTGCTTTTATTTATCATTAGCACAAATGGACGACTGTGGGGAAGTCGATATGCTTGGCGTAGAAGCATTCCGTTTTCCTCACAGCTGTTTGGTTAAGAATACTAATACCTACTAATAAACGCACTTGACGCTTGGAGGTCGGTAACTTTGTGTCGCGGCTGTACTTGGGTAAATCTAGGGTAAGAATCAAGAATATTTCCTTTTACTTGCCTATAATCTAATTACAAATTCCTGAGAAATTTGTTAACACAACTTGAAATTATAGTGGAAAAAAATACCCTCACATTTCATCCATAAGATTTTATTTTATTAGTTTATGTAATGATTATAAAATACTGTAGTTATATTTTTGAGCATATACATATAAACATACATATTTATCACTATGTTAAATTAAAGGAGCTTTTTAAAAATATATAACTACTTCACTTACATCATACTGTTATAAAAAAATTAACATCTAATGAACATATCACAATTATACTGAAGGGTAATTTTTCAAATAAATTAATCACAAATTAGGTCCCAGTATAACGCCTTTGTATTGGTATGGGAGGATTTGGACTGATTTTCGATAAAACGATTACAGGTGGTTTGTATGTTTTCTCCTCCTATAGAACGAAAAAAATTGTAATATAAATTATCCTAGAATTTATACAATTAATATACAGGCCGTTTCACTTAGAATGTTTATACCTTGGATTTTCAAAACGGTAGCTGCTTTTCTAGAGAGAAAAGAATGAATTAAATGGCACATGTAACACATTGCGGGATGCTGTTTTGAATTTGTTTGAAGATACATTTTTATATAGAATGGAAATATCTACCCAGTAAACATGAAATGTGTATTAAACATTTCTTCTTTTTCCGTAACCTGTAAATAATGTAACATCCCAAAAGAATATGTTGATAATTTGAGAGTGTCATTTTGTGATGTTTCAGAAATATTTTTAATTGTACAAAGTTAAGCGCGCACGCGTACTTTCGTATTTGTCAGAAGAAAGAGAAGTGAAGAGAGGTTATAGAAATGGTGCGGCTTTCTGTGTACAATGATTGTGGTTAGTGCGGTTACAAATTTGTTTGTCTGAATATAAATAACTATTAGGAAGGTGTGGTAACTACGTTTTAACTCTCTATAACCCACTTTAGTTTTGCCAAAAATTGTTTGGCAATAGGAATTTACGAAAACTAACTTGTAAACTATGTACCGACTTCCTGTCCTGTTATAGCGCATTGCAAATGATATGAAATCGGAAAGTATAGACATATTAAACGGTACGTATGATACGAGAAATTATTTCTGTGCATCTAATAATTAAAAAAAAATATTGTTACAGGGTCCGATTTTTTTTTCTTTTATGTGCCATACATATTTTGAGTTGGTTATAGCCAACTGGCTTCGGCAAACCAGTTTACGTTACCAAGGGTCCAAACTTAACTAAAAAAGAATTTATATATTATAAGATATGATGAAGATATTGTGTTTACATTGAAAACTTTAATATTGACAATAGAAATCCTTTTTCAGGTGTAAATGTCCTTTATTTTATGAGGCTTGTTTACATCGGCACGTTAATCTTGGATTTATTGTAATTCATTGTAATTGGTCCTTAAAATGTAACATTTCATTTTGAATACAGTGGAGTCACATATTCCTGTCAATTAAAATTTATTCAAGATCAACGTGTTGGCGCAAACAGCATTTAGTTGCAATAAATAAACATTCTTATATCATCTCCATTGTCTTGTATCAGAAACATCCCAACAGAAAAAAATCGGTATGTTGCAACGAAACATAAAATGACAGGGACATTAGAAGTTTCATGAATGTTTCAGATACGTCAAAAGTTTGTTTCAAAAACTTTTCTGAAACACGAAAATGTTTACTGGGATACATCAATTTATTTTACGAAATTCTTTGTTGTGAAATGAAATTGTTCGCAAATAATTTTTAATTACTACTTCAGTGTACTCTTGCTTTAATAATAATTGAAGATTTGTGGACCTTAGATTCGCATTTAGTTTGCTAAAGATGGTACACCAGGTCTATTATTTATGAATGTAATTTGCAACGTGAGCATTACGTATATACTTACGTCGTCTAAACGTCTCCTATATCACATTGAAGTAAATTCAAATAGCGTTCTCTTGTTAAATTGTTATTAAGGATAGGTTCGAGCGTTCTTCCAATAGGTACACAATAATCCTACATTGGCATTATATCAAATAAGTATTAAGTATCCGTCGCAGACTCAGGAAATCATCAGAGTTTTCTATTAACACTGCGTAGGCTTTCACGGCCGGTGTAACTATAACTAACAGCTTCTTGCGGGTTGTTCGAAAACGCATCTCCAATGTGGATACTTTTAAATCAACACCACTTTTTTATTTCAAATGGAACATGGTATATTTTATTACAGCATTGAATGCAGCATAAAATTCTACATCGATTGACATTAGGGTTTGGTACACCTATTTTTGTTAGTTTTTGAGATATTATTTATTGCCTAAAATACGACTAATTTCCAAGTTTCAAGTAATTACAATATTTTTTTTTTCTAAAAACACTCTGTATATTATTTTTTAGAGTAATGCGTTATCTTTTTTTTTGCATTGTTTGGT
This sequence comes from Protaetia brevitarsis, assembly GCA_004143645.1. NCBI lineage: Eukaryota > Metazoa > Arthropoda > Insecta > Coleoptera > Scarabaeidae > Protaetia > Protaetia brevitarsis. The sequence goes on along the minus strand of RXPK01000029.1, from coordinate 1,031,039 downwards.
TTCCATACCTGAGATATTTATCTTTGGAAATTTTTCAATTATTAGCAAATTTTATGTAATTATTGTAATTATAAAATATTAATAAGCCATAATTATTATTCGACAGCAAATTACATGTTAATATTTTTGCCTGCTTATTAAATACGTCGAAAATAAGTCAAATTAAAAAAAAAACTAAGAAACTATTATTCTGAAAGAACATTTATATTGGACATTTTCGAAGTCATTTAATAGTTTGTTCCTGATTTATGTTATCTGTCTGTATCGCTTAATACCTAGTTTAATACAAAAAGGAAAGAGGCTGCATTGTTTTCGAGGACTCCATGTCAGACGGCTCTCCTACAAAGAAAATACCTGGTCTAGTAAGTGCACAATATTTAAAATATTATGGGTGTATTTAGGATATCTGCTTTAATTTCCCTTTGTATTTTATTTTTTTGAGGTTTTTATTCGTTGCAAATAAGTGTAGGTATCTAATCATTGCTACATTTTTCATGAATGTAGCATAAGTCTAAAATGTTATTTGTATATGTAACTTTCAATGTTTTTTCTTATTTCTTTCGATTTATAATATTTTACTTGTTAGAAGAAAATGTGTAAAGGACTTGATAGCATTAGGACTTACTATAAAAGATATGACTTGTTAATACTGCATAAGTTCATCACTGCGCAATTTAATAAATTACCAACAATGGATATCACTTGTTTGTTAGCATATCTCATGGCCTACCAATATCTAATAATTAATGTAGGTTCTCTATGACTAGAAGACATTACTATTAGGAAGACACTAGTGAACGTTAGATATCAGAAACATAAATACTTAGATAGGTTAGGCAAATAATGTGTAGAGTATTTTCTAGAAAAAAACTCATTTTATTTGTTTGGAACTTGGAATTTAGGCATATTTTTAGCAATTTTTTGCAAGAAATGCTAATACTTCAAAAACTATTAAGGATAGGTATACCAAACCCTAATATCAATCGATGTACAATTTTGCGCTGCATTCAATGCTATAGTAAAAAATACCGTGTTCCATTTGAAGGAAAAAAGTTTTGTTAGTTTAAAGGTATCCTCCAATGGCGCGTTTTTTAACACCCTGTATGTGATTCAGTTATTATTGCTATGACACCTTATAGCTACGCCCTTGTATTTACGTCGACTTTTGTAGAACCACAAAATATCTGCTATTTCATGAAATATTCGATTTTATTTGAAAGAACGCAAATGTCAAAAAATCAGCAACAATGAAAATATCTCAAAAACGGTCGAGTTTAGTGATAGGAAACCTTCATGTAAACTAGTTGCAAATGACTCGCCAAGTTCATTAGATCAATAAAAATTATACCATTCCATTTAAAACAAGAAAGTTGATATCAACACCCTGTATACCGAAAGTGCTATAAAGTTGAAAATATTTTCCTTAAATAGATCACAGTAGGCCCTGTCTACACTGCAAGTTTCAAAATCCAAATTTCCACTAGAAGTTCAGAAAAATCTAATGTTCCAGTTCGGTGGAACACCCTGTATATATACGTGCACACAACACACACACACACACACACACACACACACACACACACACACACACACACACGCACATCTAAGTACAGAACGAACGTTGCAATTCCCATGATTTGATGCGATCAAACGCGCTTTGTAGTTATTTATGCAGACAAACGGCGTAGTGGGGCCACGTCTAGATTGGCCCCTGATTTCAGACGTTTGTAGGTATCCGGGCGCAACTAGCGGAAGAGAGGGTGGTCGCAGTATATGCAAGAATTACATTGAAGTGGGGCCAGCTGTTTCGTGGCCCGCTGCCCGCTGGTTGATAGTCATCTCGTCAGTGCTCGCCACTGTGCGGGAAGAGTGTCCCACTATAACGGTAGGCAAACGTGTTAGTCAGACGCAAAAGGCCGTCGAAGATCGACTATTGAAAGTAGAAACATATGTAGAGAACCGTCGCATAAGGACTTCGATTTAGCACCTCCCCGCCACGAAAATTGGGTTCAAGAATATTTAATATTAATTAATTTTAATAATAAAGTGTCGACATTGCAAATTAATATCTACAGTATTTAAAATTAAAATGACCTACCATTCATACCTTTTTCAGGGAAAAAAATTATGAAAATGAAATAATAAATATAACAAGGGAGTTCAAACATCATAATAGTGTTTTAAGTAAAAAAAAAAAAACAAGCAATTTGCTTAGGTAAACGAACAAGGAAAATAAAAATTGTGTTTTCCTTTCTTTGTAAGAAATACGTGGGGTTGTGCATAAAATATCCATTATATTTTAGTCGACGATCTTCGCTTAAATAACTGATGTGCTCTGTGTTGTGTTGTTTTCGTCGATATAAAATCACAAAAACACCTGAATAATTTTTTTGGGGAAATGTAAACAAGTGACTCATGTATGTTCGCGCAGTTTAAAGACTAAATATATGCAAGTTCGAAGAAAATACGTTAGGATTTATATTTAAGTAGATCAGTATTCCTGATAAGAATTTGATAAATTTTTCATTTTACAATATCTTCTAAATTTATCTACATTAACCTTTTTGAATTATTTTAGTTAGCAATAAACGAGGTAATAAATTACTGCAAGCTGATTCAAAACTTTGTAAAATTAATACAAAAAAAAACGGTAGAGAGGGGAAGGAGTTGGCCGGAGGTGGACCCAACCACTCAATATTGTCACGGGCCGCCACTGAGTGTTGTTGTTAACATTTTATTTGTAAAAGGAATTGGTCCAACCAAAATATACTAGCAGAATGGTAATGTTTTTAATTTCATTGAATGCTAGTTTCCCAGCGTTTTATTTTACTTCTTTTAAGAAAATCATCGTATTTCAACATTTAACCAGCGTTTACTTAATATGTGATCCGAGCTTTTAGTTCTTCAGTCTTTTTAGATTACATTATTTTCTTTTACACATAATAAAGAGAACGAATTTCTTTCTGTTTTCTATCATTCAGTTGTTAAATTTGTCTTGCACATATGCATTTTCTTTTCTGCGGTGTTCTTAAATCATTTTAAATTATATCTTTGATTATCAGTTTTTAACGTTTATTCTGGTGTGCCGCGTTGCTGTTGCAATATTAAAGAATATTTTGATTTTATTCTTATTTTACAATTAATACGACGTTTTTACACCTGATATTATTATATCAAAAGGAATGGATTCAACTAAGCAACCCCCCGTAGCCTGTCCCAAGCCGGGTTGAGAAAGGTTGAGGGGGAGGAGTAACAACCACGTTAAAAAACCAGGGTTCACCTGTTCCGGGTGATAGTACACTGTCAGGGAACGACCGGAACCCAAGGTGTCACGCGACCCATGCCGAGGGGTGGATGGCTACACGTTAGTTGGTCTCGAACGGAGCCTCCGGACTATCTGGTGCCCGTCCGTAGTAGAAAGCCTTGCCGGCGTATTGCGAGTCGGTCGACTTTTAGATCCTCAACTACTCATGGGAACAGGCATGGATATGGAAAAAAAAATAAACTTTTTATGTGTGTGATCGTCCAAAAGAAGTGGGAAGTAGAATGTCGGGCAATCAGGATCTGGTGAGGGCCGGACTTGGGGAACGAGAACAGAAGAAGATGGAGGATTTGGGGAGAGAAGTATTTAAAAGAAGGGAGTCTCTCAGAAGAACCCCGCCAGGACTAAGTGAGAGGCAAGGTAACCCGGAATCGAAGGCAAACCCAAGCTGGGATATAATGTGGAAAAGAAGCTCGATTATCGCAGAGGAAGGTAGCATTCGATCAGCGGTACTTTCCCTGAGAGGTGCATAACGCTGGTGGGACTTGACCTAAAGGATAACCACCAAGCGGATAAGAACTTAGAAGATTCTCCTATGCCGAACCCTATTGGAGAGGCGGAAAGACCGGAGAAGCGGAAGAGGTTGGAAACACCGCTAAAAAAAAGCAAACTATGTTAAGCTTCGGTCAATATAGAGGGATTAGCCAATATGCTCGCGAAGGTAATTGAGAGAACAAAAGAACTCAAGAAAACGGTTGACGCAAGCACTAAAACAAAAATTGAGATTAAACAGGCCTCAAGAAAGCTAGATCTAGTAGACGGTTTAAGCAAGAAGTTCAATCAATACCGAAGCGAACAAATTGACGTTATCGAGCATGAGGAGAGGAAGAACGTAATAAACACTATAACACAGACCGATAGTGGCGTTAACACAAGATTTTTAGGAGTATAAGCTAATTGTGAAGATATTGATTTTGCAAGAGCGAACGCGCGAGATGAATTAAGAAAACAGATTATGGACATCATGAATACCGAGATAGACCCGCAAGTTTTAACCTGGAGGGCGATTATGCTGTGTTTGTTGGCCCAAAAGAACCCGATAAAGACGGTATAAATAAATATGCAGAAATAACAACTTTGATTCAGAAATGTGACGGGCAGGTTGACTTTTTGATGAATACTGTTGTCACCAGAATAAGGAATGGAGAAAAACAGAAAATACGACATCCCTCTATGTGCTTCCTTTGGAATCTATTAAAGAAGGTTTAGACGACGCGGAAGAATTTTACAAAAAGATAAAAACGTTGAAAGAAACTATGCAAGTGCACCCCACAACTACACTTAATCTTCTGTTTGACGAACGGCTGAACCAGGACTATGTAAGAAAGGTGATCGAATATATCTTTCACAATACTGCTCTAGAAAGTACCCTAATGACCAGTAGGACCATACCTAAGGCACAGAGAAAGCCAGAACTAAATGCCCAGGTGGGAAAGATTAAAAAGGGAAGATTCTACATATGCCGAACTCCTAAAAACAGTTAAAAGCCAAATAGACATCACAAAAGTCGGGGTACAGGTCAAGGCGTTAAGAAAAACTGCAGCAGGAGATCTGTTCCTTGAAGTAAAAGGGGGGGTACAAAAGGCAGGTATCTTAAAAGAGGCTATCAAGGAAAAAATAGACAGGGAGGTGAAACAAACGAACAATGACGTTATAATAAACATACTCGATATAGACGCACGACGATAACACAGAAGGAGATAGAAGAGGCGATACGAAAGGAGATCTAGGGCATGGTGGAACCCAAACGGTTGACATCAACGGTTGACAATAAGTGGCGACGGTGCTTGTGAGTAAACCCGTGGCAAACCTAATGATTCGAGCAAAAACAATAAAAGTAGGATGGATAATTTGCAGAGTTAGGGAGAGCGTTTCGGTACCGAGGTGTTATACACGCATAGATTTTGGGCATAGGGCATCAGAATGTGAGAGGCCAAACCGATCCGATTTTTGTATGAACTGCGGTCAACCGGACATAGGGCCAAAGATTGCAAGAACAACCATTATTGCTTATCATGCAAGACAGAAGATCACCGTTCGGATACAATTAAATGCCCGAAATTCAAAGCGTTGCTGAAGTTCCGACGAGAAAAGAGATTTGCCAAGGAAGATGTTGAACATTCACAATAGCCGACAGCTCGAAAATCATGGAGGTGGACCTGGGCGAGGAACATACGGTACAAAGAGTATGGAAAACGAAGAAGGAGAAGGATCAGTGTGGTACAATAAGAATACTGCAGGGAAATGTGGACAGAGGAAATTCCGCAATGGACGTAATGTACAAGGTGGCTGAAGAAAGAGAAGCGGATGTTGTAATAATGGCAGAGCCAACGCGCAGGAGAATGCGGCAGTCCGAGTGGTTGGTTAATGAAAGAACAGATGTCGCTATCAGAGTTCGTAATAGAAGCATAAAGGTGCTCAACAAGGGCGAGGGAGAACGTTTGTATGGATTGAAACCCGGGGGTAGTAATATAAGGTTGTTATATTTCTCCAAACATCGACCTAGCGGCTTTCTCGACCTTTTTATATGCGCTGAGAGAGGATATGAAAAAGCATAAGCAGGAGATCCTGGTGGGTGGCGATTTCAACGCCAAATGGTCCCTGTGGGGTTCTACCGTGGAGGATACGAGGGGAGAGTTGCTGGGAGATTGGCTGTCTGAGGGAGAGCTAATAATGCAAAATAAAGGGGATACACCAACCTTCGTTAGAGGCAATAGTAAATCGTTTATAGATCTAAAGTTTAGCACCAAGAAAATTGCTCAATCAATTCTTTACTGGCCTGTGTTGGAGGAAGAAAGTATAAGCGGTCACCAGCACATACTATATGATTATGTGGACGAAATACCAACTAAGGCAAGGAGTCCCATCGTAAAAAAAGGCTAGAGAATAAAAGCAAACAGCATGGATAAAATGCTGGCTGAAGTTGGGAAATGGATTAAATCTGGAAACGGCTCATCATTAACACCAGAAAGTCTTACCAGTGCTACCATTACAGTCTGCAATGAAAGTTTTCCCAAAAAGAAAAAACTGCCCGAAATCCGGTATACTGGTGGAATAATGAGGTCGTGGAAACAAGGAAAAACTGCTTGCGCAACAGGAGATCTCTAACTCGTGCAAACAAGGGCACGAATGAAAGTGAAAAACGGAAGTGCCGTTACGATTATATTCAAAGCAGAGATCTTTTAAAAAACTGTACAGGATGCAAAGAGGACCGCGTGGAAAAAAAAACTGGTGGAAGAAGCAAACACGGATATATGGGGAAAAGGTTATTAGATCGTGACGACAAAACTCAGGGCACCACCTCCAGTAATAATGAACGATGAGAAACAGCTAGCTTTTGCCCAAGCCCTCTTCCCAGAACACCGGTGGAACAGTGGAAAAGGAAAGCTCGAGTAAGTGAAATTCCTCTGCTTACTACGGATGAACTGCTATAGGCGGTTAGCAGAATAAAGGAGAAAAGATCACCGATCCATATGGAATATCTGCTGAAGTAGTAAAGGTTGTAATACGAGAGCACCATAAAGAATTCTTGGTCATAATCAATGATCTCTTGGTGGCAGGGAACTTCTCAAGAATATGGAAGATAGCAAGGCTGGCGCTAATACTCAAGGAAAAGAAACTAGGACAGCAGCACATATCTTATAGACCCATATCTCTCTTAGATGTTTTGGGGAAGCTTTTTGAGCAGTTGATTTCAATGAGGCTACAAGCGGAGATAGAGACAAGAAGAGGCCTGTCCGAGGACCAGCTTAGATTCAGGCAAGGAAAATCCACCATCGATGCCCTTCAGAAGGTCAAAGAGGCGGCAGAAGAAGCTAAACGGGGACCATATAGCTCAAGGAAGCTTTGTAATGCTGGTTACAGTTGACGTGGAAAATGCCTTCAACTCGGCACCATGGAAGGTATTCTGAATGAGCTGGAAAGAAGAGGTATCTCACAAACATGATAGCTAGTTATCTGGAAGACAGATTCCTGATCGTTGGTCAGAACATCGCCCATGCGGAGTTCCACAGGGTTCAGTCTTAGGTCCAACCCTGTGGAAAATATATTATGATCAAGTGCTTAAAATCCCTATGCCGATGGGAGTGCAACTAGTGGCATATGCAGCTGACTTGGGAGCCGTGGTGACCGCCAGGACTCCAGAACTCTTAAAATCAGCAACCGTGACTTGCCTGTCTAGCGGAGGCGGTCCTATTAGTAGGGGGAAGAAAAACTATTAGAGATGGAGAGATGTCAATCAAAAGTCAACAGAGTCTGAAATATCTGGGTGTCTATTTGGATAGGAACCTTACCATGGGAACCCACATCCGTAGAACGGCGGAGAAAGCAGGAGGGCTCTTACGACACTCTGCCGTATTCTGCCAAACATTGGGGGACCGCAGGAAAACAACCGGTGGATACTATGCACGGCGGTCCAGTCCATCATGCTGTATGGAACCTCCATATGGGAGAACGTTATGGAAAAGAACATCTACTGAAGACTGTTCGTGAGTATATTGCGTAAGATCGCCATAGTCACTATAAGCGCATACAGAACCACATCCACGGAGGAACCGCTGGTGTTGGCCAGAGTACCGCCAATCGAGCTTATAACTGAGCAGAAAAGCAGATCGAGAGGAAAGGTGCGGATTGTAAGCAGGAGACATACAGGAGTATGATGAAAAAATGGCAAGAGAGACAACGGGGATGGAACAAGCTCACTGGACAAGAAGAGCTAATAAAGAGCGTAGAGGCCTGGGTTGACAGGAAACATGGGCAGCTGAACTACTATTTTTTTCAGCTGCTGACTGCGCATGGGTGTTTCCGTGCATATCTGCACCGCTTCAAGGTGAGCCCATCAGAGCAATGCGTGTACTGTCACCAGAGAGCATACGGTCGAACGCACCTTTTTCTTTTGTTCGAGGTGGACGTTGCGAGAAGCCGCGCGGAGATTAACCTAGGTGTATTATTAACGCCCGATAACTTAGTTAACGCCATCCTAAAAGACGAAAAGAGCTGGAGAATCGTTGAATCTATGGCAAAAAACATCATTAGCTGTAAAGAGCAGAACGAGCGAGCACGTCAAGCACACATGACACAATAAAGGAAGGTAGCCCGAACACCTGTAATACTCTCTACTCGAAGTAATACCGACTGGCAGTTCCGAGCTAGGAAGACGATCGTTTGCAAAGAGGGGTTTTTAGTCAGTAAAAGTCTGATACCTGGAGATACGGGCGGTGCCTTCCAGGTGCCTTTGGAAGGTTTCCCCTCTATAAAAAAAACAAGCAATTTGGTCGTTTCATTCTCATTATTCTGTCATTTACAGTTTAAAAATTAACTCAAATGGAGCGGCATATAAACTGGCATGGTAATTCGAAAAAAGATGCTAAACGTTTTTCTTTTTAAGTTCTATATAAGAACTTCCCAATTTTATTTTCGGTTCTAACCTTGAACTTCATCAGACTAGATGCCTAGTGCCGCAGGCAGGGTACGCCTACACTATTTACTGTTAGTTTGATGAAGGTTTAATGTTAGAACCGAAACCGGTAGCAACACTTATTGTTAGTGTATAATTATCAATTTTACCCAATTATGGATTCAAACAAATTCTTTTTATCTTGAAACAAACAATTGCAAACTCTATATATATATCTATTATATATTTTTATCTATTAATATTTTTCTTGTTTTTTGATTTTTTAAAATTTCTTCTACTATGTTTTAATCTGGGATGTCTTTTAATTTTATAAGTACCTAAGATCGGCATGCATTTCTTTCTTTCAACGTTATGCAGTCACTGTTACATATTTTTTTGAATTTCAAAGTCTATTTTATTCAAAATTTCTTCTGCATTCCTGGACAATTTCTGCTAAATAGCATAGCCATTTATTAGAATAAAATGCGGGAAAATAAAAAAAAATAAAAATCTTTGATTTTGGCATCTTACATCGACAAGTACGGATAAGATGCCAAAGCAAACATAACAAACTAAAGAACATTTTATGGAATTTTACTGTAAACTGAAGCTAAACGATACAATTGTTAAGATGCCGAATGTAACAAAAGATAATTTATTTTCTTTTTAATTAGACGGCGCACTTCAACTCGTCTTGAGTTTACTATTCTGTCAGTTATTTGTTCCGATATATTTTCTTGGTACTATAGTATATAATAGGCTATGTAAATGCAGTCATTAAGATAAAATAAATCAGAGGTTAAAAAGGTTCCAAAAATAACTGCTTGTTTATAATAATTTGTCATAGAGTAGTAATAAGTTTTGTTATATTCTAAGTTGCCGATATCGCAAGAAAACTACTCGTTCTGTATTGCTTGTGAAAATTAAAATAAATGTGTGTTTTGATGAATGACGGAATACCAAATTTATTCTTTGTGTGATATATAGAGTGGTCAGACGTGTCTGATTACACGGGCCGCACTCGCGTCGCGCTATGCAGAATGTTTAGCCATAGCATATCTCAAGGCAGTACAATCAATCCATCCGATTCGTTTGTCTACTATCAGTGTTAGTCGAGTTTTCATGCGAGATAGTACAATTCTCAGTTAATGTTTTACGCATTGTAAATGTAAGAAAAATAGAAAATCCCAGAAAACGACCATTGTTTGTAGGCAAGTGTATCGGTGAATTCCAGGATTTACATTATGGGGGTGCCAAAATAGCTTGTAAAGTGTGCGATAAGTATTTATTGTGCTGGCGCAAATCGGCCTGCACATTGGTGGTGGTGCATCTGATCCGTTATCTACCTCTAAAGATTATCTTAATTATGCGTGTGTTACATCTGTAGATGTTGAACGGTCTTTTTCAAAATAATATAAATATGTTTTATCATCACGACTAAAGCGGTTCAGTGAGAAACAGCTTGAAATACTTAATGCTACAAACTTTTCAGCAATTATATACCATCTCTGCTACTTAAATAAGGTAAGAGGCTTATATATAATATTTATAGTTAAATAAATAAATAATTTTGCTCTTTTGCCGAACTATATTGTATACTTGTATTAAACGTTAATGTCACATAATGAAACTTAGTACTGACCTGGCGTACAGACGGAAGTTGACCACTCTAGTGATATAGATTCATCGAGGGCTAGGATATAATTTTTAATTCGTTTTGGTTAAATGTTCAGCTACTAAAAAACAAGGATTTTTTAGCGAATCGATTGCATATTGCGACATAACACACAATTACAAAAAAGACACATTCACAGTAAAAACACGCCAGTAAAACGGTGGCGTTGCAGTAGTAAAGTTTGGCGGGGTGTTACATCATGATAAATCCACAAAAAATCGTAATAAACTTTTTCGTAACTTCCACCACTACTTAAATTGATAAGTTTACAACTTACAGTTATCTCATTGTTATATTTTAATATTTTCATTTTCTAACAAATATTCAAAATGACTTTCATTGGCAGGGATGTCTCATTTTCAACAAGCGTTATGAATTCCAAGTATAAACAATGTAGCAGTATGATAACTAGGGTGGTTAGACGTGTCTGCTTACACGGGCACACTCGTCTCGCGCTATGCACAACGTTTAGCCATAGTGTATCCTCAAGCAGTAAAATCACTCCCTCCAATTCGTGTGTCTAGTATCAGTGTTAGTCGAGTCGTGATGCGAGATAGTACAATTCTCCGTTAACGTTTTACGCATTGTAAATGTAATACAATGTCGGGCGTAGAAAATCCAGAAAACGATCATTGTTTCATAATGTAGAAAAGTAGGTAAATTCCAGGATTTACATTGGGTGGTGCCAAGATAGTTTGTACAGTGTGCGGTAAATAGTTATTGTGCTGACACGAATCGGACTACATATTGGTGGTGGTGCATCTGCTTCGTTATCTACCTATAAATATTATTATAATTAAAATATAAGCATGCTTTATCATCGTGACGAACATGGTTCAGCGAAAAAAAATTGAAACATACTGAATGCTACACTTTTCAGCAATAAATACCATTCTATTTCTGCTACTTAAATAAGGTAAGTGGCTTATACATAATATTTATAATTAAATAAATTAATCATTTTGCTCTTTTCCGACACTGTATTGTATACTTGTGTTAAACGTTATTATTATTGTCACATATATGAAACTTAGTATTGACTGGTGCGTAGACGAAAGTTGATCACTCTAATGATAACTGTAAGGTGTAAATCTACTTCTTTTTTTCTCAGTAACGAAGTGAGTTACAAAAAAGTTTATTAACTCTTTTTTCTGGTTTGACCTTGTAAAATTTTGTCCCTTATTTGAAAATTACCCTGTATACTTAAAATCTGTCGGAAAATGAACGATTTCAAAATTATAACATAGAAGCTTGATAACTCTAAAACACATAATAAATATGTTTGTTCAAACAAGGTTTGTTGGCAATGCCTATCTATATTCATACCTGAAGTCCAAAAATGCAATACTACTTAAAAAAAAATAAAAGTTTATTAAAAGAGCATATGGTGCCAGTTCACATATATGCGTCCTTCCGCTTTTCGTTTCATAGAGGAAATCAGCGGGTGGAGAGGGCGCGTATGTGTGTGTAAACTACCGCCAGTATGCTCATTTCATGCTATTGAAATTCTAAAGAAAAGATCTAACTCTACAAATTTTTAAAATCTATCGACGCCAAAATGTAGTAAATCAGAATAGACAATTTTTTTACCGACACAAAGGATTAGGCGATAATATATAACAATACAATATTTAATTATAAGTTAATTCAATGTAAACAATTATAAATAATGTTTTTAAAATAGCGACACATACCTTGACCGTAAGTAGTACGTTAGTTCTAACATGATTAGATGAGATACACTCTTTCTCTTGCACGAAATCAAGGCAATTGTTCCAGTATTGGATCTGATTTGCCCAGAATTCAGCAGAATTTAGCTATGCAGCACTGCAATGGGACGCCTAGAATGCACTTAATTTAAATTTGATTTACCACTTACTTTCTTAATAAAAGATATTCGATTTCTTTCTATTTATTTAAACATATAAAATATGTAGAATTTGTAGCGTATTTTTAGTTCTATTTAATCGATGTGTGTGTGTGTGCTGTGACGTAAGCGGCGTCAAGAAAGGGATGGGCAAATAAGAGAATTTGGTGCGATTCACGAGGACAGCAGAGTTCCTGGGAGAGCCGAGGGAAGCATGTGGGAGAGCGTAGGTACGCAAGCGAACAAAGGAAATCGTCAGCTAGTCCAAAGCGAGTGGACGTACCGTTCGGCTAGAGAGTGGTTGTAGAAGGACCCGCGATTAGGTGCTGGCCACAAGTTACATATATTATTTAAATATATATTATAATATAATTATAATATTATTTAAAGAGCATCGCGTAGCGAGCTACTGGTAACCCCGTGATTGTTGAGGGCCTATTGTGACAAGGAATAAACCTCCTGAGGGAAGAGTCTTGCAATTGTATTAAATGCTGTGTTGTGCCGCCGTATGCAGAGAATTTCCCGATTTAGAGGGCCGAATACAGTCTTCAGAGAGTACGACGAAATAGTTAAATAACTAACAGTTTCTTGCGGGTTTCGCCGTGTGTCAAAACTTTCGCTCGACGTTTCTCTGTTCATACTGACAGCTTCTTCAGGATAACTGAACTGTTCAGTCTCTACAAGATTCTCACGGTAGTTTTATAGAAAAATATAATATTCACAAGTAAATTAATCCATTACATTTTGGTGTACAACGCAAGGCACGATAAAGTGTACCACTTCAACATTTAGAGTGTGCTTATAGCTCCAGATCATCAGTTTCGAGTTTGATTTATGGTTGTAAATATCTTCTGTCTCTTGGACTACGACAAATTATTGATTGATTGATCGCGATTGATTCGCTGTGTGCTAAAGGGTGAAATAGAGTTAGTTTGCTCTCCCTTTCCACAATAATGTTCAAGGATGGTAGGTTAGAAGAATTTCTTACGCCAATGATGGGAAGAATGACATTGTGCCCGTGATTGTCATTCTTGCGATCGGATATCTTAATACCAGATTTTCCCCCTTTTCTACGGCGCCAAAAAACTGACATCTTAGAATATTGAAGATGCATAAAAATTTAGTACAGCTTCAAAAAAATATCTATGAGAGTTATTGTAAAATCATAAAAATGATTCTCTAAACACTTAAAATATCTGTCGTAGGCATAATGGCAAACGATGAAACTAATAGTAAATCATAGCGACGTGTAGCAAGGTTGTATGTAAAATGTAAACCACGTCTATGTATAAATTGTAACTGTTATAAAAAATAATTCTGATAGAGAATCGAAAATGACCGATATATAATCGAAAATGCACATTAGCACTGTAATCGAAACCGATATATTTATTAATTTTGGTTCTAATAACTATTATGGAAAATAAATGTTCTTCATAACTGTTTCGAGAGCGGAAATCGTTAACTGTTTGTGATTCCTCACAACAAACTACCAAGGAATCTTATCTATGTACTATTTGGAACCACACGGAGGTTTGTTAGACAAGATGCCAAATGTTGGTTTAAGATTAAATTCTTCGCCAGAACTGTGCTAACGACACATACGCCTTTTTTTCGTTTAAAAATTTAACCCACCCAGATGTAGTACAACATCTAATTTTGGAAATATTAAAAGTGACCCTGAGATTTTTTTACCTTAACTGCGACCCAAACAAGCTAAAACCTATTTAAAATAAAACAAAATCTCATCCAGAATATTGCCTTAGCTATTGTGTTTAGTTAATTGATGACGTGGTTGGCGAGATAAGTTGGAGCTCTGATAACCTTTGTTTTTGGCCGAAGAGATATCTGGAAATCTTAAAAAAAATCGTCAAAGTAAGAGTTCCTAAATGTGGATGGGTATCAATAGGTTTTGACAACTCAATTGAAAGTGATTTTTTCGTAAATAATAATTGGAACGACAATAAAACTGCCGGTAAATGCGTTTCTTTAAATAAAAGTAAAGGAAATCATGTATGTTTTATATTAGAAGTAATTGTGAAGTAAGAAAAAATGTGGTGCACATTACCGCTGTAGGGCGGTTAAACGCCCCTACTATTGCATTGACTGGTAAGTAATGCGGTGTTTACAGTTAACGAGGCGAACAATGCATATTTTACAGGAAAAGGTTTAAAACATTTAACATGGATGATGGATGTAGAATTCAGCGAAAAATCCAGATTTCTATTTAATATTTAGATTGTCAATTTTTTATCGCAAGTGTTTTGGCTTAAAAAAGCAGCCCTTACGGTTTGCATATATTATTTCACTTAATTAAACCCTTTATAAACTCCTCTAACTGGAACAGCCTGTATGTAATAAGTGTATTAATTTAAAACTTAATAAGCGAAAAATATACGAGAAAAACGCAAAAACATAGTTGGTGTAGTGATATTTATAGTTTACTAATTAAAATGTAATTTAAACAGTGAATAAGTAGCAGTTATTAAGAACAAGTGCACTTTTGGAATGAATGCTAAATCCAACAAGTGAGAAACAAAATTGTGGATGTAGAAAAAATGACATTTAAGCTTATTGGCGTGCAAATAATTAAAAGAAAAGGTTTCGCAAAAAGTAACATGGTCAATAGCTAATTGAATTCAAACCTTTCGTTTTCGTCTGTTACATGTGCAAATACAATTTTCTTTAATTTTGATGCGCCTTTGGTTTTTTAATTTTCTATTTTCAATCTTTTTGGGATTATTAATAAGTTTTCTATCATTATGTTGTTTCGAAATTTCGATTTTCCTAACCTGCGGAGTTTCTTTCATCAACATATTAGTGGAAACTTTTCCTCCTGCCACCTCATCGTCTTCTTTGCTTTGTTCTATTTTATTTGAACTCTCTTCTTTTACAATTTTATTTAAGTTACTCGTACGTTCTGTTACAAAATCGCTAAAATCGCTAAACAGACAAAAATGTTTAGTGGCGTGCACATTACATTAAAGGTTGCGAAACTTACATTGTAGAACGTTTACAATAAGACGTTACCAAATAATATTCGCTACACTTATTGCGGCAGCATTCAGGAATTGGACCTATATTTCTGCTGGAAGGCGTTGAAGATATAGATGGTTCTAATAATTGAACAGAAATAAAAAATTATCACCAGTATGTTTGAAAAAAACTTACGATAGTATACGCAATTATGTTTCCTAAGAGTAGCATATAATTGCGGAGGACATATATGCTTTAAGGTGTAGATATTATCTTCAGCATTTACGAGGAATACAAGAGTTGCATATACCACCAATCCCTTTATATCCATCTAAAACGATACGAGTCACCACATAAATCGAACCTAGATTTGTCCTGAAAAGAAAATACAACTGTAATATGAAACGCGCATAGATTTTGCTATTTATATGTTTCAAAGTGTAAGCGATACCCCTATTAGATTTCACATGCTATTAACCTTTAGTTTTGGGGTGTAAAGGTAGTATTCTTTGAAATCTTTTATGGCATGTTTTATGTCTATAATGTAAGTGAGTACATGGGAAAATGGTGATTGTTGGGACACTTGTGTTGATTGCTACTCTTTGTAGTTATAGTGAGATATTTAAGCATAAAATTGTTATTATTAATTTAATGGCAAATTCCAGTTCCAACGTTAATGTATACCAGGTGTGTGTACTATAAGGCCGTCATCACATCAGGTAATCCACTGTATTTGAATCTTAATAAAAAATATGGAAAATTAAAGTTATACGTATTTTAGTTTCACAGATTTGTAAATTGTGCAAAGATTGATGAATATAGAGACTACATGCAGTTTTAATATACTAAGCAGAGCACTGATTTTTGAGAATACGAACATTGGTCTAAAAACGCCAGGAACATACTCAGAAATTTACTCATGTTTAATAAATAGAACGATCTCCTTTAGAATATGTCTTTTCCTTGTGGCGTAGAAATAGGGTTATTTTTTTAACTAAACTTTGAAGCACATGTCATATAACCATAAAATCATCATTATTTAATTATATTTGATTGAGTAATACAACTAGTCTTTCATTATTCTTTCCATTTTAATTCAATTTGGACATAATCATGCATATTAATATATCTCTTTGCAGTTTGTTATTATTTGGATAGTTATTCAAGAAGCTAATAAAGTAAATAAGTTTCTGAGCTACTTGATTTTCTGAAACTGCTGCTTTCATAAATAGTCGTGAAAAAGGCCGTATATGTATTATACATGCAATATTCACCTCTATAGTGTTTTTGGCTGTCTTCTTTAAAGGACATTTGAAAATTGCTTGACTGATCAGCAAATATACAATTTATATACCTTTGAATTTTGAAGGATAATGTTTGAAAAACAAATTGGCGTATCAAATTTACTGAATGGTAGAAATTTGATCTTATAAAGTAAATTTACCAACGTTTTTATATGTAATTGTACCAGATTTTTTTTTAGTGTCGGTTGAGGAGAAGGAGAAGAAGAAAAAACAAAGGCAAAAAATCAATTCGTGTTCAAAATTACCTAAAGATATTTCTGTATTTTGCTTCGGAAACCCTTCATTCGGTAGTGTCTACTTAACATTTTTATAAAGTGTATGGAATTAAATATAGCTTTCTGAGATACAAGCACTGGGAAGGAGAAGAGAAGCAAGGAATTTTCAACCACCATTTGAAGCCAAAATAGCATTTGAAGCGTCGATTGTAAGTTGTGATCCCTATGATAAGAATGCTTTTAAATATTACTATATACTTTGACAATTTGCATGAAAATATCAATACTATCGAGTCAACCTTCTATAGTAACAAAATCGCAACGGGTTAAGAGAAGACAATTGGTTGTGAGATAACGCTTTTAATAATTGGATACCTACTATAGGTATTCTTGGTAACGCAAGTATTGTGTGTAAGTGCAATAAATTATTATTTATAATGAAACTTTAAGCAGTTAAATAGGACAGAACAAGATGTGAACCCAGCGTAATGCTTAAGCTTTTCAAATTGAGTAAACAAAAATATAAAATTTCCGTTGTATAAATTGCATTAAAACTACTACTACGTTGTGAATTGTATTTCTGGTATTAATTTAAGCGTAAATATTATGAAGCACTCATTTACTTGTGAGTAATAGTTATTAACATCAGGTGTCATTTACAGAGCGAGAATTCAGTTTTGGAATTCGAGCTCTGTAAATGGCCTAACGCACGACATTCGTATTAGATTTTTTGACCAACAAAAATATTTAAAAAACTTTATCTACAAAAAAATAATGCACTAATGTAACAGTCGGTGTATCACTGCTTTTTGGCAGTTCTACTTAGCCGATATGTTAAAAGTATTTTTTACCACATTTACTTTTTTTCGATTTTCTCTACGCCTCACTTATCGATTTCGTAATAACCAGACAAGCATTTATTAGCGTTACTTTGGATACAAAAAGCAATCTTCACAGGTATCTTTAAATATTCTACCACTATCATATTTATTTTAATTCATACATAGCAGAACGATTTTAAACCTGAAGATTACCAATTGCGCAGACGCAGTACGCTATAATCACAGGGCGGACCGACGATAGCCTGTATCAGCGATAATGCATATTGCATCATTATTATGAGTGCGGTAGTGTACGGTGAGTACTATAGCATGAATGTTAACCTTATTAAAATCTTTATGATGTTTAATTAATGAATATGATTAGCTAAGACGCACGTTTTGGGATTAATCCAACTATTGCTTCTGTGTTGGACACACCGTTCCCGTCATCTTTGAATAGTTTGCTCAATATTCTATTTAGAGCAATCTACACATATCGCGGTTTACACAATGTTTTCTTTTTGGTTTTCTTGTGAAATGGGTAACGGAGAAAAAACTGGCTGCCATTTTATTGCTTTCACCTGAGCTATAAATTTAATTATTCAAATTTAAGTTAACGTTCATGCAAATAATCACAGTAAAATAAGCTTTTTAGAGAACTTAGCCATCTATAAAATCAGTGATTATATAAATACTAAAGAGCAGTCCACTGTTTCAATCAAACCACATAAATCATTACTAAAAAAAATAAAATTAACATTTCTTAACTCTTCTCATTTATTTTGTTTGTCTATTTTTGTCTCTGGTTTTTGAGGTTTTAGTATTTGTTTTGTCGTTGTTTGTTTCCTTTTCTTGTTAGAGGGATTGTAAATATTTTTATCTATAGCCAAAGTGGTGGGACGTGGGGACGGTGCTACATCCACCAGAATATTTCGTTTTAGTTGTGAATCAGATTCTAACATGTTTTGTACTTTTCTATCTTCATTTTATTATGTGTGTTTTAATAGAAATACTGGTGTGACCATATTTTACCATTTTAATGAGTACAATCAATTAGTATTTTTTTAAAGCTACTAAATGGTAGTTAGTGAAGTATTTAGTTCAACGTTCGATCTAAATGATTCAGTCGCTTAAATATTAACATTATGATTTTAGAAAAAAAAGTATTGCAGTTCAAATGTAGTAACTTTCAATATAACCTAAAACAAACAACCAAAAATTATATACATAAAACGTTTTTATTTCTACACTTGTAAAATGTATGAAACTTATAGCAGGTAATAAATGAATAAAAAATTAACTTTCTGGCTTGATTTGATAATACTTAAAGCTTGATATTATTTGCGTTCTATATAGGATTGCTTAGCTTCTACAGTTTAGCTCAACTGTCAATTGATCATGGTTACTTACAATATATATATATGTGTTTTTTATATTTCGTATTCAACTAAAACACTCGAGTGATGTCACGTTTCACTTTCAAAATCTTGTTGTCTCGCTTTTATGTAGTAAATTCTACCGTATTCACTATACTGATTGAAAGACGTGGGAATCTTGCGAGACATATCGGTTAATTTGCAATTTTGCTTACCCTTAGCACTATATGTATAATTACATCTTGCAACGCCATAAAGATATATCTCTCCTCTTTTCGATTACTGATTAGAGAGACGTTTTCTCCTAACTCGGCGAAATTATTTGCCAGCATGCATAAATTCTTCATAGTCTTAGGTTTTCAGAATGGAAATACCGTCACTATTTAGGTCTTATCGCACTCACAGTACAAAGGATAATCTCCATAACATTTTTAAAGTATGTGTAGACATATATAGATACACCAGATCTTTTTCTCCAATTTTAGCTTTATCAAAACGACAAAGTGAGGCACTACGGTGTTGTATAAGAATGTATAATATTGCGGATATCATTATTCTAATTAAATATACAAATTGTTATGATTGTTTGGTAAGTGACGAGCTTATCATTGCTAAAATATTTAAATACAGATTATTTTTAAACAACATTTTTGCTCCATAAATCACAAATGATTTGTTATATATTTTGTCTATGTTTAAAGGACGTAATTCTTGGAAAGAACATCTCTTCAAATTCTTACTGAATGGAAAAGTACAGCTTTTATATATTTTCCAAGTATCATTTTAGAGAAGGGAACCTATGAAAGATTCAGCTTTAAATTTAGAGTCTACCAAATCTTATTTGTTAAATATAGCTGCAATTTTATAGTAATTCAATTTAAATATGTAAATCTTAATTTTAAAGCGCAAATGTTTCAACAATTCTTTTTCTTTTTAACTGTAATTTATATTTAGAAAGCTCTTTTTTTAACTAACTTGTGTTTCATTGTTTTGTTTGATTGCAAGAAAAATACACAAGAACGTTAGGTACACTCAGAAAAATACATGCATTGATTTAACCAAAAAAAAAATAATAACTCAATTTTCATTTAAATACGACGAAGAGTTTTTTTTGTTTGAACAAATGTAAAGATTATAATGTTATAAGTTATTTTCATTGGTTGGAAAGTAAAAATTTGTTTGAAGTAAACACCGATTTGTGTTAGTATGAACACAATTAACTGGCCACTCAATGCATGGGCATATGTTGATCCAATAGTTAAATCGATTTGATGTAACACCAAAGGTGTCTTCTTTGGTGTTAATTGGTACAATTGTGTTTGTACACAAATCGGTGTTTACTTCAAACAAATTTTACTTTCCAACCAACAAAAATAACTCTTAACATTACGTTTGTTCAAACAAAAAAGCCAATTAGCCGTGCTTGGAAGTAAATTGTGGTTGAATTTATAAATACAATATAAAATATTGTAATTAAATATACAAATTGTTATGATTGTTTGATAAGTGACGAGCTTATCATTGCTAAAATATTTAAATACATGATTTTGAACATCATTTACATAATCATATATATAAATCACAAATTATTTGCCATGTATTTTGTTTACGTTTGAAGGACGCAATTCTTGGAAAGAACATCTCTTAAAATTTTTACTGAATGTTACTACAATAATTGTTTGATATGAGTAATATTTTACTAAATCAAGCAAACATTTATTGTAAAACTTATTTTCGACGTACTTCTAAATAGATGCAATTATCAATCTAACCTTAAAATGCCCTCAAACTTAACACTATTTTTTGTTGTATCAAATGAAAGTCTTTGGTAATCACTACAGTTTCGACTACCAAAAATTACAAACCAGAGTTGCCTGCCGTCCTCAGATTGGAGAGCAATTGTAGGAGTCAAGTCCAACAATAGGTGCGATGGAGGAGCCTCGTGTCTATGAACCGTAATGTTCACATTATAGGGCCTATGCTAGGTAAATTTGAAAATGCCTCGCCTTCATCCTAATGATTAGAACAAATCGTTATGAGTTTCGTTGTGGATAGGTAGTATGCTAACTTTAGTACTACTTCCTAGTTGTTACAAAACGCGACAGTTAACCTGAAAAGAAGTAGATGGTGCTCGCAAATTTCTCAGTTATGTTTTGCAACTTTTATCACGAATGATCTGTTGAAAATAAAAAAATTTAGTGCAGTATAAGTAAACATTGTAGAACATAGTTTGAAAATACGTTAACAAAACTGAGTTATGTATGTATCACCGACAATTTTGTTAACAAAAATGGTTTTCCACCTCAAGGACCGCTAAAAACAATGCACAATACACTTTAACATAATTTTAATGTTGGAGGAAATAGCAAATATGTTGTTTCAACGCACGTTGTATTCGACACAAAATATCATTTACTCCAACAGTTTTTCTATTTTTTTTATAATTTTTACGTTGGAGCAACATTAAAACTTTAGCATAAATTTTATGTCGATTTAACAATCGAATTTTTGTTGAAATTACTGAATATGTATTTGGTTCAACCAAAATAAAATAACAAAAAGCGTTTTGTTAATCCAATACATGTATTTGTCTGAGTGTACTTATAAATAACAATGATTTGAGAATTTTTTAAATGTAGGAAACTTACAGGGGCTCAAATATACTTATAAAGGTTTCAGTGTAAGTTATACAAAATTGAATCATTCTTAATGAGTAGACTGAGTACCTTCTGAATCCTCTCTGGGGTTGGTTTTATCGCATTTCAATTTTTAATTCTTTTAATCTCTTTTACTATAGAATATGTATGGAGTACTTTGATCTGTTCAAAGCATGCTTACTTAGAAATTTACTTAGGGAAATGCTTGTAATTAACTGCAAAATAAGGAAATATGTCCTTATTTTACAGTTATGTATATCTGGTGAATGATAAGAAAATTAAAGTTCTTAGAAGGTAAGGAAAGAAAATTTCTTATATTAATATCTAGTAATTTTGAGTGTTACAACACACCGACGAGCAACTGCAATTTTCGTTAACCGACAAATTATAGAGAAAGTTGTGATAGAAGTAACAAATTAATATATGAGAAGTAGAGTAGAAGTAGAAGAATATTGTAGTAATGAGAAATCATGAAGTAAAACTCGAATTCGTGGACTAAGACTTCTTTAAGATAATAATTTATTTAGTATTCTCAACACGTTTCGACAATTTTATTTCATCAGTTGGCTCCTAATTATAATAAAATAAAAATAATAATAAATGGCCCAATCTGTTTAACGATAATTTACCAACAAATTTACCAAACCATAAATATTGTGGATTAAAATTATGTTGCCGCAAATTGGCGCAAAGTCAATATCTAAAATATCCATTAATGAATTGGAAAATAATTAATTATCAACAAAAACAGCGTATTTTTGTTTTTTATGTTAACCGAGTTTTTAAGGTGCTTTCATATTTCATATTTGCCAAAGTTCTAAGTTTTAAAAATAAGATTATGTTGTCACATCAATTTCAATGGGTTTATTTTCTTTTCAAATGTCACTTAATTCTCATTTCAACCTATCTAAAGCTTTTGGAGATGGATATGGATGAACGGCATTACAAGGTGGGCTTAATCACTTTTGCGTCTATAAGATTTCGCGATCATATTCAATAGAGATTTATTTCCTGATAAATGTTGCAAAAGTTAACATTGATGCTCCGCTATAAATGCCATTTGCTATGATTTATTTTTATATAATCTGTCCCAATCTTTTTCTGCTGTATCTATAAAGTCTATAAAAGATTTTTAATGAACTTCATATACTTACATATATGTTCTTCTCTAATTACATTCCACATTCCGTGACAGTACAGAGATTGTGAGAAGCACATATATATGAATATGTTACTAGAAGCCAGTTAATCTGGACAATCTATATCAAACAATTGTTAATATAGAAAAAAAAACAGTTATTATTTAGTTAGTTTCTTTAGAAATCACATTTGATTGACCTTTTTAATTAGATTATAAGATCGAAATAATTAATTATACATTTATCAGAAGGATTAACATCTGTGTTATATATAAACGAAATTACAAGAAACGAAGGCAGTTTGATTGCGATAATATGTACATAATTATAAAACATTTTCTGCTATTAAAATGTTGTTACTATGAAGTTCTTATAAATAACATAATTATCTATTTTTTAATAAATTGATGGATAAAAGCGAAAATGTGTTCGGAATAAATACACAATATCAGAACCAAGTAATCACGTGTTTACAGGTAAATACTTGTGTAAGAATATATTTAGAATAAGAGAAAAATAAATTATCTACTTACATATTCACTAATTTAATACATTAATTAATAAATATTTTCTTTTCTCTTTGTAGAACATCCACAGATAATTAAGAAATGCACCTCCTACGACCTATACACTTTACAATTTTCAAATAAGAAAACAATAACTCACCATCTCAACCAGAACCAACAACAGGCGCTCTCACTTTCAAAATACTGATTAGAAGTTGGAAATTATAAAAGTTATCGTTGCGTGATATGAACACACATTGAAGTATGTTAATCCCTGCAAGTCGGTATTACATAATGACCAAGACGATGTGCTTAATATAGTACGTATCAAGTTTATACAATATATTTTTATATATTTTACTTACTGTAACTCTTAAATATATTAAATTGAAAACGAAAGGCTGCAAACATTGTGAACAAGCGGATAAAAATGAAACTTTTATCAGCGTATACATTTCTACCTCTTATGTAACGGAGATTTCCTTTTTCTATCTTGAATAAATTATAGTTCTAGGTTTTGGTGTTTGTCCAGTTTTCAGAATCCTGTCAATTTTCCAGGTAATAAAGCGGCTTAGTGGGACGGGTCTCTTTAATTATAGTGGTAAAAAATATTGACAATGTACGTAGATCAAAACAATACTCACAGTCAGTGACACACGTTAATAGCACAATATGTTTATAATTACTGTAGCTGTTATTCTTAAGCCAGAGATTGATTGTGTTTATATTAACACAATCAATTGATTTATTTAGTTTTAGTTTATAGTATGTCTTTTTTTTTAATTTAAACAGTAAAAAGAGAATAGATTGTAATAATAATAAGTATGAGAATACAAGCTCATAAATGTATATAAATTATAATAAAAAAAAGATGTAATCATATTACACGTGCCAAATTATCAACTGTGTTGACAGGTGACACTACTTGTGTAGCGGAGATCATTTTAGATAGTTAATCTGCTCATAGATGGCGTTTGCCTCATCGATACGCAATGGTAACATCCTGTGCGAATGCACTAGAACAGATCGTCTACCCGGATCGGGTACGGTTCTTTCGATACCAACTCATCTGGGATACCGATTGGGATTTGTGATACTGATTTGAGTACTCAATTAAAAGTATAGATATTTACGAGTACTCACTTAAATCCATTCGATACTATGTCTATAAAGTAGATAAAAAAAAGTTTAATTTATATCACATTTAAATTTATTGCATAATTATTCGACAGATATCTGAAAATTTACTTTTAATTTTTATGCATAGATCTTTAATTTTAAATTTCCTAAGGCTTTATGCTCATTTATTATAAAAACAAATGAAAATAACTGGAATAGAAATATTGATTTATGAAATTTAAACTAATCAATGCGTTTAACAGATATGAATGTTATTCTTATGAGTGTTTTCTTATATTCAACCGATTAAGAAGTACCATTGGGTGTATGTGTGTACATCTAGATGACGCATGGTGTCAATGACGTGCACCATCTATGAGACATTCAAACGTTCTTGCAAACGGCTCGCGAAATCTGTCCGCATATCGTATGCATTGACTAGCGTTGTAAATATTCGGATGATTTCAATAATCGGAATACCCAAATCGGAAGGCCATGATATTCG
This sequence comes from Protaetia brevitarsis, assembly GCA_004143645.1. NCBI lineage: Eukaryota > Metazoa > Arthropoda > Insecta > Coleoptera > Scarabaeidae > Protaetia > Protaetia brevitarsis. Next base: position 1,006,162 of record RXPK01000029.1, on the reverse strand, counting down.
GAATAATATTCCGATTCCATATTTCATCAGACATACTCGTCTAAGTTGCACGTATTCGGCTGATTTCAATAATCGGATTAACTCATACGGAGTGCGGTGGAATATGGGATCATGTTTCGTGTTTATTTTATACGGTAACGCGGCGGGTACTATTTACAGGGGCGCTATTGAACCAGTAATGTTGTACGCGGGGGCGATATGGGCAGACGCGCGTAAAATTAAAGAAACAAAAAAATTAATCGGGGCACAAAGATTGTTAACGGTTAGGGCCGCGAACGCGTATTCATCTATTTCGGCAGATCCGGCGTGCGTTATTTCGGGTATTTTACCTGTAGATTTACGTTTGAGAGAACTCAAATTTTGTAGGGACGCGAGTAAAATAGGGTTTGAGGGTTTGATTACGGCAACAGGAATTCGATTAGAACCGGGCGATTTAGAAAGACGAGTAGATATAGGGGGACGAATTCATTCCGCGGAATTAAAAAGTATTAGTTATGATAAATTTATAGGCACTTCTCGTGAGGGTTCAGAAATTTTTACGGTCGAAGAGTGAGGGAAGAACAGGGGTGGCTTTTGTTGTTTATAATAGGGGTATTGAAATACATAATCAAAAGTTTAAATTAGGGGATCATTGTAATATTTTTCAGGCACAATTAGTCGCAATAAATCAGGCAGTAGTTTATAGTAGGCGTGAATGGGAATTTATGCAGGACGTGAGAATCATAACAAATAGCTTATCTGTATTAGAGGCGTTAGGGAATTTAAAAAATCCGACTGATTTGTTGTTACATACTTGGGATATGTTGCGCGAAGGGGATATAAAACTTTTTCGGACTAGGGTTCATGTAGGTACAATCGATAATGAGAGGGGGATCAATTAGCGAAAGAGGCAATCGAGCTATTTCCTAGGGGAGATAGTTCGATTATTAGATTTGGGCTAATTTCGTCTAGTGTAGTTAAAAAAGCGTTTTATCTTATCTTATTATTTCTTTTATTGTGGGGACCGTATTTCGTATTACTGCTATTTCGTTGAAGTCGTTTACAACTAACAATAAGTTCAGTTTGCGGCTAGCACAATGAAAGGATAACACTCTTGTATACTTTTCTTGAAGAATTTTCTGGACACCACTATCCTTTCTTGCCATAGTAGAACACCCATTGTATCCTTGTCCGACGCACTTTTCTGGATCAAGGCTTACTGTTTCTATAAAGTTCTTAGTTGTATATATCACCGCTTTTGCATTCATATCAATCAACTCTACAAAATCTAGAAATTCCTCACCAACCATCATCTTCTATTCGTTAAAAAAATCTAATACCAATGGAAAGTTGATCTTTCCCTGATGTGTCGTCACTGCTCTCATCTGCCAACATACTGTAAGCACAGGTTTTCTTTACGTCAGCAATGATGAAAGGATGACGTCGCCACATATGTAGACTATTTCATTTTATATATGTGGTGGCATGTAAGTGGCATTTTTTGCGCCCTTTCTATATGCTACTTTAAAATGTGATCACCAGCGTAAATTTGAGTGAGTTTGATCAAGTCTTCAATAACACCTTCACGGTTTTCTTTGCCCCTCAAAGGTAAGTCATGTGTATCGCAAAACACCACAGTCAAAATTTTTGACGCAACAATTTTCTTGTTCGCTTCTATTTCTTTTGGTGGACAGAATCAGCTGTAGGTACATCAACAGGTACATATTCAACAAAACATTTGGCTGCTGTGGCCGTCGATTTGTGGCTGTCTTTATAACGTGGAAAGACCTCACTCTGAAAGAACTCAAAACACCATACACAGTAGCTTAGTGGTGGAGTTTTTTTTTAAAGTTTCGTTCTTTCAGTTGAAGTTATATTAAACGAACGTCCAAGCCAGTGACCTACATCATTATCAGAATACATTTGATCTAGATGGTAGCGGAGGTCTAATTGATATATTTAAAGCAGGGTTAAGTAAATGTGTAGGTGTATCTGAGCAAGCGCCAACATTCTGCTTCGATTTTTCTTCTCCGCCGCTACCATTCTCGATGCTACTTTTATCTGGTTGCTTCCTTTTCTCTCTCCTTAAAAGAAAGTAAATGACTACTACTACATTTCAAAACAAAGTAAAAGAACCGAGAACTCAAGCTTGAAACTGCAAAAATGTTGAATTATAGTATGTTGTAATAAACTAATATTTTGCACATTTTGTTTCTATTATATGCAACTAGAACAAGTAGCTAGTCAGCATGCTCATCGAGTCTAATAAAAATAATGTATATACATATCTTTCGTGCTAAAGAAGTTTCTAATATCCATTTGATATTATTATTGTTGCCGAGACAACTGACTCACGCGCACTGATTGCAGTGTTTTAAATAATAATAGCAATAGCAGCAAAAGGTACTAGAACTTTCGCGCTAAATCCAATTTTAAACAGTTCTATAAAAACACCTATTATTAAGACCTTGAACCGTCAGTTTACTACTCGTTCAACAGAGAGCGCTCCCGTCACCGACCAATAATGCCGCCAGGATTCAACTATGCTTTCTTCTTGTACAGTACTATTTATAACCCACTGCGGCTACGTCTTTGCGTTTTACCAAAATTATATGAAAATAACATATCTTTAAGTATAATAGTTTTTTATATACAAGATAATGGTGGGTAGAATCGATAAAAGTCTAGATTGAAACGAGTACTTTTGTACATTGAACAACACTGCATTGACTAGAAACCAGTATGATGTTTTGAAACTGTACTAATCAATGACATTGGTAATAAATTAACGCATAAGTAGAGTAGTAGGTGCCCGAGAGCGAAATTAAAATCTGAACTTAAATTCTGTTTTGAAAGCTATAATAATTGATATAATAAATATGTATAAACTGAAAAGTTTTTTATTATTTTCTTAATTTCATCAATATCTCTAATAATATTAATGAATTTTTTTTATTTGAGGATTTGTTTGTTAGTTTTAATAAGGAATGTCGGCAGATATAACTGTCACTGTCGTCGTTGAATCGATGCATTTCCTATAATTAGTGGTCGTTTTCATTGTGATATTAGCCGTCATTTCATGAAAAAAGAAAACATAGGGAGTTAATTGTTAGTTTCAGCAACAACAATAAGTAAATATTGAAGGATGTCGAAGATGTCGGCCGTTATTATTATTATTACTGTCGTCAAACCTAAGCAGTTCCCTATTTTTAGAAGATATTGGTACTACTGCGAGAAAAAAAGCGTGTTTTTTATAGGTTTGAAGTTTTATTAACAGCAGTAAGTAAATCTAGAAGGATGCCGAAGATGTCCGTGGGTGTAATAATTACTGTCGTTGGCCCGATGCACTTCTTAACATTAGCGGAAATCAACAAAACTTAAGTAGAATTGACGATTAATCCACTGTATTTGCAGGACATGAAAATTATACTTAGTGAATTGTTAACTTGATTCGACTGCAATAAATTTATCGTTCGAATCGAAACGTTTTTACTCCACTCCAACATTGACACAAAGCCGTTTCTACAAATTATTGTATTTGTCGCTGAACTAAGAAGTAGTTCTTAATCGCTATTTAAAAGAACTATTTATTTTAGTTAACACGTCTTTTCTTAAGCTAATACGTTCTTTCTTTCACGTTGCTTGTAAGTGTACAATTACAAAGTCAATACTATTTCAATATACGATCATATCATATCATATCATTCACATATATTAATATATTGTATATTAAACCTTTAAACCTCAAGGGAATTATTGTATAATGTCCTTGCGTGCAGGATAACTAACCGCAAGTTTTTCTAGTTCCACTGGATTTGTTTTAAAGGATCGTCATCTTTAATATTCTGAGTATACGAAAATGCAAATAGTGTCACCAGTAAATGTTTTTATAGGTTAGTTAATCTCATAATCGGCTGGTTCGTGAAATTTAGATTTACTGATATCAAACAACAGGCATTACCGTTGCTAGTGCTCATTTTATTTTCAGAAAAGTTCATTCATTTTTCCATCAATTTAAACGTCGATGCTGTAGCGTTCGCGGTACTTTATTCCATTTTCTTTACATATTCTTCAATTGATTACAAGTTGCTGCTCGCCTCAAGAAAGTTTTATGTTGAAACCAAAATCGGTAAAAAATATGCAGAAATAACTGTGGGGAATGATTATCAATACAAGTATTATTCAAGATTTTATTTAACTGCTCTAAACTGGACTATAAATATATTTAGAATACTATTGCGCGAATTTTATTGTGAATAACACCTCATAACTTTAATATTTTCGTATTTACAACTGTATTGAAACTTCTTGTTTGCGTCAGCAGAAGAAAGCACCTGTTTATATTCTTATAACAAGTTCCGGAGTTTTCCACGTGTCTATTTCAAAGTAAATATTATTGAGATGTGGTATCATAGCTGAGAATTGATTGAAAATTTTGATATCTATTCTATTCCTGGTTGAATGTTATGAGGAACAGAAAAATACCTTTTCCAAGTGTAACACGTATATATGGGCTGTTCCAATGAAGACTTAATACTTTTTTTACGGCTCCATTCTTTTACCTACACATCAGTAAAACGAAAATATTAATAGAACTCCAGCTTTTAATTTACACAGGTCCACTCTCATAATTTAAATAAATATTACGCCATAGGTATAGTTAAATATAACAATAATACTTTAAAAAATAAATTAATGAAACTAGTAAAATTTACTTATTATTATTATAAGTTGTTTGTTCACTCAACTTGTTAACTCAACAACTTAAATCTTAAATTGTTATGTGAAAGAACCAAGAGTGAAATATAATTTTAGAGGTTTAGCAGAATAGTAGGGTAGGTATATTACATGCGAGGTGGAAAATATTTCATTACAGTGGAGGGATCACATATAAGATCCCGACACTGGAATGAAATTTCCACCGAGGATAGTAAACTATTTTATTCGCAATCATGTTAAATTGAATTACATTATAAAACAGTAAACAAAGCAACTACTGGCAGCTACTGGATATATTATATATATCATTTGTGGTTAATGGCTTTGGAAATTCATAATTTAAATATAGAGATTAATGCTAATAAATAAAATATGAATTTGTGTTAAATATACATTATTTTTCGCAAAAAGGAACAATTGACAAGATACTACATCCATGTTGTGTCTTAGTTCTAACCCTGGTGTGTGATATGCAGTTCGTTCTCAATATATATTTCTTAAAAATTATGCATAAAAGGTGTTTTCTTTTTTTTTTTTTTAAAATATCGTACCTGCAACAATTTAATACTCGTTTCTAGTGATTATTTGTCGAATTAAAATTACTAATCTTCTGCATAACATGGGTGGAACCGAAATTTATTTATATGCGGATGACACGTCACTCTTGGTGCACGCTGAGAACCCTCAAAACTAAATGAAAAATCCCAAGAGGCAGTTGGAATTGCTGAAGAATGGCTGGCTGCAAACAAATTAAGATTGAATTATGACAAAACACAAAATATAACCTTCGCCACCGACAGCAGCGCTTCATCATATGGAAAGTTCCATGGAGTTATAATTGACTCCAAACTGAGATGGATCCAGCATGTGGATGATTTGAGCAGTAGATTGTCATCGGCATTGTACGCCATAAAGAGAATAAAACATACAGTAACGTTGGAAGCCGCAAAAGTTGTCTACTTCTCATATTTCCATTCCCTCATGTCTTACGGAGTCATTTTCTGGGGACTGGCGACGGAGGCGCACAAAATCTTCCTACTGCAAAAACGGGCGCTTAGAATCTTGTGCTACCTAAAATATAATCAAAGCTGTAAAACATTCTTCTCAGCCGAAAATATACTTACCCTACCACCTGTGTATATTTTGTCCGTCGTCATGCATGTGCACAACAACACCCACCTATACTCCGTAAATAGTGACCTACATACCTATTCCACAAGAGGGAGGAATGAAATGAGGGTTCCCTACCACCGCCTGACCTGCTCCCAGAAGTCAACGGATTATTGGGGTGCTAAATTATATAATCACCTGCCCATGGATGTTAAAAAATTGCCATCTATCGCCTTCAAAAAGCAAGTAAAGGGAATCTTGATGCAAAGGGAGTGCTACTCGGTTGATGAGTTTCTACTGTTCTAGTTGTCTTTTTATGTTTGTTTGTCAATCGTAATCTGTGTGTCATATACTTACTTACTTTTTTAATTATTTATGTATTTGTGTTTTCTTTAATTTATATTGTTACTATATAAAATATATTTATTTTATTGACAATTTCTGTAATGGTTTTATTACAAATAAATGCTACTACCACTACTACCACTACTAATAACTAATTACTTAAACCGCAGTATAGGTAGTTGAGCTGACATTTGATAGTTTTAATTATTGATAGAAACGTCACTTTCCACCCAACAGATGGAAGTGATCACTTTCAACGCAAGAGAAACACTTTTCATCCAGTAATAACATATTTTCCAACCTCATGCAAGTTAAAAATAGCCGTATTACTATTATGTATGGGTATAAACTTTTTTTTTGTATCACTAAAAGATATGTAGCTAAGCTTTACACAAGTATTTTGTTAAATTGTAATAAAATGAGCAAACCTTTTTTGATTGTGTAGAACTTTAATAAAATTTAATATTTCGCAATCAAGAAATATTACTACAGAGTATCTCAAACGTATGTAAACGCATACTTCGTTCGTTATTTGAAATAGAATATTGTTTGTCATTAAATTTTTCATGTGTACATAAGTAAATAACTCTACTATATATACCTATATATACCCTTTAACAATAACATAATAATGTTATTAAGAAACTATTAGAAGAAAGATCTTTACAACGGTTGCGAAAAAAGAACAATTACTAAGTTAAATAAGCATCTATATAAACCAGGCTTTATATATTTTAATTTAATTTTAAACATATTCCAGCTTTCACAATGTTCGAGTTTTGAGCTGTTTTACATAGATTTATAGGAGTAATTCTACGATTTCATATCAAATCAATAAATTCTTAGATTGATTCATAGTTGTTAAACAAATGACGAAAGATTTCAACATACATAGGTATACATTATTAAATCATTAAACTAGTACAACATTTCCTTCTAACAGCTCTGTAGTCGACAGTCCTGGTATTAGTAGCAGACCAAAATTTACAATAGATCAATAATTCTAATTAGTAGATGATAAGGTACTTCATCATATTATGGATACTACAGACCTATAGTAGTATATTATTAAAGAAAGACTTTTAAACAAAGAATTGTAAAAATGATAAGTAAAAAAATGTGGAAGCGAATGTTTCGGCTTAGACAAACGATCTTCATGTAAGATATAAATAAAAAGGAAGGTTACATCAGATTATATACTGACCTATAAATAAAATTATTTGTATTTATATTCAAGATTTGAAGTTATAGTAAATAATTTAATTAAAGTTAATAAAATATAATGGAAACAATATAAGTGTAAATTAAATAAAATCGAAAAAACCGAAATTCTCTGATGAAGCAATACATAAAATTGGGGAAGTTCAAAATTTAAACATTTGAACATTTTGTCTTAATTTGTGGCTGTCAAACCGGTAATTCAGCATCCTATGTAATTGTAACGAGCACAGTCTGGTCACCTTTCATTTTTGTCATTTCGGCTTATTCGATCGGTAGGTCAAACAAGACAAGCCGTAGTTGCAATTTCAGTGAACATTTTGTATGCTTATTCAATTTAACTGAAAGCAATTTGATTGCATCGGTGTAAAGGATTTATCGAGCGCTGCAGAAGCTACAAGTTGCTGGCTTGCGTGATTGCAGTATTTTAAGTAACTGTCACATACCTGTTATTGCCTTGGTGTAAAGCCACCTTATGGTTTACGTTGGGATTATTAAAAAAAATAGAAAAAGCAATTATTTGCTTATTTGCGTATGAGACATCGTGTGATTATAGAAAAATTAATTTATGCAATTTTGAGTAGTACAAATGTTTTCAAACGAGATTTTTTATGCTATAAAATTAAAGCTAGAGCTACTTATACAAACCAAGCACCGATAAGCAAATCGCATGGTGCCAACCATTCAAAGGTACTAGAAGAACTGAAGAAGACTCTTCTCACAAGGATACCAAGTGATGCTATGATTAAAAAATATAACTTGGTTAGAGAATGTCATTTTATATACTAAATAGGAAGCTCCACCAATAAGGGCGGACTCGAACTGGTATACCGAGAGAAACTGATAATGAAGCGGATCCAGAATGTATGGAGGAAAGCCCAGAAATGTTTGGCGTTAGCAAAAATACGACGTGTTCCAGGTTAAAGTTACCGCAAATCATTACCACGTCAGAGAAGTAGAAAGATTAACCGAATTAGCTGAAAGTGCAATTTTGCAAGTGACTCTAAACTGATGTGGAAGAATTTGAGTTCTTAGTGGAACAAAGGCTGAAAATTACTGAGTAAGAACAGAAAAACTGTCAAAATGATACATTGCAGATTCTACCAACAGGAAAAAGAAATTTCATTTCACGTTTTATGCCAATGTGATAGCCTGGTAAGGATAAGGTTTCTACTACTGTGCTTGGAGGATGCCAAAGCAGATCTGATAAAATTACAGTGAGATAGGTCTTTGTGACCACGTCAACCCTAATTTATTCTAATCTAGAGTTATTATAGAGTCTTTGTTGAGTCACACTGTACAGTAATATTTACTAGAGTTGTATTAATGTATCTATAATATCTTCCCAAAGAAAATTAAACGTAAGTATTTGGAATAATTTAAAAATTGCAAGTTAAATGAAAAACGAGTTTCGATTTAATCATATGTAGTGTTTGAGAAAGGATATATGCATATAGCAGAAACGTTGTGAGAATTAATTAAAAAAGATATATAATGTATTGAATTATTCTACATTCTCCGCTAATACCAATATCAACTAATCAAAGCATACAAACCAACAGAAAAGTAAAATATATTAAACTATATAATAAATTATCACATATATAGAATTTTCTGGGGAAATAGCCTTTCATACTAAAAGTAACTAAAAATAAATCAATAAGGGTATGTTTACCGGGGTTTAATGCAGAATCATTTAGTCTTAACGCCGTTGATGGATTGTTCATTGAGAATGTTGCCGATTTCCTATCTTACATATATGTTTCTTTTATTTTTCTGTTTTCGACCTGGAAATGTTTATCCCTTCCTATATAATGGTTGTTGCAATTAGTGCGCATTTTTATTTTCTTATTTACTTCTAGTTCGCCCTGCAACAGTTGTTTATGACACGTGTCTTATACCATCGACGACCGAAAATAATTTAAGGGTCTGGCCTTGTAAACATATTTTCTTTAGAAAGTTATTCGGATCGGACAATAAAAAATCATTAATTGAAACGTATTGCAGATTGTTTGGTTTCTGTTATTTATTGTGAACAGATTTTTAAATATAAAATCCAGTTATCGCACTGAAAACAAATCTGTACGTCTATAATGTATTTTCGTATCTCGTATTCTCTGATCGTTTGAAACAGATTTCAATAAATGTAGGCACATATATGATGATGTTCTATCATTTTTACGGAAATTAAGTCAATATTGAACCGGTCTGAAGTTTTGATTCCTCAGAATCAAATAAAATAACGGCTCTCGTTCGATTCCGATCTAACGAAAATGAAAAATGTCGGTTCTGGTTCCAGTTCCGGTATCGTAAATATTATTTTGGTCCAGTCCGTAAAAAAAAATCGGTCCAAATAGTTTTTTGTTTGGTTTAGCCCATTTATTTGATATAATATTTCTTTTCAGATTTCGATTGTGATAGTAATTATGTCATTGACAATCTAATTTGATAAGGATTTCATATTGAAATCTATTGTTCCAAATTGTTCTTGTTTAAAATCATGAGTCGCATTTAACGTTTTTACAAATTTTCTTTATGACGACTCTAAGTGATTAAATAAATAAATATTGAACTTAACATATACGAAATAGAATTTATGGACTAAGGTTGCAGAATTAAGTAGGTCAGGTTGTAAACTTATCATTTAATACAAGTCGTAAAGTTACTGTAGTGTGTACAAGTAACCAAGCGTTGGGTTAGACGTTGCAGCCATCTAATTGCGCCCTTGTATTAAATTGTTCTTATATTTGTCTTATCGAAATTGTTTTTTATGCAATTTATGTTTCGTGGCTCCCGATGGAAGCTTTCAGCTATAAAATATATGTGCAGTGAAGAGCACCTTAACCGTGTTTTATTATTTACTGCCACTTTTCTTAAACTGATTTAATGGTATCTTAAAATTAAAATGAAATCTTAATCTTAAACGCCTGATTTAACATGATTTCTTTCTGTAAACCTTTGAGTCTGTCACTTTAGCCTGCAAAGTCTGTTTTTGCTATGGTGATTAGTTTTTTTTTTGCAGAACTTTATATCGTTATTATTTAAATATCGTTATTGTATTGCGTGTTAATATGATTATTATGCTTGGAGAAGTCATCAAAATTATTTATTGGCTTCTCAAGTTTTGTTAAAGAAATCACCCTAAATCAGCTGTTTTTGAGATACTATTAAACACGTTTGAGGAAAGTAAGAAAAAATACTAACATAAAAAGCAGACCTTGCACGCTAAAGTGACAGACGAAATTCATTATCTACCATTACTAAATACCGTAGGCAACTAGATGCATTACAATTTTTTTTAAAAAAAAAACACCAAATAGTGCAAAAAACGATTATTTGGCGTATTCAGTAAAAACGCGAAGACTTATAGCTTGAGCTATAAACACCGATTCCGTATCAAATTAATAATAATCAAATTTTTGTACACCTGCATATAATAGAAAATTTATTGTAATTATATATGACCTGTTGTTTCACTTCACTGTAAAATTCGCTTACATAACTTAAATACTTAAATATTTGCAACATGAAAATTAGGTTAGATTTTCACAAAATTTAAAATCGGAGAATCTAAAAATAGAATAATATACAGGGGCTCCATCTAAAACAAAACGTTACTTTGATAGTTTTAAGGCTTGCGGAACACCTGCGTAATAAGAAAATAATTTTGAAAAGTAACCATAAGAGACCACCATATGCCGTGCCGTATAGCTTGTATAATACATCCATTTTTTTTGCAATAAATTTCAAATCGTTTCAAAAATTACTTTGCTATTTTTTGTTTGTTGTTCTTCTTTGATATATGATTATTGTTGTAACTTCCAATACAAGTTAATGGCATAACATAGTATATCTTTTAGTCCAAACTAAGAATTCTTTTTTTAAAAAAGGAAGAGATGGTATAGCTGCCAAAACGCTTTTAAATTTCATATTTAATTTAAATCTATTAATTTCTTTTATCTAGTGCATTAGAAAAGAACTGAGATTTACTCAATTGTAACGATTTCCTGTATGTTGTTTTAATATGAATTTCAAAGGAAATGCGATTACAAGACAAATAAGAATTTTAGTATTAGAAATTATAATGTAACAGTAACGAAAGAGAACTTATGTAGATATAATTCATAAATGGCGATCGTATGCTTGCAAAATTCCAATGGTCCATTTACGTACTTTCCTTAGCATGCACATTTCTGTTACTACTACCTAGGTACATAGTGCGGATAAGGTCTAAGATGCTTACAGGATTCTCGTTTAAGAAGCTCGCCACTGTACCTACGTATATATTGAAACACACGAAACCGTCTAAATAGTATTTTAAATTGGATAAACGGTTTAGTTCGACAGGACACATATAGGTCAGGCGATTACATAATGAACGCAATTGGCTGTAACGTTAACATCTGGCTTAACATTGATCTTGAATAACGTTTACAGAGAAATGAAGTGATTTTCAAAACTAGGCATTGCTTGGATTCGGGCATGTATGGTTGGTATTGGCTTCTGTGTGTGTGCGTGTAAAACATTTTGTAATAATGCAAATCAGGTTTCGTGGTTTGAGCTGTATTAAGTTGAAATATCTGTTTCAGAGCTTAGCCGCGATTAGATACAAATAGTTATTATAATAATCTAAGTACTTATCTGTATACTATTGTAATAGTTTATTAATATCCTCACTATTAAAACTTTAAACTGGAAATAATGGTTTATCATTAGTCCTAGCTAAGCAATATAATAGTAAAATTGTGTTTCTGAACAAATAAAAATATGGCATGGTTATATTGTTTGTTTAATGTTTAAATAAACATGCCCAATTTAACATATTCTTAGTTGTTAATTTACTACTAAATACTCACTGTGTCACTAAAAAGTATATAACGAAACAAACATTTTTTTTTCACTATAGTAGCGAGTTTTGCCGTGCCAAGAAAACTTAAAAATGCTAGACTGTGTCGCATTTTTTTTAAGGTACAGTGTCATTTTAAAGATTTTTAAAATCCAAAAGAAAGGCATATGCAAAGAGCTATGAAAAAAGTAGAGAGTAAAGAAAATTGTAAACCTTTTTTTCAGGAATTGGAGATCTTGACGGTGCCCCCTTTATTTATTTTCAACATTGTAATGTATGCAAAACAGAATTAGGCGAATTTTAAGAAATTTTAAACCTGCATAGTTACTCTACGAGATTTAATAGTAATTTAAATTACCCTATAATAGATTGTCCACAACGCAACCGTGGATACAATATTAGTCCTCAAAATTCTTTAATTCATTGCAACATGATATTAGAATATTGCCATTAAGACAATTCAAATCAGCTTTAAAACAACATTTGATTAATTGTGCTCTAATTGAAGATTTTTTTGTTACAAAATCAATGTGAAACACACATTAAGAGTGGAAATTTCCTTTTATGCTTTGTATTTTTCTGTGACTTTCTTTTGTAAATGCTATTTTATACTGTGGAAATAAGGTTTTCCATCTATCTATAGAAGTTTTTGCTGTTTTTCTGCTCTACCTAATTGTTTTTTTTTTGTCATAACCAATAATGTCCTTCTGTATCTGCACTCTTAGCAAACGTTGTTATTTGTGGAGATCTCTTTTTCAATATTTATTCGTGTGTTATCGGCTGATCGTACTTGCGTTTAGTAATGGATGGATTGATCTATTTAAATAAGAAAGTAGGAGTCTCCGGGTATTCTTTATACGAAAAAGTGCTTTAAAGTATTTTTCAAAACATTTTCTTTCTTAAAATCATAATCGAAAGCGAACTCAGTAAGAAACATTGCAATTTTCTTGAGTGTTTTTTTTTTGTTGGATAGCATCGTGAAACAAGTCTGCAATGAATAATTATGCATAGAGTATCTAGTTTCAGTATTAACCTTGAAATTACCTGGAAATTACGTTTTGAGTAAGCGACATAAATCTAGGCGTATGTATAGAATCAATGGATATTGTTTACTTTGAAATAAATACGAGAAATTAAATATTACTTATAAAATTGAGCCTAATAGTATGAGATAGTGTCCACAATAATGTTGCCGGCTGAATAAATGCTCATTTCCACTAAAACGTTAAGCTTGGTTTAAATTTAAGTAGCGTACTGAAGGTATTTTTTTTAGGAGCCCTTTTGCTATCTGCCTATGACAAAACATATACTGTTGAGTTTGTTAATTATGTGATTGACTTTCGAAAGAGCAATTCTCATCAATATGTATACCTAAGAATTTCGTTGTGTTTACTTGAGCTATGATCCCTTTGTTTGTCCTTATCAAATGCTGCAAATCTCTTTCCCATTGAACTAAGCCTCTTTAGAGTTCTACTATAAGACATTACTTAAAAATAATTATTCAACCCATTTACTGAATTTTCCATTTCTTACCTTCTTAGTTGTAATTAAAAGGGAAGTATCGTCGGCATACATAACCATTCTTAAATTCGGAGTATCATTAACTTAAATTATTTACAATAGTGCTCCCAATCTATTATACACCCCCGCTAATGTGGTGCAAACAATGTGGCCGACTGTGTAAATATCTGTCAAATCAATCCAAAGCCTGACTTCTGACACCACAAGAGTTAAACGCCTTGTTTAAATCAACAGGCACGCCTACACTGCATCCTTCAAAAGTTTCGTTTAAAAATTCATTTCTCCGGAAAATCATATTGGGCTTTGTTCAGAACATTGATTTAAAAATTCTACTATTCTGTTAGCCACTAACTTATTAACAATAATTTTCGGAAATACACTAAGCAAGGAAATAGGTCTCTAATTACCTATCCATTAATTTTTTGGATTCAGATTTGTAAAGAGGTCGCATTTTTGCTATTTTTGGTAAGTCTTTACTAAACGAATCGTATACTATTTCTGATAAAGTATTCATATACATGTTTATTGAAACTAGGGCACACGGGTACCCGATTTCTTTTTGCTACGGACTACCCGCTTTCGGGTACCCGGGTAAAGCTCGATCTCGGGTAATACCCGATTTCGGGTAAAGCTCGATATCCGGGTAACTCGGAACCGTTTGGTGCGCTAAACGGGTACCCGACTCCTGAAAAAAGACGGGTTTCGATAGCCCTAATTAAAACAGTGCTAATACCATTATAGACTGTAGAAGAAGTTTTTTTTTATACCAGCAACCACTCCTCGTATGTACCTCATGTTGATGAGTGGAAAATAAGAAAAAACGTATTACAATTATAGTGAACATACTACAAGCTCAAGTTGCAAGAATCGTCGTCGTAGTTAAGTTACCCGCTATTTTACGAAAGTGAATTTATTAGCTACTATTCTTGATTCTTTCAAGGTAACTACATCAATCGTTGAAACGATATTGTTATTTGGTTTGTGACTCGATGCGAAAGAACTAATTCTTATCATATTGTATGCTGTTCTAGTTTTATTTGCTGAAGTAGCTAACTATTTTATTACTGTTGAAGACTACTTTAGCTTGTTTTACTTTTACTTTTCTGTATATATTTTTGTTTTTATTATAAAACGCTTCTGTATTACGATCCCATTTTAAGGTTAGTCGATACAATTCTTTCAGTTTTAGTGACGAAACTCTAATAGCCTTAGTTATCCAAAGATTCTTTACATTTAGATTATTTGTAACTACTTTACGCGTCGTTGGAAAGATTTACGTTTTACAAGTAGACGCCCTTTAATAGGTTGCTTTTCATCCGGACCAGATGAAAAAAAAGTAAGATTACTCCGAGTGGGAGCATCAATTTCGTGCAATTCATGAAGAAAATCTTCACTGGAAGAGTATAAATGACTTTCCACAGCCAAGTCTAGTTCAAGTCGAGGGCAATCAATATGAATCTTTGAAAGGGCATTGATTTAACTATTGTTGAAGGGACCTTCTAAATAGGCCAAGGATATTAGCCCTGAATCCAGGTCAGCAGGAACCAGTAAGGGCAAGATAAGGAGTCTGGGGTATCGGATAGAAACAGCTAGAACCTTGGAAGTCCCCAGAGATACTTAAAGACACCCACGTTAACCAACTTTGATGGCTATGGGACAAAGATATGATATCTAATCGCCATATTTAACATGATGACCATGACTTATCACAAACCAAGGACTGACTAGGGAGCTTATTTATAACAGAACTAGATATCAGTCTAAAGGGCATGGAAATGGGGGTACCTAAATACAAAAAGCCAACACGCTGCACTGTTCCCCGATACTCTATGTCCGATGGTTCGCACCAAGCGGAAAAAAAGGTTTACATTTTCTTTATTGATTTTTCGTATGAAATTTTAATATTGCTTTCCTAGTTATCTGATACTAAAACATCTGACCAATGATCATTTTGTAAAAGATGGTGGAAATGTAAAAGATTTCTTCTGTTGTGTACAGGTGAACATGTATAAGGGGGTAACTTCCTCTCTTTCAAAGTTTCAAATGTAAGCTATAACTTCTGAGCCGAATGATCGGAGATACCATTATGTACTATCCTACTGTCAAAATAATAAATTATATACAGGATGTCTCCTCGTTGAGTTGCATAACTTCATAGGGTTATTCCTTGTATCAAAATTAGCAAAACACTTCCAGTCAGCATAGGTCCAATTCTCAACCGTTTTCGAGATATGGGTGGTCAAAAGCACTGAAAGACACTGGTTACGGTAACTAATTTAGATGAATCATGGACATGGACGCATTTGGCTCGACTGGTAACTTATTTAGATCCAATGCACTTGACGTAGGCTGTTTGACAGTTGTCATGTAAGCAGTTTTATTGTATTTTGACAGTTTTGGATTTCGTGCGTAGAACCTTTAAAAATGCCTCTTTTACGAAAGAAGAGTACGCTGACATGATATTTTTGTATGATTATTGTGGAGGAAACGCTTCAGCAGCTGTAAGAGAGTACGCAGAACGCTACCCGAACCGAAAACATCCTTGTCGGACAACCATCACGAACTGTTTCATATTGCTTCGGCAAACAGGATCCTTCTTGAAAAAGACTAAATGGATAAGAGAAACCGGCTACTAAAGAAGAACTGGTAGGTAAAGTCCATCGGGCATTTCAGGAAGTTCGTGGAAACATGGAAAATGTCAACTGGATAGGAGGACTGAGTCAAAGAGCAGAGTTGTGTTTGGCAGTCCAGGGTCGCCATTTTGAGCAGCTTTAAATGTTTACGGCATTATTTGTTTATTAAAATCATTAAAACCTAACCATTTCTGCTTATTATTGTAGAAATAAGACTTTAAATTAATCGTTCCTTAGCAACCATTTCATGTCGAAATTCGAGCCAAATGCGTCCATGATTCATCTAAATTAGTTCCCGTAACCAGAGACTTTCAGCGCTTTTGACCACCCCTATCTCGAAAACGGTTGAAAATTGGACCCATGCTGACTCGAAGTGTTTTGCTAATTTTGATGCAAGGAATAACCCTATGAAGTTATGCAACTCAACGGGGAGACACCCTGTATATTTATCAACACAGGGGGTCATGAATGTAATTTTTATAAACGTTCAATATTTCTAAAAATATGTTTCAAATTAATGAATAACATCCTTGTGTTCATTCTAAAATAACCTAACATAAAATTGACCCAAGAAAGATAATCACTTTTTTTTTAATCTTTTTCGAAACTCAATGAAAGTTACTTGGTATCTTTCAACATCTATAGATTAAAATCATGTAAGAAGTCAACATATAAAAAAAATGTAAAAATTATTATAGTTGCTCCCAAAGTTTTCTAAGCGATTTCTTCAATGTGGGCAATGCACATTATCATGCGATATAATTGTTTGATTCAAGTGAAGAGAAGATAGTTGCCAAAAGTTGCATTCTTTTAGGACATATTGCTAGCATATCTTGTGCTCTAGTCATTATAACAGATTTGCTATTTTAGAAGTTTAATTATTTGTAGTTTTCAGTAATAAGGGGGTACTGTAGCTATGCAATTGCACGACCTTAATAAATCAAATCCTGCGCTATTATTTTATCGAATTATGACTTGAAATAAAAAACCATGTGTTCTGTAAAGACGAATAAGGGTACCTACAGACTTCAATTTTATCAAATAAGTTCCGTTGTTTCGAGTTAAATGGTTAAAGTTATCATATAACAAATATTTTATACTGAATAATCGAAAATGCCCGGTGTAGGTACCTAAATTGAACAATGCTTAGTCTAATGATGTAAAATAATATATTATATAATCGCCATTAAGGGAGAAATGTTTGATTTAAAGCACCAATGTTTTACTAAAAATTCAATACATATTGCATATCTTACAGGCACTCAGACTGAAGAGTTGTATAGCTCGTCAGCTTGGAATTTATGCATATGTGTAAATTCAAACGTACACTGTTAAAAACCAAATCATGTGTTTAGGCGTAAATACCAGGCAGCATTTGCGCCCTAACGTGTACGTTATAATATATGTATACTTGTGTAATATTTACATACTTGTATTTTGATTCACCAACTGGACGAGATTCTGTAGGAAGAAACCAACTCACAAAAATTAATAGTGAATTAATTTGGTGTTTGGCTTCCACCCCTACGTTCATACAGTATTTCGATCGTAATGTTTAATTTGTTTTTCACTTTGGATCATTTGAAGGTTAACACTGCGTAGGCTTTCACGGCCGGTGTAACTATAACTAACAGCTTCTTGCGGGTTTCTCGCCGTGTGTCAAAACTTTCGCTCGACGTTTCGCTGTTCATACTGACAGCTTCTTCAGGATAACTGAACTGATCAGATTTATCACCAGTAATAGCCAACTTGTTTATGGAAGCATTTGAAGAAGAAGCCCTAAGTTCCAGCGATATGAAACCCAAGTGTTGGCTGCGATATGTCGACGATACTTTTGTAATATGGCAACACGGAGAAGAAAAACTACAACAGTTCTTGGAACACATAAACTCACAGCACCCAGCCATCAAGTTTACCATGGAGAAAGAACAAAATGGAAATCTCTCTTTCCTGGATGTTATGGTTAAGAAAACAAAAGAGGGAATGCTACAGCACGCAGTATTTAGAAAGAAGACGCACACCGATAGATATCTGCATGCAAGATCTCATCATCATCCGATGCAGAAGAAGACATTAATACCAACATTGCTATCCAGAGCCGAAACCATCAGTGACGAACAACATCTTACCAGTGAAAAGATACATTTGGAGAAAGCACTAAAGAATAATGAAGAATGAATAATGAATGAAGAGGCTCACTGTCAGTTAGAACAAAGAACAATAGAAAAAAGGAAAGATGCCTTCGATACTTAACTTCTTAGAACTACTTTTAACCTAAAATATGTGGACGTAACACAAATAATACCAATACTCAAATTTCAGTAACGCGTATTTCGTATTCAGTACCCCAATGGACCTCCGACGTATAGCCCTAATAACGTATAACAGTGTACAACGCAAAAGAACAGTAAGGTATCTATCTAAACTGGGAGTTCTAATCGTCATCGGCTAAAATTTTGTTTACTACATCGGCTGAAGCGGAACACATTTACCATCCCTATTGGAACTTTCGTTTTGCAGTCAACGATAGGATTTCGGTTTGGTTGAAGTACCGCCTTAAAGCAATTATTCTTTTAGAGTGAGGTAAGATGAATACTATATAACTTTGAAATACTGTCTGTCGATTGTAGATGCATAAATTAATGGCAGAATAAAACAAAATTACGTTAAATAGATTTCTTGATCTTCTTTGTGCGAGTACTAATCCTCATAATTTAGTTAATTGTTTGAGAATTTCCGTAATGTATGCCTGTAAATGCATATATACATATACAGCGACCATAAATAGATTTTAAGTTTAAAAATATGAATTTTATGACTTGCATTTGCGGATGTAACAACATTACTAATGCATTGCTCTCATATATACCCTCCTAAAATTCGTATGAGCATACATAAAACCTCTCATGTTTACTTTTTAGGATAAATAAAATAAAATTCGTCAGTTTTCTTTGAGTTGTGAATATCCGGTGTGCACTTAAAGATGTTTTAATGTCCGCGTTCCATGTTTAAAACGATATAAAATTGTTCTTATAATCTTTGGTAAGGTTTACGTTGGGAGGTGTTGAAAAGTTCCGCTGACGACGTAACAAAAAATGTTTGCCGGAGCGTTTGTGTATCCACCTTAAGTTTATAGATTTTAACAATGTTCTAAGCTACTAAATTTGACTATCGAACAAATTGTAACTGTTATCTGGCCTTCAACTCAATTCATCCTTTCATTTCTGGGCGTTTTCAATTCCCTTTTATACGAAGGTCGTTTTGATTTTAATTAGCTGCTTTTATGAAGTTGCCCAAAATTTCAAGGGAGTAAACAGTTATATAGTAAAATAAAGCAAACAAGCGTTTCTTTGGAGTATATTGCGTCAGGAGTTATCATTAAAGATTGTCGAACTAATTAGGTTTAATGTAATTTGAACGAGATCGAGGAGATGAGTCTTTGCATATATTTACGTTAAGCAGACGACGCTATGAATTTTTCAACGTTAGGCGCTTGATAGTTTGTCATGCGAGTAAGCGATTGACGGCTGAACCATTACGTCGTGGACCGTAGTTTCGCATTAGGACATCTTAAAGCCGTTGAGGTTATTTCTGCTTGTAGAGCCAGTGAACGCTACATCGAGCTAGTGGAAAATATTGCATTGTATAAATTAAAATGGAAAGAATGTCGATCAGGTTCACCGCGTTTAGTTCATTCACAGTAATTTATTCACTTTAGGGTAGAGTGGGCACTGGGATACGAAGTCAATCCTGTCTGTCTCATGCTATGATGCCTTCCTACTTCTCCTCAGTCGGAAGTAGATTGAACTAACAGAAGTACCCATCGCTTTCTACAGTAAAACAAAAAAATAAAATAAAAAGTGAGCATTCGTTTTGCTTAGGGCCGATTTACCCGTAATGAACTAATTATATGATTAATTTGTTTTGTTTTAAATGGTTTATAAGTATAAAAGAAAGACGAATCAAGTCCAATGGAGTGAAGATAGTATATTGTTAGCAATAGTAGAATGAAACTTTGGTGCTTATGTGAAAACAACGGCGAGAAAATATGGTCTTTATAGCCATTGGAAGAAAGGCAGTTCAACTGCACAGCAAAGTGTTCAATGACGAATAATCGGGCGATCTTTAAGCATATTTGCTAGATATGGACAATATATTTTACGGGTTTACTTGAGAAGACTTTAAAATAATGGTCTTTGTTTACTCAAAAAAGTCAACTTGCGTATCTACCAAGTTGGCACGAGAATGAAAAGCCTGGTGATGATTGGCTTATGGTATTTATTAGCAAAAATTTGCAAATTAGCCTGAGGGTTCCAGAAGCAACGTCATTTGGTAGAATTAAAAGCTTCAATCGTCCGCAAGCGGAAAGGTTCTATAAGTTACTATCCGGGCAAACAGAAAAATATCGCATAGGCGGAACCATCCACTGGCACTCAAACGTCATCAATTAGACCACCCAGGCTTCTGTCAGTAAAAAGGAAGGAGTAAGTGGGTGTTATTTCCATCAGGAAACATTGGCAAACTACTACAATAGTGGACTATCGGATCATTTTTACGACCTTTTATGATATTTTCT
This sequence comes from Protaetia brevitarsis, assembly GCA_004143645.1. NCBI lineage: Eukaryota > Metazoa > Arthropoda > Insecta > Coleoptera > Scarabaeidae > Protaetia > Protaetia brevitarsis. The sequence goes on along the minus strand of RXPK01000029.1, from coordinate 985,215 downwards.
CGATCAGGAATGCAAGATCGCTTTTTGGACGATTCCTTCTCCGGCAGCTCAGGGAACTTGCTCACCTACGGGATGGATAAATGCGGAAATATTTTTGCAATACCTCCAACTTTTTGATAGCCACGTACGTACGACCGTAGACAAAAAGACCCCTTCATTCCTAGACAATCACGAAAGCCATAAAAGTTATCTAGCGCTAGAGTACGCAAGTCAAAACAATGTTGTCGTTGCCACCTCATACATCCAACAAACTGCAACGCTTGGATGTTGCTGTTTATGTGCCTTTAATAATGTTCTCTGAACAAAAAATCAATCAATTCTTAACGACATATCCGGGAAAAGTGGTAAATCAGTATGATGTGGCCGGATTCTTTACTCCAACTTATTTGAAAGGTGCCACTACCAACAACGCTATCAAGGGTTTTCATTCATAGCCATTTAATGTATCTGTATGGGGAAGGGAAGATTAAGCGCATCGTCAATAACTTTGACTGATCATAAACCGCTAATCAAAAGCAGTTGTTCTGAAATCAACTAGTCCAGACGTCGGACTCCAGTTGATATCGACAGATCTTCTACATCAGGGCTTCAACAGTTGTCTCGCCGTAGTCGAGATTTTAGAAAACATTAATCCAACGGCTTTTCCTGAAACTTCCCCTCCATAATCTTCAATTCGTAAAAATAAAGAAGACTCACCCAAAAATCGTCAAAATAAATATACTGAATATTGCAAAATAGTGAGTCCAGGGCCAGCTACTGCTTCGTAGGTAAGGAGGTAAGACCACTTCCAACTCCCTGTGTGCCTGTGAGTCAGCGCAAAAGAAACATTTATAACTAGGAGGTGCTGTCAAGCAGTCCTGTGAAGGTAGAGCAAAAAGAGAAATTTATGAGGACGAATACCAAAGTGTGATTTGGAGGATTTGAATATAAAACCAAAAACAAAAATAAAATGAAATTCTACGATGAATAGTAAGGCTACCAGAAAAAATTATAACAAAAGGTGAAGCTAAGGAAGGTTCTGCGGAGAGGATTATATAGAAGTAAATAAGAAACCGATTAGCGATTGGATCCATTCATGTTATCAATGGTGTCACCAGAAATGCACGGCTTATGAAGGAGGGGCCATTTTTCTTTGTGATAATTGCATAGAATGGTTTCAATCTTTATTAGTGTTAACTCTGCCCTATCACCCTATTCACTTTAACCGGTGATAATTTTTAGTCATCCAGATAAATTTTCTCATAGTTTCTGAAACGTTCATTAATAATGTCTGTGTCATTTTGCCAGCACGCGTATTAGTTTCAATTAATAGTCTCCTTTCGTGTGTGACACTACAATACTATTCCCCGTTCCTGTAGGAGTATATATCGTAGTTGCTTCTAGGGTGTGACACGACGTTCGTTTTTTTCCCACCCCTGCCTGATTATAGACCGTAGTCGCCCCTCGAGTGTGACACGACGTTAGTTCTTTTCAACCTTGTTTGATTGTAGACCATAGTTGCCACTCGAGTGTGACACGACGTAACCCTTCGCCCCTCGATTGTAAATTGTAGTGGCGCGAGGTTACCTTCTTCTTATTTGTGCTCGATTTAATTCCCCCTGTATATTTAATACGTCATTGTTGTACTGAATTTCCATATTATAAATCGATAGTTTCGTTGTAAGTCATTAGTGTATGTATTATTGTTGTATGTTTAATAGCCTTTTTGTCTTATTGTTGACCTGAGATTTAAAAAATCCGAAAAACCAAAGATTCGTTGTACTAGATTATATTTTATTTGTTGCGTACATCAAAGTAAGCGCCGTGGAAAATCACGCACTGAAGTTATCTCACTAGGGTTAATTTCAATCATTATTGTACGACGCGAAACAGTGCGCGACATAAACAAACGCACGCAACTTACAATTCGACAGCTGACAGCTGTCATCGCTAGCGCCATCACGCAAGAAGTAGGAATACTGAGATCGCCTTTACAAGGGTAATTCAATAAGTTTATAAGCGAAATTTAATAAGCACAGTCTGAGCAATTAGTTGTCCGTTAATAACCGATTATTATCTGAGGATTATCGAAACAATTAAATAAAACTCACCAAAGAAAACGGCGTCCGAGCAAGGACGGAGGGTTGCGTCGTACCACGCCCGAGGCGCGATTACGAACTACAACTGAACATCACACATATGATCGCGCCGCGCCACGTCTGAAGGGCGACTACGGGCTATAAACAGACAGGTGCGGAAAAAACTAACGTCGTGTTACACCCGAAGGACGACTGCGATGTATAGTCCTACAGGATCGGAGAAAACTATTATCGTGTCACACTCGAAAGGCGACTAGGATCTATAGTCAGGTCAGGGAAGAATGTGAACTTTTGCGAAAAAAAGTTTATCTCTTAGTTTTTTTTTTTTGTTAAGAAACCTGTTTATGAGAGCTGACTAATACAGAAATGTTTAGTTATTGCGCGTCCGTCTATGAGTGTTAAGCGTAACAAAATGCCTAGAGTTGGAAGAAGTCAAAATTATCACCGTAGCGACTTTGACAGGGGTAGAATTGTTGCCTACAAACCACTTTACTACCTTATGTAGATGGCCGTCCACACGTCCTTTTTCAGCAAGACAACGTATTTTTGATGTAAAACTACCACACCGGGCGCGTATATAGCTTGAGTTTATAGAGGGGGAGGGAGGAGCGGAGGGGAGTAGTAGAGCACGGGGTGGTGGAAAGTAATTACCTCCATTACTCCCTGCTCCCTTGTATACGTGGCTGTATAAGTAAAATGGTCTAGAAAGCCATTTTATTGCGGATTAAAATTAACTGAGCAAAAATTTCGTAATCCAGCGCGTTGTCAACGTGTTCGTTATCAACTGTTAATTTCAACAGTCCGATTTCCACACTTTCCTATTTTTTCTCCGTATTTGTATTTCTTTTTCTGACATATCGTTGTCAATAAAGACACTGCCCTCTTTTTTATCAGTTTGTTTATATTTTTCCGTTGTATTGGTGAGATCCACCAAGTAGATTTTAATTCCAATTCTTTTGGCTAGCACCATTTTCACCTCAAATTCCAATTATTCCTTGAAGAAGTTTTCCATTGCTTCTTTAATAATTATTTGGTTCCTTGCATCGATACTGAGCCTTTTCACAATTGCAATGTTTACCTACATATTTATCAGTGCCTTTCTTCCTTTTTCTTTCGGGCCCTGAGCACTCACCACTATCCATCTTTTACTTCATCCTGCCAAGTTCGATTTCATTCGACTAGTAAGTAACTGTTTGCACTCCGCTACAAGAAATAAGAATTTTTGGTAATTAATATAATTAAATTATGTCTAAATGTTACCCACGCTTCATAAAATAGAACAGATATATAAAATATTACTTACTACAAATCTGCTATTTTGCTTTAGCATTTATAATGTGTATAAGTGTATTGAGTGTCAACACGTTTCAAAAGAATTTGCGTTTGATGCATATGAGCGGATAATTGGGCCTTATTTCCTGTGTAGTAGCAACTTTTTATAACACATGTGCTGCACTACTGACTAATTTTAGTATCTATAACGGCTAACATGTATGATCATCACGTAACATTTTATAAATTTTTGCGTTGCCGTTGTACGATTTGATTCATCCATTATATGGTTTTGTAAATGTATAACTCTTTAGGTGTACAATCATTTTTCACTAACTCAAGGTTATCTTCGCTATCGTTTATATATTGCACAACACTGGATGATTTAAGTATCCCATAGCGATAACTTGCTATGTGTTCCTTGAACGTAGTTCCGACCAAACGCTTTGTTGGTCCAATGTAAAGCTTATCACATCCATTACAACCGATTTTTATCTTTCATTGAGATGAGGTTTATTTTTCACATTGCCTAAAAGGTTTCTCAGCGTGTTTCTCGAGATGAAGCAAATGCTCAAATTTTCTCCTTTAAAAATGTCGCCCGAACTTTTTGAAATACGATGGAAAGGTAATTTAGGAACTTTTTGTCGCGATTTTCTTCTGAAGTTAAAGTTGTGTTAATTACGATAACCTGGCTGGAGCATATAGAACGATTACCACAGGGCAGACTGATGAAGCAGATTGTGATCACAACCACCTTTGTGGGAGAAAAATGAAGGAAAAGATCGAAGAAGAGGTGACTGCAAAAGGTTGAAGAGGATTTGATTGGACTAGGGCTGATACATTTGAAAGAGAAAGCAAGGAACAGGATTGTTTGGAGATAAATTGGAAATAAAGCCTTTCATGGCTTATGGAGTTCATATATACTATACGGCTATGGAAAAAATGCGGATATTATATAATCACATATGCATATAGGCGCAGATGTTCACGAGATCACCGCTCATGTATTAATGGCGCGTAATTTCTAAGTAAACAATAGGCAAGAAAGATTGAGTGGCAATGCCCTCCTTATTGGGTATCGAATTTTGTGATAACCTTCATTTATGGTGCACGTGCATTTTAGGGTAGGGTTAAGGTTGTCCGTTACAGCACAGCACGGTGCGTTTCGTCAAAAAACGAATAGCATTAAAATAATGCATTGCGCTGGGCCGTGCTGTGCTAGAATGGTGATCGCTTGATCCTTGTTTTAATTCTATCCGTTTTTTTTTGATGGGATACATCGCGCGGATGATATGCATAGGTCCATACGTATATGAGGATGTACACTTGAAGAAAAAAGTATCGGAACGATACGAGCGGAAGCGAGTGAGACAGAAGAATATCGGGTCCCTTCTATTACAAGGAGCCGATATTTTCTCTCTTGCTTCCTCAGGCTTGAATCGTTCGGTTATTATTTTCTTCAAGTCTATGTTATATCCTCACTTTTCCCGCAGCCATATGGTATATTAAATAGGATCTTGCTCGGGATCTGCGGGAGTATAATGCAATGTTAGGGCTTGATTTTCATTTAGGACTCGTTGCTGATTCAATAGACATTATTTAACAAACACAAGGGGTGTGTGTACTTTAAATTAAATTAATATGTAATTTCCTATTTTGTACTGTAAAAAAACATACAGATTATTACAAAGTACATATAAAAAATAAATTTCAAATTGCAAAAGGGCGAGTGGTATAAAAATATAGGTACTTGCAGAAAAACATATGTAATAATATTAGCTTAATAACAACTTTGCTGTTTACTATTTTCAATAAAAACGTTCTTGCATGACTATAGAATTCTGTAACTATTAGCAGCTTCGAAAGGATTACGATCTATCGTAGGAAGGAAATTTGAAAAACTATTTATTTTTAACAGGTCCTGAACCACGGCACGACACATAGCATTTCATCAGTAAAGGTCGATGTAACAGTTGATGTTTAGTTGGGTAGTAATTTTGTTATTAGTGTAACGTTAGTCTATTTGATATAAATATTTATTAGATGTTCCATTATTTGATCTTCTAAAACAAATAACGAAGCAATTAACAAATGATAAATTGTGTTGTTTTGTGCTTTCTCATTTAATATTTATTCACTAGGAGTACTACTAATTAAAAATTGAGTTAGGGGTAGTAAATATATTCGAAGGAAAGTCAGGGCAAGTATATTGTTATCGTTGTTATGTTTACGTGATTATAGCCTAATCAAGATTCAAATACGATGAACCAATCGCAGTAATATATTCTGCTGGTGTGAGACGAAATGGGTATTTGTCATGCATAACTTGATTTAGAGCAGCAGATATTCATTGGACTGATAATAATGAAATTGATTACCACCAGTATTAAATCGAGGTGATGGAATGGTTATTTCATGCACCCGATTGCAATAATTTTTATATTTCCTAGTTTTTGAAGGTATCATCTTCCGATATAGTTGAAAATGTATATGGCTCGTATTTGGGTTACACTGTTGAAAATTTTAACACTTTTTTGACTAATTTAATAGTCAGGAGAGGTCCACACTCTTTTCGTGTTATTTTGTCGAGAACTATACCAGTTCAAATTTGACGAGCAAAGATAGTCAAGTATTGTCTATTGCTAAGGGGTTATTTTGTCCAACTGACACGTGGAATTATAAAATACTTCTAGTCACATTTTATTTGATCTAGACTAGACAAATTTACTAGCTGTTTAACTAAATGAATGCGATCTATTGATTCATTAACACCCTTTTCTAAAAACGACGTTTTTTTTTTAATATGAAACTCTTATTTCAAATGATTTTAATTCAATTACGTAAATAGATGTTCCCAATACATCTTTAAGATGTTGAATTTTTGTATGCACATTGGAATAACGTTTAATAACACAAGGTTACACTTTGCAGATCAATCCACGTTTGGTGGTTTGTTTGTATATGTTAATACGCAGAAACAAACCCGAAAACAGATACACCTGCAATGCACGTGGTGCGTATAATGCAATACCGTATTAGATTAGGTACGGTTCCTAATATTTCTATTCGGGGAAAAATTTTGATTGGTTGACGCTTCTGAATGTCTAGAAAAATAGTAAATCCTCATATCTGAACAAAGAATTCACACGAAATTCTAGTCATCTCTGTTCTATTAAACACACGTAGTCAACTCGTCTGGCAAAGTTTGTAAAAATCAACACCAAAATGTTTGACTAGCGCGAAATTAACGCCAACACCGTAATATTTTCAACAGTGTAATATTAACGGTATAAAAATTAATTTGAATATCAATATTCGAATTTGTATTGAGCACTATGTTGATATTCAGCATTCATTAATAATGTGGCAGAATCTTTTTATTATTATTACGTGTGTTGATATTTGAAATCAGTTTAAACCCTAAATATCACTAGATTGAATATAACAACAGTCATATATAAATTTTAATGAGTCATCCTTTACTGTGTTCAACACATAGCAAACGCTTAATGCAACAAGACAGAGTCAAATTGAAACTAGAAAAAAAAAAAAAAACCAAAGCAGTCTAATAAAGTTAATTATTGATTCTAATAAAAGAAAACAAGAACTAAGGTTATAGGTTTTCTACATCTAAGTAAGTAATTGGGATCTTCTTTTATTATTCAGTATTAGTTCTTGCCATTCAAGGCATTGCTACAACTTGGTGTCATGAAATTTAGTTGAAGGACGTCGGGCACCTACACTATTCTTGAATTAACTGAATTAAGAATTGATTGGGCACCATCGATGTTTTCCCCTGGTTAATTGCGAGTGAGTTCGAAATACATTTACAGACGAATGCAATAACAAATAGTTTGTCGTTTCTAGGATCTCCTATTATGCGATCGATAGAAGGGCAGTCTCCCGATTTGTATTTCCATGAATTGCTTTGTAAGGAGACTGATTTGGCATAATAACAAATGCTAAACTATCTTTTGCAATGAATTAATGAATTGTATACAAAGTTGTTATCAATTAATATCGGAGTGGCGGATGAACCCAGAGATAGAGAGACAGGCTGTTAAACAACTACTAACGGTTGTTGCGTTTATTATTGGTTATTCTTTAAGTAGAAGTAAAACTTTATCTATTGTAAGTAATTTTTTATCAAGTAAACAGTTTACTTAGCCCATTTTTCTCAGTGTATGATGATTTAATTTTTATATAGTACTATATCAAATGAATCGCTAAAGAGTCTGGAACAGTCTGTAATTTATCCAAACAGGAAAGTCATAAAAGTGGCAATGACAATGTTGGATTTAAATTAAAAGAGGTATCCACAAAGTATGGCACAAATTTCGCAAATTGAAGTTGGAATAAAATGCTGTTACCAGGGTTTTAGTTACTTTAATATTATTTAAGTACCAACACTAAATTTCATAGCAATATCTGTGACTGCAGATATTTGAGTATCTCCAGGAATTTGTCCAACACTGTATACTAAACCGTAAATTGAATTTCATTATGCCTTCCGAGTATATTTCAGAATGTCCTTCAGTTTCAAGCACTGCCTTCTGATCTGCATATATCACTTAAACGCCTCAATTAATTTTCCATTTCAATTCCATTCGGCGCTATTTTTGGTCGTGTGAAATTACATTCATTATCGAGCTAGTGAATACGTTAGATCTCCAATGCAATTTCCACATGACTGGAATGTGATAGCCGTAATTAATATCCGATTGCGAAATAATTCTCGTCGAAATAAAACGTTTAACAAACTAAATTATACTATGTTCGTGTTTAGGATGAAACCTTTTTTTACACGAACCTGAAAACAACTGTTTCGTCATTAATTAACCTAACAGGAGAGCAAAGTGTATCCGATTTCAAAAGATGTTAATTGGCATTTCGCATTTGAAACGTTATACAATTTATGCCAGTGTTTACTGTAGCGTCTAGCATAAATCAAATAAATAAGTTTTCTGTTACGAGTGTACCATTACTTTTCCTTTAAGTTTACGGATCGCATTTAAACTTCGTGGAATTCTGTTAGGTTACTAATGGTTACAACCTTATTCGGATGCTTGTCACTACTACGGTAAACGTGAATTTTGTTGATACTTAAGGATCTCGTTTCTTTTGTCTTTTTCTTTCTTTCTTTTGTGAAGGGATAAAAAGATACTTAAACTTCAACCTTTTTCTCGTTTTAGTTAAGGTTAAATCCTCTAAATTGTTAAGGAATGGTCGCCCATAAATGAAATCTTGTCAAGCTCTGTGCGATCGCTTATTTCATTTGCGGCCATTGTGAATGGAAATCGATATTGCGGATAGAGATTTGCGGTACGGTCGAACTGAATAACTCGGAATTAAATTAGTCAAAATAATGGTGTAAATATATTTTAGCAGAGAAAAATTGCGAGCAGTTGCCTTTCTGTGTACTGGAATAATTTTATTTTCGAAATAATTTTGCAAATAGTTATTGTAAACGGCGTATAATTGCTTTATGTTCACTTTGATTGGAGGTATAGATATTTCAAAGTATGCATGCTCCTTAGAGAGCATATTTCAAAAATACGTTCGTTTTCGTAATTTATAGGGTATTTGCAATAAAAGAATAAAATTAGGAAAACAAATAAATTGTCATGAGTTTTAGCAATACTTAACGTTAAGGGGGCGTACAAACATAAAAAATTTCGTTTCTGTCAAATCGGTGCGAAATTTACAAGCTTTTGAAATGTAGATGGCGCAGCCTGTTTCAAAATTGTTTGGGCGAAAAATAATATATACATTCGTATATTTGTGATGTAAACACATGGGATGTATCACGTGGTCAAGTCGAGTGAATCACAAGGTCGGGTGCTATTTTTAGTCATTTTGTGTATATGAGAGAGAAATTCCCTTTTTAGAGGGTAGCTAGAGGAAAAAAGTTTTGTTTTAGAGGGAATTATTACATGAAATATTACTATTATTATTATTATTGAATCAATAGAAATTAAAAAAAAAAACTTTATTTTTATTGTTTCTTTTTTTGTATTTTGTTTTTTGTATCGGTACACTTATTTCAATTTATTAAAAAAAGTTCAAAAATTTGTATTTACCGCCTAAAAAGCAGGAAATTTTCGTGTCGGCGCGACGCCGGGAATTGCCGATGAATGCAAGGCATATGAAGTTCGTATGTCATTTTTGAACATAAACAGATAAACATAACATAAATGAGCGTGAAATGGAATCAGAGTAAAATTTTTTTTGTAGGGAGAATTGAGAGTGCTCGAGACTTATCTGTGCTTGCCTATTTACTAGATTATTTATTTGTTTTATAGAAAAAGCGCTGTTGTAGGATATATGGATGAGAATACGTGGCAAATGTCCATGTTGGTTATATTATCTCTGGTACCAAAATGAAATAATTCTAGGAAAAACTTGAAGTGAGCCCAGCCGCTCTGAGGATCGCACTGTTGTGTAAGTCTAATCTAAAAGGCACTTATTGCGAGTACAAACGCATACATTTTTGTCAAAAATAATACATGGAAAGGTGTTAACTATTTCAACAAAATAAGTTAGTTGCAACAATTATTATTATAGCTATTATTGCTAGAAAAGGTCAATCTTTTCGTGATATCGACGTGTTTTGTGCGGTGACTTAACCTAAAAATGGCATCTTAAGAAATAAGAAAATGTAGTCTGCAAAGAAAAATATATATTCCACGTAAATCTGCAGTCATTCAAGATCCATATAGCCAATACTGCGGTTCTCAAAAAGGCTGAGCTCATTTCATATTTTTTCCCAATTTTATCTAGGATATTTTCCTCTGGAGAAAATACAATAATTTATATCGCGAGGAATATTGTGCAAATGACAATTGCACAATGACTTTTTTAAATTCAATTTAGTACTTTGGAGAGACATGGTTTGTCGTAAGGGTGTAAATAAAATATTAGAGAATTAATTGCTGGAGGAGATGGAACACAGACAGAGGAGATAACTGATAAAAAGGTAGTGGTGGATATAATTGAATGATGGACAAGGCATCATTCGATTATTGATGATTATTAAATAACTCGATTTACTTGCTTGCCCGTAATTAAGTACCTATTCTTGAATTTAGCACTTTCTGTATTATTATTCTTCTGACATGTATAACTATATACACTATTATTTTCTTTACTATAAAATATTTGTATATACGCAGTTTTATTTTTATTTGTACAGTACAATTGTAGCTATGAGGAAAAATAAATACTTTTATAACGAATTACCTTTCAATTGTGAGTGATTTTTATAAGGAAATAATTTGGACTAACGCAAGGAATACATAACTGGAATGTAACAATTTATCTTTCAGTTTTTTCCATTTTATTTACAGAAATTTTCGGTATTGTTATTAATGAAAATGCAGTTAACGTAGGCTATCAGCAATGGATTCAATCTACATAAACAAAATTATTTTTTTAAAAATTCTGTAGCGCCATCTTCGAATAAAGTGCTACACTTCTATGATGGGCATGAAATCTTAAATTTTATAGGATGGCCCACTGTTTTACAAAATGCGTTTTCCTAAGTTTCTCCCAAATGAGTGAATATTTTTCAATTTTTCTTACACATACATAATATACAAAACGTAAGGATCATAATGACACTCCTCAACCGATTTTTTCTTCTTCGCCGTTATTCAATTACAGATCCTTTTCCTATTTCTTTATTATGATTAATGTGAAATACAGATTTATTTCATAACTTAAAACATAATTAAATATTCTCATTTTTCGAGAAACTGAGGAAATGAAAAATGCATTGTCCCCACCACTTTTTGCCCACCCTTAAGATATGGATGAAAGTTTCTGCAGACAGGGGAAATGCGAAAAAATTGTCGATTTTATTTCTGCTATATTTTAATAGCAGCTAAATATTGCTAAATATTGTCCGTATACCATTTTTCCCTTTTGTTTTTTTTTTTTCAATAAAAACAATTAAAATAATATAGTGGTTTCAATTCACCCAACGACCTCTCTGATAAGTGAAAGAATACTGTGAGAAGTGACCTTCTACCTGCTAGGTAGCACGGGACGCTTCTAGGATCACCAAATCGCCTGTCAAAACAATAATCCAGGCGCTTGCTAACGAATAGCGAATAGGTTTACCTACGGCCGTGCCCCAAGCCCCCTTCTCGAATATTAAATTTGAATAAATAACAATTATCAAATGTCGTTGTAAAAACACTAAACGTACAAATAAGAGAATGTTTTAAACCAAAACAAGCTTAAATCTTTTTTCGTTGCCAAAATGCTATGTTTTATCACCTTGAGACCCTTGAAATGTTACTAAATAGACATCCCGAAGAATGAAAAATCTCTGCGAGCAGAATATATAGAAACATAAAAATATACCAGGTAAGCTTGAATTTACGTCGAAAATAAAGTTTACATTATAATTAAGGCTATACTTAGCACCTATTGCTAAGATTGTCCATAGTCATTCTTAACAAATTCAAAATTCGCCTGTAAAGTAGGCAACCGAATACGCGCTTCACCTTTCAATTGCTTCTTCATTTGAATTTGAACCTGTTTTAAATGACTTTCAATTAGATTCCATACCTTTGATTCCATAGCAATATATTATTATGATTTTTAATAAAGGATTGCTCGGCAACTATTTTCTTTAATAACAAATATAAAACTTTTATTTTTTAATTTGTCTTACCTTTACAGATACCTTACATATCCTTCTATGTTTGATAATATTCAAGGATACAACCCTCCTTCACTAGATCCCTAATAGCCAAATTTAATTTTCCCGCCACTATTTTTAGTGAATTCAACGTAAAGGCATTAAAATAACTGTTAATGCAATACAAAATGGTAGGTAATTTTATGTTTCAAAGTTGAAGTTACTAAGAATAATTGCGGGGAATTTAAATTTGCCTATGTGGGATGACTGTGAACTTATGAATACGCCTGATACGTCTTGAATTCATCACTACAGATCATGTGCATTAGTAATCTCCCCTCTTTTTAACCAATGAGTAGTTGCATTTATATTTTTTTACCAGTAGTAGGTTGCCGTGATGACTTTATGTGTTGTGTCTTCTAAATCAATAACTTGTATATTATTGAGCTTTACTTCATTAAATATTATTTTTTTTGGCTTAATTCTAATCATTTAAGGTATTGAATGCTTTTATACTAATAACAATAGTATAAATATCAGTAACATGCACAATTTATTGTTCAATAATATATTAAAAACACTTGAAGAGCATAAGGACTCTTACTCAAGGTGAGTAGACATTGCAATGTTTAAATGAAATATCAACTACTATCCAGCATGAAATGGTACGCTATTCGTGACTTGCGCTGTACGCCAGATTCAAATGGTGCAGGATTATATCTCGCTCAGCGTCGGATGATAGGATTTTCTTTTCTCTGCCTATCCGCCTATCTATAAAATTTCTTTCTAAATATCTCCTAACTACTCTGCTATAATGGGCAGGGGCACCACCTTGTATAATTTCACCAAATAACATTCAATTTTCAAAAATCTTTTATGAGAGATGTTAAAGACAATATCGACCAATATCGGACATTGACTCACCCGGTATATACAGTGTGGTCCACTAAGTGTGCAACAAATGGGCATTTGATTTTTTATTATTAGCACAATTGTAAAATAAATACTGACAAACGTTGGTGCGTGCTTGACTTTTAAACTGGCCACACTTAGACTGTGACTACAAAATTGACGATTTTTTCTTTTTTAAAATAGCGGATCGTGACTTTAATTTTGGGTGCATTTTTTAATTCTCAATAAGTAATTTTAATAACATTTTGCTGTATTCTTCGAAACGAGGGTACTTTACTTTTATTCGATTTATATATTTCTTGGTCTATCTGTAAGCTAGTTGAGTTTAAGACAGTCTAACTGTGCCCAGTCTAGATGACAAGCATGCACCAACGTTCGGCATTATTTATTTTACAATTGCGCAACTGATAAAGAAAATTCCCATTTGTTGCACACTTAGTGACCACACTGCATACTAAATATTAAAGAAACATGAAGAGTCTTAGGTATAAGCCAAGTTTACTTATTTGAAACATTTAAATTAACATTCTAATACTTCTCCAGTATATTTCGTATTATTAAATTTCAATTTAAATAAAAGGGAATTTAAATTACTCGCTGTTTATATGTTAAACCATGCCCCATAAAATATCAACCTAAATTTCTTAAAATTCACTTCAAACTGTCATAACAAACAAAATCTCTAACCTCAAAGTATAGAAAATGCAAAACATTTATCTGTACTAAAATTTAAACATTAATCATACTCAATAACTTCGATTCTTGTTAACATACATCCAAGGATATCTTAAAACAGAATCCCTGGCAGTGATAATCTAAATATAGAGGTTACGGATTATGTCCTCATAACCTCTCTTGGATTTCGCGCCTTAGTGTCGTGTGCACGCTGTCATGGCCTCCTCCCGCATTTTGTGTTTGTTATTCCAATTTTAAATCTATAATTAAATAATTTTAAATTTTCGACTTTTAACATGTTGTATTGTTCATAATGTTTATGTTTATGTTTATCTCCGACGTCACTCAAATAACTGTAAGTTCTTTTTCACTTACCTTATAATATTTACACATTAATTGGTTGTAATCTCTTTATAGTTGATTCTCTGAGGAAGCAATAAACCAATTAGGAAAGCTTAGAATTGAAAAATTGAGTATTGATTCAAACTTCGGCTGTCATACCCACTAATTTACCCGTGAACCTAACGTTGTACAGCCAGTACTTCTTTTCACATATTAATAAGGATGTTTTTGTAACCAATACAATGGGTATTATAGCTTTGTTGCATATTAATTTTTGTAAAAGAAAATTTCTGTGGTGTTTATGAACAGATAAAAATCACAGCAAAAAAAATCTTAAGACTAACATACGGTCATGTAACGCTTCAGATTGTGTTTCTTTCATTACGTCATTATTTAACACATACTTGTTAGTTTTATATAAAGATGTTAAGGTATTATATCTGCTAACATCAAAAGCGTTTCGCTTTTAATAAAAAGGCAAAAACATCGTAAATTGTTAGCAGTTTGATTTTTTAGTACAAAAGATTTCATACTAAAGTGTATACTTTTAGAAATAATGACCATGATGAAGTGAGATATCATGCAAGAATAACTTGTTGACTGACTAACTGTTCATTTTCTTAGTGTCCGAAGAGCTCTAATTAGAATGATATCAGTGTTTGGCGAATTAGAGATTAAGCATACCTTTGTAATTATACATTGATAATTGATGTATAAAATCTATAACTGTAATTCTTGTTTGTTTTATTTTATTTTCCGAGTAGTAGATCGTGCATATTGAAATGTAATATATTACTCTTAGATTAGATTAGGATTGGAATGGTCACAAGGGCTAATTATTTGATGTTGATCTACTCAGATCTATTATAGTACGTCTTATCTGGAAAAGCACTCTTGAATTTTGCCTTAAACTAGCTATCTGCTCTGGACTTCTTCACGTTCAGTGGTAAGAATCTCATCTTTGCCAGGCCATGGTATTGACATAGATCGCGGACTGGAGTTTCTTCTTCCTCTTGGAGCTTGCAAGTTACATCATCTGTAAGTCTTATGTAACGATAGTACGATCTGTTTGCTGACTATCAGTAACAGGGGTCGGAGTGGCATTTAAGTCCCGCTTCCTGAGTAAGGTATTCGCGGTTTTCCTTACTACTCGGTAAATACTGTGATGTAACTTAAGTCGCTCGGCGGATGCAACCATGATAACAATTGATAATAGCTGGACGCTGCCTCTTTTTTATTTTATTTTTTTGGACATAAAATTATAAATTATTATTATTAAGAATCATAGGGAAGTAGAATCAATATAGTACACCATAAATAAGTCCTATATAACTATACGCCTACGACCATTCTACCCAAGTAGCACGTAATTCGTCTAATAGAAAATTAATATTGGGATGTGTTTAATATTACACGCATGAAAATAATATTACATAGTAATTACAAATCTATTAAGATTAGATATGTGATTTCATCAACACCAACAGCTTTGCCCACCTTGACTTTGCATACTGCCTCATCAAGCTCTTCCTTCGTAATTTTAGTCACGTTGTTATCTATCGTAACTTTCTTTTCACCAGTTGTACGAGTCTTGAATAGGAACAATTCTTTAATAATTTGAATTTTCTTCTCTAGTGGTGGATTGTATGGTGGGGACAATTTGCCCATATGTTGCATGGCTAGTTTAAAACCATCACCCCAAATATCATCATTCAGGTCCGTTAGTATTTTTTTTCCACAGTTCACATTTGGATTTAATAATCAGCTGCTTCAATTCCTTTTTTGCTTGTTTATACAGGGTTTTCCAGATACTCTTGGGTTTCGTGTGATATCCTACTATTTCTTCTTATCCATTTCCTTCGTAGCGAGTGGCACTCATTCCTTTTATTCGCCATATCTGTGTTCCACTAATATGGTATTGGGCAAGTTCTTTTGGCTACTCGAATTGTACACTTGTTGCTTATTTTCTTCACCGTAGTGATGAAGTTCTTTTTGTAACATTTATTCTATTGTTCTGTTCTACTTCAAAATAAATATAATTATGAGCGGTGTATACCTCTCGCGATAGAACTTTCCAGTTATGTATTCTATTTACCATCCCATCTGTAGTGATTACTACCGAATTTTGGGGGACCTCGTAGTAGGAAAAGGGAAACTCTGTATAGTGTGATTCAATCACAAATACTGTATGCCATTCGGGCTTGGCCGTCCGTGTTGCAGATCGGGAGGTATGCGGAGATGTTGAGCAAGCTACATAGAAGGGCATTGTTACGCGTGATTAGTGGATACAGAACTGTATCCACGAATGCAGCCCAGGTGATAGTCGGCATACCGCCGATTTCCCTAATCGCCGAGGAACAACAGAGGATTTTTCTGTCTGAGGAAAGATCAACCGTAGTGAGGAAGACTGAAAGAATGCGGACACTTGATAAATGGCAGAATCGTTGGAATACCATTGAGGCGTCCGCAGTGTGGACCAGGGCTCTCATTTCGGACATAACTGCCTGGGTGTCCTGTAAACATAGGAAAACGGATTACTTCTTGACACAGTTCCTCACGGGTCATGGGCATTTCCGAGCCTGCCTGAAAAGGTTTAAACTAACGAATGACGATGCTTGCCTTCACTGTGGCCAGGAGGTTACTCATGAACACATCTTTATGCAATGTGACAGGTGGAGCGCTGAGCGTGAAAGTATAGAGCGACAACTAGGAATAGAGATACCATTCTTAACTTGATGGTTGAATCGCAAAGCAACTGGAACATCATCCATGCCTGTATAAAATCAGTATTAGTGGTGAAGGAGGCAGAGGAGTGGAGAAGAAAGAAGGTGGCCTAAAAGATGCTTGGAAGAATGACACTTCTAACCTCTGACGATATGCTACCGGCGGTTCCGGAGCTCAGAAGAAAAAATAAGGGGTTTTTAGTGGGTATGCCACTCTGTAGAGTCCCACACTACCGGGCCGTTAAGCTAGGTTCTGGTGTCCGTAAAGGATATCCCCCTTCAAAAAAAAAAAATTAAAATTAGATAATACCATCCCAGTATTTATTTTTTTCTTGACTTTTTGCAATACGCTCCAATAATCTCTAAAAATTAAAGGTTTCTATGGTTTTCCCTTACTCCTACGAATGCTGGGAGATGACTGAAATCACCCCATGGACGCAAACATAACAACAATTGATAGCTAACCGGTTTATTATAGTGTTGTTATTATAATTAATAATGTTAAGGAAATTATTTAGTTAGAATAGAAACATTCAATTGTTAAGGAATCCATATAGTACTTAGAATAGGTAGTCTCGTATAGTACCTTTAAGTGGAGCCCGGGGTTTAGGATGAATTGTGATTATTTGGCTTTTCATAAATAAGAAAAAAGAGCGGCGTCTTTACCTGATTTGGTACATCCCTCTACTTCATTGACGCAGTGATCAATTGGGGTAATCTCAGTTTGGAATACTGTCGTGTTTTTGCTGAAGCTGACCGAGATACTCTTTCTGGGCTCTTGCTCCATTAGAAGTTTTAGAGGCGTCATGATACCAGTTCTTGTCCGCTCTTACCGATACACCTTTTTTCTCTTTATCCAGTATTATAATCTGATACTGTCTATCCAGGTTATATTTATGAACCCTGAAATTATTTGTCATTCCTCGTTCCTGTAAAGCAACTCCCCTTTCAGTTCATTCAGTAATTTTGTTAGTTATTATTAGTATTTGTTAGTCGGCACAGTATGATTTATCAAATGCTATTTACATAAATGGGATATAATCAGAAATACACCACACACATGAATATGCTATCCAAGAATATCATTACTCAGTGTTATTCAACAATACAATCGAAATCCTACAGGGTTTAATCCTGGGCTCTTTCTTATACATACTGTCCCTAAATGACTTACCCATGTAGCCACCTCATGTAGCAGGTTAAATAGTACTTTACGCAGACGATACCAGTGTCATCATTACAGGGTCTACTATTATGGAAGAATCCTTATGCAATTCCCACAGGGTTTTACACGAATTTTTGTATAATAAATGAAGGAAGAAGCATATATTCTTTACACTCAAACCGCAAGTTGTTTTCAATAGTTTTTTTCATGTTCCTTATCAGATATAGAATTTTCAAAATATATATATATATATGTTTCTGCGTTACATTTTGCATGTCCCATATTAGTTAACAACAAATTTACAATGCGATTTACGTTTCGTCTACAATTGCATGGGATATCTTCAGCGCCGCAACTGTTGCTCTGAAATTGAAATACTAACGCACGGGGATGGGTTTATAGGTGTAACGCATAGGGTCCAGTGGCTCGTGATGGTTACGGTTCAGAGGAGAGTGGATTTTTGTGAATCAGGAGTTTTCAAACGTTGGAAATGTGTAGGAAATAACTGTGGTCATGGTTCAGGTTATCCTAATTAGGATGTTTATGGATTTTAATGGATTCCCGGATTTTATAGTTGCAGTAGTATGGATTACGAGATAGGATTTGGACAGAGTTGAATTGGGTTTGGTGGTCGATTTCCAGTTTATGCTCAGCAAGCGCAAACTCAGTTATGCGCAACGCCCGAGTACAACGCTTATATTCTGCAACGAGTATCCATTGAATATTTTTTTTTTCATCAATGCAATGTCAACATTACTGCACGAGCATGGAATTTGGTAACACCAGGATATTAAGCGATTATGATCTTTGACGGAAAAGAAATTTGAAGGTTTGGAGATAGGTTTAAGAACGAGTTTGATGTTATGTTGGTACTAGGATGTAGATGTCGATTTATGGTACGCTGGATCTAGTGTCTAGGATAGTTATTCTTGGTTAGGGTTTCGATAGCATGAGATAGCACTCTGAATAAGGAATTAGGTTCGGATGCGGCAATAGTCGTTTGGACTAAGGAATTTATGACAACGCTCTTCTGGGCAAGATGGTAGTGTGAAAATATTTAGGTAACGATTGGAAAGAACGATCACTGCAACGATCACTAGCACATTTAGGAAAGGAAGCGCACCATCCGACTTGACTTCCATTGTGAATTTTATGAAGATATTATTATGATTAAAGAAAAATTGCAAGCACTAATCATACAATAATATGGCATGCTTTCGAGATTTTTCTTGTATAAACTACTCTGATTCTTGGTTTTCTTTAGTTCAAACCGATTTAACTATGATTAAATCTCATATGTAGATGGTGTTCAGGTCATCTGTCCACGGAATTATTAAAAGCTATAATCTGGATTTAAATAGTAAATCTTTAATCCTAAAAAGCTTTAATCATTTCAAACGTGTTCACATAAAAAGTCTGACATTGGTGATCTTAACGTACATTCACCAAAAGTTTATTAGTAAATAGTATATTTCGCGTTTAAATAAGTTATTTTAGGAGTATTTAAAATTTTAATCGGAATTTAAGGAGAATCTAAATATATTCGTCTATTACACATTTCATTTTCGGAATTCTTAATCTATTTATACTTTTACACTAAATACGCTAGCACACGCTAAAAGTGCTTATTTCATCTGATACCGTCTAGTTCTGCTCTTAAATTCGCGCTGCAGAGTGCCACTCTGAAACGCTTAAGTTGACCGACATTGCACGAGTTTTTTGACACGCGCACTTTCATCGCTAGCATATACGCCAATGCAAATGGCTTTGCTCGTATACGTGAAGTTGAAGTTTAATTATGAAGTTAATCGCTGTTCAAAGGCAGCGACCCTGAATTAAAAATTGGAACGAACCCAAAACATCTGTCAAACTATTCCGCTGCCTGTTTAAATTAATTTCTTTTCGCTAAATCGCGTTATGCTATACATAGGTGGTGTATTGTTTTCGATTTTGGAATTTTGTGCATTGGAATGTTTCTCGAGAAAAAATCAAGGGTGTTGATATTTTTGGCGAAAAGGATCTACTATTTTTAGAATTCGATAGATACATACAAAAAGTTGATTATTGTAAAAAGAGGGAAACTAAATTGAAAGTTGAAGTAGTTCTGAGAGTATATATTTACATATGAAGAAACATCTAACATCAAAACTCTGTGCTGGCAACATATAATTAATATTATTTGTTACTGTGATTATTAATGCAAACATTACTTGCTATTGGTGTTTTATTGAAAATTGTGGAATATCTTTTATTAATCAAGCTTAATGTTATAAACCAAGATAATTCATGTCATCTTATAAAAGACAACAAGTTATTATTATTCAATTAACGTTTATAATGCTAAAAAGTTGAATAAATGATTAAACTTGGTATATAGGTGATATGTAAACGATAAAACATTCGCAGGATAAAACATATTTCACGGTGATATTTTAACGTTTATTATTATTATTATTTATTAAACCAATATTATAGCGAGTCTTTATGACTCACAACTGTCTTTCAGTGACCACATCATAGCTATTGGGAACGCTTCTTGGTTTCGGATTCCTAATACGTGCATGTAAAACATGCAGGCAAAAAAATTTTGTTTTTTATTTTTGTTCGCATTAAGCTCGAGTATGCATCTATTATTTGGTATTGTTACAATCTCTATCAATAGCTTGTATTAAAGCATGATTTTTAAAATATTTATCATATAGAATGGATCATGTGTATCCAGCGGTTAAAACTATGAGGAGTTATTAAACTGACACAAATTTGAATCTTTACAACTGAAAAAGTGCTGCCAGTGGGAGAATTCTTATAAATCTAATTAAAAGTGAAGTGGATTCTCTCTCTGGATTGTGGTTGGGAAGGGTGGCTAGCCACGCGCACTTAAGCTGCTCTAACGGGGCCCATTGTGCTACCTTCCCGAGGCGGAATCACTCACCCGCGGCCTACTCGAGCTAACCCAAGCTGGCCATACTGGATCAGAACTCCCCAGGATGGAACCTCTAAGTTGGGCAAGCGCCGGACAGTCACATAAGAATGAGCTCCGGTGTCTCGTCCTCTAAGTAACATGCGCGGCAGAGTGGGGTGCGAGTTAGTCCTATGCGGTGCATGTGTTTATTAAGTTTGCATTGACCAGTCAACAGCCCTACAACTTGACGTAGTTATGTGTTCAGCGCATGGACTGAGGTCATCTACCACAAGCCCCGATTTACGCGCCCCCTCACGCTGGCACCTTCCACACTTACTTCTATTGCCCTTTGCTCGAACATACAGTGTAGCTATCTTACAAGGACCGGCTCAACACCGTGCCTGGCTAGGGCACTGACAATACTATTGACAGAAGCTTTATCAAAAGCTCCTTCTATATCTAGGAATACACTCAGGGTAGACATTTTATTGTCCAACGATCTCTCTATCCGCCGCACCACTGACTGGAGGGCAGACTCGGTAGACCTTCCCGGGATGTACGCGTGTTGATTTGTGTGAAGGTTAGGCCACCTCTCTTGTATAACGGTCGCACAGTCATTACAAAGTCTTCAGTAGAAAACTGGTCAAACTTATCGGCCGGTATGATTTAGCCAAGGTACAGTCGGGACGCCCTGGCTTTGGTATGAAAACCACTCTTATTTCCCTCCATTCCTCAGGTACGTACCCTCCATGTAATGCACCCCCTGAACAGTATCACCAATGGGCTGAGCAGAGAATCCGCGCCCCATTGTAGTAGGGCGGGAAACGCATCGTTCAGGCCAGGTGACTTGAATGGTTGAAAACTTTTGATTACCGAAAGAATCGGGGGTTATTTTACCACCCTTTCCGCCACCGCCCAATCCTCCTCAGTTGGAGGCGAGCCATGAGGATCATCCTATGCAGGTGTATTGTAAATCACACTGCCCGGAAAGTGAGTGGCTATAAGTATCTCGGCTGTTTCTAGGTCGACGAAAAAGTGCCATCCTCTCGTTTTAAGAGTCCTAGTCGATCACTGATGTCTTTGCTTAAGTCTTTCTTTAAGCGAGCAGCCGTAGTGGTCGATTCGCCACAGTCACAGAAGTTTCTTCAAGCTCGCTTCTACAAAGAAATTTGTAAGCTTCCCAGTCCTCCACAGATCTTATTGATTTCACTCTATTAAAGAGCTTTCTAAGTTTGGTTCTTATCTTGGAAAGATCTCGACTTCACCATGAAGTCTTACTTCTTTCCGATGAGACCCTAAGTGGACAGGCGCACTCAAAGGCATCCATAACCAATGCCCACACACCAGCCGCCAGCTGACCGAGGCCACCGATTCCCAGATCATCCCACGGGCGCAGTCCTTGAAGGTTAACGGACAGTCGGTTCCTGTAGATCCATCTATCCGTCAGCTTTAGATTTCGGTATTCAGTCTTTTGAACACTCGTGTGGTCGATCTGAAAACAGATCCATCTGTGGTCTGACATCGATGCCTCTTGAGACCCCACCGACGTCAAGGTAATGTCAATTACTGTTTGGCATCGTTAGGTGATGAACGTAGGCTCGTATCCTCTGTTAAGTATATCAAGGTTAGTAGAGGAGATAAACTCACTCAGGAGTCTCTATCATTTGTGTCACGGCTGCCCACGCTACATGGATGAGCATTGGAATCACACCGATAATTAAATGTTTATTATTTCTATCTCAGTGTTCCACCAGCTCCAAAAGAAGGCCAGAAGGAATGAAGGCTTGTCACTGCTGCCAGATAAACTGAAGCGATGTTAGATGTACGGTGGGTTATATCATTGCCACAGTAGTTCAGTATGGGATAGGCCTTTATATTCTTTGGGATACAGATACATGTTCTAGGTTTGTCTTCGGTGCCGGAGAAGGCGGCTTCTTTGACATTGTCCAGGCCAAGGATTCTGGATTCCAGAAACCAAGGTTCCTGGATTAAGGAAAGTCCTGCTACCTATCTAGGTGCCTACGTAAAGTAGCAGTAGCCGCCAGACAGTGTTGCAAGTTGCTTTGAATAATGTTTAGACGCGCGTAGAGATATTATGCGATTAAATTACATCGAATCGCCACCACGGTTGGTCTTAATTGTCAGCCCCGCCGAATCAGATTTTAATGATATCCGTTATTTCGTTTCGTATTGTACGATTCTATTTATTATATAATAATACATATGAAAAACTATAAATTTGTTGTTGACAAGTCAATTAACTTTGTTATTTCAAGCGGGCTGAATAAATTAAAACAACGTTCTTCAAAAAAAAAAGCAACTAGTAAAATAAAATTCCCAAATAAATCTAAAATTCGGGGTAACAATTCGTCGCCATATAGTAATAATAATAATGTCTTTATTGTAGTTAGGAGAGAATCCAAAATAACAATTACACAGCATGAAAAAACATAACTACAATCGCAAGGCGAAGTTCAGTAAAACTGCTCTTACACTTAACCTTGTGTTATAAAGAAAAACATAAGGTAATTAAATGCCTAAAATTAAGTATTCGGTGAAGAAATATGAAAGATACATTAGTGTACATATAAAATACAATATCAGGTAAAATGTGGTTTGAACAATGTAAATAACTATATTAATAAAATAAAAAGCCTAAAAATTAACTATTACTGACTACATTTTGAGATTTTGAGATATTATCAAACAAAAAATAATAATAATAATAATAAAATAAAGAAAGTGCTAATTAACATTTGAAAACTGCATGTCCTAACAACGCTGTCGCCAAAATAGAATATCTCTCATAAGTTTTTTGAAAGTCATAGGTGGAAGTAATAAAGAAGTAGAAGGTAATTTATTGGTTAAGAAATAAATTTGAAAGGAGAAAGATCTTTCATAAAGAGAAGTGTTGTGTGAAGGTGGAGAAATTTTACCCCGAAACCTGGTAGAGACATTATGAACGTCAGTTCTAAACCTAACCTTATGGCAGAGGTATGGGGGACATTTGGACAAAAGGATTTGATGGTAGAGTGATAAACATCGTAACTCTCTTCTGCCCTCCATATTCAGCCAGTTAGCAGTTATTAATTTATGAGAAATGTGTTCAAATTTTCTGATCCCGTAAATATATCGAAGGCAGGAGTTCTGAACCTTTTGAATACGGTTTTTAGTAAAGCTGTCCAGGGCAGAATGATACACAGGTGTGCAATATGAAAACTGAGATAAAACAAAAGTCTCACATAAGTTCTTTTTAGTGGCTTCATTGAAGACATGTTTATAAGGATATAATTTTTTTAAGTTTATGTAAGCTGATTTTATATATTTAGTAATTTGGTCTCGATATCTGTGAGTGTTATCCAAAATAAGACCAAGGCTCTTAGCTTTCGCGACTAAGGGGAGCTCAGTGTTATTAACTTTTAGAGAAAAGACTGTAGATACATTTGTACATGAGCGTGGTGGGCCAAAAAGAATAGCTTTGGATTTAGCCGGATTAATAAATAAATTATGCTTGCACGAAGTGCTGAAGAGTTGATTTAAATCCTTGCTCATTCTCTCGGAAGTACCTCCCCCAATCAGACGGGAAAAAGGAAGAATAAAGTTGAGTATCGTCGGCATAGACATGTATATTGCAATATTTTATTTCTGAAAATAATTTACAGGTGTAAATTGAGAAGAGAATAGGACCGATAATCGAGCCTTGAGGTACACCACGCAAGATACTAACTAGGGTAGATCTAGTGCCGTCTAGTTCAACGAGCTGCTTGCGATGTCGTAAATAATTACACATTAAAGAAATAGCCACTCTATCGAAACCAATGTGCTCAAGAATTGCTAGTAAAATATCATGGTCAACCGTGTCAAATGCCTTGCTGAAATCCAACAAGACAAGGCAGGTAACAAGACCAGCATCAGTAGCCTGAAGAATGTCATCGGTAACTTTCAAAAGGGCAGTTTCTGAGCTGTATCCAGACCTAAAGCCTGACTGAAATTCTGGCAAAATGTTCCTCAACGAAACATAATTTTTAATTTGAGCACAAACAACCTTTTCAAAAATTTTAGATAGAGTGGGAAGAATACTTATCGGACGCAAATCCCCGGGACACCTTGGATCAGTAGTTTTCGGCAACGGATGAACAACAGCAAAACCCCAACACTCGGAAATACTCCCTCTATTATTGGTTGATTAAATGCGTGATAAAGGGAATAACAACGGGACAACAGAGCTCGATCATCTTAAGACTGAGGTCGTCAAAGCCAACAGCATTAGAATGCATACTTAAAATGATTTTGCTGATAACAATCTCATCAACAGGTGTAAAAGAAAATTCAGAGTTAAACATAGGGTTCTTTGTATGGTGGGTAACCAGCTCACGAACGTCTGTATTGATAGGAGAGGGAGCACAATTCAAGAAATAATTATTAATATCATTAGGATTATATAAAAATCGTGAAAGTTTAGAAGATGCTCTTTTTCCCACGCCTAAGTGACTTAAGCTACTCCAGAAGGAACTATGATCCTTCGTTCTAAATAAATAATCAAAATAAGCCTTTCTTTCTGATCTGATTGGTTTAGTAGTTAAATTACGCAAGGATTTGTAATAATTCCAATGTTCACGCTTACGGCTAGCACGAAATGCAGCCTTGGCGTTGTCTCTAAGCTTCATCATAAGTTTAATATTGTCTGTAACCCAGGGAGCTGGACGCTTAGTAAAACGACAAGTAATTACAGGAGCATGTTGGTCGAATAGCAATAATATATGTTGATTAAAGAACTGAAGTTTTAAATTTATATCAGCCATATAGAATATTTTGTGAAAAGGAATACGCGATAAATCTTCATCGAATTGTCTCCAATCAACAGAGCTAAAACTTCTAAAGGACCAAGTTATTGGCGAAGATTTAACTTGTGTAGTTCGGATATGGAAATGAATTACGTCGTGATCAGAGATGTCGCAATTATAAACCCCACTATCTATAAACAGTGCGTCATCATTCACAAATAACAGATCCAATAAAGAAGCGGAACTAGGAGTAACCCTTGTAGGAAAGTCAATTACCTGCTTAAACCCCATAGAGTCAAAGAAATCAAGCAAATAGCGTGTCGTAATGTCATCAAGCTTTAGGCAATCAATGTTGAAATCCCACCACAAAAATACGGAATTACACGTAGGTAAGATATAAGCTATTATAGAATCAAGTGCATCCAAAAAATCTTTATAGTTCATAGTAGGTGGTTTGTAAACACCACCCACTATAACCTTCAAACCAGGAAAGCTAAACATTAAAAAAGGTTGTTCAATGATATTATCAGTATCAATAACAGTAAATTTAATATTATATTTAACGTAAGCCCCCAGACCTCCGCCACGTGACAATCTATCAAGTCTGACAAAATTAAAACCAGGGATATGAAGAAACTCATCACTAATATCAGGATTTAGCCACGTTTCAACTAGAAAAAGAACATCAATCTCCTTGTCAACAAGCAAAAAAGACACATCGGCCAATTTAGGCAATAGCGACCGCACGTTAAGGCAAGCAAAAGTGAAATTATATTTACTCATGCGAATAATTTAAATTTGAATAATAAGAAACAAATCAGTAAGGTAAAACACGCATTAATGTTAGATATAGCAATTAGTAAGGTAAATTATAAAGTAGTGCAAATCAACTTATCTAGAAATGCGTATTTAAAATAGGCGCATAAATAATAATAAAAGAAAATACCTAAACTAAAAACAGAATTATAAGAAATAAACAACAATGCAAATCAATACAGATGTAGTAAACATACAAATCCAGGAAATGCAACTAGCCACAATACGCGGAAAAATTTTAAAACGATTTTGTATTCATACCTATAATAATAATGATTTTACTACTTCCCACCAACTAAAGACCGAGTGCGGGTGCGGGAGCGAGAGCAGTGGTTCAGGTTCTGGATTCTGGATTGTAGGTTGCGGAAGGACTAGCCACGCGCACTTAGCCACCTCTAACCGGGCCCATTGTGCTACCTTCCCTAGGCGCGTCACTCACCGCAGCCTACTCGAGCCAACCCAAACGAAGGATGAACTCGAGCAGCGCAGCATGCGAGGCGCCACCAAAGCTGGCCATACTGGCCAGAACTCCCCAGGATGGAACCTCTAAGTTGGGCAAGCGCCGGACAGTCACATAAAATGTGCTCCGGTGTGTTGTCGTCCTCTAGGTAACATGCACGGCAGAGTGGGCTGCTAGTCAGTCCATGCGGTGCATGTGTTTATTAAGTTTGCAGTGGCCAGTCAATAGCCCTACAACTTGACGTAGTTTACTGCGAGAAAGCTGCACACAGTATCTCGCTGTCCTAGGCGACAGCCTGGTATGGTTTGCGCGCCTGACAGCAGGTGGTTATGGATGCCCATCTCTCTTTCGTGTAGAGTATGGTCCACTGGTTTATTAGGGTATTGAGTGTAGCCGAAGAAATGGGAAGACAGGCCCGGTCCCACGTAAGGAGAACACGAACCCGTCTAGCCACCTATCGGCAGCGTCGTTTCCAGATTACCTTTATGACCCACCTGAGTATCAAGTCATTATCAATGGAGATCGCTTCCAAGGCACTATGACACTGAAGTATTAGGCCCGAAGCGATCTTATAACTACTAAGGGCTTTAAGGGCAGCTTGACCATCACTGTAAAGGACAATGCGTCGTCCCTTAATGCCCGTTGCTAAAATTTCTTTGGCACCATGCAGGATCGCCAAAACTTCCGCTTGGAAAACCGTCAGCGACCCTACCTAGTGCCACTCTAAGTTGAGCTTGAGGTCTGGAGAGAAAACTCCCGCACCTGTCCCTGTTTTTGTCTTTGATCCGTCTGTATAGACAGCAATCGAAGGCAGTGATTCGACGCAGGGTCGACATGAACGCGGTAGTGTCTGCCGAAAGCAAACACAGGAGGCACACAGTCCTTCGCGGCACCAAGAAGAGGCGCTTTAAGCGACGCCCTCATGGATGATGCGCACGTGGCCGCGACCCCCCCACTCCCCGATCAGAAGACCCGGGACCGTAACCTTATAGCCGCTCTAAAAGCAGTCTCCTCCACGAACAGATCCAGGGAGGACCACACAGGAGGGCTTCCATTGCCGCCGTCGGCGTAGTGCGCATTGCCCCTGTAATGCTAAGACATGCTATGCGCTGCACATGCATCAGGTCATTCCTGGCTACCACTCGTCCCACCCTTGGCCACCAGACGAGGGCAGCATAAGTTAGCATGGGACTAATTATGGCAGTGTACAGCCACAAGGTAATTTTCGGGGAGAGTCCCAAGTCCTACCCAAAACCGCGGCGACACTGCCAAAAGGCCTTACACGCTTTCTCAGCTTTTGTTTTGACATGTTTTGCTCCAGCTCAGTTTTCTGTCAAAAGTGATAACCAGATACTTGACTTCGTCCGAGAAACCGAGAGCAGTGCCAAACAGTTGTGGTGGGCGGAGTTTTCCCACCTTCTTTTGTTAGTAAAGAGTACCATCTCTGATTTATCTGGTTTACAGAGAGGCAACGTTCCCTTACACCAATTTTCGAGAGACCTTAGAGAGTCTGCATCAAATCGCAGAGCACGCTCTCAAATCTTCCATCAATGAGGATCGTAATATCGTCCGCATATGCAATTGTGTAGAAGCCAGATGCGTTCAGCGCACGAACGAGGTCATCTACCACAAGGTTCCACAAAAGTGGTGACAAGACGCCTCCTTGGGGACAGCCCCGACCTACGCGCCCCTCACCCTGGCACCTCCCACACTTACTTCTATTGCCCTTTGCTCTAACATACAGTGTAGCCATCCTACAAGGCCGGTTCAACACCGTGTCTGGCTAGGGCACTGACAATGCTGTTGACTGAAGCTTTATCAAAAGCTCCTTCTATATCTAGGAATACACCCAGGGTAGACATTTTATTGTCCAGCGATCTCTCTATCCGCCGCACCACAGAGTGGAGGGCAGATTCGGTGGACCCTCCGGGATGTACGCGTGTTGGTTTGTGTGAAGTGGATACAAAGGTAAGGCCACCTCTCTTATATAAACGGTCACACATCGTTCCAAGTCTTCAGCAGAAAACTGGTCAAACTTATCGGCCGGTATGATTTAGCCAAGGTATAGTCGGAACGCCCTGGCTTGTGGTATGAAAACCACTCTTATTTCCCTCCATTCCTCAGGTACGTACCTCCAAGCAATGCACCCCTGAACAGTGTCACCAATGGGCCTGAGCAGAGAACCGCGCCCCATTGTAGTAGGGCAGGAAAACACACGTCCAGGCCAGGTGACTTGAATGGTTGAAAACTTTTAATTGCCCAGAGAATCCGGGGTTCTTTTACCACCCTTTCCGCCACCGCCCAATCCTCCTCAGTTGGAGGCGAGCCATGAGGGTCATCCCACGCAGGTGTATCGTGAATCACACTGCCCGGGGGGAGGTCGACGAAAAAGTGCCATCCTCTCGTTTAAACAGTCCAGTTGATGACTGTGTCTTTGCTTAAGACTTTCTTTAAGCGAGCAGCCGTAGTGGTCGATTCGACAGAGTCACAGAAGTTTCTCCAAGCTCGCCTCTGACCACAACGGATCTCCTTCTTATATTGCCTACAAAGTAATTTGTAAGCTTCCCAGTCCTCCACAGATCTGGTTCATTTAGCTCTATTGAAGAGCTTTCTAAGTTTGGTTCTCATCTTAGAAAGATCTCGACTCCACCATGGAGTCTTACTTCTTTCCGATGTGACCCTAAGTGGACATCGCGCATTCAAAGGCATCTATAACCGATGCCCTCACCCCAGCGGCTAGCTGACCGAGGCCACCGATCTCCAGACCATCCCATGGGCGCAGTCCTTAAAGGTTAACGGACAGTCGGTTCCTATAGATCTGCCTGTCCGTCAGCCTTGGATTTCGGTAATTCAGTCTTTTGAACACTCGTGTGGTCGATCTGAAAACAGATCCATCTGTGATCTGACATCGATGCCTCTTCAGACACCCGCCAATCTGGTATGTGACCTGAGATAACCTACCGAACGCCAAGGTAATGTCAATTATGTTTGGCATCGTGAAGGTGACGAAAGTAGGTTTGCATCCTCTGTTAAGTATATCAAGGTTAGTAGAGGAGATAAACTCACTCAGGAGTCTACCTCTATCATTCGTGTCACGGCTGCCCCACGCTACATGATGAGCATTGGAATCACACCCGACAACTAAATGTTTGTTATTTCTATCACAGTGTTCTACCAGCTCCAAAAGGAGGCCAGAGGGAACTGGTTTGTCACTGGCCAGATAAACTGAAGCGATCACTACCGATGTTTGGCCCCCTTGTACACACAGGTTAGATGTACGGTGGTTATATCCTGCACACAGTAGTTCGGTATGGGATAGGCCTTTATATTCTTTGGGACATAGATACATGTCCTAGGTTTGTATTCGGTGCCGGAGAAGACGGCCCCTTTGACATTGTCCAGGCCAAGGATTCTGGATTCCAGAAACCAAGGTTCCTGGATTAACAGAGCTAAAACTTCTAAAGGACCAAGTTATTGGCGAAGATTTAACTTGTGTAGTTCGGATATGGAAATGAATTACGTCGTGGATTCGAGGATGTCCAATTATAAAACCCCACTATCTATAAACAGTCGTCATCATCACAAAATAACAGATCAATTAAAGAAGCGGACTAGGAGTAACCCTTGTAGGAAAGTCAATTACCTGCTTAAACCCCATAGAGTCAAAGAAATCAAGCAAATAGCGTGTCGTAATGTCATCAAGCTTTAGGCAATCAATGTTGAAATCCCCACCACAAAATACGGAATTACACGTAGGTAAGATATAAGCGATTGTAGAATCAAGTGCATCCAAAAAATCTTTATAGTTCATAGTAGGTGGTTTGTAAACACCACCCACTATAACCTTCAAACCAGGAAAGCTAAACATTAAAAAAGGTTGTTCAATGATATTATCAGTATCAATAACAGTAAATTTAATATTATATTTAACGTAAGCCCCCAGACCTCCGCCACGTGACAATCTATCAAGTCTGACAAAATTAAAACCAGGGATATGAAGAAACTCATCACTAATATCAGGATTTAGCCACGTTTCAACTAGAAAAAGAACCATCAATCTCCTTGTCAACAAGCAAAAAAAGACACATCGGCCATTTAGGGCAATAACGACCGCACGTTAAGGCAAGCAAAAGTGAAATTATATTTACTCATGCGAATAATTTAAATTTGAATAATAAGAAACAAATCAGTAAGGTAAAACACGCATTAATGTTAGATATAGCAATTAGTAAGGTAAATTATAAAGTAGTGCAAATCAACTTATCTAGAAATGCGTATTTAAAATAGGCGCATAAATAATAATAAAAGAAAATACCTAAACTAAAAACAGAATTATAAGAAATAAACAACAATGCAAATCAATACCGATGTAGTAAACATACAAATCCAGGAAATGCAACTAGCCACAATACGCGGAAAAATTTTAAAACGATTTTGTATTCATACCTATAATAATAATGATTTTACTACTTCCCACCAACTAAAGACCGAGTGCGGGTGCGGGAGCGAGAGCAGTGGTGCAATAGCTCCGGCTCCGGTACTAGGCTCCATCTAGTTCAATCGAGTCCGAGGTTGCATTCAGTTCAGAACAGGTCCGATCCAGAGCAGCCATCCCTATACATTACCACTAAAAAGACAAAGTATATCTACATACATATTAGATAAAACCTTTTTGAGATGAAAAGATAGAACTTACTCGCTATGAAGGAGAAAGCAGCAATCAGGTAGTTAACTCTCTGAAGACGTTTCCGATTATGACTGAAACCCTTTGGGAGTTTTCTTTCTGATTTTCATGCTTCACACTTTGCTAATCTCTGTTGGCAGTAGGTAGATACATTTCACTATGTAGACCCAAATACATTTTGTCTTCATGGCAGCTTTACGACTAGATCATCATGATTTTTTTTATCAAGTTTATTGATTTTATATCTAGGAAATTACGGTATTTATTTAGGTACAAGTTAATCAGGTTGGTATCTGTCGTTCCTACATATTTGCATTTGTTTCCGATTTTGAAAAATCTCTCCGTGTAGCAAATCGTTCGTTTCACGCTGAGATACTCTCATTTCGGGTACAGTTGCGTTTATTTCCTCTTCTAACTACAGGAATTGTGTAAAACTTACCTTTCTTATAAAATGTCGTAGCAAACAGCCAGACGATCTCCAGTGGTGTAGAAAACCTCAGCATTTGGCAAGTCCTTCAAAGGAATATTCCTTTATAATTTTTCCTTCAGGAAGTAAAAACAATCAGTAGGAAGACACCTACCGATCGAAACCAAATATTAGAATGTGAATATTAAATATTTTTAACAGTTTTGGACAGATCAAAGATAGATGTATTTTAGTTCAAAAGCACATTTTTTGTATTTATTTTACTTAAATTTAGTAATAGTTAATATATAAGATTTTTATATGTATTTGTAATCCAAGTCTATTTATATGTCAACAAGAAGAAAGGGAAAATTATTGGGATTGGGTTCGGTCCAAAATTAACCACTGTACTGTAGAATATTTTTAAATTATTAATTAAATGTAATAATATGTATTGTAATTTTGTAAAAGTGTTCCACCTATCTTTGTTTTATACTGAATGTAAGCTGATTTTAAAAATTTGCAATACGTATTTATTGGAATTTAGTTTAAACATTTCGTAGTTACATTTGTTTACATGGGCATTCTCATGTGTTAAATATCAAAACTCTCCTTATATCGCAGTCTATATCTATTAAATTTTTGGTAATACGATTCATTCACTAGCCAACCTCCGTGAGAGACGGTGGTGCCTCAAATAATTTTTATAAATTTTAACGGCTTTTCTGATAAAATCCTATTTATTTCAAATTCTAACCTAAAATCATGGTTATTTTAGAACGAATTTAATTAATTAATTAATTCTACCCACTATTTACCTACATAACTGTTGGATAATTTTTCTCTAACGACGATTTTCCCGAGAAATGTTCCCGTTCCTCCTTCATTGATGTCCACTGACGGGTGATGCTTGTCGTTTTCTACCTCCAAAGCTATTCTACGCTCATATCAACCTAAAAAATAAATGTATTATTTTAATTCTTAGCTAAATTTGAATATACTTATAAGGAATTTTATTCCAAATTTTTGGGTTAGAAAATTTTGTATACAACCGCCAATCATTTTCCGACAACTGGTGTAAAGATATGTATTTTACTATTTAATGTGTATTCACGGCATGAAACTGAATAGCCAGTAATTTTTGCTATCAAGTATTGCATATTTTGAAATGTATTTTGAAACTTAAAATTAAACGTATTTATATTTCTATGATGAAATTATATTGCAAAACTAGGAATTGCTAATTAAAAACGTATTTGTTACTAAATAAGCGAACTCAAGATATTTACCTCAGATAGATCTTTTCTTATTTACTTTGTTTTACACTGCTTTATATTTCTAACCTTTTATAAGATAATTTTATTGTTTTTTATTGCGCTAAATGATTTTCTTTATCTTACAAATTCGATCAACAACATTGACACTTGATGTATAAGAGTCTCCTTCAAACAATTTCACTTAAATTAAGCACTTTAACATTAAATATTCGACAAAAGTACATTGAACAACAGCCCTCGATACGTGCTCGGTTACATTAGAGACAAAAGGGGGGTATCTTCCTATGCCATTTGGCATTGGAGGGGGCGTATACTCATGATTTGTGATTAATAAATTAGATAATACTGGGATGATTAAAATTAGATTTTAATAATTTAATTAAAGCATTATATCTTAAAACATATTTTTTTTATCCGCGCTGTGTGTTACCTCGTAGCATCGCAGTATATTTATTTAAACCTCAAGTGTCAATTGTTTGTTATTGTTATTGTTTGACTTATGTTCTTATAGATTGATTGCTTAAAGAATAATATTAATCTATTATTTTAATGTTTACAGATTTTTATGTGTTAAATTACATACTAAACTGACAGCTGGATTCTGTTTCTGATTTCTTTTCAGGCAATTATATATAAAAATAAAAATTGAAGAAAAATTGTTTGGACCTCAAATTAGATGCGTAGTGAAATTTACCATTATAAGCTTATAAAAATAATAAGTGAAATGGATCAGATTTAATTAGGTCAATGAGTTATTAGATAGTATTTAATCGTGTTCAGGTAACTGAATATCAACGTTGTAACTTAAAATCTAGTGTGAAAAGAAGTACTTGCTGTACAACGTTAGGTGAAACAGGTCCATAGGCCACCCTACCTCTGCATTTCGTTCAGTGTACTGTGACCTGAAAGAATAATAATAATAATAATAATAATAATAATAATAATAATATTTATTTGCTGTCCGATCACATGGGTGATATAAGCAAAAGTCAAGAAACACAAAACATACAGACAAAAAAAAAAAATACATTACAATGATAAAAATTCCTCATAAGAGTAGCAGCACTTATCAATTAAAAAATTTTTACAATTACGTTTAAAATCGTTTAAGTTATTAATGTTTCTCATATGCAGAGGCAAGCTATTGTATAATCTGGCAAAACTATACCTTGGAGACTTCTCGAAAAGAGCCGTAAGGTGTCTGGGCAGTACCCAAATATTACATTGTCTAGTTTGGTAGTTCCTTTCGTCCCTAAAATATAAGTGACAATTTTTTTTAACATGTATCACTGCCTTGTATATGTATACACTTGGCAACGTTAACAGCTTGTATGCACGAAAGACCTGCCTACAGCTATCACGAGGCCCCAATCTGAACATCAAGCGCAAGATTCTTTTCTGAGCAATGAATACACGCTTGTAACCTGTGCCTCGTCCCCACATCAAGATGTTGTAAGAGATGGCAGAGTATACCAATGAGTAATATACACACAGCAGGGAGTCACTATCTAACACTGATTTTAGCTGGAAAAGAGCAAAATAAGCTCGATTAAGCTGCTTACACACTTGTGATGTATGTTCGACAAAATTCAGGTTGCTGTCAACTATGATACCAAGAAACTTTACCGATTTTGACAACGGTATCGTAAACTCAGCGTACCTTCTCTGGTGAAAATGTATATATGTGGTTTTGTCTTTGTTTAGAATCAGTCTATTCGCACTGCACCAGCTCTCAAACTCACATGTAACGCGACAAATTTCGTGCTCTAGATTCTCAATGGAATCAGAAGACACGGCGACCGTGGTATCATCAGCAAATAATACTACATGGGCATTTGAAATAAACTGCGGTAAGTCATTTATATATAGTAAAAACAGCAAGGGGCCAAGAACCGAACCTTGCGGTATACCGAGATCAACTGACTCCAACTCCGATTCGGCCTGCTGTAATACAACCTTCATTTTGCGATCAGTACAAAAGATGTTATCCAGCCTTGAAGAGGTTCGCGTATACCAAGCTGATACAATTTATCCTGCAGGAAGCGAGGGTCAACACTATCGAAGGCTCTAGCCAAATCAAAAAAAATACCAGCAACATATTTGCCTTTGTCAAGGTTATCGTATACGTATTGTATAAAGTCAATACTGGCCAGTTCCGTCGATTTATTTTTCTGAAACCCATACTGTCTAGGAGACAAAATTTGGTATCTGTCTAGGTAATTAGTGATTCTTGAACAGATAACAGATTCAAAGATTTTGGAAAAAGTACTTAATATTGAAATAGGTCTATAATTCAATAAACTGGTAGGCCACCCCTTTTAAAACCGGGATTACATTTGCAATTTTCAAGGCTAGAAGGGAACACCCGCTCAACGCACGGCAGCAATTTAAAATTTCCGTAATAGGTTGTAAAATTTCATTTTTTATATACTTTATTAGTTTTGACATTAATTTCCATCAAAGCCACAGAGAATTAGTATTCTTCAACTTATTTATAGCGGCATCCACTTCAGCTACAGAAACCGGCCAAAAATACATTGTAGGCAAAGCAATATCCGTCGCTGGCAATCCGGATAAATGTGGGCCGTACCTAGCATTAATACTGTTACTAGCAGCACTTGAAAAAAATTCACCGAATGCCCGACAGACCTCCCTCCCACCGGAAATCTCATCAGAACCAGTCTTAATTACAATATCAGTATTCTTATGTTTATTTCTAGACAAGCGATCATTTACAAATTTCCAAACCCCTGAGCTATTTCGAGATGTCAAATTATATTTATTGGTAAAGTAATTTCGTTTAGCCGTTTCGATAGATTTTTTGTAGCTAATTTTTTTTGAATTATAAAGTTCAAACAATTCCTGGACAATTAAAAACGTTTCACCAGATGAAACAATCTTTTAAATCCTCTCCCAAAAATCTAATCTCATTAGTTACCCACCTATCCTTAATATTACTGTAGCTGCTACTCTTACAGGACGTAACAATAGGACAGTACATATCATAAAACCACATAACATTTTCTAAAAACTTACAAAACATGATGTCAGCATTTTCGCTATCAATAAACTCATTTGCCCAGTCACAATTTTTTAAATGGAATTTAAAGTTTGCTAGGGCATCACCATAAACATTTCTATAACTAAAAATGATATTTTTTTGTTTATGCTCACACGGTACTACATCAAAATGTAATGTACATGCTAGATGATCAGCCAAATTTGCATTCCAAATCTTTTTCTTACAATTAGTTACAGGAATGGTAGTTACCAAATAATCAATTGCAGTTTCGCTAGTTACACCATTACAATTTGTAAAGACACGTGTGGCGTCAGTAGTATTACATAAAAATTGGAATGACTCAAAAATATCAAATAAGATATGAGTTTGTAAGCAATCCGATCTAGCATCAATATTAAAATCTCCACACAGAGTAACAAAATCACATAATTTACTTATTCGACCCAAAAGTATAACAATATTTTCGCTAAAGATGCTAAAATCACCATAAGGCGAACGATAAATTGTCACAATTCCATATTTAAAATTATTACAGGTAAAAATCACGCTGCAGCTTTCAAAGTGGCCATCACAATTTAAGTCGTCAGCTAAAAATGGTTTTGTAACAATTTCCATAGAGGTAAAAATTGCTACACCTCCATGTATTTGATTATTCCGACAGTAACTTGATGATAATCTGTAACCAGGTAATTTAATAGGTTCAAGAGCGTCATTTTTTAACCAGTGTTCAGATAAACACAATATATTAATATTTTCACTATCACACAGACTTTCAATTTGATCTAATTTGTTTAAAACAGATTGGACATTAATATGAGTTATATTTAATTCATTTTTATGATTAGACGTGAGAGACTTCCGACTGAGGGTCGGTTTTTCGCCGAAAAAAATGAAAACGTTTAACTAAAACATTTTTCGGCCAGTAATTTGGATCATACAAACAGTCCTTCAAGTTCATATCAGCACAAACTCTAAACGCTGAAATTTGTGCCTTTTGTTTCAAGTTTTGTCACCTCAAATTTGGATCCAGGCGATTTAATGTTTAGGTAATCCATTAACTGTTCCGCAGTCGCATTCTCCTTACAGCGGCCCACATACAACCACAAACGGCCAGCATCAGATGCGAAGTCCAACTGCGGCGACACGGAGTTTGACCCAACTATCTCCCCTACACGGTGCCTCCTGCGATCCGGATTTTCTTTCTTCCGTCCAAGATACTTTTTCTGAGGATTTCTTTGCTCGAAACTCTCAATTACTGTCTTCACAGATGAAAACGATTTTTCAAAACTATTTTCCGTATCGCTTTCGCAAATAGGAATTATCATTACTATCATTTTTTCCGAGTAGTTTATTTTTCAGATCACACACTTCTATTTTTAAAAGTTTAATTTCTTCACATAATGAAGCTGTATTTTCTTTAATTAAGTCACTGATTAGTTGTTTGAATTCAACCACGTCAAATGTTATTTTATTTCTATTGCTGCCGTCTTTTTGTTTTGAATTTTCTCGTGTATTCACCATTTTCAACAATAACTGTTATTAATACTTGCTGGCTATTTCACACACGTCCGTACTCACGTGCGGCTGCAACAGAACTATGAATGCTTGTTAATATACGAATATTGTTCTTACTCAGGTTGAAGCCTTCTGTAAATCTTTTTTGGTTGTACGTTCCCAAAAACGTTTTAGCTTGCCTTATTTTTCCAGATACTGAGATTCTTTTGGTTCGATTTCGCCTTTTAGTTTCTTCACTATTGCACTGCAACTTATTTCTAAAAATAATGATGTACCAGATATCATTTTTTGTATGATTATCCGTTATCCTGTGTATTCCGGAACCCACAAAAGGGTTACTAATTTGTTCCTTTTGCCTAGCTCGTTTAATTTTTCCACCATTTTCTCATCAATTGCTAAAGCATCTTGGAGCTGATTACGTATCAGCTCAGCGCTTTGACAACTGCTGGACTAATCAATTTCAGAAATTTTATCATAACTTTCATCAGTATTGAACTGAATAGCGTGCATTTCCGCTTGAAATGTATTTTCTCAAGTTTTTGAAGAGCTTGGTCTAGGCCCATATATTCTTGTTCCAGTTCTATCTGCCATTTTGCAACCATCCGTGTACCGTTAGATGGAATTTCTATTTAATTCTAAGATGGTGTTTTGATTCCACTTGTTGCTAAGCTTTGGCGGTCAAATTCTTTCAGATAAGTCATAATTGGGTAATATGTTTCAGCATTAAGTGGTTATTTAGCTAGGCAACCAACGATTTACATCTTAACACCTTGAATCAAGTATTTTATGCCTCTCAGTCTGAGTATACTGTTTAATTTCTGGTTCTGTTTCTTGTTTCTTAGAGTACAAATGTAATGGAAAATAAAACAAATTCAGTAACGACAAGATAAATGAGAGGAAAAGTAGCACGCAACAAATATACTAAGAAAGCTATTAATAATTGTATGAGAATATACCTGCTTGGTCATCATCAATATCTTTAGCCGTTATATTGTAATCTGCTATTTTTACAATGCCTATTTCCTGTATTGCTTCGAAAATAAAACGCAAATGCTTTTGATAGAGTGGCAATAATAATTGTAGCCTCCATAAAACAATTTATGGTGTATAAAATGTCTCATTACCGACTACTTATATCCTATCGTTAAAACACCCGCGTCAATTCTAATGTTACCTTGTTTAATAATGGGATAGATCTATAGAAACGCAAGCGCGCAATTGAGAGAAGTTTTACAATGAATAAACTAATGTAGCGCAGTGCCAGTCTGCGTGTCGTCCTTTTACTAGAGCGTTGCGACGTCGGCGTCGTGCATCGCCGAGGTTCGAAAATTATCGCATATTCTGTTGCTCTGCCCGAGAGCAAGACTGCTAGAAATCGGAAGTGGGCTCGACTATTTTACCACGTGAATTCTCTATACCGTGATCAGGTATCAGCTAGTGTATAGTTCCAAAGATCCTCGGAAAGTCATCGTGGAATAACAGGTGCGTGTTTTCCTTGCATCATCGTTGTTGAATGTTTATGTCCGTGGTAGTTGACAAGTGTGATTTATAGTAGTTCTTTTATGTTCACGGAGAGTACGTGCGTGTATAGTATAAATAGGTGTGAATAATGGCGGTTTTGTTGTTAAGAAAAGAGAGGACTTTGGGTTTAAATCAAACTAATTCACTTCGGAATTATGTACTAGAATTTTATATTTATATTATTTCCTGTCAACATGTTCTATTCTGACGTAGCTTGTTGTTGTATCGCACATTATCCGATTCGGAATGTATTTGTTATTTCTTGTTTGATTTTGTTTTTTATAATATATATATTTAAAATGTTGGATGCAAATAGTTAAAGAAATACCAAAATAAAAAATGTATTCTCCGGAGAAACGTTGAAGAATACAAACGTATTATTAGCAGTGTGTATAAGCTGTATAATAGAGAACAAACTATAAGCAATTTACTCGGAAGGATATTTACCTTTCCTATAGGAATTAGAATACATTTGGAATTAGAATACAGTACACTGTCGAAATGTCGGATTTAAACAATCCAACAGATGATGGAAACAGTTGTAACATCAATCCTTATTCTGTAAAAGATAGCATAAAAGTAAACTTCATAAGACTAAGCAGTCATTGATTGAATAATTCGATTTGGCGCTTTAAAGAGTGTCTTATAAAAGTTGTATTGGTTTAGTATCGGCGCTGTTATTATTTACAGCAAATTATATTGATTTATTCATTACTAATACGTTGATTAGGATTGAAGATCCACATATGCTTAAAAGTAATAAAAGCAAACTGAAAAAAAAAACGATGGAAGGTAATGGAGCCACTCTCAATTAAAAGTTAAAACAACTCCATGTTTTGAATTCCGGTTGGTATGCCTCCCAATGAGAACAAGTCGGTTACATTTACGTGAATTTAACGTTGTATTGGTTGAAACAACGTTAAATTCACGTAAATGTAAAACACTTGTTCTCATTGGGCTGGTATTGCTTACAGTGCTTCTTACACTATTTGTTTCTAAATATTGGACCTATCTTTAAAATTTACAAGAATAAGCTAATTTAAACACAACTGTTGTCTAACGTTATTACGAAATATTCATCAAACTGAATACTGTTCTAATATTGTGTAAAGTATCACATTAGCTGCTTTTAATTGCATTTTCCTATGTTGTGTAGGAAAATCCACAGTAAGGTCTATTCACACTATAGATCAACGAACATGCAAGCCATGGGACCCGTCACAGTCTACTCAATTTTCAATGAATTCACACTGGCGATCTACCGGCAGTCAATTTGGTGTTTGCAATTGTATAAAAATGCTCTCCACTCCAACTTTAATAAAAATTGCGCATATTTGGGATGAAGAAGAGTAGTGTTGTAAATATTCGGATGATTTCAATAATCGAAATACCCGAAACGGAAGGTTATGATATTCGAAATAATATTCCGATTCCATATTCCACCCGTAATAAGTTGTACATATTCTGATGATTTCAATAATCGAAATAATTCACACGGAGCACGGTGGAATATGGGATCATATTTGGTGTTTATTTTATACGTAACTAAATCTCTATTAAGCTTATTTACAACAAAAAATTTCTATTTTTTCTTAATAAAATGATCTTGCAGATTACTAATACCGAGTGCATGTGACTGTGTGATTTAAGTGCGCACAGCGTCTATAAACAACAAACACGGCCCGTCAGTTAGGAAAATGGAGTTGGAATGATCGAGTCAAAACCGGAAAATTGAGAATTTCCAAAATCACACAGTTTATACGAATACGTATACCTGCCAAACGTTTCGGTGGATTTATTTAGTATAAAATCGTTGTACAAATTTTACGGATTTAGAATCATCCGATTCGGGATCTTCCGATTCCGAATCGGATTCTAAGAATCGGAATCATCCGAGTATTTCAATAATAGAAATCAAGGAATATTTTAATTCGGAAACTCACAACACTAAAGAAGAGAAAGAAAATAGGAAGGTTCGGAAGAGAAAATGGGTTAATCAACTATTAAAACGCAGAAACATTGAAGGAAACATGTCACATTATACAATCAACTCTTAGACAACGAAAGTACATATTTTAAACATTTCAGAAAGTCAGTCAAA
Organism: Protaetia brevitarsis; assembly: GCA_004143645.1. Classification (NCBI taxonomy): domain Eukaryota; kingdom Metazoa; phylum Arthropoda; class Insecta; order Coleoptera; family Scarabaeidae; genus Protaetia; species Protaetia brevitarsis. The sequence goes on along the minus strand of RXPK01000029.1, from coordinate 943,913 downwards.
GAATTTTCGAGCAATTAACGATGGTATTAATAAGGAAAATACAACATTTCGAAGTAAATTTCTTTTGTCGCTTTACTTCAGCCATAATTTTTAGCGTCAATTGATTGGCGATTGCCTACAGTATAATTCACACTGGCAGGCATTCGTCGGAAAGCGACGGGTTTGTGCCGGTCTAATATTCTTTCAAATGATCGCCACAGTCACTTGCCCGTCGCACGATCGCAGGGAGACCGCAAGTATACCGCAATATACGCCGTGAAATGCATATGTTTAGTAGAAAAGAAATTTGACTTTGACTTTGCCCGTACCTTGCAGGTTCGTTGATCTATAGTGTTACCTTAATTCTCTTCATGCCGCAGCTCACCACTATTATATCATTATAGTAAACCAACTTTATCCATTATTCTTATTCTTTTACTAAGATTATTTAATGATAGGACATCTTTGATACTCCCTACGTGGTGTTTTGTGTTAGTAACGGATGGTGTAAAGATGTTTATAAATCTTTTGTAGCAGTATGCAAGATGTGTGTTGTATTATTCCATTTGTTTCTAATAACAGCTATAATTTTATACTTAGAAAATCGTTTTCTCTAAATAAAATGTTTTTGTAATGTGCTCTAGATGAAAGTTAGCAATTGACTAATGTTGATGTTAAAGTAAATGCCGATTTTGTGAATATTGATAAAATTTTGAAATTAGATATGGTGTACACGGAAAGATCTCTGTAAAATTACATAACCTCAACTTTATACCTTGCGTACCTTTTTACATATTAAGTACTGAAACATCGCATATTATGATACACAATTTATTGTACTGCATTTATGCCACATAACGTAAAATTACGGCTCTTATTCATGAATATGACTAGCTGACGAGTATTGATGGAAAAAGTAGATAAGACTTAAATACTTGTGCACAAATAATAATCTATCAAGTATCTTTACAATGTAGATTTAGAAACTTATGCATATAGGCTAGAATGGATCTGTTTGGTTAAGGATATGTTATGTAGGCAATTAATACATAATTTATTGATTTTTTCTCCTAAGGTTCTAATTAAGTACATATAAAATATTGTAAAAGGAATAATGGTATAATTAGCAATAAAAATACTAATTTACATTTACACGGATTCCGCCCAGGGTACACAAATACCCCAGTAAGAGAGAATCCCGATTTTGTTAATTCTTTGACATTTACGTAAATTGTTTTATGCAATATAGTATTCGATGCTATTATAATTTAATAATAATGTATCATAGAAATGTTTACCATAAGAACAGCAACTAATTATAAATATGCATTTAAACGATACATTTTTTCATTTAAAACTGTACTTGAGGGTCTGCACTCTGTTGAGAAGGTTGCATACACTTTATCTTGAGGAATTATTTCTTTTGTGGGTTTTGAGGCCCGGCCAAGATGGAAATTTGAAATAATATCTTTCAAAAAAAATTATTTCAAGGCAAAGTGAATATATTTTTGAATATTCTAAATTGAAAATAAAACAAGAAAAACAACAAAAACACCATACTTAGAGCTTCCAAAAAGCCTTTATAATCATCTTCGTTTACCAGGATTTTTTTGCAAAGTACTAAATAGTATTTAGTACTTTGTAATAGACTCTCATTAGGTCGTTCAATTATTAAAAGAAAGTGATATCGGTCATTGTTGTTGATTGTTATAGTACTACCATTAAAAAAACCTAATACCAAATGCCATTATACCTATATGTATAATACTTTACTTACCTTTTTAACAGCACAACATCAATAACTACAGATAACACTCACGGTACGTAACCACAATTTAAGTATGTATTTAGGTGGGTAAAGTGGTAAAGGTACAAGTGGGAAAATTATCATTGATTTTGTTTAGATTACATTTGAGAGGGCAAACTAAGACGAAAAAGAAGCGGGTCTAATAAGCTTCTTAAGTTTCGTTTGTAAGATATCCTTTAATTGTTACACTAACAAAGTGTGATACATATCAATACCCAAACACTATAGTACTACAGCCGTGTAATGCCATGCTCTTAATGCTACTATTACAGTACTTATTATGCAAATAAGCTATGTTAGCTTGGTTAAAAAAAATGTGTTGTAAATATAACTTTTACTTTAAGTTTAAATTGTAAAAGTAAAATGTTTATATTAGATGTTTAATTTTTTAAAACTAAAACACATTGTAAAATGTTTATCGTTTAAATTTCTTAAACAGTATAAAATGTGTGATAATGCATTATAATTTTTTACCGTTTAGCTAGCTCTACTTGCTTTTAGGTATATAGAAGTTAGTCAAGCCGATAAAAAATCAATTTTGTTGGCGACTTCCTGTGTGCTAATAAAATGCCGGAAATTAAAGTTTCAAAATACTTTATTCAAAGAGATTCGAAAGAAAATCTGTAAAACCAGTACAGTACAATTTCAAATTCATTTTCCGCTTGTACTTCTAAAAAAATTATTCAGCTATTCAAACAGGAATAACGTTCAATATGGCGTTCTATTTAAATTAATCAAGTTGTAGCCACTTGAGGTTTTTATTTGATTAGTTTTATTATTTGTACAGCCTGTATAAGTGGGTGCCTTTTAAAAAATAAAAACATAACTTTGATAATTTTAAAGCTTTTGGAACAGCCTGTGTAATATGGAAATAATTTTAAAAAGTAACCATAAGAGATCCCTATATATCCCGAAAGTGAGACTTGGTCACCATAATCTGTACCTATAGCGTGATTAACTCTCTATACGAATTCTCATTTTCTGAGTGCCACTTTGTAACGAGCTTTTTGGGGCGTCAATGCAAGCTGGCCTTGTTCACATACGTGGAGCTGACGTTTAATTATGAAGTTAATCGCTATTGAAAGCCAGCGAACCTGCATTGAAAATTGGAGCTATCTCAAGTTTTGAATGATGGCCAAAATGCAACCTGCATTAGTTTGTCGTATTTCTTACTCTCTTTGTTTCTAAATGCTGCTCACACCTCTCAATTTTGCGAGAATAAACCAATTAAGACAAGTATAAGGTTAGAACATATTTTTTTTTATTTGTGTTGTTGATTATATCATTGCCATAGAGACTGTAGCAGCCGATTTCGAGTACTCGAGTTTGGGGCGAATATAGGAAAGTCTGCAAATGTTACAAAGACAGCACCAAGGAGCAATTTAGGATTTAGGCGTTTATCGTATTTCAAAAATAGGTTACTGCCAGTTGTATAGAACAGTATCTTTGTGTACAACTGGTAACTCAATTATTACATAATTAGGAAATTATTATACCTAGATACGGTGTATTTCTATTAAGCTCAAATAGATTGGTGATTGTTAAAGAAATAAAACTTAAACGTTAAGTTTGTTCTATCCAACTATTCAAAAGCACCTTTACACTACATGTTTCGACACATTAACATCTTTAGGTGCAAAATGTCTGCAGGAAACGCTCGTTTTTTTTTTTTATCGCGAGACAAAGCGACATCACGAGAACTACGCAACGGGTCAAAAAACGTGAATGCAAATTGTTCGTGTTGAAGGGGTCTATTCCATAGAATACTAATCTCGACATCTCTGGATTTTGAATTGTTGGTTGGGAAGAGTGGCTACCCAAGTGCACTTAGGCCGCTTTAATCGGGTTGATTATGCTACCTCCCTCAGGAGAGGTAGCACAGGCGACGTCGTTCACTCGTGGCCTAATCAAGACAACTCAAGCGGTAACATGTACAGAAAAGTGGGCTAGTAATCAGCTATGGGATGCATGTTTCTGTTAAGCCAGCAGCGGCGTCAATAGCCCAAAAGTTTGAAGTAGGCTGTTGGGGGTTTGCGTGCTTGGCAGCAGGTAGTTACAGATGTTACAGCGTATGTTTTATTTGATGGATTTAAAATCTGAATTGAAAATGCTGAAAGTAAGCAACTTCAGGTTCGTATCGGTAGGTAAAGTAATGACAGCTTTACGGCTGTTTTCAGGGTATGTGGATTTCACGTCCATGATAGAACCACGCTATAAGGTATTTTACTGGTGGTTCTGTTTAGCGGTCATCTCTTTTTTTGTGGACACATACCCTGTGCTTTGTGAACATTGACTGATAGTCGCTCATGTTTACACCCTAAAATAACGCAGAATGTGGTCGCAAGAATATTTTGTCCTAATCAAAAAGTCTGAGAATACTGGAATAACTATTATCCCTGAGATGCTAGAAAGATTTGTATAGAAACATCAAAGTAATTCAATAAACAGTTTTCAATGACAGTGGCAATACTGAAAGCATTACGAATACAACTTGAAGTTAACCTGAAGGTGTAAGAATCTTTTTAATTTATTGGGATAGTCTAGTCTTAATTGAGTGCTTGAACACTCACTCATTCAGAGAAATGAGGAAGCAGATGCTTTTGTGAGAAAGGGTAGCGAAGTAATTTTGGAAACCAAAATCTGCCACTAGCAGTGGCCAACGGTAGTTAAATAGCAAAATAATATGTGGGTAAATCAGAAAGTGTTCTAACATTTGAACAATTGTCCTGGTTTGGCACAAGTGAGACAATGGAGTTTCCCAATTATATCAGACCAAAGGAACTACTTGAAGTTAACTAAAGGAAACAAGGGACTAGCTCCTACCAAATACAAAAAGGATAGCAATTCGCCAATCTTTTACGTTTCTCATAAAAATGAGGATTGGGTGACATTTTAATGGTGTAGACAAACCAAATCAACATAAAATTTTGAAGTGTTTTAGAGCTTTGCATATACGCCGTTCAGTTATATATAAGGAAATTAAATTATAGGATAAAATTATAGATAGTTGATACTGATAGGATGGAAAGCTAAAACAGGCTCTCGTGTGTTAGAATCACCTATTTATTGTTTTATATAGTCTTTGTAGCAAGTCATCGATAAAAATCATAATTAGAGTGGACTATGTAAATGTTTTGGGTTAGAACTTTAGCCACTTTAAGATAATGACATTTGTTATTTGACATTCAATTTGAACGTCTGTGTCAAATCTTAAAACTTTTATTAAATTAATTAAATTGAAAATGATATTCAATACAGAGCAGAAAGCAAACATTATCGAATGTTACTGTCGTATAAGTGTTGAAGTAAATGGCGAGTGGTAATATTCCATTCCAGAATGCGTGACTGGTTTTGATAAAGAACATCCTGAATTAGTGTTTGAATACAATGGTTTTTTTTACAATGGTTCGACAAATTCTTTGCAGTTATTCAGAGAGATTTGTAGAGTCGGTCGAAAAACTGGAACTGGCCTTCTAAACGTACAGCTGAAAATATTGAAGCCATTCGGCATGCTATTGATGAAAATCCAAAAACATTCATTTGAGTAGATAATGGTGCAACAAACAAATTTGTCTTATGCTGCATGTTAACTAATTCTAAAGAAAAACTTACACTGTCATGCACATAGACTGCAATGTTTTCATGAGCGTCTTTCAGTAAATTATCCAAGACAAGTGGAATTTTGTCAATGGTTCCAAAATTATCTAAACTATTAGGATATCCTTAACACAGTGTTTTCTCAGATGAGGGTTGGTTTTATCTTTCTATGTACATGTAAATTCACAGAATATGAGGTTTTGGTTATCGAAAAATCCTCATTTTTCGTTGAAAAATCGTTAAATCTCCAGTGCGTGGTGTGTGCGTTGAAATATGTCGAAGAAAATTACTGGATCCTATTTTTTTGAAGGCACAGTTACTGCTGCAGGATATCGCAATGAAACACTCGCTCTGTTCATAAATCAACTGGATGATGAATTACAAAATGGACATTTTCAACAAGATGGTAATTGCAACATCACATACGAACAGAGAAACACTTTAATATTTTGATGGCGGAATAATAAGTAGGAACACTGAAATCTCATATTCAGCTATTTAAACATATGCGATTTTTCCGTATGGCTGTACATCAAAATTTTTATTTATTGAACGCCAATACATAACCTGGAAGAACTTAAAGAAATCACATAACAGAAGAGTGTGAAGAGAGTAACAACTTACCGCAAATATTGTGTGCTGTTTTTAATGGATTGCGGAGAAGAGATGATTTGCGTTTAGACGTAAACGGGCATTTTCTACAATTTCTATAATTTTAAGTAAAATTTTGATTATCGTTTCAATATTAAATGAATTATGTGTTTCTCTTTGCAGTTTCAATGTTGCGCTATCATTTTTGGGGCTATAAACTTTGTTTACAATGAAAATGTCAAGTAATAAAAGTCATTATGTGGAAGTGGATAAAGTGCCAACCCAAAGATTTACATTTCACAGTGTACTTTAATTATGATTTTTCTCGTTGGCTCTCTATTTTTAGAATATTTGAAAATTCGAATTATTTGTGAAACTTCATCAATCATTATTAAACATCGATTAAAGCATAAGGAATTACATGTTTTATTTATTTTTATTTTGTGTTGATGCTGCTAGTTTTTGTGAATGAATCATCATTCATTAATCATTTTTCTTCTATCATATGTTACCTTGACATTTCCTAGATCTTTAAAACTTTTCCAAGTATTTGCAATGTCTTTTCCCTTTTGCGAAACACCTGGTATTTATATTTTAAACAGCAGTCTTCTGAGAGCTTTAGGTAATCCTATATTTTAGATGGATGTTTTAATGCTTCAACTTAAAGGTACAAAAGTTGTTTCCGTTTGAATAAAACATTACGAGAATTTTGCCGTTTGTATTTCTCCTAAAAAAATGATTAAAACAGACATTGATGTTATAAAAAATAAGTTCGGTACGTTGTTAGATAATAATGCCAGATATGTGTGAGTATAATATGATAAGGGCCTATTTATCTGCAACCTGTCTTATTCATAGTCAATTCCCTAATAGCGTTCTAGTACTCAATTGGCCGCTATTTGTAAGATTGTACTATAACTTTCCTATCCTACTAACCAATGCAATTCAACGTCGCATAAATAACGAAATCGTGGTTATTACCTGATAGATTGGTAGTAGAAAAATGTGCGATAATAGGGTAGAATATTAATACGTGTGTGTATAAGCTCGAAGTCGCAAATAGATATGAACTAGCTTTTCTTTCTGTATTTGTTTATAAGTAATTTATTGCATTTAGGCAAAATGTAAATTTATACACAATCACTCTCTTTATGAAAGTGGATCATGTTTTTTTAACACGCAGAGTGATTAGGTTAGATTGATAGAATTGTTTTTTTCTGGGAATCAAATTTTCTGGAAATATATTAGGCTTTTTGTATTTAATTTCTGATTATTAAATCATATCAGTTATCTCAGCATTCTGATATCCAGTACTAATCAGTACACTTTAATTCTGCCTAATTGACCAATGCCCTTTGTATTGCCTGGCTGATAGCAATGCAAAATCCTCTGATTTTAAAAGTCCTCTTATTAATTTCTGTTGGATAGTGCACCATTACATACCCCGCTTCTAAGACAGTGGCATACCATCCTAGTAGAATTATAATTATCGTATATTTGAATTCGCTATAAATTCCAGCTATAGTCGCGTTCCCAGGTTATCCAGTCCGTCTCTGTAATAGGTTTGATTTCATCTCAACTCTTTCGATAAGTAGATAAGTCCAAATTATGTGATCTGAACGCAATCTCAAAAGATTGCCTTAATGCTTTTTCATCTCCAAAAGACTCAAACATTTGTGTTTTGCCGAGTTCCATTATATAGTAGTTAACCGCTGTATTTTTGTGCACCATACCATACATGTATAGTTGTTCAAGAATTTGAGCACCGTCCAAGAAAATGCGTACGAACACCGCACTGGTTTGCGTTTCATGCTTAAATCTCTACACAAGCTGATGTAGGGCTATTTCTATGAACTTTTCTGTTTGATATGCTCACTGGTCTTGTTGCAATAGTGGGGCAGTAATACATCATCTCTTATCTGTTGTGTCTAGCAGTTGTAGAGGGCCTTCAGTATAAATAACATCCCTCTTTTAGCCAGATTTTGAATTCGATTATTTCCTAATTCCTTTTAAAAAGCCTCCAGATTCCAGATGAACATATATCACATATATGTTCATCTGGAATCTGGAGGCTGCAGGACCGGAAATTCTGTATAATATATAAGTTAAATTCTACCGCTTAATATAATTTAAAAAAATTATTTGTTTTCTTCAAACAGGAACACAAACTACAAACTACATGAAGCACTTAACACTAGAGCAGGACTTGCACTGCACGACTTCTAATGTTAGACTTAATTGCTACTGTGATACAGAACCTTTATACAGGGTATTCCACATAACTGGTTCATTAAAAGTTTATGATGTTCTATTACTTACTTATATTTGAGATTTTGGCACCAGTATCTGTTCGATTGGAACTATAAATGTAAAATACCTTAACCAAAATATCACTTCCGGTTGACCGGAAATGGATGTCGACTTTCTTATTTTAAATAGAATGATATAATTTTTTATTCATTTTTGGATTCTACAACTATAAATATGTCAGTTTTCATTAGCTATTCCTATAGCTACATGTTGCCATTTTTGAGTTATTTAAGTTTTTCTTTTTTTTTAGTCATAATCATTGCATCATTGAGAAATTAATATCTCGGTTAATACTGCAAATAGAGACTCCAAATTTGCTATGTTATGAATGTAGATATAACTCTAAGAAATGGTAAGCACACTTTACATTCTAACATACAGGATGTTCAAAACTGAGGAACAAAGTGACATATTTTCAACTGCAGAAAACTCATTTTTTTTAAATAGAACAACCTGTATTTTAATTCGGAATTAGGAAGTGAATATCATCCTCTATCACTTTATATGAGCATTGCCTATACCTATCTTTAATAGATTTTGAGATATGAGCGACTTTTTGTTAAACAGACTAAGTATTCTATTTTTTCAAATAGAACAGCCTGTATTTTAATTCGGAATTAAGAAGTAAATATTATCCCCTATCGCATTATATCAGCATTCCCTATACCTATTTTTAATAGATTTTGAGATATGAACGACTTTTTGTTAAACAGACTAAGTAGCCCTATCTTTACGTGTTTGTAGCTGGCTCTGAATGGGATTAATGTCAAATTCATTGACTAACCAAAAGTGTTTATGTATATCATAGTAATTACACTTTCGTACAACGCAATATTAATAGAAATAACTATTCGAACAGACATTCTTGTATGGTTATTCAAAAATAATACATGAATTTGACGTGAATCCATTTCAGAGCCAGCTACAAACATTTAAAGATAGGGCTACTTAGTCTGTTTAACGAAAAGTCGTTTATATCTCAAAATCTATTAAAGATAGGTATAGGGAATGCTCATATAAAGTGATAGGGGATGATATTTACTTCCTAATTCCGAATTAAAATACAGGCTGTTCTATTTAAAAAAAAATGAGTTTTCTGCATTTGAAAATATGTCACTTTGTTCCTCAGTTTTGAACATCCTGTATGTTAGAATGTAAAGTGTGCTTACCGTTTCTTAGAGTAATATCTACATTCATAACATAGCAAATTTGGAGTCTCTACTTGCAGTATTAACCGAGATATTAATTTCTCAAAGATGCAATGATAATGACTTAAAAAACAAGCAAAACTTAAATAACTCAAAAACGGCAACATGTAGCTATAGGGATAGCTAATGAAAACTGACGTATTTATAGTTGTAGAATCTAAAAATGAATAAAAAATTAGATCATTCTATTTAAAATAAGAAAGTTGACATCCATTTCCGGTCAACCGGAAGTGATATCTTGGTTAAGGTATTTTGCATTTACAGTTCCAATCGAACAGATACTGGTGCCAAAATCTCAAATATAAGTAAATAAGAGAACATCATAAACTTTTAATGAACCAGTTACGTGGAATACCCTGTATAGTATAATAAATACTTGGTCAGCGATTCATGGGTTTCCGTGAATTGCACGTAATTTTTCCTGAACAATCTAGATACGGGTACGTGACTTATAAATATACCAGTAGGTATATTTCATTATATAGAATTTCCGGTCCTGCTGGTTATGGACAATGCTTGTATTTAAAATAAGAAGAAGAAGAACTACTATATAGACCGATTTTGACCGAAATATATGTCACATGTCTTATATACATAATCTGAAATCGACTACTAGCTTTTTAAAAAGTGACTTTCACTAAAAGTGTTTAGATTAGCGATTTATTTACATTTATTCACTACTCCCAATGGTTAACTTAATTTGGTAGGTTTAAATCTAAATGAATTGATATGCGGTGATACCATGTATATTTTGTTGAAATTAATCTCATAAAAATTGACATAAATGTTATATTAATTACTTCATAAATGTATTTAAATGTAAATGTGATTTTCTATTTAATATTATGTCTGTCTGCACTGAAAGAAAAAGTACGTAAATATAATAACAACATACAAAGAAAATTGAAGTCCATAATATTAAGCATGCACGTTATTAGAACCCAGTAAACACATTTATATCTCAGACACGTAACAAATACGTATCCTCTGATCTATCTATTTTCTCAGACACATAGCATGTAAGGCACAGGTAAGCTTCATTGGATGCGTAATGTCCGCATCAAGCATCTCTCTGTGATATGTCTCTGAGACATCACATAGATATGATTCTGATATATGAACACTGTTATATTTCAGAGCGGTTATTATGTTTTCTGTATGATACATATTTAAGGCCGTTTTACACCTAGCTGTATATTGGGCAATTTATTGGCTAATTTAAAATTGTTACGTGTATAATACGTATTAAATCGTGTTACACACGTAACAATTTTAGATTGGTCAATAAATTGCGCAATAAATAGCTAGGTGTAAAACGGCGTTTAGGAATAGGTAAACATCATTTTCGAAACTACGTTAAGTTATATATTTATCCATTAGTAAATACATATAAATATTATTAGATTTACAAGATATAAAGAACTCACTTGCCGCTCCGTCCGTGTGTTATAATCCTTGAATTATGACGTCACAACTCCTAAAAATGGAAATATAATGGTTCTACACAGTTCACAAATTTGTATGTTATTTCTGTGTCCGAACCAACTAGATGCTGTGCAAGTTCGTTAGTGAAGCTGGTGGAGCAATATTCCAAGAGTCGTATTAAATATCTTCACTATTCTGGCCTCCGATTCTTTTTGTGAATGATCGCTAAAACGAAATTAACATTTTTTAATTTGAAAACCGTGCACGTAATTCACCATTAATTCACTTACGATTTTTGGAGTATTAAAATCATTGCTTAAAAGAAACTCGAAATTATTCAAACTTTGTTTATATTATAAAATTAATATTGTCTTTATGAAATATGTTGTTATGGTACATACTAGTGATGTAACGAATACGTGATTTTACACATTCGAGAATGCGAATGCGAATATGTGCACTAGACATTCGCGAATGCGAATACGAATATTAACTTTTTAACTTTACTAGTGCCATCTATTAGCTCTCAATTTACAACTATACGATCACTTGCATTAAGCGCTTATGCGCACACGCAGAGAAATAAGTTTCTCCATCACCGCAGCGAAAGTAGCCAGGTGCAACCGAATCGTTTCGACTTTTTACGTTTTATTCTTGTCAATTTAAGTTTAGTTTTAGGTTATTGATGGTTATTCTAATGTAAACTGCAAATTTGTGCCCGAAAGGTTGTTTTAGGATCTCAATGAATTTAAATATTTTCTAAATTATCCATTTTAACAGGTAACTTTTTTATTCGCAATATTCGCATATTTATTGCGAATGCGAATACGATTGCGAATATTCAAAAACATGCGAATATTCGCGAATGCGAATATTCGTTACATCACTAGTACATACTGCTGTGCACTGATTGTCCAAGCATATAAGTTTAAAGAAATTAAAAATGACAAAATTAATTTAGCTAGCTCAGCAAATATGAATTTAAAAGGGCGCCAGAGATTCTTAAATCTCAGAGTAACTTTCATGAAAAGTAATAGTGGGCGTTTGTAAAATTTGACTTTCTTTAAAATCCCCAAAAATTGAAATGGTTGATTCAAAAATAAAGAAACTGTAATTTTAAAATGATATTTACAATCATTAAATTTATTGTGTAAAAAGAAAAAAGAAAAAAAAACATTTAATTAACAACAAAAGAGGAAAAAACCGTAATACAGAAGGTATTGGATTAAAATAACCCCTTCGTGAATTTACAATTAAAAAAAGACAATGCAAATCCTTTAGCAAACAAAATGGTAGATTCGTTCTAGAAGGAATTTCTTATACCACAAAAAATCCACGTGGTCTCAAAAATCCAAAGCAAACTAAAATTTAATTAAATCAACGTGGAGAACCAAGTAAAATCAAAATGGAATTAAAAAAAACAAGCCCAAAGCTTCTCTTCACCTACCCCGAGGTGATCAAAGTAAAATTAATTTGAAAACTACAAAAAAAACGGAAAATTTAAACTCTAAACGCGATCACTTCTAAAACGAAAATTATTAAAGAGCCTTACATATAATTTGTGCACAACGATATAACACTTATTAATTGAGTTGCTAGATGGACGATTTTAAAATTTCAGAAGAACGAACTACATCTTAAAATAAAAATGAATTACCAAAAACGGTAACCAAGAAAACTAAAACAAGACAATACTCGCGCTCGTCAATCTGGTAACTGCCGGGGCCTCAAGGTAACACAATCATATATATAAAATTTACAACACCTGCGTGCGATGAAGCCGCAACGCCTCGCAAAGAAACTACTAGCATATACTATATACAACACAGGAGTACGCAAAATGTACAAATAAATGAAATTAACTATACACAACTGAACAATAAAATACTCAAACAAAACTATTAAATTCTTTCTTACAATTAAATCTAAGTGAGAATTTGCGCGCGGCAACGCCAAAACTTGACCTTGGAAAATTAACAGCATAGAGTTCAAACAACCGGGGAGCCATACCATAGCAATACGTAGGATGAACCATCAACCATAGTAGATGTAATTATAACTTTATGTACACACCTGTTTGTAAGTCCAATATATACTTGGGTTTTAATCAATTTGCAATGTACTCGTGGTAATTAAATATATAAATTTATCGCCTGGTAACTGTACGATATTTCAGTCCCCAGGTTTCGACTTTACTTCAAAGGTATGGAGATTCAATGTAATTTATGAAATACATGAGTTGAGTCCATGGAGACGCAGGGTTGTACTTTTTATGAAAAACAGTTTTATTTTTCATCAAGTTAGAATCAATTATCCTGTGGTATATCCGACATTGAAGGGGGTCTCCTTTGTAAATTAATGCATTACCTTCGGCCTAAAAATACACAGAAGAAACATCAAGATTGTTCAACATTAGAAGAAATTTGCTGTGGTAAAATACCTTGGTATATTTTCTTATTATGTGGAATCATACATGTCTATGCTATTTTGAGTGTATTGATATACTTTGGATGCTGTGAAGGAGACTTTTCCCTGGATTTTTCGCATATCGGCGCTGTTCTCCTGATGTGGATCTTTTCTGCAACATCTTTGGTTTGTTATTGCGAGGAAACTCCCTTCTGAAGTACTTTTGGGTGTAAGCTGATATACGAGGTATTTCGTCAAACTAATATTTAATTTATTAAATTTAATTTTTGTGTAAATAAGTATTTAACATTTCGAAAATTTTCAGGGTACTTTTCATATTTATTAATTAACAGTTGAAATTTTAATATGTGTATTTGGCGCGTGCAACGTGTAGGGCATACGTACTAGCTAAATGGAAATGGATCGGACGGATATGTTGTTAAAGATATTTTTCGCAATATATACACAGAAGCAACATGGCGGTATAGTTAGTGTGTGTGTGTGCTAGATATTGTGCGTTCTGGATGAATATGTACGAGAAACCTGGAAATCAAATGGTACCTTAGCCTTAGCAAGAATGATTTTACTTGACCAGTCTATGAATCCTATTTTATCTGAAGTGAATTTTATTACTGAGGATGTTTAAATAAAAGTGTGAAGTATTATTGTGAAGAATTGATTGAAATATATGAAGAAAAAACATAAATGAAGTTGAAGATCTGAAAACAAAGTTTGTCAATTAAGAGATGTCATGATGTAACAGAATTGTGAATAAAATATTGATAATCAGGGCAACGTTTTGTTTTACTGGAGCATAATATAATTAATATAATGCAGAATTTCATTAGCAAATTGACTAAAAAAATAAAATGCTCTTATGGTTAAGACAATTGCTTATTTATGTAAAGCTATACATATGTAGTATAAACACAATATATTTTAAAACTTATCAGGCGATAACAGATCCAGACGGTTTCTTGTATTCTGACCATTTCGATAAAACGCTTGTCGATGAATTTGAATATAATATGTCATTAATCAATAGTTTGCACAACCTTGCCAAGCAGAAAAATAAGCTATCAAATTCCTCAGTAGACAAATTGTCAAATTTTAGTGCACACACAATAGAAGCGGCTTCCTTTTGGTTCTACAATGCACATGTAGAAGAGCATTCACAAAGTGATACATAAAACTCTCCTCTCCTCATATTTACATGGATGTAAGTTGCACGTAATGTGTGTGGAACCCTCCATAGAGATTCATGAAGTCACAAATATATACCGAATTTCATTTTCTTTGTTTTTTTTGTACAGCTTCCTCTGAGTTCAATCAGATTTCATTCATGATTCATTTAAGAACATATATCCAGAATGCATCTTTTATAAAATATAATTAGAATTAAATAAGTTACCTAATCTGGTATATAATTAGAACTAAATAGAGCACGTAACGCGGTATACTACAACAAATTAATAGCTAATAGACAATTACTTACCACTATAGTCCCGTTACAACGAAACGGTATGTCATAAAATGTGTAAAACCACATATATGCAGCTGCCATGCGGTTACCGTCCCAGACCGTCTCAACATCAAACGTCATATATCTTTTTTTTGACTATTTTTCAATTTAGGTTAGAACAACGTTGTCGAGTTCATTCGTATAATTTTACGCTCTTATATGCAGAAATGCACCATGCAATATGCGGCAGGAGCAGGCGTGAGGCGTTCTGAATAGACAAGAATAATACATACTTTATATTGGGCGTACGTCAACAGCTTTCAAGCGCGGAAACGATCAGTGAAACAATAGATTTTATTAAAGCGTTCATTAAAACAATTTATAAAAACCAAAGCAATTTCATAAAATAGTATTTTGACGCATTAAATAGCTTTATAAAATCAAAATACATCTTATTTATAAAACACATATATTCTTTTCAGGAATTACTTTAATAACATTAATAAAACACTGTTAATAAGCGCGTGTTTATTGTATTAGTACAGCGATTTATAAATCCTTGAAATTGATAATTCTATATATTGTGATAATGTTTCTTTTCCAGGGCGATTATTTTTTTAATTATAAAATTAAATATTTCAATAAAAGTGTTCCATTTTTCGGTGTGGTCCTATCACAACATGCTTTACCAGATTAGTAGCATATTGTAGGAGAAGCAATATTATAGTTTGGGCAACAGGCGTACTAAAGTTTCTACACAAAATAAATACGTATCTTTATCAGTTTTTGTAGTAGTTTACAGTAAGCCTATTTTTTTTGTAACAGGTGTAAAGTAAGCGAAGTGCAAGTATACAATCGCCGTATATTTGAAATCGATTGTTACCACATCATCAGGTACTACAATACTGACTATAACTGATACATACAAAGAATCGTCAACACAAGAATGAAATTGTAACTAATATAAAACCTAACTTCTATACATTTTAAAGATTAACATTTTTTTTTAAATTTTGGTCATTCAAAATTCATATTAATTGGAAAATTACTTCTTCTAAATGCACTACAGTAACTAGTAAATTGACAGCTAACTTAAAATTAAGTTATTGTAGTGTTACCGCCTCTTCGCATTCAGTTGGAGTGATTTTCTAATTAATTTGAATTTCGAAAAACTAAACTAAAAAAAAAAAATAAATGCGCAATAAATTAGAGTTTATATATTTTTAATAATGTTATTATTAAAATTAGAACAGACAGTGACAAACTCTTGCCAAAATTAAATAATGGTTTATCAGATAATACATAGTACATATTATCTTTATGAAATAAAAAAGTAAATATTGTTACCAATACCAGTTTTCCAATCTCCCTACAACCTGTCAAATATTTCAACTGCTTTAATTAAATTTATAATAAATATCGTTCAATAGTTATAACTGTAATAAATTCTCTAAATTCAAAATTTATCTTTTAGGATTTTTTCCGACAATATATCGGTACTATATGGTACCTATTTATTGCTTATTATTATTGAAATATTGTCTACTACCCACAAAATATGTATGTTTCAGGTAAACAATTTCAAAAAACAAACTTAAAATGATCTAAACGTCAGCATTTTTTGTTTTCCCTTTTTTAATGTAGGTATGTTAATATAGTAATACCATTTAAAATGCAGGCCCCAGTAGTGTTTGGAGATTAGTGTTGCGCCCGTCGCGAGCAATTTTTCACGTACTACCAAAAAATATGTACTCCGTATATAAAACTTAAATTGTACGCTTTCAACAGATACATACATAAATGGAACATGAACACAGTGTACGCCAAGGTGGCGCATATGAGCAACATCCAAATATATATGGATTACCCTCAAATAATTTTAGGGGGGAATTTTTTGGCTTGTATAAACTAACTAACTATATTATTTTTGAAATACTCTGTATAGTAAATACCTACTTTTATACTGTGCTATGCTTAATTCCATTTTTTTTAAAGTGTAGCCATAGCCAAAAATCTATTCTTTGATGAGATAGCCTACAAACTGTATTTTTCTGAAAGTTACTGAAGCGCAAGTAAAAATAAGAACTTAGCTAATATTTTTGTAGCAAACTTGAAAAAGTAATTGGGTGAATATTTGACTAATATTGATTTTATCAACATATAGACGCAAAGTGGACACCACTAGTGATAGCAGCGTTTATTTTATTATGATAAGACTAGAGGGGAGGGGGTAAGCACCGCTTTCTGGAGGTTGGGAGGCTGTTCGATTATAAAACATCGTTTTATGTTTGTACTTTTATTAACAACTCCAATTTCTAGTCTCCAATCCCCTCGCGAGCGCGATGTCTGGCAATACGCTCACAAGGTTCCAGTATATCCGTTGTGATCTCTGAACACATCTTTAACTATTTCTTAAACATAACTTATTTCTATGTAGTAGAACTTTCAATAGCACAAACAAAGTGGGTAATAACATTTCTCATAATGTTTTCCAAGCGTCGGCTGTCTCCTTTTTCTGGTGGTGCTGTGTTGTTAATGATACGAAAATATTTCCATTCATAGTGTTTTCCATAACGTTACCCATCTTCTTCCCGTTTAGATAAGTATAATAACTCTTACCCAAGGTAAGTATACTATTTGAAATGAAATCAAATATCAACTACTATCTAGTATATGTATTTTGGATTCTTAAATTCTCAAAATAACTTTTAAATCTCCCGCTATCATAAGACAAAACCACCAGTCATGTCTACCAACCTATACTTATTAAAATTTTCAATTCATTTACAAATATGAAGAATAACCTCAAAGTTTTCGAACTGTTAAGTACTTATTTACACAAAAATATAAACATTACTTGGACAAAATACCTCGAACATCAACTTGCATACACCCTAAAGTATTTCAGAATGGAGTTTCCTCGCAGTGACAAACCAAAGAAGTTGCAGAAAAAGTTCCACATCAGGAGTACAACGCTGGTGTCAGAAAATCCAGGGTAAAATCTCTTTCAAAGCATTCAAAGTGTATCATTATACTCAAGATAGCAGAGACATGTCAAGTACGATTTGACAAAAGAAAGAATAAAATCTTGATGTTTCCTTTGTATATTTTTAGGCCGATGGTACATACATCGATTTACAAAGAAAATCCCCTTCGATTTCGGATATATTACAGAAATATGATTTAATTGATTTGGCTTGACCAAAAATAAAACAGCTTTCACAGAAGGTTTTTATCAACAACCACCTCGTCTCCATGGACCTCAACTCATTTATTTCATATGAACTACATTGAGTCTCCACCTCTTTGAAGTAGTATCGAAACCTAGGAAACTACTTTGAAACCATATAGCTACCAGAATATAAACCGTTGAAACCATTGAAAAGTGCCCCTAAAGCTATCGAGCTAAAATTAAAACAAATGAGTAGTATCACACATACTATAAATACCAAAAATTAACTCTATCGACGCCATCCCATTCGAGATATTAGCATGATGGTGGAAAAATTCAATATTTTTTTCTCAGGAATTACTTAAGGTATCACGTTCAAAAAATATGCAAGTAAACACTGATTATGGGCATTATTATATATATAAAAAAAAACATGGCCTAATTCCGTTCACTTAGTTCGAAGTTATCATTATTTTCCCCTTTTTAGGGGTGGTTCTTTTGAGTTTGGTTTAAGATGTCAACCTGGCTTTTTGGTATATTAGACTGTATACATTTGGGTTTATTGTGCTTTCTTTCAGTTTTTTTTTTTTTCTGTGTGGTAGAACATACATATAAATCTCTGAATAATCTTGGTAGGAGCAATTTGTTATTGTTTATTTTAGGGTTAAAATGATTGTTCATCCATCAATTTCAGGTATGTTTCAGCCTTAGTAGTTATAAAAGCACCGAAATATAAAAAAGAAGAAGGCTAGAACAACAAAATAATGTTTATTTCCGTACACGCAGTTGAAAGTTATTGTTATTTTTTTCTTTTTGGGAGGTGGTTTTATTTTGTTGAGTTTAATGTGCTTACCTATTTTTTTGTTATATAGTAACGTATGTATTTGGGTTTATTATATATTTCTTTAAGTGCTTGCTATGTGGTAGAATACACAAACAAAAAAATAAAAATAAAATAGAAAAATCATCGATTGGTTTCAGGATTATTTATATGTTGTACATTTCAGCCCTACTAGTTATGAAAGCACCGAAATACAAAAAAAAATATTTTTTTGAAAGTAACTTATTATCATATAATATATTATCTGTTGTTACATTTATTATTAACATATATGTATTTATAATAAATATACAATAATATTTAGTTCCGTACACGAAGTTTAAAGTTCCCTTTTGGGGGTGCTTTTTGAGTTTAAGGTTAAACTTGAATTTTTGTTACGTAGGAATGCCTGCATTTGGGTTTCCGGTTTTTTTTCCAAATAAATTCTTTACAAGTGATGTCATATGAACTGAGAAATATACTCTGACCTTTACTGATTCTCCTGGGAAGAATGAATAGCTCCAAATAAGTATTTCTATCATATTCATCGTTTATTCATTTATTTAAGTGTTTTCTTCCAGATATTTTTATTAATAAACCATCCCAATTAAAATACCTATGTGAGGACGTAAATCTACATAAGGAAATTACATTAAACAACAGACTCCAAACTCTCACAATCAAATAATTGTCATATTAAGACAAATTATACACGCCTCAGGGCATTAATTAAAAAATATGGCAAATGTATATCTATTTGAAGAACAAAGTAAATACGAATAGAGATTCTGTTCAACATTAAGAAAATTATAACAACCATAAATACATAGCTGGTTGCAATAACAAATGTGGATGGAATTATATTATTACTAGAACAATAAATATCTGACGGAGATTTAATTAAAAAAAAATCACCCCTCAAAAAGGGAAAATAATTATAACTTTGCGTGTACGGAATTAAATATTATTTTATTGTTTCAATATGCTTTTGTATATTTCGGTGCTTTTATAGCTACTAGGGCTGAAACATATATACAAATAATCCTGAAATTTATCAGTGAATAATTATTTTAACCCTAAAATAACCAATAACAAATTGCTCATACCAAAATCATTCAAAGAGATTATATTTTTTATTTATATGTTCTACCACACAGAAAAAACTGAAAAAAAGATATAGTAAAGCTAAATGTATACAGTCTAATATAACAAAAAACTAAGTTGGCACCTTAAATCAAACTAAAAAAAATATCACTCAAAAGGAGAAAATAATGATAACTTTGAACTGAGTGAACGCAATTAGTCCTTCATTTTTTACAGAATGCACATAATCACTGTAAACTTACATATATTTTTTTTTAAACGTAATAGCTAAAGTCAGTGGTTCTCAAACTGTGGTACGCGAAAATTTTTAGGGGGTACGCGGCCGGCCAACAATAAAATAAAACAACCCGGGACACGTATGGACACGTTGACGTGCGCGCGCCACTAAGGGCTTAGTCATCAGAGTGGGGCTGTGTGGCCGGCCAATCACTCGTGTCACTGCACTGCAGTAGCATTGCCTGTTATTACAAGCTCGCTGTCAGTATTGTGTTATTTTTGTGGTGTGTTGTGTTATTCTGCGAACATTCAATCCTGTTGAAACACGTTTACGGACATCTGTTTGAAAACTGAGTCAGGTACCACGTAAGTGAATTTTACAATAAAAATTAACAATGGATAAATGGCTCCTAAAGAAAGGCCT
This sequence comes from Protaetia brevitarsis, assembly GCA_004143645.1. Classification (NCBI taxonomy): domain Eukaryota; kingdom Metazoa; phylum Arthropoda; class Insecta; order Coleoptera; family Scarabaeidae; genus Protaetia; species Protaetia brevitarsis. The sequence goes on along the minus strand of RXPK01000029.1, from coordinate 923,392 downwards.
CATGAAGATCTGCATCAAAATTCTGGCCATCAACTTCACAAAATGAAAGTAGACCTGAACGTCTTGTTACTAATGAGCAGCTCAAGGAAAAATAAAAAACCCGAAAAACTGGCAAATGAATATAAAAGTAAAAAGAGAAAATATGACGAGTTGTACTTAAAATTAGGTTTTACTTGGACTGGAAGCTCAGACGAGCCTAATCCACAATGCGTTGTTTGTTCAGCAATTTTATCAAACAATTCTATGAAACCTTCTCTTTTAAAACGCCATTTTGAAAGCAAACATGAGAACTTAGTCAAAAAGGAGTTACGGTACTTTGAACGTCTTTTGGAAGATTTGAAAAGTAGGAAAACACGATAAAACACTTTTCTGGTGCAGAACAAAATGAAAGTGCTCTAAAAGCTTCTTCAAAGTTAGTCATTTAATTGCGAAGTCTGGTAAAAACCATACTATTGGCGAAAACCTATTCCTCCCTGCCGCAGCAGAAATTGTTTCTTGTATGTTTGGAGAGAACGAGGCAAAAAGAATTACAGCAATTCCATTATCAAATGATACAGTTTCAAGGAGAATTAGTGATATGGCGTATGACACAAAGAACAACTGTTGGAGTAATTCGAGCTAGTCCTTGCTTTGGTATACAACTCGATGAAACCACGGATGTCGCTGGCCTAGCCAACTGATCGTTTTTGTACGTGGCATTTTTCAAGATGAAATATTTGAAGATATTTATTTTGTAAGACACTTAAACATCGACAAAAGGTGAAGATATTTTCAATTTGTTAGATTCTTCTTTTTCGAAAACCAGCTCGAGTGGAAAAACTGTGTGTCAGTGTGTATGGATGGTGCTAAGGCTATGAGCGGTCACATCACAGGGCTGGTAGGCCATATTAAAACGGTTTCAACTGAGTGTAAGTTCACTCATTGTGTCCTTCACGAGAGGCTTTGGTGGCTAAGCACCTCCCTGATGAACTTAAAGATGTCCTTGATCAGAGTGTGAAAATTGTGAACTTCATAAAAACTAGGCCCTAAAATCTCGTTACTTTAAATTCTATGCCAGGATATGGGGAGCCTCCATGAGAACTTATTGCTACATACTGAGGTACGATGGCTTTCTCAGGGAAATGTTTTGTCCCGTGTATTTGAACTCCACAAAGAATTACATAATTTTTTTACGAACACAAATCCCATCTGTCTTCTGTACTTACTGATTTTGATTGGTTTTGAAGTTGGCTTATTTAAGTGATATTTTTGGAAAACTCAACATCTGGAATTTATCCATGCAAGGCAGTGTTCTGATATTTTTAATATAGAAAAGAAAACTGATGCAATGGTAAAAATGATCATTCTCTGGGAAAAACAAATAGAAAATAACAACTGCGAGCCGTTTGAAAGATTACTTACATTTCTGCAAGATAATGAGAAAAACATATCTGATTTCACTGAACTCAAGACTCAAATGGGCCAGCATTTGAATGCATTGAAGATCCGCATAAAAGAGTACTTTCCACCTTTGGAGAAACAGTATAACTGGATACGTGACCCCTTTAATGCTGATGCTATGGACACTAACCTGACTATCTTTCAAAAGGAACACCTCATTGAAGTATCATGTGATCCCACGTTGAAAAACAAATATTTGACTGCTGGTACTACATTGTTAGATTTCTGGATCGGTATTGGGAAGGAATACAAAGAACTGTCAAGCACTGCTGTTAAATTTCTTGTTGGGTTTTCCACCACTTATTTATGTGAAAAGGGTTTCTCAAGTTTAACCTATCTTAAAAATAAATCTAGAAACAAATTAAATGTTGAAGATGATTTAAGATTGTATTTAACCAAGTTAAAACTTAATTTTGATAAACTGTGCAAAGGGAAACAAGCTCACCCTTCTCACTAATCTCTTTGAAAGTAAGCGCTTTTTGTTCTTTAAATTTTGTGTGTGTTTGTTTTTAATGTAATAAAAATGTTTGTAAACAATATCTCTTTGTTTTTATTTAAACATGATGCGTAATTCAGTTTCAAAGGTTAACACTATACTTCTATGCTACATAGAAGGCTTTAAGATTTGTTTAATATTTTAATTATAGTTTACTTACAAGGGAACACCGGCGGATGTCCCCCTCCGATTTCGATGAAACTTAACAGATCGAAAGAGTACCTTAAAATAAGAGACACGTATTTTTTTTTATCGGTGTATCCGCACAATTTTGGGGTACAGCCCCCTCCAAAGTTTGGACGATTTTTCAATTTTTGCAAATATTTCCTAAATTATAACAGATATTAAATTTTCTTCTTAACATAATTTGCAGCATATTGCATGACCCTAAGGGTAGCGTCGTCCGTATTCGCAAAAAGTTAATAACGGGGGACGGGGTACCCGTACCCCCATTTTTTTACATATTTTCTTTTTCTTATTCATAAAAAGAAGGCCGATTTTACATAGAATACGATGATGTACAACAAGTTTAGAAAATTAATATTTGTAAAAATAGAAAAATAATAATAAAGCTTCAAAATTAATAAACTTGTCTATTGATATAAATCAAATGAACTATAACAGAAATAAGTTTTTATCCTTAACATAATTTCCAGCATAATACATGGTCTCAAGGTAGATATCTTCATAAAAGCTAATAATGGGGACGGGGTACCCATACCCGCCATTTTGTTAATAATAAGTTTATTCATTATTCATCAAAAAAAGATCGCTTTTACATAGAAAACAATGGTAATAAATTTGGAGGATTAATAATAAAAATAATTGTAATAATAATAATAATATAGTACATTAACAACAATTATTTGTTATCGTTACTCCGCTGCTCTCCTTACTTAAATATTTCTTAATTTAGAATTGTATCTACTCGACAAGCTATGGTCAAACCTTTCTATGCCTACTAACTTATACTATATACTATACGAAACTTTTATCGGTGGTAGCAATATAAATCGTTTTATCAATTGCAGTTTGTGACTGCGTTTTATATATTTCCTTAATAAAATGTTATTCATTCTTAGAATACCATAATCCTTTAGTGCGTATATATGAACAAATTTGCTACACAGGACGAAGGATTAAATAATACATACATATATATTTTTTAATTTATTTCAAGTTTTTCGTGCAATGTAGGTGTACAATGTAAGTATTCAATGGAGCATAAATATAACTAATGTGTTTGTAACGATTATAACATTTCGGAAACAATAGAACAGAATTAGAAAAACATTATAATGCTTATAAATGTTTAAATACATTACATACTGTAATGCGATTATTGGTATATATGTATTGCAATAGCGAACAAGATTAATATACATACAGTAATTAAGCTATGTAAGTATTACAGTAGTGATAGTCTGTGTAAAAGTGTTTAAAACAGAGATTTTGTTTGCACCATGAACACCGCACAATACCTGGTTTGTTGCAAATACTACACAAGGGTGTAGACTGCGCATCTTTGTTAAAACAAAACTCTACAGGATTTATAAAGGGCCCAGGTCTTTCCTCCACGTATCCACTCTTATACCACGAGTACTTGAATACGTCGAAAAATCTTGGGGAAGAAAACTGATTATGGGTTAGGGATTGCAACTTAATAATATTATTTCTCTGATGTAAATGTCGTAGTTCATAAGAATCACTATATCCGAAAAAGTTCTAACAAAATTTTTCCACAGTCTAAAACCATATACATCTAGAGGTTGTACCATCGCTGTCGTTTTTTTTTTTTTGGTATATTTAAAATGTTCAAAGTTTTGCCTTTTGGCACTAATTGTTGAAGTTCGGCAACACAGTGCCCACTCCAAGAAGCAATCAAAGGGACACTCTTTGGCCCGGTATTCGAGAGAAAAACATCCGTTAGCCAGGTTTTGAAATGATTTGAACTGAGCTTACCAGATACCGAAGAAGAAATATACACATTTACAGGTCGAAACAATGATTGCACAACTCGAGGTCCAAACGTATTCGTAGACACCTTTAACACTAAAAATAGTCGTTCAACACATTTGCTATATTTACGACCGCCATTGTGCGAAAACTATAGGTACTGACCTACACTGCACGAAAAACGACTTCTAATGTTCTCATTTGGAATACTCGTCTTATATACCTATTTCCTAAATGCAGACGTGATCACTTAAACGTTCGTGGTTAATTACTATGCATTCGGGGATTTATTTTTATCTATATAATAATATGATTAATCATCAGATCCCTTATCGCGTTAAATTACCAATTATATCTGAAGTGACTGAATAATTAATTAAACTCACGTATGCGTAGATAAGTGCATATCAAATTCATCACAATAGACACGTACATATATTTTTTTGAGTTATTATCACTATTATTAATTTTCTAAATTTATTATACATTACCGTTTTCTATGTAAAAGCGATCATTTTTTGATGAATAATGAATAAACTTATTATTAAAAAATGCGGGGGTATGGGGTACCCCGTCCCCCGTTATTAGCTTTTTATGAAGATATCTACCTTGAGACCATGTATTATGCTGGAAATTATGTTAAGGATAAAAACTTATTTCTGTTATAGTTCATTTGATTTATATCAATAGACAAGTTTATTAATTTTGAAGCTTTATTATTATTTTTCTATTTTTACAATTATTAATTTTCTAAACTTGTTATACATCATCGTATTCTATGTAAAATCGACCTTCTTTTGATGAATAATAAAAAGAAAAAATGTAAAAAAATGGGGGGTACGGGGTACCCCGTCCCCCATTATTAACTTTTTGCGAATACGGACGACGCCACCCTTAGGGCCATGCAATATGCTGCAAATTATGTTAAGAAGAAAATTTAATATCTGTTATAATTTAGAAAATATTTGCAAAAATTGAAAAATCGACCAAACTTTGGAGAGGGCTGTACCCCAAAATCGTGCAGATACGCCGATAAAAAAAAATACGTATCTCTTATTTTAAGGTACTCTTTCGATCTGTTAAGTTTCATCGAAATCGGAGGGGGACACCCGCCGGTGTTCCCTTGTTAGTACCGGTAACTGAGAAGGGGTACCTAAAATGTTTTGTGGGTAAAAAGGGGTACAGTGTCTAAATAAGTTTGAGAACCACTGGCTTAAGTAATTCCTGAGAAAAAAAATAGTGAATTTTTTCCACCCTTGTGCCAATACCTGGAATGACTGACCAATAATAGCAATAACAATGTTTTTTTTATATTTCTATACGACTGCATAAAATCGCGCTATCCCACTCATTGCCCTCTTCCATCACGCTGAATCAACTACGCTACCGAGCGGGAAGCTATAGCCACCTATAGTCGACTGGCAGTGAGAGACAGTGATTTAAATAACGTATTGTTTTCGGTAACACGTTACCGCGATCGTAGTTAACTACTAGTAACGCGTTATTGTTAACCGTGATGCGATTTCGACCACACCCTAACTGATCTCAAATTATAACCTTTCACCGGGTTACCAAACATTTTATAAGAGAAATTAAATTTAAAAAAGGACTGTTTAACGGAAATAAAGTAATGACTGTGTATAGGTATGTCACAGCCATGTAATGTAATTAGTTATTTCATTGTGAAACAGTAAAATATTTCATTAAATGACCAAAAATGTTAGACATTTCACGAGATGCAAAATTAGTTTAGACATTTTATGAAATGCAAACGCTATTTGTTGTTGTATAAAAAGTACCTACTTAAAATTTAAAAGATTATCGAACATGTCTCATATACTAATAAACTTTTAGTAGGTGCAATAAAATTATTGTACAATTAGATAAGCGACAAAACCACCAAAAATAAGTACAAACGGAAAAACTGAACCAGATGTATTCTCACAAACACTTAAAGATATATGGACCCAATTTTGGTCATTCTCCGTACTTGTTTACGCAAGGTGACGTTGGTGACAACGGCTGTTGCGTGAAGTTTTCCTTTTTCTACATACATGTTTACTACTGATATAATGTGCTCTTCTTCTTGGTTTTAAGTGCACTTAGGGTAGTCTAGACTACCACTTGTTAATTGTTACATTAGATGGGCATAAATTACACATAGTATTGTCGCGTTGTTAATTTAAAAGGCACTGGGATCTTGTACTTACCCCGGAAAATTTCTATGCCACAGTTTTCACTGGGGGGTAGGCATCTTTTTTAGTCAAAAACACGAACAATATATTTCCCGTTAAAATCCCACGGCCAACTTCCCTTTTTTCTCTCTATATAGCGGTTAACTCGAGCATGGAATATTCTTGGGCATCTGCAGCATTGCACTTGTTGTTATTTCTTGATTAGCCACTTTTCCTGCTCTTCTTGTTTCCAGTGGCCGTAAAATTTAGTTGAATAGTCTTGATAATTTAATATCTATCTGTGAGGAGTTGCCTGAAAATCAATCAGATCTATCTGACCACGTTCGTTCAAGTATTTGGAAACAATTGGATGAACAACATTTCTTCTTCCATGTTTCTTCTCATTACATGACTTACAGCATAAGATAAATAAATTATTGTAAGTTCCGGATTGGTGGATTTTGATGTTAGGTATTAGAAAACAAGAAGAAGGAAACAAGTTCTATCCGATCCTCAAATTTTATTATTATTACTACCAGTGTCGGCTCTAAGCCATCATCAGGCGTAATACGTCAGTAAAATTTTGAAGCTATATCACTTATGTTAAAATTTATCATAATTTAAAAACAACAATACAAATAAATAATATAAATTACGCAAATAATAATGAAATTAAATTTTAAATTTTAATTTTTTTAAAATTAAATATTTTAACGTGTAACAATTTCATTAAACAACAAATTAATTAAGCTCTACTAGCTTAATTGGTAAAGTGCTCGTCCTGCAAACGGGGGGATGCAGGATCGAATCCTGCGGGAGGAGAAACATTTTGCTTGGGAAAATTCCTCCTAATTATTACAGTTAAAAGCAGAAATTCATTAATTTGTTAATTTCTTACTGTAAAGAGCTTGCAATCTTTGCATATTTGCCGTCCTGCCGGCCTTTCAAGATCTAATATCGACATATGTTCGGTTAAACGCTCGAATTGGCATCCTCTACTAGCTTAATTGGTAAAACGCTCGTCCGGCAAATGGGGGGATGCAGGTTCGAATCCTACGTGAGGAGAAAAAATTTTTCTTGGAAAAATTCCTCCTAATTATTACAGTTAAAAGCAGAAAATCATTCATTTGTTAATTTCTTACTGCAAAAGCTTTCAATCTTTGCAATTTCATTATTGTTTGTGTAATGTTTTCTTTTTATGTTTATTTGTATTGTTGTTTTTAAATAATGATTAAAATAAATTTTAACATAAGTGACAGCTTCAAAATTCTACTAACATATTACGCCTGATGATGGCCTAGAGCCAAAACCGGTAGTAACAATAATAAAATTTGAGGATTGGATAGAACTTATTTCCTTGTTTTCTAATACCTAACATAAGATAAATACCTCAATAGCTGGTTTAGGGAAGCTATACTTTGAGCCTAAAGCTGTCTCCATTTTGATCCTGCCGCCCTCACCAGTTTTATTTATGTGAAAGTTTATCGTATAGATCTTCCTAAGCCACTACATACAAAATGTGATTTTTGGGGTTTTGTTTCTTTATTAAATACGGTTGGTTTCCAACGCTAAGTACATCGTAAATACTAATAATAAGTAGAAAATACTCTCGTTTTTCTTTTCATGCCCTATAAGTTTATTTTTTCATTTCGCTCTAGAATATAATCAACTTCAATGCAGGCATAACGGGCTTTGAGGCGAGATTAGTTTACTGAATAACGACTTACGTTTTACTTTTAGCTGTTTTATTTCATTTAAAACTGAAATAAGTTTATCCTTTATGTATGGCTTTTTAGCTGGCTTTTCACTATAATAACGTTGTAATTTTCCGTAAAACTGATTTTTATCAATAGTCACAGTCGCTGCACCCTATTTGTGTAACAATTCACTAAGAGTCCACAATAAATAAACATTTCATGCAATGTCTAACATTATAAGACATCTAATGTAATACTTTCCCAATTACATAATATGTCAGCATTTCGTGATATGTTTAAACTCTTCATGAAATAACCAATACGTTATCTGTGACATATATATCCGCTAACGCCCCGTCGTACAAGTGTCGTGTCTGCAAATTTGAAGCGTTAGTAATAATATCAATATCTTGCCACAATGCAATGATGCAATCTTATTTTATTTAATTTAAAAGTATTTTAAAATTTTGAAAGAATCATTTATATTTTAGTGCAAAAAAAGATGATTTGACGTGTGTACTAAATGTCCCCTTTGCCTTTATAGTTGGGAGTTACTATCAGGGCTATCTCTTTCGCAAAAGGGTACTTACCGTTTTCTGGAGGTTAGGGTTTTATAAAACAACGAAAGATCTATTTTAACTAAAGCAAATAAAATACAAAATGTTAATTAAAAATAAAATTTATCTTTAAAATCAAAACAAGGTATTCTATCAACTGAAAAACTTTTAATGTTTTTATCTTAAAAATAAAAAATTGTCTACACGCAAAACATGTTAGTGTGCCGGAGCTACAATGTCTTGAAAATGTATTTTGTTTTTGTAAAGATGTGTTAGATAAGATTGATTCTAAGAATAATCTCTCTAAAAAGGGAATTTCCGAATACGAAAACTAAGAATAGGTGTACGTGTATTCTTTTATGTTCATTCGTAGCGTGTGGATATATGCATGTATTAAATGGTCAATGATCTCTGTGCTTTTTGTTTATTAGTGATTGGTCATTATGATATTTTGAATCTGTTTCTACAGAAAGTTTTGCCATGACTTGCAGATGTTAAGAACGTCCTTTTATTATTCTTCTGATGTGCATACAAAAAAAATGTACATTTATACTGCAGAACATCGGTGATTCAATGCCATCTCCAATCATAGAAATGCCTATTTCAAAGTCCAATTTGCAATAACATGAACGAATACGTTTTAAATGTAAAGCAAATTACAGTTAAAAATGTATTAACGGCTCTAATTTGACTTACCCACTGCCTGTGAATATTACATGAGACATTTATAGTTCAGAAGAACATATAATTGTGAGACCAGCAAATGTGACGTTACATCTTAGGTGTAATCTTTACGTTAGAGATTGTAATATAATTTGCATGAGATTAATTCTCTGTTTTTTTTCCCTTTTTTAGAAGCTGATCTTTATGACTTTTTGCAATTCATTTCTACAGAAAATTATGTTATGATTTGGTGCTGGTCATATTTGCAACGTGTGGTGGTCATATCTGTAATTCTATTAATTTTGCAAAATCATCTCCTGTAGCATTATTTTTTATCGTATTCGTCAATTGCCGTATTTTACACTATTGAGATCGTAGAATATTTCTTCGGGTATATAACCAATTACGCAGTCTCACTTCCTTTGTTTAGATAAACGGCTGTAAATTTACAAGATATTTTTCACTGCTAGAGCCAAAATTATTTTGAGATATGGGTCCTATTTAAAACAGCGCAATGAAAATAAAAAGAACAAAGGAAATTGGGGAAAGGATGAACTTCGGTATTTTTGTTTATTTGATTCTTGTCCACGAATTTTCTTATTTCGTTTTTTTTTTTGTACATAAACATTGACAAGTTGGGATATTTTTTATAACCTTTTCGGCAAATCGTTATTCGGTTCGAAAATGAAGAAGTTTATTCCTACAGCTCAGAAATTTTTTCCAGGAAATATTGCATTTTTATATTATCAGCATCGCTTTCGTCAATTTCGGACTTATTTATTTAAATCGTCGACAGAAAATAATAAACCTCTTTTGAGTCGTTGAATTCAATATTCTCGTTTCATTATTATATATCGTTCATCTTGTGCTTCTTTTATTACCCACTAGAGAAATTTGTGAATACTATGTTTGATCTTTGTGTTATTTGTGTAACTTTTTCCACTACGCCTAAACATAAAATGATGAATATAAATTCATACCATTGATTAGTTTTGTGGTGTATGGACAGTCTATATTCATTCATCACCTCAAAATATTCGGTAGAATCGATCCAAATTTAATCTACTGTATATCTATTCCACCAAGAGAGGTGAACTGAAATTGAATGAATTAAATATTTGTTTTGAAATGGAATTAACTTGCTAATTTTGGCTGACTTGACGATTATTAAATTCAATCGCCCAATAGCTTTGACTGAAGTAGTAATTATGTCAGTGAAATACCTTCAACTAGATATCCTTAAATATAACTTCAACGTACAAACTTTCTCTTTAAATATTTTGATGCACCGTAATTGCAAGAACAGATATTTTTAATATAATTTACTTCATGGTAGTATAATTAACATAGGACATATTTATAAATAAACGCCAAATATAGGTTTATATTTCTCTGGTATGATAAGTAATAAAATATCCATAGTATAAAAACTTTCAAATACAGTTTATTAAAACATGTCGTGTATATACTGTTTGTAGAAAATATTCGCATGGCAAGGTAGTTTATCCAACAAGAACAGGCCGTCAAAGCTAGCATAGAATTTTGTTAAATCAAACGAAATATTAAGATTCCCATCTAAACGTTGGATGTAGGGAAGATAGACACACCGACCCAATATCTATCTTCCAACATCCAAGATGTTACCTACTGTACAAGGAAAATCTTGTCCAGATAAAATATCAAGACCGTTTTTAAACCTAACTCCTCTTGTGCGGTAGTGTTTACATTGGTGAAACATCGCGTTCGGTGGGCACTTGTTTTGCAGAACATGAGTGCTATACTACGGCGTTGCGCGTAGCTGGGTCTGCACCTGCTGAGCATAAGCTGGAGACCGGTAACCAAATCCAATTGAATTCTGTCCAAATCCTATCCTGTAATTTTTACTACAGCAGTCGTGAAATCTGGAATCCACTGAAATCTGCAAGCATCCCAATAACCTAAACCGTGAAACTGGTTGTCTCCTACGCAACACCTGGAAGTTCCTTTCTTTCTACAACAACCCAATCAAAACCGTTACGCTCCTTTGAATTGTACCCGTCACGACTCATTGACCCGTAACTAGTGTTGTAAATATTCGGATGATTTCAATAATCGGAATATCGGAATGGGAAGGCTATGATATACGAATAATACTCCGCTTCCATATTTCACCCGACATACTTGTTGTAAATATTCGGATGATTTCAATACTAAAAAAAAAAAACATGGTCCTCTGCCTTTTCAATTACTAATCTAATAATCTATCCAATAATCGGAACCATCCGAATATTTCAATAATCGGAATCAACGAATATTTCAATAATCGGAATCAACGAATATTTTAATTCGGAAACTCACAACACTACCTGTAACCGTCACCTTTATATAAACCCTTCCCCGTGTGTTAGTCTTTCAGGTTTAGGCCAATAGCAGTAATAGCAGTTCTGAAGATGTCCCTTGCAACTGTGGACGATGCGTCGGCCAGAAGATCCAAGACACGGTTCCAGCCCGGAAACCCAGCAGAGTATAGTATAATTCCTTTCCATAGAATTTACAAAGGTTCATGCGGCATTTTTAAATAATATATGGTTTACCTACCGAAATACATTGAGGAACCTTTTAGACTATGTGAAGGGCAGTCCTCATTTCAATGAAAGATCGGGCATTTACTGAATCGAGTGTGGTATGGGAACTTTCGAAGGTTCAAGAAACACAGCAAGTTATGTTATGGAAGACTCGAAATATCCAGTGTTGTAAAACGTAAAAACAATAGGGAACATATCAGTATAGGAAACCTTGCTTTAGTGAAAAGTTATATTGTAATATGTAGATTTATTTATTGTTTTTCAGAGTTAAGCTCTAGCCCATGAGCCATATAGCACGAGCCGCTACTGGTGACGACTTTTGTGGATTTTGCTTAAAGAGGTCAAAACACTGCTTTCAAATTGACAGCCGTATCTGCTTATTATCTAGAGTGGGCAATCGGGCCAACATTTCTCACATTCCTAATTTATCATGTGAAATGTTTGTTGCCGTTTTGTATGACATATCTATGGTATCTGTTACTTCGCGTAACTTCATTCAGCGATCAGTAAAGATCGTGTTATTGACGTTTTCAACGTTTTTCTCACTAACCAAGTCTGCTGGGCGGGTGGGCGCTTCTCATCAAACGGCACATTTAAATTCGTTAAACCAACATCTCACATTTCTCAGATTTCACAGATGGTGAAGAGTTTCTACAGAGAGAATTTAACTTTCTTTTTTTTTCGCACTTTTTCCATCCGCAAATACAATGTGGATTACGGATCGATGTTATTCTTTTAATACGTTTAATACAAACGGTGGTCAAATCGAAACTAACCTATGAATCAGTCTGATATTTTGTATGGAGTTGTTCGACAGGTGGTAGAATATTAATGCCAATGAATGGCTTGACACAAGGAAATATGCTTCAAAAATATTATTTTTGGATTAAAATAATCCTTTCTATTAACGTACTATGACTTGCGATGTATAACAAAGAATTAAAACGGTAGGGATCTCATTAAAGCGTAATTTTGATTAATTTGTCTAGACGAAAATTTGACTCAGGGCGATCGTTGCAAACAGATACTTTTTCTTTAGATTCCATTTGGCGTAGATGAAAATTTATATCAGGATAAAAATTATATTACCTGGTGATTACTCGCGCAGACTAAATAAATATTTACGGAAAGCTAAACGGAATTTGCCCTTCTACATTATAATGTGATGGCGTTTACACAATCTTTTTGCTTTTGGCGGTAGATAACATGGGTTTGAAAACATCAAATAATCACTTTTCAGCAAGAGGATAGGCTATCTCTGGTTGATTTTACTTAAAATTTCATATAGAATTAAAGCTAATAAAAAATATTTTAACATCCAGTAAATTACTTATAATTTTGTTGATTGCTCTGATGACAACCCATTTAACTTTCTTTATTTTTTTTTTCTGCAATTATGCATTAGGTGCTCGCGACAGAGGATGCAGTATATAACAAATATATTCGATTTTTTTTCCTTAATAAAATCTGGCATGACAAAAAATATCTAAATATAACACAATATTATAGTTCAGTATCCGTTTTTTAGGAAGTAACAAATCTCTGCCCGTTTTCATATACAGTTTAGCTCGTTTAACTAGATACACCTTCAGTTACAATGGCTATAGTTACCGCTAATATGAACAGGTATCTCAGCGAAAATGTTTCATGTTTTATGAATTATTTAATAGTTTGATATAAATTGGCGTAATTTTATCTTGATATCTAAGCAAGCCATGGTATATCAAATTCAGACAAATCTCAAAAGCAAACAATTATGAAATAAAATCAACAAAAAAAAGGTGCTACTTAAAATTATAGTACTGTAACGTTTTTGGGGTATTTTTTATAATTTTGTACTTTTGGTTGTAGAATAGTCTACATCTGTCCAGGATATTCGAGTACATTCACATTGGCGAAGTTGGAAATTCAAATTCAAAATTCAAATAAACGCGTAATAGTGTTATTAAGTATTAGGAAAAAGAATATAGTATAAAAGAAGCGATTATATCTTATAAGTCATGTTTAATGTACACCAGTGACACTTTCTAATTGTACGACCTACAGCATAAAATAGAGCCTAAATGTGTAGCATGGGTAGTAGACGACTTATGCATTCACTGCCGTCTTCGAAATATGTAAACACAGATGTGCCGTCTCGGTGTTTTTTTGTAGTAAATCTACTTTAAATGTAAGGAAGAATGCAGTAAATAAACATAGAAAAAACATTGATCTTATAAAATAGAGAGAATTAAATACATCAAAGGCGCATACTTATGCCTGCCGACTTACCTCGGTTAGCACAATTCGAATTTTTTCAATTACTTACCTTAAATATAATATTGTATATAAACAGATGTTTTCTTTTCTTTGCACATCCCTACAGCTTTACCAAATATGTTTGTGTTTTTAATCCAATTGATTCATAATGACTAATGAATTTTCATAACTATTTTTAATTCGCCGCAGCTCCTTTTTTCGATATTAACATAATGAAGAATTAATATTTATATAAATTAATTTAAACCTGCATTTTGTATTTATAGCTATCACTACTGTTCGATTTAGCACTAATTCAAATTTTGTATTTCTTTTGAAAAAATATTGTGAGACTTGAGATAAAATCTTTGAAACTAGGGAATTTATAATCGAAATATTATTTTATCTTATTATAATATTAATGGAAATATAGCATTACTATAACTAATAAAAAATATTTCTGAGGAGTGTAGAGCTTTTCGTTCTAATATCTGATATAAAAATCATAGTTTTGAATGCATCCTCGCCATATCTCCTTTATTATTTAATGTTACAGAAGGAAGCTGGAGCGAATTAAAAAAAATGATATGAATCATCAGATTAATTAGATTAAAAAATATAAGCATATTTGGGTAACGCTGCAGGGAAAACAAAACATGTATTTCTGTCAATAACGACATTACTTCAAATTTTTCTGCATTTAATCAATTAATTGGCGCAACACCCACTTCACGAAAAATGAAACTAGTAATAATCCTTATTACAATATTGTTTAATATCTTGCATAGGGGCTGTCGCAATTTAGTTAATGTGTTCAGTAATATTGAAAAAAGTGTTTCATTCATAACGGAGATATGGTTTACTGATTTCAGTATAGCTGAATACTTTAAATGTCTTCATGCGATCCATTTTGATACTTTCATTATTATTTGCATACGTATAAAATGAATAAAAGTAATAAACCCATTGATATTGCTATTTATTACATAATTAACATGCCTTTGGTTTAGTTCCGAGTCGTAATTCAACTGTAAAATGAAAATACCTTTTAAAACCATTTAATAACACTACAGTTATTCGAAATACTTCAAACATCAAATAAATTTATTCGAACCCAAAGATAACAAATACATAAGAGATGCATTCAACTTCGCACATTAATAAATCCAGCCTAAGCTTTTTTAAATTAATCGACCGAGAGACCGCACATCTGTGTTTACATATTTCGAAGCGGCCAGTTACTGCATAAATCCGTGTACTATCCACGCTAAAGATATGGGCTCTATTTTACCCTGTAGGACGTACAATTGGAAAGTGTCGCTAGTGTACATACTGAAATCAAAATCTAGAATTGTTTTCTCTCAAAATTTTGGGGCTATGTGAAATTTTAGAAATAACTTCAGGATTTATACACCATATGCACGGGCGGAGTTGACAATAAGTAGGGTGGTTAGTTTCAGCTAAAGAATACCTTTTTCGCTGTGCAAAAATGTTTTTAAGATTGTTCTTCAGAATGAAAAGTTATGGATCTGCACACCTCAAGTTTTCTAAATTGTCGATCGACTTTGATAAAATCTGTCATTTCTCAATTCCCTTTCACATAAGGTACTGCTTCCGCTTACAGTGCACCAAATGTTAGAAAATATTAACACAATTTTCAGGTGGTGCGTTTTTAATTGCAATCAGTATATTTTTTTAAGTAGAATTTACAAATAATGTAACTTTATTAGTGTTGCGATGAACGTGGTTTCATTCGCCTACATAGCTATGAGTAAATATTGCAGTGCGAAGCCATATAACGAATGAAGCGAAGTTTCGAAGTTTCTTTCTCGGTATGAATGGATATATTTCGTGAAAGGCAGGACCAAGCAACTCCGTTCACGGCATGGCTTTTATAATAGGTTACAATTTAGTTTTCGGGCATACCTTATTGATAATAACTTATTGATAAAATAAATAGTAAATTGTTTACATACAAACAGCTTGCTACACGTTTTTTTCTCTTGAAAACAATGTAAAAGATTAACTTCATGCACAAGCTCTTCATTCACGCAATGAATGAAGTAAACTGTTTGAAGTCGTATTATGAAGCGGGCGATCTATCGTGAATGATGATGAAAGTTTCGTTCCCAACACTATAACTTCATAGAGTATTCCATTTAAAATAATGGAATGAGCCTTGGTGAGAGTTGCCTCCTCTGGAACCCTATACGTATCAAGAAATAGTTTTAGGTTATGCAATCGTGAATTAATGAAAATTTAGAAAATATATATTGTTTTTATGAAACGGAAAATAAGGATACAATCGAAGAATCTTCGTTAGAAACACCATGTACTGTTACAGTACAGTACACCTTAAGCGGCATCGGTTTTTAGATGTAACAAATATAATTTCAATTTAATGTTTGAACAGCACACTCGTTTACTTACGAGAGCTTTTGTCCTTACATCCAAATATGTGATAGTACTTCCGAAACAAATTTTACATAGGAAAACACATTATGCAGGTACACGTAGGATTAACCGGCCGAAAAAGCAACCGGTTATATTATACAAGCTAACTTTAGTATTGTGTCACACCCAAAACCTTGGCACCTTCTTAGACCAAATCATATACAACACTCTTTCAGCCCTTTTCAGGCTCAAAATACAGGCCACACCTTTCAAATATTACCTAGTATAAATATAAACACTGTTTTATTAGTAAAGTTTTGAGTGAAAGATCAGATGTCAAAATACTATTTAATAGCAAAGAAAATTTATTCAAATATAGTTCTCTAGCTGCCTCCCATACTGCGTAACCGCTTTCCAGCATTAGCGATACTGTATTTCACAAGGACTGTAGCCTAGTAATAGACGTATAACTATCCGATCACTCCGCGCTATATCGGCTTTAATTAATTCGGACATTGTTTCGAGAACACGTGGGTTTCCATATCGACCGAAGACCGAAAAAATTCCGTAAAATAAGAAAGACCTATTACCTAAACATGCACTGCCATCTTTTTCCTATGCTTACTTGATCCTTTGAAATACCAAGAATTAGCGATGAATGTGATTCTTTCCTTTTCTATCCTCATAAATATATCAAACTAGAGTGTTGGAGGGCTGCCGCTTCCCTGTTCAATAAGTTATTTGATTGTTTTTTCATATATACGGTTGCGTATGCTTCTAACTCTTTCGGTGATGATATATTTTACACTAATTCAAGGTTTTTCTTCACCTCGCGGAAAACACTCAGAAATCTTTTAGGCAACGCGAAAGATAAACGTCATCCCAACGAAAGATTGGGCATTTTCAAAATCGGTTGTAGCGTGTGTGATAAAATTTATATTGGACAAATGTGTGATCGGAATCAGGTTTAAAGGGCGCATAACAAGTTAACGACATGGTAGACTTGAATCATCCAGCGTTGCTACATATAAACGATACGGACATAAAATAAAATCGACATAGAAGACCTTGAAGTCCAAAAGTTATAGAATATGGACTTTTTGATATACCTTTCAAAAAGTCCATATTTTATAAGTTTTTAATTATACATACTGTGTGAGATCCTGTGCAAATCTATAGTGTCCTATAAGTTAACTTACAAGTTTGCTTATTCTGTGCAAACTTTTAAATTACATTTCTTTCATAATCTATTCCATATTTCCATAACTTTTAAGGATTTTAAAATTTGTGAATTTATAGCATTTTGCTCAGAACCCCACCATAATACTGTACTTCTTTGCCCTGAGAAAGTTTGCTGGCCATTTTCGGTTTACAACCATGATAGATGTCACAAACTTTATTTGATATATGCGGCACAAATTACAGCAAAATACTTTTAAGAAAATTTGCTGTGCTAGATTTGTGTGAGAATAACTGTATGGGGTCAGGTTGATTAGCCTGCAAAAATCAGACTAATGGTAAGAGTAAAATTTGCAGAAAAATTTACATTGGGTGGCAGTCAAAATGTCAACAATGTAGTTTTAATATTTTATTAAGCAACTTTGTATTTCGCATGTGGTAATTAGAACGTAGTTCAACTCACATTCTAAGTATTTTAATATTTGGTTATAAAACATTCATTGTTATTGCTTAAAACTATAATTACAAGAAAATGAAACGTTCATTAGATCATAAATATTATGCCAACTTGGTTTCAATATGTATTGCTACACGCCATCAAATTCGGCGTTATTTAACGAGATGAAACCAATACCGTCTTTACCAACGGTAACCGTTTTCCCACTGCAGCGATCTTTCATCAGATTTCCACTAATCACATCGCAGTAAGTACCATACGGTAAACAGGTGCTCATATTTTGGCTTATGTTACCACCATTAGTAAACGCTATAAAACCTTTTGTTCCTCTGCAGAAAGCTATTTGTTGGTTTCCGTCCGACCACCAGTTCTTAATATCAGTACCTTTGACGGCATTTCTAAAACCAACCATGTTGTAAATTTGTCGCCATCTGTGTTCACACACCCATCCATTTGAACAAGTGTCGTCAGGGTTAATTGCAGGTGATATTATGTTACCGTCATTATCTGCTGGGGGTCCTAAATGTAGAGAAAAGGTGTAAATAATGATCGTAAATGATTTTATACTGAAAGAAAACTGCCATTTACGCCATTAAACTGTTTAGTGTTCATGATAACGTATTTATAGAGTATCTATAAAGTTTTCGAACGAATAGATCACTAATTTTGGGGATGTTTGAGGAAACGCTATGTGAAGCAGTGAATTGAAAGCTTACTATATTTAGTATACAACTATTCACCTATAATTTCATAACGCGACTTTTTAATAAAAATTTTAAACGATGAAAGGGGTTCGGATATTCTAAAGTTTAAAAATTGTTTTTTTTTTAATTTTATATTACACTGGAACTCTTCTTTGAAAAAAGAGAAGCGTACCGAGCTAGTTGCAACAAGCAAATGGAATAAGATTAGGAGTTCGAAATGTGGCTACTTTGTGGTTAAAACATAAGACCATCGGTTAGTACGACCAGAGGAAGGAGTTACAGCTCCACTTATGTGGGATCTAATAGTAGACGAACTGTTATGCGGGCTGACTGATCTAGGCATACCTTGTAAAGGATATGCTGATGATATTGTCATATAATACGCAAGCGGCAATTTGGGAATACCTGTGTGACATAGTTCAAAGAGGAATGAACTTCACGAGAAAATGGTATCAATCGGTGGGACTCAATGTTAACCTACTAAGACCACCTTAGTAGGAAAAGAAAATCTAATCTCAAAACCATAGAAATGAATGGGCAAAATATAGATTGGAGAACGGAGGTTAAATACCTAGGCCTTACCCTAGACAATAAACTTCTATGGAACAAACATGAAGTTGAAGTAACCAACAAGGCCAAAAAAAGCCCTAATGGTGTGCAAAAACTTTGCAGGGGAAAATTGAGGATGCAACCCAAAACACTGCTTTGGATGTATACAGCGATAGTGAGACCGATCATAACTTATGCATTAGTAGCTTGGAGCAAAAGAACTAATTTGGCCAATGCGAGAATTAACCTCTCGAAAGTGCAAAGATTAGCATGCGTATGCATAACTGGGGCTCTGAGAACTTGCTCAAGAGCAGCTATCGAGGTAGTATTTGATCTTATCCCTCTCCACATTGTGGTAGAGAGCGTGGCAAAAAGAACCACATTTAGAATAGTCAAGGGAGGAACGATTAGGGATACGCCTCAATCTTCTGACGGTGATCAAACCTGGGACATGCCCCGGGACGACATATCAAATAAATTCAGCTTTGTGAAGGAATTTACCACAAAGCTTAGTACCACAAGCGAGTGGGATCATAACATCATCTTGAGATTGATTAGAAATACCATCAAAATGGCTCCAAAACGATGGAGGGAGCTGGAGTAGGAATATATCGGCCTAGAACCAAGTATTTTGAATGTTTGAGAAAATACCCAAGTATCTTGCAGGCGGAAATACAAACTATTGAAAGATGCGTTCATTTCAATATTGATAGAAATTATCGAAAGTAGGAGATTATCATCATGTCTGATAGTCAAGCAGCCATCAAGGCGCTGAGTTCACATCAAATTAGTTTCAAAATGGTCTAGCAATGCCTAGGGAAATTAAAAGATAATAATAATGCATCAGAAAAAAAAAAACACGATCAAAATCGCATGTATAGTAGTGTGTATAATAATAACACTTAAAAAAAAAAGAAAAAATTTGCAGAGTGTAGGTGCCTTCTAATTGATTTTATTTTTACTATGAGATTACTTCCAAGCGACTAGCTTCGACGTTCCAGTCTTCATCATTCATCATTCAATTGAAGTACAGAATATTGAAAATTCAAATATATAAATTATAAGTACATAAGTTTTACAAATTCAGAAATTAAAAATTTAGAAGTCTCAAAAAAAAAATAGGTTGAGTTAAGAACATGTGGTGAGGTTTAGCGGCAAAAACAAATGAGAATTTAAGATGTAACATCTACCACAATTTCATAATAATCGCTATATATATGAAACATGAAATAGCAAGTGAAATAACAACTTAATTTAATGACCGAACATCGCGCGTCGAGTATCTAAATTGCCTTTCTTCTCCAATGTCCGGTCCTTTTGCAAGCCAGGAAGATACTAAATGATGAACATACTGAATTATATGTATATTTTACTATCATAGGACTATAATATGCAACTTAAAACACATTTAATTGTACTACTTCAATTCTTCAAGTTAAAAAAAAATAACACATTGTAATTTACACAGTTCTTATTATTATTGTAATAATTATTTATTTTATTATTTATATAATTTGTGGTATCATAGTTTTATGAACAGTCATCCTAAATAGTCATTTAAAAAGAGTTTGGACATGAGAAGTGCTTCTTATAGTGAAGAAATCTGAACATTATGGATGAAACAGCTTCAGAGCTAAAACATTGTCTTTAGTTTTTTTTTATATTAGTACAGTAGTTAGGTTAGTAGTTAGTGTATAGTAGTTAATAGGGGCAAATATTTATGTAAATATATACAAAATTCTATAAGTGATTTATACACTTTCACGGCATTAGACGGAATCAGGTCATTTAAATACGTACATATGTTCCCTTTGTCTTAAATGCTAAAATGGCAAAGCTAATTAGTATAAATAGAGATTACATAAAACAACAACGTTGTAAAAATAATAAATTAATATTCATAAATTTATTACCTGCTTCACTGTCGGTAAAAGCAAAGCTAGACATAATCCTCGGTGATCCGTACGGATGGGCCAACATAAAAGCAATAGCCATTTTATACTGTTTTGGTTGTTTGTAGGTTAATATGTTGGTGGCGGAGCCGTGTCCTCTTTGATTATCGTGATTATCAACGAAAACCAACGCATCATCGCTGTTATTTAAGAACGCCCAACCTGGTCCCCAATTTCTAAGCCAATGTAGCTTATCGTTACCTCTGAACACCCGGCCTATTTCATTACTGTACTTAAATTCCGTTACTGTACCGATAGAGATGTAATCGGATGCAGAAATTGCTTCACCGCCTATAATAAGTATAAACACTTTATTAGTAGTGTGTCAAAAAAAAACACACTAATATGTAACATGTTACATATTGGTTGAAAAAACTTAAGTGAGTCTTTTCTCATCCGAAGTCTGATCGAAAGTATCACGTTTATGAGGTCATTGCCAATTTTTTGTACCAGAATATATATAAAAAAAATGTATAAAAAATAGAACACACGCAAGGAGGAACAGATTATGATTTTATACAAAATTTAGCATTAAATATTTAGTTATATTTAGTTACAACACTAAAAAAAATTAAGGATTAAACTTATTATTGGTTCACTTCATACTTTTTTGTATTTATATATGCACAAACCAGGCGAATATTGAAATTAATTACGCGGATTAAATTAAACGAATGTTACTGACTCAAACTGCAATGGCAGTTCATCCAATAGTCTTTTAAATGTTATTAACTCTATATTAACTCAAGATAATTATTTTATTGTATTAAATAGCAAAATTATGTTAAGTTACACAAACTGGTTTTTATTCAATAATGATAAATTGTTACAGCAAATTATCTGGACATTCAATTTGTTTTTCAGGGATACGTTCAAGTGTCATGGCATGTTATACGTTTGTCACCCCATACGAATATTATGAAGTACGAAATATCTAGAGAGGAGATGATGTTCCTAGAACAGAATAGTGCTTATCGATATCACTGACCGTGCTCTTCAGCAGTTGCCGTTTTAATGATCACTGTTCCTATTAAATGTTTACCTGGTAAATACACCAGATTAATGTTTTGTAATCAGTCTGTACAAACGCCATCAATACGATAATTTCGGTAGACGGCGTATGGGTAGAAAACTGCTGCAATAATTTTTAGATGAGAGCACTTGTTTAGAAAAGCGAGGACTAGACTTCAGAAAAGGCAATTCAGCGTCACAATTATGTTAACTAAACTGCAATTTGATTAGCCTAACCCTTATTTATTTATAATGCTTACTTTGCTAATTTAATAATACGTATTGTTCAAATAGCGCATTGGGTTTGTTAAATTAATAGGTAAACTAGAAATAAGGAAATAATATAATTACTCTCACTGAGTCTCTTAATAGATTAACTATAATTTTGGATGGCTCAACAATATTTTATTACCAAAACCCGTTTTGTTAATTTACCATCTGTTGCTTCTTTAGTCTAGCATTATAAACAATCACGTCTGCTCAGGTAATCAGTAAAAGAATAAAAAACTATTAATTGCATAACGTCGAAGGTTAATATCAAAAGATGAATTAAGAGAGTTATCTATTTTGTTTTGCGTTTTTTTTCGGTAACTTCTAAAGTACTAATTAATACTTGTGCAGACATCATTTGTATAAATTCAAGCAGTTGTGTAATTCTTTTGGTGCATACATAGGATCTAATAATATAATTATGTAGTTTCTAGGTAAGCACATATTTTAAATTTTCTTTTCTTTATTAACTTGATTTGGTGTCACTCTTTTAATCACAAATCACTCAAAATGCTTGGATCGAAATGTTGGTGTGATTTAGAGGAAGATGAAAGTATGGAAGATGATTGCTTCTGTACCATTTAACATTTATATGTCTTTTCCCATAAATAAACAAAGAATAATAAAACGAGGAAATAATGATGAAAAATATTCAAAAAGTATGCGCTATTTGAGAATTATTATTTACTGTAGATGACGAAATAGTTTGCAGGACTGCTTGCTTTTAGTGACACTTTTGATATTGATTGTAAGAAAGCAAAGAAGCAAAAAAGAAAATTTCATGCTTTACCACAAAAACCATCTAAGTGTATTTCTTTCTAGGAAGTAGCGTTGGGCAATGCCGTTCTTTTTCGTTTCATTCTGTAAAAGGCACGAGTCCGCTGGATTAGTTCCTTTGAACTAAATCATACGACTGCCATCGGTGCAAAGGAACGAGTACGCATTATAAACATAGCACTCGCCCAACCTAATCTATACAGATATTTACGTTGTGGAGTTCATAAAAATAAACTATTAGTATTTTTAAATGCATGTATGCCTATTTATTAAATTTAGATATAATAATTTTTAAAACAGACTCTAGGTATGATAATAAGACAACTGAGCAATGGTTTGAACAAACTTATTTGTATAATTTCCATTAATGTGGATAAAGATTATAAATTGCTATGCATGCGAACTCTTACTGATCTTTTAAATAAAATCTATACATCACTGTAATGCCGAAGATGAAGTTTTGTTAGGAAAAAAAAAAACATGCATATACGTAACTACAAATAAATGATAAACGGAGTATAAATCTTATTCACCGTGTTACAATGTGACATCAAAGAGAAAATCAAGAATACATATTTTATTTTTATTTACACAAGTATCGCGCAGTATTATTTCTAATTTTTAGATTAACCGTTCTTTTTAACTTCAGATATTCCTGATTTATAAACTAATTATCGCACTAGGTCGTTTATATCTCATAAACGCACTTCATCGAGCGCGTTTATATCTTTATTGTAACATGAAATTAGACAAATGAAGTATATTATTGTTTAAACAACTATATTGCAGTCGGTTGCGTTGTCAAATATTTTGAAGGAAAAAGAACTTACACGAACCGCCCCTTAAATACAACAAACCAATGTAACAAAAATATGGTAATGTAATATTCTAGAATTGTTTCGTATTACATTACGAGTAAAATGATAGCATAGTTAGTAATTCAGAAAACAATACGAATTGTGTTACTAACTGTAAGTTCCTAACATACTCAAAATTTCGATCGTTTGGGGCTTTCGGGCTACCGTATTAATAATTAATGCATTAATGGTGTAAATGAGCGACGCTGCTGCGGCAAGATTAAATAAATGATTAAAAATTGCACCGGGGGCTTTATCAACTTTATAGTCAGAAATTAATTTTCATCACGAATAGATTAAAAATTATAATGTGACAATTTTCAATAAAGTTGAGTTGAACTTCCACAATTAGATTCATACACACTATTACGTGATCAATTTTCTGCCATGTATTGAAATTAAGATGGAGTAAATGTGTCAAAGCTCAGCCACTCCCAGTCTTCAGCCATTAAAGGTGAAATTCTGGAGTGAGGGATCGAGTTCGGCAGCATTTAGTGAGCCCCCTACATTATAACAAATCTTATTAAAATCTTTTTTTGATTTGATGCAGTGTTCTAGAGATATTCCGTTGTCTCAAGAATAAAATTTATCTTGTATAAACTTTAAAACTGAGAATATAGTAATATGGATCTCTATTTTCTGTTTAATAATTCGAGGAACTTCATTGTATTATTCATGTCAGTGTACTTAATTCTACAATAAAATATGCTAATTTTATATTAATTTAGCAACTTAAAGCAAACCAAGGTTGGTCGAAACGTTGTTGTATTCGTGCCATATAAAATATAATAATCTAGCTCAAAATGATCGCCTTTTGTTTCCAACATTAAACATTAACTCGAGGTAATATTTTTAATGTTGAAATTGTGAGCTTCAGTAATAATGTAGTTCCTTCATTGAAAATACTTCATTTGTTTTCATTTAAACCAAGTTCTTTGGACTCTGTAATAGCGATAACAGAGGTTGTTAACCTTCATTTTTTGAAAAGGCTTGAAAATAAATCATACAGTTTTGCTTTAGTATTGGTATTTGCAATTGTAGAACAGAATACCCAACATCATATAAAGAACAGGTTTGTTTTGTGATTTTTTTTGTATGTAACATTTTGTTTTGTATATATGCTGCACGTTCTTTTTTATTATGTCAGCTAATATGAGGATGCGGATTGGTAATTTGAACAGTGTGATTTCCATAAAACATTGCTTCAGATTGGAAATTCCAAATATTTACAGTTTGCGGCTCCTTTTGTTATTATAGCAGTGTTTGCTTTCACATATCGAGACTTGGGCCCTGACGTTCACATGTACGTACATACATATATGTATGCGTATTGTATAGGATTTACGGTGAAATTGCATATTTATATTGGTACCGTATTGCCAACGCGTCTGCAAGCTATAAGCTTTATTTCGTCATCCTAAATCGTATTTTAAATATTTAGTCTTTTTCGTTTGTAATAAGTGCGAGAAAATATGACCCAAGGAAAATTATTTGGAAAAATCGTTTTTTGTTCCTTGAAAGCCAAAGTAAACAAAATTTATGGTACAATTTGATTATAATAATAGGTGTTGTTGGTAGAAGGTTGTTGGTTGGAGTCTAGGAAATAACAATTACCCAGGTATGTGTGTAATGAATCCTATTTCAAAGTAAGCTTGTACGCTTTCGAACTTCCTGCAAAAGTGATTGAGAAATATGATATCTCAATTACACAGACCACAGACGCAATTTTAGTTTGAATTTTAGATTTTCGAGTTGAATTCACGAAAACATTAAATAAATCCTGAGCGCATTACACTTTATACTTTAAATTATCAGTAACAACCAACTAACAATTTGCCAACCACTGTCGTACCAAAAGACTTAAATTAGTACTACTCGTTTTATTATAAACCAGTTTTCACCCGATACCACAGATTCCTTGCTTTGCTCCTGACTGATTTCTACTGCCTGGGCTCAGGGCTAGTTAGTCTTTGATGTGGATGGTCATTTACAATACTCCTTAAGTGAAGATTCTCTTCGTGAGTTGTATGAAATTGATGTTCCACTCGGAGCATCTTGATTCATTGCTTTTTCCAGATGGCTGTTGTCTATTGCCATCATCTGTGTCTTGATATCTTGCTGAAAGTTCCATTGGGTTTCTCCGAGGTTGGTTTTGGTGTTTTAGAGACTGCGTCAGATCTTTTTAACTCTCGATACTGTTCTTATTATTATATATTTTTACCTTTTTTCGCAGTCTGGCTTCTCCCTTTAGGTAGATTTAGATACTTGCAATTCTTCAACCCTTTAACAGGTTACTTTTCATTCGAGGCGAATATAACTTTTTTTTTTTAACGGAACTGAGTCTTTTTCTTATTAGGGGTTAGTGTATAACGTGTATGTGGCTATTCGTAAAAAGAAGGATATTTTGAAGTAATTGAAAAATATATAATAATAAGAACAGTATCGAGGATTAAAAAGATCTGACGCAGTCTCTGAAACACCAACACCAACCTCGAAGAAACCCAATGGAAGTTTTAGCCAGGTATCAAGACTACAGATGACGGCAATAGACAACAGTCATCTGGAAAAAGCAATGAATCAAGATGCTCCGAGTGGAACACCAATTTCATACAACTCACGAAGAGAATCTTCACTTAAGGAGTATTGTAAATGACCATCCACATCGAAGACTAACTACCCCTGATGCCCGGGCAGTAGAAATCAGTCAGGAGTAAAGCAAGGAATCTGTGCTGTGGTATCGGGTGTGAACTGGTTTATAATAAAACGAGTAGTACTTATTTAAGTCTTTTTTGTACAACAGTGGTTGGCAAATTATTAGTTGGTTGTTACTGACAATTTAAAGTATAAAGTGTAATGCGCTCAGGATTTATTTAATGTTTTTGTGAATTCAACTTAAAAATCTAAAATTCAAACTAAAATTTAATTTCATTTGCAAGTATTTTGACTAAAGCTATAAAGCACAACATTTTTCTCTTTTTACGTTTTCTTAATTTACAACCACCTATATATAGATGGAAACAAAACGAACACTGCAATAATACAATCACGCAGATTCTAGGAACACCTGTTGTTGGGTTTAAACGAAACTACACTTATAATTTAGTGGACTGTATTTACTTGAAAGTTTAAAGTTTATTCGATTGAATTTTGTGAAGAATCTGTGTATGTCGTCTAACGTGTTTTACGTGTCAACTAGGTTGTGTCTCTGTTGCGCATGTGTAACAATGTGCATTTGTGAATGGGTGAATGTGTTGGA
This sequence comes from Protaetia brevitarsis, assembly GCA_004143645.1. Classification (NCBI taxonomy): domain Eukaryota; kingdom Metazoa; phylum Arthropoda; class Insecta; order Coleoptera; family Scarabaeidae; genus Protaetia; species Protaetia brevitarsis. Next base: position 896,201 of record RXPK01000029.1, on the reverse strand, counting down.
TATATGTTTTGTGTTTGTGTGTATGTGTGTGTAACGGTATATATGTAACAAGACCTTTGTTAAGGACTACTAAATCTTAGCAGAAATTATCTTCGGGCGGCAGTATGGCCCACTAGACACTGCACTGAAATGACACCTTATAAAAAAAATTGGAATCAACACCGGAGATATCCACTGCAGACGAGATTCTATGTGAATGTGAAGTTCTGGACGCAAAAAACGGACATTTCTGATAAGTCACCTATAGAGACCTATAGAGATTAGTACAGGTTAGGATGATATTAGAATAGTTGGTATAATTTAATCGGTAAAAGAGATATCTCTACATCTTATCTTGACTTTTTACAGTAAGCCCTTTTCTTTGACAAGTAGAATTTCGACGAATGAGTTTTTGTCATACAATGGATAATAATGTTTCGCTCTTAGTAAATCCATCCGAAGGCACATAGTATATTTTATTCACATTTAGATTATTCACTTATATTTGAGATTGCTATTTGTAACTTTTGATCACCTCTGTTCTCCGGAAAAATTGTGATAAGCATTAATCAAGTGTAAAATTACTTTCAACAATGAAAACAAAATAGCCGTATATATTGTTATATTGCAATTGTTGCTATAAATTAATTACTGGTGTTATTATTGGCTGTGTAAGGGTTGCAAGATACATATTAATAGAACTTATCATTTGACTGAATCATGGATGTGCATTGTGGCTAATAAATTTTCTTTTATGGTAACAATGCAAACGGTTGTTCAAAATTGTATCAAGAGTAAAGGTGTGTCCATTTTATTAAGCTAAGTACTAATGTGTTCACCTTTAAATATATTTTACCTAAATCTATGACTTCCTGGTAAATATACGGCCTGGTGCCAAGTGCAAATCCAAATTCGGTGTTTAAATCTTTAAGCCGAATTAAAGATTTAAACACCGAATTTGGATTAATAATAATAACTTTTAGATCAGAAGGCCACATATGTTTGGCAGCATCTACTCGGAAACCAGCTACTCCAAGATCGACAAGCTTGTTCAGGAATTCGACGATTTTACCTCGAACATATTCTAAACTCTGAAATTAAAGGTTGAGAATTTTTTTAACTTTAAATATTTGCAAATATTATTCTTGAATAATATATTTTTGTGAACTGTCATTTTAAGATTACGTTTTTTTTTGTTCTTGCAATTAGGGTATGCATACGAGTCATATTTAACTACATATATGTACACTGTTGAAAATATTACGGTGTTGGCGTTAATTTTGCACTAGTCAAATATTTTAGTGTTGATTTTTCCAAACTTTGCCAGACGAGTTGACTACGCGTATTTAATAGAACAGAAATTACTAGAATTTCGTGTGAATTCTTTGTTCAGATATGAGGATTGACTATTTTTCTAGACATTCAGAAGCGTCAACCAATCAGAATTTTTCCCTCGGATAGAAATATAGAAACCTAACCTATTCTAATACAGTATTGCATTATACGCACCACCTGCATTGCACGTGTATCTGTTTTCGTGTTTGATTCTCCGTATTAACATATCGAAACAAACCACCAAATGTGACTGGCAAAGTGTAACCTCGTGTTATTAAACGTTAATTCCAGTGGGCATAAAAAATTTCAACATCTTAAAGATGTATTGGGAACATCTATTTACGCAATTAGTTTAGACTTGAATCAAATAGCATAAACATTCACTTAATTTTATAATGGTTCTCAAAAAATCATTTTAACGTACGTTTAGTTGAAACCAAGACTTGTGAATGACTGGTTTTGCATATTTATAATTGAGAAAACGTCTTAAAGAGAGAATATTATAGCAATAAGAAATAGGAGTTGCATATTAAGAAGACGTTGTGTTTAGAAAATGGTGTTAAAACACCCAGTAGATTCATTTAGTTAAACAGCTAGTAAATTTGTCTAGTCTAGATCAAATAAAATGTGACTAGAAGTATTTTATAATTCCACGTGTCAGTTGTACAAAATAACTCCTTAGCAATAGACAATACTTGACTATCTTTGCTCGTCAAATTTAAACTTCTATAGTTCTCGACAAAATAACACGAAAAGAGTGTGGACCTCTCCTGACTATTAAATTAGTCAAAAAAGTGTTAAAATTTTCAACAGTGTATGCGCTAACAAGTAAATAGTATGTAAATGTTACTAAAAACGTTTACTTAACCGATTTTGGAAGTATAGGTGAATAAAACTTTTTCTAATGTTAATAAATATTATATTAGAAGTTGTTTCTTTTGCAGGAACGTTGTATTGTACATCTGATTATATTTTTTTTTACCGAAAGGGGATTAATTCAAGAATATGATGTTGAGTGTGATTGTGTTATTTTAGTAATATATGTATGTCGTTATATCTATTGTATGAATTGGAATAGATGGATTAAACCTAAGTAAACTATTTTCATATTTCTCTGTGAGTTCCAAAATCAAATTTCCATCTTCTAGTTGTCATTGTCGTACCTAATCTATTTCAGGAGAATATTTGCAGCATCTTTAACGCATCCGGTATTTCTTACAGGCTACCGATATCCATTTTCGTATTAAAAATGAAATGTTTATCATTCGATTTATCGATCTAATTTATCGCATTATTTGCAGCCAGTTTGTATTACGATTGCGTATCTTCTGCGTAAATTTATCTGTCTTTGAAATATTTGCAATTGCAAACTGTTGACATCTGTACTTTTTCGCGTGAAATCTAGTATTTCATAGGGTATTAGATATTGAAATGTTTTCTACTAGTGTGGATGCAGATACAGTTAAGGGATCAACTGTATGTGGACAGTTCTCTAACATGTAGGCAACATAAATTATAGCTACTAAAGAGAATATTACCCATTCTCTTTCACGCTCGCCTAGTCCTATGCGAGACTCAGAATTATTTTTATCTCCAAAACAAGTTTTTCGGTTTATTACAATCAGTAGTAGTAGATACATATTATTTATGACCGTATTCTCATCGCATTGTAAAGTGAAATGAAAATTTAACTTTAATTAATTAATTATTAATTAAAATAAATACATTTTCTATATCTATGAGCCATGATGTTAAATGAAAAAATAAATGTATAGCAGTAGAATACATAAATATGTTTCAATTAAATCGAATCAGTAAACTTCAACTGGAATTACTGCTCGAAAATAATCCATTTAATTTGGACAAAAGCATAGTTTATAAATTTATGTCTAAATGCTTATCTGTAAGAATACAAAGAATAATACTTTCCGAGTACAAGGAAACAGTAACTCGTGAAAATTCGTAGAAATATTTTTACGTATGTAATTTAAACAAATTGTTAAAGTACTAGCATAGATAGTAATCCACAAATAAAGTACTTTTGGACGATAAATACATATTCAAATGCATTTTATTGTTTTACCAGAGATAACCATAAACTTCGAGGGTTGAGATCAACATTTCGTGTATTCATATAATGAAAAGATTGATTATTTTACTTCTTCTTGGTTATTTTTTTTTGTTGAATAAAAATGCTACACGAAAACGTTAAATGAATAGGTACTTCGAATATTTTAGGTTCCGATCTTTTCGCTCTAAATTGAGTTTTTCCATTCGTAATAGGCGTACCACCTATACCATTACATGCATGTATGTATAACTAATAGGTCCAGTGCAGATTAAATCTTATTTAGCAAATAACTCGCATGTTGTTTGGTTTTGAAATATACAATTTTGTATATTATGTTCAGCGCGCGGACAATTTCGGACGAACTGGCATGGCATCATCCAAGGCAGAGGCGGACGCCCGTAATGTGCCCGCATCGTGCCGACTAGACTTGCTCTGTGTCAGCACGACGTGTACATACGTGTGACCGTTGCTGCATTTTGTTTTTTGTTGAGAATTGTTTCATATACACATATACATGCATATAGGTATAATGCAGCTAGTTACAAAAACAAATCTTCCAACAGAATAAAGGAAAATTTGTTTTTGTAACAGTAACCTTATTATCCCAATAGAAGAAGTCTTCAGTAACAGAAACTTGGAGTTCTTTCACCGAACTTTCAATCACATACGTATTACATATAATATTAAAACTAGTTTAATATACATAGTTCAGCTTGAAAGTATTTTTATTTTATGTAGATCAAGAGTAAATGACAGTAAAGTTTGTAGTGGTCAGTACTATTCAGTGCTCGTGCATTTGTTTTGTTGGAATTGTTGTAGGTGTATTTTACTTTCATATATTTGGATATAAAAGAGTTCTCTATTTATTTTTAAAATAAGTGTAAATCTTTAGTTGTTTTTTATTTCTTTCCTTGCGATTATTATTTATATATATTTCTAGGCGTTTCTTAGTTTTTTTACTTCGTAACTTACTTATTCTTTTTGTTTCAAAGTATATTTTTTGTTATAATTCTTTTGCTCCATGAATAGTGGCTTTTATTTGCATAGATTAAAGATTATATATCTCATTTTCTGCTTTTCTTACTAAATGTTTTAAATTTTTATATTTATATCGTATTATATATATCTGGACGTAAACAATGGAAACAAATTCGCAAGTAAACTCTTATCTTTTATTAAAATAACGCCTGTAGTTATACATGCACACCTTTAATATTATTTACTTTATTTTAAATTGTATTAGTGTGTAGTACTAATGGAATACAACTTTTACAGTAATTTATTAACTGGAAAATCTACAGTTACTAAAAGTACCACGTTACCATAGCTACAAATTAAATATACTGCATATTGTACGATGTATAATTTAATAACAACTTTTATTTACAACAGCGCTAGGAAACACCTAAGGACGCCCCTGTCTTTTGCTTGTAATTATATTTCATCGTCTATCGCACGACAGAACATTCTAAGTAGGCTGCGTTATATAATAATAATAATATAATAATTAATAATCAAGTGCCCGTTTATATATACCTTTATCAAGAGAGAAACATGCTTCCCTTGTATGTCGCCGATAAAGATTTTTTTGTAAACATATTGTGGAATGAATGTTACCCAAGCTCTTATTTATAAAATTATACTTTGAAAAAGTTGTTGGGACTTTTTCGTTCTCCATAATTATGGTTTTATTTGTCAATTTAATTCAGATAGAAAAGTGTTATTTATTCTAAAATTTATGTAATATTTCTAGTACTTAATACAATTTGTTTATTAAGATTCAAGTTATACAATAATAAAATTTATCACTTATTAATGATAACAGCTTAATGTGGGCCTACAAACAAAATCTGCTTTCGAAAACGTCCAAAACTAACAAATATTTGTTACGTCAACTTTCAAACATAAGTTGTGAATGCTTTAATTTTATATTAAATGTAATAAATATTTTAATGAAACTAAACCGGTTGTAATTTAAAAATTATGGAGATTTTGCGTTTTCGAAATCAGTATCTTATACACAAAAAGCCGCACTTTACTTCATTTATTTAGCAACTACTAATTGTAATAATTCTGCCAGAAGCAAGCCATATTTAGTATCTATTTTTTGTGTGCAGTAATGGACACTTTGACAGTATATACGTCAATAAAATAAAAATATTATTATAATGGCGAATAATATTAGACTGATATGCTCAATAGGCTCTGATAGTATAAAATTCATGTGTGTTGTTTTTTATTATTTTCCGATTGAATGGATTTGTTTAAACTTTAGAAGATCATTATGTTCCTTGTGAACATCATCAACATTTTCTCCTGATATATCTCAAAATAACAGTTCTATCGTCTAAAATTTGTACGATCACAAAATCTTTGCGCTCTACTGCAATTGGTTGAGAGGGGTGATATTCCACTACGTTCGCTGTAATTTGTTGTGCCTACGTGTTAGAAAACTGTCCACATACATTTTTCATTAACTGTACCTGGATGTAAGTAGGTATCAACTGTCGACTGTATTTGAAGGATCAGAAAACAATTTGAGCGCATTTTCAAGGGGCCTGATTTCATTCCCAAAATTTTGCCTTCCACAAGATGGACAATACTATTGTGTCTGCTACTTGGTAGTTCTTACTCCGTTTATACCTTTCCCATTGTCAGCAAATAGAGAGGCGGGAGGTCTATGAGACATTTCATTGCTGTTGTAGGAGTGGCTCGCATTCCTAAACATGCAAGCCTCTGTATTTTGTTAAGTTCAGTTATAGCACTTTACTGCTGTATCTTAGTTTACCACATCAGCAATGTATAAGTGATCATGGGTCTAACCATCGTGATGTATATCCAGTTCACCATATTAGATCTTAACTCCCGTGTTTTTCCATAGGCTCTTCTAGCCAATATGAGTGTTGTTTCCGCCTTGGTTTTAATCCTTTGAAGCTGTCGATTTTAAGTAAGCTTGAAGTCAATGATGACACCAAAATATTTCACTTCCTCTGAGAACTTTATTCCTTCATTACGGAGTTTTAGGGTTTCAAGGCTATCTAAGTTCCTCCTTCTCGTCAATGGTATTGTGGTCGTTTCGGAGAGGGTGATATTTAGACCCTCTTCATTCGTCCATACTTGTAATACTTGTAGAGTGTTCGGCATTTTGTGCCACACTACGCTGTTAATTTTACCCTGGATCAGAATGACAATATAATCCGCATATTTCAAAGTTTTACGTTTTTTATTACCCAGTTTTACTAATAGCCCGTAATCGACTAGGTTCCACAGCGAAGGAGATAAAATGCCACCCTTGCAGATTCGTCAGTGTTTCTCCCGTGATGGTTGTGTAAACTGATTTCTCTTTAAGCATGCCAAGTTACCCAGAAACTGAGAGTGCCCTTGAGTAACACTCCATGGGATCTACAAACTGACAAAGTTTTATCAGAATCTATTGATTGCAATGCGCAAGATTTTCTTGTTACATGATGATTCTTTGATTTCATTCAAGCAAGAGCAAACGTATTTTTTTCGAAAACGTTTGATTTTAGGGATATGGACTACAAACGAGTGACGAGGTAACTTTATTAGAGTGATAGCAATTTACCATTATGCTTAAACTAATAAAGTTGGAGGAAACAAGTTTACATGTAATCTGCACATATGAGGAACTGAAGGTACTCAGGCAGAAATATTTCGGGAGGGATCTATTGGAGCCCTTGAATGTTCTCAAGTTTCCACTGGGCAAGATACTGGGCTTTATAGAGATCACCAAGCTGCTCGAGTGGAAATAAGAGAATTAATAGAGATGGTACAATGAGCACCTAGCTCAAGTGCCCGGACACTAAGTGTCCACCCTAACTTTAATGAATAAATGAATGAATGAATAATAAAGTTGTTCTCAACACCCTATACCTTGAAAGTGCTATAAATGTATATATATTATAATATACCTTCCTTAAATAATTGACTATGACTACTATACAAGTTCCAAAATTAAATTTCTGCTGGAAGTTTAGAAGCTTTACTTGAAGGTATTAAGAAAGTTATGTTGTGTATTTTTTGGCTGTGGTCAACAGTCAGCGGATGTAACAGTAGGTTAGTTTTATCGTCCTAGGGTGGTAATACCTAATGCACTTTTTCCCATTTCCTTCCACTTCCAATATAAAATACGAATAATTTTTTTATAATTTAGTTTGAAAAAAACGCAGTTATTGATATTTTTATTGTTGTTATAATTGTTATTGATAAAAAATCAATTGTGAAATGAAAGTTTCAACATTTTTCTTGGTCAAGAAATCTAATATATATGTCGTGCCATTTACAGCGCTCCAACTTACAAGGCGCGGTGTACATGACACCTACGGCACTATAATGTGAATAACTATTATTACTATTATTCAATGAATTCCTGGATTGTGGAATTTAGTTCAAGATTGTATCTATTGAACCAATTTAATTACTCGTAAATATAATTGTGTTTGGAACTAATAATTTTTATGGGCCAATTCTACACGAATAACGTTAGGTAAGTAGCACATAAGATTAAAAAGCTCACTGCTATTTTAAATAAATGATTCAAATTTTAACATTTCGAAAACTGTTGACTCAAGTATTTTATTTCTTTAAGTGTAGCCTTGTACTCTCTTCTCTGTTTACTGTTTATGAAGTTATTGGCGTACAAAGTACAATAATGGACATGCATTAATTTGGGAATGTCTTTTAAATGCCACAATTTATGTATCAGAGACACATAAATGCTAATTTGTTTGCTATTATATTGACGAATTGAATGTACTCTCGGTGTTTGCCAACCTCATTCTGACTCACTAGGGTCACTAGTTTATTTATAGATTTTATAATTAATCAAAGTATTAATATACATATGCTTGTGGGGAAAACAATGTGGTAAATTACATGGCTTATATCATTGATGTACAGTATGTGTGAGTGTTGCCAGTTTCCGAATTAAAATATTCCTTGATTGCGATTATTGAAATATTCGGATGATTCCGCTTCGGAATCGGATCATTCGGAATCAGGCGATTCCGATTATTAGTTTCCGCTTCGGAATCGGATGATTTGGAATCAGGTGATTCCGATTATTAGATTCCGCTTCGGAATCGGATGATTCCAAATCCGTAAAATTTGTACAACGATTTTATACCGAATGAATCTACTGAAACTTTTGATAGGTATTGGTATAAATTATGTGATTTTGGAAATTCTCAACTTTCCATTTTGACTCGATCATTCTAAAGTCGTTTTCCGGACTGACGACCGGTGTTTGTTGTTCATAGACGTTATGTGCACTTAAATCACACAGTCACATTCATTCAGTATTAGTTATCTGCAGAATTTTTTATTAAAGGCCTGTTTTGGTTCTCACTTCGGACGGTTCTATTACCGTTCAGAGCAGTAGGCCAGCACAGATCATGACCTTGTCGTATAATGGGAAACTTTTTACTACGCACGTGAGTGTTTGCTTTGAATCGTAATGGAACCGTCCAAAGTTGGAACCAAAACAGACCTTAAGAAACACAGTAAACTTTTATTGTAAATAAAGATTTAGTTACTTGTAAAATAAACACGAAATATGATCCGGTGTTCGACCGCGCTCCGTGTGAATTATGCCGATTATTGAAATCTTCCGAGTATAACCGAGTGTGTTTCATGGAATATGAAATCGGAATATTATTCCGAATATCATAGCCTTCCGATTCGGATATTCCGATTATTGAAATCATCCGAATATTTACAACATTAGTATGTGTTATCTCTGCTGCGATAAATTCCATACTTGTGTATGTTATAAGAACTACCTCAAACAGGAACAGTTTATTGTTTTATTATATGTATGACGAATAGGCATCCATGACGAATACGCATAAGTTTTTGTTTTCAGTTGAGATGGGTTCTACGGTATGTTATTATCATCCTAACGTATATGTGTTTGTTTGTAATACTAATTTTAGGTTTAGGGCAAAATTAAGTGAGAAATGAATTACGAATGTTTGCTCCGAACCAATATGCGTATAATAATATGTAAACACGATTTCCAACATCAGCATCCAGATTGATTTAAATTGAATTGGTATCATAGTTACCTCTTTTATTATTGATCTTACGAAGTATATGTACAAGTTTGATGCTTATAAGGATGAAATGATTGAGTATTGCATAATTTACCTTCAACATAAAAAAAAAATTGTGGACGATAAGTGTTAATACGCCATTGTATAAGAGTGATTAAGAAGAGGTCGCAGTATTTTAGTTTTGCTAAAAAACATTTTTAAAGCATAAACTTTTAGAGAGTTAAGCAACTTATAGGAGCAATCACAATGAAATTTTCGACAGACGCTTGAAAAGCTTTCCTTCAAAGTTTTATGTATTATTATTTTATTATTTATTAATAAATTGTTTTTTGTTTAACTAACAATTAATGCAGTGCATCTTTGCTAATTTAGTTACTTTGCTTGATCAATGATAACAAATGGAACAATGGACAGTTAGTTTGGATTATCCTGTCTAAGCAGACGTATGCCGCACCTAAATGTTGTGTAAACCAGTTAAATGAACCTAAAAAAAATCTAAAAATATCAATTTAAACATAGTTATTACACACCGATATATAATTGGCGATAACTGTATTTTTTTTACAATTCAGTTCCTTTCTTTCTCCTGGGAAGAATAACTTTTTAAAGTCCTTAAAAAATGAAATTTGACATAATGGAGAATCCCCAATTTTGTTCCTTTCAGTAATGTATCGAAAAGTATAAAATTGTAGATCTTTCGGTCAAAGAGAACACGTGCCTAACTGACCCTAAAATTTATAAAGTAGTACTTTTTAAAAATTTTCAATTTTTTTTTGTGCACGTATAAAGTAATATAAAGCTATTAAGTCTGTATAAGAAATCTTTCGATGTAATTTGCACGAAAAAAAAATATAAATTTTATTTGTTTTAACGAGTTTTATCGATTTATAGAGCAAACGTCAGCTTACAGAGTAGTGTAATCAGCCTTTAAACCATAGAGTTCCATATTAGCCACCAAACTAAATCTTTTTTACGAAATAGAGTCAAATTACTTTGCTTTCTAAATGTAAGTAATTTCTAAATATGTTTTATGCTTCTATAAGCAAGACCTTTCTCGCTCAAACTTAAACGGTATCTGGAGAAGCAGTACCGGTCCTTAAGTTTGTTACAGTAACTGTGAGTAAAACGTTCCTGTTCAAAAGGATGTTGATTTTTATAATAAAAAATTAAGGTTCAAAGATGTAAATACCATATGCTGCTACATGTTATTCCCTTTGAAGTGATTCTTATATGAATGGTTTAGATCTAGGTCGAACACCACCCGTCAGATCTTTTTCTGCCAGGTGAATACGCGTTTTAATTCACTGCTGATTCCCCAGACAACAATCATATATCTTAGACGCGAATAGCACCAGACAAAATATACCAAAAATATTGAGACTAACATTCTCCTATAACTGCCTAATAGCAAAACAAATCCTACTCAATTTCTTATAAAGTAAATCAATATGCTTATTCCATTTGAGATATTTATTAAACGTTACATCTTATAATTTAGCACCAGTTACCATAGAATAATTGCCATTATTGAATTCCACAGAATGTTGACGATTACCGTGTTTGCTTTTAAATAATTAAGGGTTTTGCTTCATTATGATTACATAATTTTTAGGTTATTTATTGTTAGATATGTTTCCAGGTTTTTCAGATAAGAATTAATTCTGAATATTTAGGTCCTCGGAAGCACCAACCTCCATCAATATGGAACTGTCATCTGCATAATTAATTGTTATATAGTTTTTAAGATTTATGTCGTAAATTTTGTAAATGCCATTGAAATATATAAGAAAGAGGAAGGGGCCCAGTATACTGCCATGCGGAATCTCTTCCGTACGCGAATTCTACTACGCTAGTAAATCGTCCATCGGAGTTTATGTGGATTAACTCTATTGGTTAGATAACTGGCAAACCAATATAGTACTGTGCCTCGTATACTGTTCTAATTTACCGCAAAAAATCTGCAATGGTCTAAAGTAGCGAATGATTTCGATAAATGTAGTAATATTCTGCAAGGAACCTTTTTCCTGTCTCACGCTGAAAGAGTTGCCTCCATGAAATCAAAAATAAATCCGTTTCAATACGTTTACCTTTAAAAAAACCATGCTGGAATTTGATAATTAATTGGCGCTTATTAAAAAAAATCTTATAAACATAAAGCCTATTATATTATACATTTATTAACAGCTTTTGGGTATAAAGACGACGATTTTGCAGTTAGCTATATACTTCCTGGTATCCTTGAAAAATCTGTATGTCATTGCTTAAAACATTTTTTTTTAATTTTTATGTGTTCTTTGATTGATATATGTGTAGAAAATGTTCAACAATAAATTTGATCTCTATTTCATATTAAAACAACAGTTGCGGCCAGTCCACCATCATCATTATGTCAGATTGGAAAATATGGACACAATGACTTCAATTTAAAACTTAGACACATTAAAATTTACGCTCACGTTATGAAAAACCTCCCTGTTTATTTAAATTTCAATTTAATATAAAAATATAAGAATTACTATTAAATGGATTTGAAAAACGAATGTAAAAAGAGATTCTACTGGTATTTTCTATTATTATATAAATTTATTATATGTCATTGCTTAAAACATTTTTTTTTAATTTTTATGTGTTCTTTGATTGATATATGTGTAGAAAATGTTCAACAATAAATTTGATCTCTATTTCATATTAAAACAACAGTTGCGGCCAGTCCACCATCATCATTATGTCAGATTGGAAAATATGGACACAATGACTTCAATTTAAAACTTAGACACATTAAAATTTACGCTCACGTTATGAAAAACCTCCCTGTTTATTTAAATTTCAATTTAATATAAAAATATAAGAATTACTATTAAATGGATTTGAAAAACGAATGTAAAAAGAGATTCTACTGGTATTTTCTATTATTATATAAATTTATTTATTATTTATTTAACTTTAATTTTAAATGAACCGGAGGGCTTTTTATAATTTGAACGCAAATTTTAATGTGTCTAAGTTTTAAATTTGACGTCATTGTCACACTAGATGGCGTGTATAAACGCACTAGTGCGTTAATCGACTTATAAAGGACTTTTACTGGAATATCTTAAGTTGAAAAGGGCAATTAATGTGCAAATTTGAAAAAATAGTATAAAATACACATGTTACAATGACTGTTGTTACGCTTGTACATTGAATTCGTATTACAACAAACGTCTTTTCGAAATACTGAATCTGCCTCAAAAAATCAGTTGCTTAATACATTAATTTAGATCTTTTGATTCATTTGCTGTTACAATATGTTCCAAGTTCTAATAATATATTTCCTCTTGCATCCCTAATCTTTTATTGTAACCTGTTTCTTGGGTCTGTTGCTTCCTTCTCAATAATTTGTTTTTAGTTTTAAAAAAATTACTAGGGTTTATTTTTATATTTATCAACTCTATTATCAAATAGCGAGAAGATTATGCCGTTTCCCCCGATAAAACATAAGTTTGCTATCGCGTTACAAGTTAAAACTGAATATATATTTTTTTCCTTATATATTAATCACTTCTTTAAATGTAGTTACCGGAATACATATAGGAAATATTCATGCTAGATAGTGAATAAAATCACTGCGATGGAACAGGATATTTAATTATATAATTTAAGATATGTCGTTCTGTTTTTTGTGTTTATTTTCAAACCGCAAAATTTATAACAAATCTATTTATCTACTTAAAGGGAAGTAATTTCTAGAATTTGTAGTATTGTTATTATGTTTCTACTACTAATCTAAGGTTAGAGAGCAAATAGGAAATGGTACCATACTTAGATTTGTTTAAAAATCTGAAAAAATTCAGGAGAGTAGTTTGATATATATAGAAAGAGATCATGCATTGCGTTATGGATAAAATTTAATTTTTATTATTGTTATCTCAATGGAAAGTGGCCGGACACCACAGACCCATATGTGTCTATGGAAGGTTTAATACATTATTGAAAGGAACAAAAATAGTGGGTCCTGTATTAAATATGTCAACCTTAATTTTTTTAAAAAATATCTTAAACATACCTGCTTCAAATCTTGCAAACCAAGTAACTGGCAATTGCGTACGTTATTGGCATCTTGATAATTATTCACTGAACAATCGCCGTTAAAATCATTTGAACTGTAAGCGACCGCCGGATAATTTTTATTTTGCGGAAAAGCTACGCTTCCACCTGTTCCTACAACTTTGTCTCTAGCTCCGACCATATGATTGAATACTACGTCCACATATATCCTTGAAATTGTTAGATGTATAGGAAGAGATTCGTTAAATTGTGTTTAGAAGTACCTAACACCGACTGCATTGCATCTTCGTGTCATGTTCAGGAATTCTTTTCGTTTCCCGATCGTGTGATAATCTTGTAGCTAATGGGTTGGTACCTTTCCCACCAGGGTCTGTTGGCAATGATGACATTTTCACTTACAGGCGATAACTAGAAAGTTAATAATAGACGCATATTTAAAATAATTGTTTTAATTTGGACGACTTTAATCTTAAGCTAAGCGTTTTAGTGGACATAAGATGTGTTTTTCCTTAGTTCTTAACATAAAATTAAATAATGCAGCTATGAAAGTATTTGGATTAATTAGGCGCACTTCTTTTGTATTTTGTACAATACTTAATCTGGAATATGAAACAATGTAGTTTCTTCAGCATGCGTTTATTAATAGGTACTCAAAATTACTTACAAAATAAACAAATATATTTATTGCATTCATTGTTAGCTATTAGCCGCTAATAGAATGAAGAACACGTTTGAAAAGCAAGAAGATACATGGGTTTAAATAAATGCTATTCATTTAAATTAATTCAATCTTCGTTACAGCGAACGTACAAAAGCAACTGAAACGCTTTCACATTCAAAGTTTCCTTAATCTTATTAGAAGGAGTCATGGCTTGTTATCTCTGTTATTCAAAATCTTGTCAAGATGTTAAATCATATTATATATTTGAAAACAGTACATTATAGCATTGCAAACTTGCAAAAGAGTTTTTTCTATATAATTTTCTAAAAATTATAATTTTGTATTTGTGTTATTTCAAGGGTCTTGCAATTAAAAATAATATGTCAATTTAGATTTGTATTGTAATTTCTATTCTTAAATAAACACAACGTTTGTATGAATATAATGCAAATGCATAAAATTTGCCATTCAACAACGAATTCATTCTTGTAATGTTATAGCCTCCATTACTGTTCAACACTAACTAATTTGCAAAATGTATCGAAATGAAGGGGCACAATTTCGAACACATGGTTTTTTGAAATGTTGCCGTCACGTTGTGATCCGTGATCGAGCGGACTATCGTTCCGAAAGATAATATACACTTCAGAATGCGATAAAGATACCGTAACCTTTTCAGCTTGCGCAAAGATCCGCAAATTTTGACTTTTGTAGTTTCCGCCAAAGCATTAAATGTGAAAACAATTTTCATTTTTAATTCCCTTGTTTACGGTGAAATTTTATTTAAATCAACTGTATATTTTTTAATATTTTAGTTATCATTGACTTTGGTTGTATTTTTCAATTGCGTTCGTGAGAACAATTCTATGCCATAAAAAGCAATAGAAAGAAAACATTAAGAAAGAATAACTATTTTTTTTTAAATAAGGGTAACATTCTTTCCGAAGTGTATGAGATTTTTCCCTATATTCTAGACTTTTTCTTTTAATATATATTATCGCTTGGCATTAGATAGAAGATTTATTTTATATTAAGACTTAAAAACTTAAACCTTAAAAAGTTTTTGTATGGAAGTAACAATTTCAACAAATTTATTTCTTCAAATAATCATAACAAGAACATCCTTGTTTCTAAAGAATTTCTTAATAGCATATATGCTTTATACTACATAATTTTAAAAAACGACTTTTGTAGAAATTATGTAAGAACACCAGATATGGCACTTTTTTTTAAATGAGTTGGCCACGGCGAAATAAAATACAAAACTAATCATGGCGTCATATAGAGATTTATTAGGGAATCCGAACATGTATCGTAACAAAAAGCTTATCCTATTTAAAAAGTTATATTTTTTTAGCGCCCCGCTTCTATGAAACATCCCGTACAATCAAAAACATTTTTAAATTGTAGATTTCCTGTTCTCATACAATTTTTATGAAAATCATTTTTCGAAATTATGCAACATAGGAGAGCTATGGTACTTTGTTACACTATTGCGCCACCCCGTATATCTATACTTTCAGATTAAGTGATTCACTATCAATGTATGTTAATCGATATTCGCTTTCGCTTGTCGTATTTTCATTAGGAATAAGTTCATTGTTGATTTCCATTACGCTGAAACACGTCAGCTTGTATTTAGATCCCCTCTTAATTAATGTTTTGGGGCGTCATTAGTGAAGGTCGGGTACTTAAAATTTGAATACGAAAGTAAAAGCCTTATAACGCCGGCAAAGATTCGTGACAATAGGATTTCTAATGAATGGACATTATCCTTTGTTTTTTCATTTAAGGTTTATTTTGTTCAAATTCATTTAATTGTATACACTAGGAATACGGTTACTTCTTACAGTGAGAGAATAAAAAAAATAGTTGACGATTGGATTGAAAGGATTAAATTGCAGGAATGAATCAATTTACTTATTTTTACATTAACAAGTAAATCATTCGAAATTCGAATGTGCTGTGGGTAGAAATATTCCCTATCGTCAGTAAAAGAACTACTTTTTCTGCATTAAAGAGATTATAGCTCATCAGCCACGTTATCTCCTTATCCTTGATTGTGAAAACTTCGCTTCAAGTACAAATATCATATTCTCTAATAAATTGCCAAATTATACGGTATGTTTAACCGTTGTTATGCTTTAGAATCGGTATGATCGCTGTAGCCAGTGATACCTTCATATTTATCAAATCTTCGAATCATCTGCGCTGCTGTAATTCATATTGCGAACACTCAAAAACAAAATAAAATGATTGAGATCCGCCACGTCGAAACCACACGAACAAGCTGGAGAATTTGCTAATCCAAGACCATTCAATATAAATGTGCTGGATAAACGCGATGTCCAAAGCTGTATCTGGCGATTGTGCTGTAGAAAATATATTCAACATATTCAAAATGAAATTACATTCAATTAATTTTCAATTACAATTTATGTCTACCTAATTTAAAAAGCTGTATTTATATTTTTACTTTATTAACTTCGTTTAAAACATAAATGTTTTGTTGGCTTATACTTTGTCTTTTAATGTTACCTTGTATCGTATGGATTTACTTTAAGTTTTTCCTTTCTTTTTCGACAACTTAATTTCTACTCCTTATTTGGTAACATGTATATAGGTTTATATATTTGATACAAATGATAATCCAAAGTGTGTTCCATTGAAGCGACATGCTAGCTACGGCGCAAGCCTTGTACACTGTGTATTAACCAAATGGAATAAATTCGATAATAAATAAATGCGTGCATGTTCGAAGAAGCGTTCGGACATATCGATTGATATTTTTAGTTGTACATTTTTTTCAACAAAAACATTTTATACATGGTGTGTCATGTAACAGTGGTTAATAAAACCATTCCTTTTTACTGATATGAAATAAACAAAAACTGTAAATACTTTTGTTTACTTTTGTTTAAAACGCCTGGCCCTAGCAAATTGTTGTCTGCCTGCATGACAGTTTAGTTGTCAGTGCTATGGTAGTTTGAATTTCGTTAACTGCATATGAGAAAAATGGTTCATTTAACAGAAATGCATAAGATAACAATTTTAAAGATGATTGGTCACAAGATAGCTCAAGAAAAAACAGCGGACATCATAGTAATGACGGAACCACCTAAGAAAAGAGTCTATCAATCATAATGGCTCGTAGACAATAGCTACGATGTGGCAATAAATATAAGTAACAGAACGGTGGGAGCGACTCGCTATGGAAAGGGAGATGGATATGTATGGGTCGAGACCCGCTCAATAGTTGGATGCTATATTTCTCCAAATGTAGATATGACACGGTACGTTAACTTTCGACAGTCATTAAGATGCGACATGAAAAGCCATAAGAAAGACGTTATCGTGTGTGGTGACTTTAACGCCAAGTCCTACATGTGGAGCTCAAAGAAAGATGATAAAAGAGGAGCGCTACTTGTCGAATGGTTAGCGGAGGAAGGCTCATCGTACATAACAGGGGCGAGGTCTCAACATTCGTGATGGGGAGTAGCCAGTCTTACATAGATCTAACCTTTAGCACAAGAGGCATTGCTAAAGCGGTACATAGATGGGAGGTGCTAGATGAAGAGTGTTTGAGCTATCATAAATATATATCCTTCGAGGTTTATAAAGACGTGCCAAGCAGCAGACACGATAATCATAAAACTAATGGCTGGAGAATTACGAAAGAGCGTACGAGGACGAGGGGAGGACGAAATTATAAAAAGAACGCTCTGCAATATCTATACAAATAATGGAACCTTGCTCAAACGCTGCATTCGTGAAGCAAAGAACAGAGCATGGAGGAAGGTTATCGACGAGATGGACGAAGACGTATGGGGCAAAGGCTACCAGATTGTAAGTAAGAGACTTAAGGCTAGATCACAGACTAATATGGCGGGCGATGAACAAGAGTCGCGGAGACACTATTCCCAACTCGTACGTTAAAGAAAAGGAGCAGATCAAAGATCGATCCCAAGGTTATACCGTTATTTACACAAGAGGAAATGATACTAACACTTAGTAAAGTTAAATTGAGGGAGGCCCCAGGACCGGACGGTATACCCCCGGAAGTGGTCAAAGCCGTAGTAGTAGCAGAGTACCCTCAACAATGCCTGGCAGTCATGAATAAAACTCTGATATCAGGGAAATTCGCGGAACCATGGAAAGTAGCGAGATTGGTCTTAATAGAGAAGCAGCCGACGCCAGATCAACAGGTGAAAAAATATAGACCCATATGCCTACTGAGCATCAGGGGAAAACTTCTCGAAAGACTCCTTGTCGAAAGATTGAAGAAGGAGGTGGACAGGATAGGGGCCCTAGCGGATGAGCAACACGGATTTAGGCAAGGAAGATTCACCATACCGGCGCCGAGAAGGGTTATGGAGATAGCAGAAGAGGCGTATGAGGGGCCGTACAGAGCAAGAAACCTATGTGCACTGATTTCTGTTGACGTAGAAAACGCTTTTAATTCGGCTCCATGGGAGGGAATCCTCGAAAAGCTGAAGGAAATGAGAATCGCACCATATGTGTACAATATGGTAGATAGCTACCTGGAGAAAATGTCCTTGTAGATAGCAGAGAAGAGTGTGATGGAAGTTTCGTGCGGCGTTCCTCAGGCTCGGTTATGGGATCGCTGCTCTGGAATATATACTATGACGACGTCCTCAGAATGGAAACGCAGGCCGGCGTACATCTTGTCGGCTATGCGGACGACCTGGGTATAGTGGTGAGGACTAAAGATCAGCAAACGTTGGAAGTGAAGGCTGAATATACGCTCCATGATATCAATCAGTGGATGGAAAGAAACCAACTAAGGCTGGCTCCACAAGAAACGGATGCGGTTGTACTGGTGGGGGGTAGGAAAAGAATGAAAATTAACCTTGACGATACAGTTATAGAGGATCAGCGGTTGTTGGGGTACCTGGGAGTGTACTTTGGCAGAAACCTAGGCATGGCAACGCATGTAAAGAGAATCCCGGAAAAGGAAAGTATGAAGCACTATAGACTATATAGCTAGGCTCATGCTAAATATCGGAGGCCATAAGAGACGGAATAGGAGGATATTAAGCTCAGTGGCCGAGTCCATCGTCTTGTACGGCGCTTCTGTATGGGGAAGAGCAGTAAAAAGAGAGGTGCACAGGAAAACCCTGGAGCGAGTGCAACGTAGAACTGCCATACTTATAGCGAGGGCCTACAGGAACAACGGCCAGGAGTGCACTCTTGATTGTGGCAAGAGTACCCCCTATAGATCTGCTAGTGGAATACAGGACAGCGGTAGAGAAGGAGGGAGTAGCGGTAAAGAAACAGATGATGCTAGAACTAACTAACAAATGGCAGAATAGATGGCAGCTCCAGGATGGTGCCGCCGCATGGACCAAACGACTTATCCGTGACATCAGACCCTGGATAGCAAGAAAGCATGGCGACGTAGACTACTACCTCTCCCAACTACTGTGCGGACACGGAACTTTCAGTCTTACCTAAAGCGATTCAAACTGGATGCGTGTGTCTACTGTAAGAGGGTAGACACCGTAGTACACACATTCTTCGAGTGCCCAAGATGGAATGCCCAAAGAAGGAAAGCAGAACAGATAGGGGCAATAACACCGGACAATGTAGTCAACAAAATGCTCATTGACGCGGAAAATTGGTAGGCCGCAGAAATATGGCGCCTAAAATACTGAGAGAGAAAGAAAGACGCTGACAGAGGAGATAACCCGACCATCTGTAGGAGAACACCTTTGAAGTAATGCAAACGCGGTTTCAGGGGTGCAGAAACTATCTCCAAGAGAGGGGTTTTTTAGGCGATTTTTTCCCCCTCTCGCAAAAAAAATATAATGAATGCTAAAATTAACAATACAAGTATATACACTTTCTCTACTATACGAGTTAATAAACACTAATAACAGAAATTTATTATACAAATATTCTTAGCGGTAATATAAAATATGATTGTCCCTATAGGAGCTATAAAATATATTAAAGCATAATATATTTATATAAAGAGTACAATCTATTTCTACTCAGTGTGACAAAACCGGAACCAAATCTGAGCTTAGACGGGAGCATTTGACGGGTTTTCCTTGTTAGGAAAAATTAGTGTAAGCCTACGCTCACATGTTAAAAGTCACTTTGTACGATGAAAATAACAAATCCAAGTAGAAAGAGAAATTCATTCATTCAATTTAAAAAAAAAATTCCAACAAATATGTAGTATCCTACATTTTCTATCAATAACAAAAAAAAAAGATTAAAAAGTGGAGAAAGTAGTAATTTAAACCATGAGAATGTAAAATTAATTAATTAATTAATTAATAAATTTAATTTTATAATAAATTTGTATTAAAAGACGGTTTTTATATAATTTTTAAAGAAAAACTTCATTTACCTAAAATATCAGGTAAAATTTCAATATTTTCGTGTTATAATTCCTGGAATTTTCTACAGTGTAGACAGATTAAACCGAAAACTTAATTTCACGTTCATAACCAAGGAAAGGCTTATTAAAGATAGCGGAAAATGGAACTAGCATGAAATTGGTTTTCACTGATACGGTCCTATACGCCGCGTTTTTCGTTTTTCGCTGATAATCTTAGTATTTAAACGGGGCATTTGTTATTACAATATTATTTTTGCAATATTAATATGTTTGTTACAATATTAATATGTTTGTTACAATATTTGCAAATAAATAAAGACAGTTTTTGTACTTATGTCAAGCAATAAGATATTATTTTTAGAAGATGGTACGTTTGTTACATTTAATGTCTGTAATAATTATTGTTTAATTGGAAAAAATGGATAAGGATACTTTTGCTAAATTTCAAAAATCAACGCTATAGATACAAAGAAGTATATTTAGAACAATACAAGCATATCATTGGATTGCTAAAGAGTTGATATGTTTATAAAGAGCCTTTTAGTGTGGAAAAGCGGTACCTATGTGTTTCTTTTGTGCCGAATAGTTTAATATGTATATACCTGTACAGCACCAAATCCTTTTTGTTGCAAGAATCTTTCACACTCGTCAGCGACATCCGAGAATTTCCATTCGAATAAATGTACAATGGTGCTCCTATCAGGCTTAATGTTCGGGTTCTTTTGCATTGAGACACATGCTGAGACTAGTAGCACTGAAGTAAATATTCTTAATACTGCCATCCTTACGCAACAACGGTCGTGAACTGAATTATGCATATGACCGATTTACTTTCTTTGTTGTTTCGCGTAATGTATTAAATCGGTTTAAAATGTGATAGCCAGCAAAAGTACTGATAAGGATAAAAATAGAAAAAAGAAGTTAATATACATATGTATATTATTCTGCAATTATAAAGACGAAAATCTTTATTTCATGTAATCGTTATCTTATACATTTAATTTCTTAGAGGCTGCATCAGTGTTGGGCAAGATAGGAGAAGTGAATAAATTTCTACAGCGACTAGATACACTCGTGTTTATTCGCGCCTTGAGTGGGGAGCAGTGTTAACTAGTGATCTATTGAGAGCCGACAAAACACGAGTATGTATAATCGCTGTAGAAATTTATTCACTTCCCCTAGCTGGATCATGTGAAAACGTGATACTTTACTATGATAGATCCTTACGAAGTAATCTCCTATTTTGCAGCAGCTAACTACCGTAAGCAGTTCGGAATAGTTAATTAATATTAAAAGAACCTGCTACTTCCTGTTTTGGTGTTACATGTTTTAGAGAAATTAAGGTTAGTTTATCGTATCAGGCGGTAGAGTTAATAACCGGTCACGGTAATTTTAAATCATATTTATGTAGAATTGGGAGGGTAATGATTCGCATTGTGACTATAGTGGGGTAGAAACAGCGGTGCTTGTTTTACTTGGATGGCCACTGAAATAGCGGTCACGTACGGAACTGTTTTTTATTTATTAATCGATTAGTTGCATTATTCCAAATATAGATATATAAATAGATCCAAGTCCAGCCATGGCACCAGTCCTAATCAAGGGATATCCATAAGCCTGGGGAAACATGCAACGGTCTTTCAGGCAAAGGTATTCGCCCTTGCAGCCTGTGCAGAAATGATTGCAAAAGGGGGCTAAATGAGGAGGAAATTAATATATGACTGACAGCCAGGCTGTCATTAGGCAGTCTCAAACCCTGTAACTAGGTCAAAACTAGTTAGGGACTGCAAACAACCCTCAATGCACTGGCACGAGACAACACGGTGTCTCTGATTTGGGTACCGGGACATGAGGATATAAAGAGCAACGTAATAGCCGATGAACTAGCCAAGGAGGGCTCTAAGAGACACTTCATGGGCCCAGAGCCCGTATGTGGGATTACTAAGGATTCCACAAGAAGGGAGATCTGGACCTGGTTAGATAAAGAAAGCACAAAGGAATGGAGATCGACTGAAGGTGAACTCCATACCAAAGCGTTGATAGGGGATGGGGATGTTAGTTTCTCTGATAACCTACCCAGGCGTAGTAAGAAAGAAGTTAAAACCATTTACTGGATTGGTAACTGGACACTGTTCCCTGAAAAAGCATCTATACAACACAGGTCGTGTTAGCGAAACGTGGTGCTAGACGATGCGCAACTACAGGAGGAAACGATTTACATGTAATCTGCAACATGTGAGGTACTGAAGGTATTCAGGCAGAAATATTTCGGGGGAGATCTATTGGAGCCCACGAAGGTTTTCAAGTTTCCACTGGCCAAGATACTGGGCTTTATAGAGAACACCAAGCTGCTCGAGTGGAAATAAGAGAATTAATAGGGATGGTACAATGAGCACCTAGCTCAAGTGCCCGGACATTAAGTGCCCACCCTAACTTTAATGAATGAATGAATGAATACCCTGCATTTAAATATGGTGGTCCGAAAAATATTTAAAAATGTCAGCGAAACATTTATTGGATTGCAGGAGGTATAGAAGATTACTGTTGTTCACAAACATCGTTTAAAAAGTTTGTAACATTACGCGTGCTATGTGCTGTGCAATCGTCCTGCTGAAATCAAATAATAATAATAATGTTAATTTCATATTTCAATATTATATTGGACTGAATTATCAATATACATAACAGTTCTGCAGAATTCATAAATTCACTAATAGTGTAAAAAGCGCTATTCAACAATAAGTCTTTAACGTGCCGTTTAAACCACTTGAAACAGACGGACTTCGCGCGGCAACCTATTCTACAGCCTCAAACAATATAGGTGACTTCTTTGTCAGCGACAATCTATGTTTCGGAATGGGAATCAAACTGTTCGCTTTGTATTATGTTGATGCACAGTTTTAAATGTATTAAAATTCATCCGCATGAGCGCTAACAAATGTTACCACCTTATGATTATTGATGATGATGCAGGGAAAAGTCAGTAATTTTTCTGTTTTAAACGTTTCTCTACAGCTTTCCCTGTAATGAAGGCAAAAGATCAATCGTATAATGCGCTTTTGCAAGATAAATACTCTATCCCAGTCGATCGCGACACCCTAGATAATAACATTGTGTGATAGCAAAGAATACACCAGCGAATAGTAAACCTCTATTAAAGATCTTGGTTCTAAAACATTTTTTAGTTGGAATATTGCATAATAGGCTACTACAGACACTCTCCAAATTATCCCCCCAATTCTAGTTTTGTCAAGCATTGCACCAAGTACAGTTGCACTATTATTGAAATTTATGGTTAGGTTTAATATCGGTTAACGTTTATGAAAATTAATTATTTTAGTTTTTTGGTTATTTAAAATTAGTCGATTCGCACTACACCAATTAGTTACTGCTGTTACAGTTTTTTCAATTTTAAAATTAATATCCTGGAGTGTACTAGACTTCACAATGACTGACACATCATCAGCGAACAAAACGGCAAGTCCACAAGTTATATGTTCCGGTAAGTCATTAATAAGCAATAAAAACAGCAATGGTATAATCTTTACTGTATTTCGAGGACCGTTCATTCTCCGCTTTAACAATCCTTTCCCTATATTGTAAAATCCCATTAATATTGATTATGTCAAATCACTTCCGAACTGTAGGAATAATATTATTTTCTAATAATTTCAGATACGTTTTTTCTGTTTAAATTGCCATCAATAAGGCCTTTTGTATAGATGGCAATTATCTGATTTACAAGTGATACCTGCCAATACGTTTATTTTGCGTGGATACTACGTTCGTTCTATTAGAATGCGACAACAGCCTGTTCCTACAGCATTTGCACTCTGCATAGATATTAGATTTTCGCTGAGTATCCTCGGAACGATAGAATAATGTGTATACTCTTTCTCTGTTCCAACGAACGACAACCACATATTATAACCTTTCTTTTGTTTTTTATATAGCCATCGATTACTCGCCGCCGCGCCGTTCAGATGCTATATTTTATTTTAATGTCAAAAAGTACGAAGACTTAATCTACCATGATACAGAGGAAAATCTGGACGCTGGACGATATGTAGGTTCTTATCTATACGGTGACGTTTACTTTTGTACTATCGTACATATTAGATTTTGTATAGCTACTAGCTTGACACCTTACTGCATACTTATAGATACCTATAAAATAGAACTGCATCGGGTTATTGACTCTTTGCATTAGAAACCTTCCGAATAAATTCAAAAGTAGTATATGCCCCAAATACATTTATTTTTATTTACTTTTAAATAATTAGTTTTCGTTTCGTAGATACTTAAAAACAACTGTGTAGATTATAATAAATGAAGTTTGTTCCAGAAAAAGTTCATAGACAAGTTACTGTGATTGCGATGTTAAATATTATTTGAATTTATATATTTATTGTTTTATTTATAATATTAATAATTTTTTTTGTTATATTGATTATCTAGTGGTTATTATGTTGTTATATTATTTTTATAAATTAATATACCGTCCACTAAAATGTACCCCACTTGGAAAAGGATATTAAAGAAACGATGATCAAAATTTTATGAGACAATATGATTGAAATCTATCACCAAACTGTCTGTTGAGTTAGTAGATGTTTTTCTTTCTCTGGCATCTGACTGATTTTATAATCATATATGATTACACAAATCAATAAATTTACTTACTTGATTTACTCTATGGTAATAGGCTTCAATGATTAGACTTTAGAACTTTTAAATTTAGACATTTTCTTCTAGATTTCAAAGTTATTCTTCAGAGAGGATATGTATTACCTATTCTTCAAATTTACAATTTTGAATTTGTTTATTAAAAATTCTAATCAGAATAAGTTACCTTTTGAAATTAATGAAAGAAAAGTGTTCTGCATTAAACAGAAATAATATTTCTTACATAGAGTTGTGTTCCGGAAGAACGTACTTCAAGAATCAACAGTCCGAGCCTCATCGTAAAATGCATTTAAAAATAGATTCGACCAAGATTTGCAAATGGTCTACAAGGTCTACAAATGGTTAAATTAAACTACACTACCTATGACTTTTTATCCACTATAGACAACATCTTTTTGAGGTTTATTAATTGTGAAAATCTATAATAACCATTAAAACTCCAAAAACCAAACTTTAGGTAGTGATATTGTAATATACAACAGAAACGTACTTTCATATGCCTTGCTTTCATATTGCTTTATTTTTTTCTCTGTAGGAGGAAAGATGCTTTATGCAACTTCAGGCTGTTAGCCTCGTGTGTGGGACTTGCACCCATTAGAAAACCTCCAAGACGAGCAAGATTCCATCTCGGTATCGTTTATCATATTCCATCGAGGTGTGTCCCGTATTTAACGTCCGTCTATTTCCTGCTTCTTGGTCATCAAAATCGTCTTGGCGAAAGCGGAGCCATGCGTCCTGGCTTCGCATCATCCTCCGAATTAAATTTGCCGGTGTGAGCACACCGACATCTCGTTCCAGCTCATTTCTGTGCGACTTCCACCTTACGCATTCGAAGAATGTATGGCAAGCATTGTCACGGTCGCTGTCCTGGTACTGACCGGAGGCACTATCCGCTTTCCCCATTTTGCAGAGGTAATCGTTGAAGTACCCGTGTCCCGTCAGCATTTGAGCGAGATTGTAGCCAACCTCTCCGTGATCTCTGTCCATTCAGACTGAAAGATTCATAATCAATTCGGCCTTCCATCTACCTTTCGAGTCCCCGTTCCATCGTTCCTGCCAGAGCCGCATAGTACGCTCTCTCGTATCCCGCCTGCTTGTCGATCTGCCTTCCAGCTTGTCCAGATAGATTTGCCTTCTCTCTTTGGCTAGAAGATCTATAGGGATTACTCCTGCTATAACTGGGGCCGCTGCCTGTGATACCGTCCTGCATTAGCTTGATATTCGGAGAGCTCCCCTCCTTGGGACTGCTACCATCCCCTTGCGGTAGTTCTTCTTTCGAAGCGCATCTGCCCAGATCTCACTGCCGTACAGGAGAATGGACTCCGATACCGACATCAGAAGTCGGTGTTTACTTGCCAATGGCCCACCGACGTTAGCCATCAGTCGGCTGAATAGAGTGACGGAACGACGAGTGGTGCGACGCAGCCGCGGCATCGACGCATCGCAGGCTTTTCGCAGCAAGGAAACCACGGCGCCCGCAACCCCCTCAGCGGAAACCACGCTCCTGATAATATCATTCTGACCGGCAAGCAAGTGTCGCGACGAGACTATATATTGGTGATCGCTACCAGTGTATTTCTTGACGACTCTCCAGTTTGCAATATTGCGGCCCAAAGCATCCGATGTTAAAGTTACGTCAGGGATGGTCTCGCTATACCCCTGTCTTCGGAGAGTTGTGGTATCGCCTGTGTTCATAACGTCCAGCCGTAGCCTCGATGCCACTTGCTGGACATTCCTTCCCCGCACGTCCGTCGCAGGCATTCCTCATTCCACAGCCTTGGCGTTAAAATCGCCGGCCAATATCAATACCTTTCCATATTTCGAAGAGCATCTTCAAGATCGTACAACTTTTCCCGAAAATCGGCAATCGGCTCGTTCGAAGTCAGGTTACAGCTAACGTATGTCACCCCACCAAATCTAGCACAGATGTAGCATCTTCCCGCACCATGCAGCCCAACAAAGATGCCGCTATCGCCGGGATCCATATGGCGGCTGTGTCGGTGGTGTCTCCATACCATCCAGCCTCCTTTCTGTCCTGGTATTGCTCGCTGATGAGGACGGCGTCGACTGCCAGCTCCAACCGTAGCTGGCAAAGAAGGTCGTCAGCCGTCCTGCTTCGATGCATGTTTGTCTGAAGGAGCTTTACGATGGCGACCTTGCAGTTTTTCTGGCAGCCTTTAGCGCCTTCCTAAACGTCTCACACCTGCCGGATCCGGGGACGTGACCCACAGCCGTGCCGCTGCACAGGTAGCATCTAGGGCTTCCCGTACACTGTTTAATTTTGTGAGCCTTCCCACCGCATTTGATGCAAAGGTCTTCCTTCCTCTTGTCAGGCGCGGTACAGTCCCTCTGTCTGTGTCCGTTTAAATTAGGGGATGATTGCAATATTTTTCAGGCAGATTTAGTTGCAATAAATCAGGCAGTAGTTTATAGTAGGCGCGAATGGGAATTTATGCGGGACGTGAGAATTATAACAGATAGTTTTTCTGTATTAGAGGTGTTAGGGAATTTAAAAAATCCCACCGATTTGTTGTTTGATACTTGCGATATGTTACGCGAGGGGGGTATAAAACTTTTTTGGACTAGGGCTCATGTAGATACAATCGGTAATGAGAGGGCGGAACAATTAACGGAAGAGGCGGTATCTAGGGGAGATAGCTTGATTATTAGATTTGGGCTAATCTCGGCTAGTGTAGCTAAAAAAGCGTGTAGGGATAAACTTGATAATGATTGGCAGAGTAGGTGGGATAATACCTTAAATGGGAGGTGGACTAGGAAATTTATCGGTAGCGTTACACGTTTTAGGGAAATGAGGGTTAATTTATCGTATCAGTCGGTAGAATTAATAACAGGTCACGGTAATTTTAAATCATTTTTATGTAGAATTGGGAGGATTAATGATTCGCTTTCTGAGTGTGGTGGGGTAGATACAGCAGAGCATGTCTTATTTGAATGTCCACTCACTGATGAGTCGCGTACGGAGGTTAGGGCATTAGCTAGGGGGCTAAATTGGCCGCGACGCGAAACAGGTTTTAGAGATAATGAGTCGATCGAATGGTTGGAATTTTTTAGTAATGTTGCTAAAGAACTAGATAGGTTACGGCATGATATTTAGATAGTTAGTGGGGTAACACGTTTATGAACGAATATTTTATGCTTTTTAGTGGTCGGAGTTAGTGTTAAACTACAAATATTTAAAATATAAATCTTTATTTAATTACTGGTGGGTTAGAATAATTAGGATTAAGTTATTATTAAGTATTAGAATAGGTACTGCTGTTGTTTTGTTTGTTGTTTTTAGGTCAACATCTTTCCTGTTTCAATTTCCAATGTGTGATGAAAAAGGGAGCAGATACACGCGGACGGCAAGGTTGTCGGAATTTAAGGAGACGCGGAGGCTGCTTCTTCAGCACTCAGAAGGATAATAATAATTTGCGGCTAACAGTAATAAGGTCTGGGACTTCTTCCCAGATCCTCTCAGAGTAAGGTTTTTGCAATGGTTTTCCCTTACTCCGTGGCCATTGATTTTATATAAGTATATTATATATAATCAGTGTACTTGGCGAATGCTGGGAGATAACCAAGGTCGTTCCATGGGCGCATTTAATAATGACCGATAGCTGACCGATTTACTCGCGATTATGTGAACTAATCACATTTCACAAAAGTAATATTCATATGGACGCGAGGCTACTCTATTATGTTTTTGTTATTAAGAATCATAGGGAAATTATCTAGTTAGAGTAGGAACATTTCAATTGTTATGGAACCCATATAGTACTTAGAATACGTAGCCTCGTGTAGTACCTTTTTTTAGGTGGAGCACGAGGTTGGGATGATTTGTAATAATTTAGTTTACATAAATAAAGAGTGTGTCCGTACCCCAAGCACCGGTGACAGCGTGCCACTTCCAACATTCGCCTTACCCTCCTGTTTACCCACCCGATTTTAACTCGGGCATTGCTATGTTGCTATGATAATAATAATAATAATAACAATAATAATATTAATAATAATAATGATAATAATAATAATAATTATAAGTTCCTTTGCCAAATAACATCCTTACTAAAACTATTACTGAAAAAATTAATAAATACTTACCAATTCAAAAGTCTGTGATGCTCGACACCTGCTCCATCATATGCCGTACTTTGAACATCTAGTGCTAATACTCACCAAAAAGGGGGCCATCTTGTCTTCGGACCGATGGGTCCCTTAACGCACCAGATAATAATAACAATCTGTGAAATGTAAATAATAATAATAATAATAATTGGGAGCTACACTAAATAATTTTATTATTAGGGTGGTCTACTCCAGTAGCTTTCTAGTTTTCTTAAATTGATTGTTGCATTTATTAATTCATATTAGTAGCACCTAAAGAAGGCATTTTCGCCGAAACCGGTAGTTCAGAAAACATAATTATTAAATGCAGTAAATAACATTTACCATTTCATAATAATTGAGAAGTATTTTTCTTTACCTATTTCAACTGTCATATAACTCAATTATCGACGTAAGATCACTACAAGAGAAAATAATTGGGAAAACTTCGACAAACTCAACGATTGGCAATTAATTTGGTAGCTATTGTTAAATTCCAGCAAGGGACAACTTTTCTATTATGCTACCTACTTATTATCTAAAATGTAACGAATACCTTTATCTTTTTGAATATATCCAGCATTTTCTAACTACTTTGTTTTTATTTGTGAAAGTACCCTGCTCTCACCGAAACGTTCTAACGAATCTCCCATAAAATATAACAACGCTACTTTAAGGGTATCAAAAAAAAACTATTGAAACAAATTTCTATTTAATGAATGTTTCAACAATTTTAACCCTCTCACCGACACTAACACATAAAATAAACATTATGACCGTCAAGATATAATTAAATATGAAACGTACCGAAGGCAAGTTATATTCTGCAAGAGAAAAAGCTCAACCTAGATTTATAAGACGATTTTGTCGTCGCTTCTTTCCTTTATTTATTTTGTTTACCTAACCTTTCGAAAAAATTGGAAGAACGTTACGATTGTGAGAACTTCAAATGCGGAAAAAGCTCCCTTTTTGGGGATCTTTATTAGCCTTGCTAATAAAAAAATAAAATTACCAATTTCATGCCTTATAAAATTTTACGTACCTGCACGTATTCGACTTTAGTATTAAAGTTTTATGTAACCGAATACGGTTGACGGACATTCCTCTTTCCTCAGTTTTCCGTAATTTCGTTCATGGAGTTAGTTGTCTTTCGCTGTTGCATGCATAAAATAAGACGTCAAACGAACAATTTATAAACATACCATTGTAACCTTGAGTCATGTCTGATGTGTACCTACAAACATGAGACAGAGGTTCGCTCGGTTTACCACAACCTAACCGACTTCGGCTATTAGAACTGGATTCGGATTATAAGTTGAGTGCAGTAGCGGAAGTTTAGGACATTTATCAAAATTAATTTTGCGTAAAGTTGACGAAATTGTATAATTATTGTGGAACCTACAGTTACATACCGAGTTTCATGATCATTTTTGTGGTTGCATACGAAAGAGTAAATATGTTGAAACATAGAAGACGTAAGATCGGAAAATACTGTAGATACGTTAGACAATTTCTCACAGTTTTTGTTATTTTTTTTTCATGACCATAAATTTTGAGCATTTTTTTATTATTTCTCTTCGCAATTCGCAATATCTATTTACCGTAAATAAAAGCAGAAGGATGTATCGGAACACAACGTAACTTCAGAGAAAATAGCTGCTAAACTGCTTAAACGTATGGAAAATATTTTATCTTACGACTATATTGTAACTGTGAATGTATGATATCTATGGTACATGCTCATGCATTTTCCAAAAGGTGCGTTCACACGATCGGAGTTCGCCGAACTCCGAATGTTCGGCAACTACCGATCTTTACACAAATCGTGTGAACGCGACCATCCACACATTCGGGGTTTGCCGAACTCCAAGTACATAAACGGGAAAACGCCGAACGTTCGGCGTGAGAGTTTAGTCTGGTAGCTTTGGATAGTATGAATAAATAAGATAGGTTAATGTTGGTACAGAAATTATGACGGTTAGGTCGGTGTCATCGAATAAGTGAAAGTCCTTTTTCGGTTTCGCTCAAAATCCTAACCGCAATTTATAAATATTTGTATTTCTGTCATTGCTGTTGTGGTTGACAGCATGTTGACAGAAGCGCAATATGAATTATGGACACGAGAAATTCGCAATTATCGGTAGAGCACAGACTACCTCCAGACGATGAACTCAATGTAAATCAAGATGCCGTTTCGGATTTTTTTTCTCTCTCACAAAAATACAAAATTTAGGTAGATGGCGCTTGAGTGTTTCCCGCTTAATTTCAAAAAGTATATACTTGCATTTGTATTTATTTTAGAGGACAAAGTGTTTAAAGATTGTATTTGACTATATTGTTATTTATATAAATATAAACAAGAATATAGTCCAATACAATCATTAAACACATTACAATAATTTTTTAAAAACTTTATTTCTTCGTACTACTGCATAAAGGTATAAAAACTAAAGATAATATAACTCTTTGATTTAATTTTTCTCATTTACAAAATATTAATATGTAAAACAAATACAAATAAACAGTCTACTAACTAGGTAACAGATAAATTTTAAAATATTCATTAATAGTAAATCTTTCGTTGCCAGTATCAATAGAACTTACCATATTCGCAAAGAGAAGTCATCGGTAGTTGTAAACAACTGTGTATAACACCCTGATTCTTCCTGATTCAAGCTGTCGTACAAAGCAAAATAGCTTCTGCACTTCGGTTTTAGAACGACCACAAACTATGCAAAATATTTTCGCAAACTATGTCACAAATGTCACTATTTTTGAAACAATTTCGAAAAAATACTTACAGCAATATATATTGTAATGTATCTATTGGTAAAAATGATACCTTTTATATTACAATACGAGGCGCCATCTCTACTACTATCTCGTTTTTAACATGTTGTCGTACAGGTTTCTATAATACGCAGTCTTTTAAACAGCGCCTCTACACAAATTTTGAGTTTTTTTGGAAAAAGATAACCTTATACTATATTTCCATTAGATAGAAAAGAATAGAGAGAGCGGTACATACCTGAATGCGAGTTCGTCGTCTGAGGGTAGTCTGTGCGGTAGAGTATTAAAATTTTGACAACCAGAGTTACTTGTGATGAAATTTAATTCTTATTTTTTTTATTTGTTCACTTTATGCTATCAATTGGAAATATATACTCTACTCCTTCAGATTGATCTTATTAGGTCCGTATTGTAGAAGTGAAGGAAAAAGGATTACAAACATTTTAAGCGATTTCTTTAAACACGAATCGTGATAATTTTTTTTCACATCAAGGACGGAATATTATGTGTGTGAACATGTACCTAATAGCAATTTATTTGTTAACACATAAATGTGTCTCGAATGAATTTCGAATGTATGGACGGGTGCATGAACTCCGTCGAGCCGAACATTCGTACACATTGACGTGCGCCATTTTCCAACGAAGATCGGGAATGGACGAACAGTTTGCCTACTAGTTCGCCGAACTCCGAACTGCCCATCCACACGGCTAGGAGTTCACCAAACTATTGTTCGCAGTTCGGCGAACTCCGATTGTGTGGACGCATCTTAAGCCAAATATAATATTTTGCGTAGATCCATGTTTTTTAATTGCAATATTTTGTATTCTTACGACTTGTTTTATTTTATTTCCCTGACGTTTTAATATCTGATGGTGACACGCCGACGACTTATGCCGTATTAGAAGAATATTTAATAATAAAATTGAATGGAAAGAATCTTTTCAGCCTAATATTATACACTTCATTCATTAGGGCAAGGCGAATATTATTTATTCATGTCTAGCTATTCATTTTTAATTTTTATAGTAAATAGTTATTTTCTTGACCTTCGTTTTCAGAATCGTCATCTACCACTATTAGGAATACTATCGGAATAAATGAAAAATTAATAGAAACCATAATAACTCGAAAAGTAGAAATGGCAGTGGCGGCTGGCGCAAACGTCACAAGCGAGGCCAATACAATGATTGAAGTTCGTGTGCTATCGTCCGAAATACGACAATGTTACGAATTTATGCGAAGAAATTAGATCATTGTAATGGCCCTTGTAAAACGTAAGCACCAGCCGCCGCTGAGAAATGGAACACGAAGGATATGCGTAATAAAAATCAAAGTATTTATTCACATTTTATTTATAAAAAGCTAAATAATTACTACTCATCTTAAACCCTGTGCTCCATCTAAAGCTACTACACGAGGCTACTTACTCTAAGTACTTTATGAATTCCATAACAATTAAAATCTTATAAATATACAAATAATTTCCTTATTACTAATAACAATAATAACAGAAGTATAGGCTGTTAATTGTTATTATATTTGCGCACATGTTACGATTTTCCAGCATTCGCTAAAGCGGAAGGGAAACCATGATGAAACCTTACTCTGAAAGCAGGACCTGGGCAACAGCCGCAGACCCTGTTACAGATAACCAGCAAATTATTATTATTATCCTTTTGAATTTGGAAAGGGAAATCTCCACGTCCTTTGAATTTGAATTCCTACTCTGCTCTTCGCGGAACATGAAAGTGACTTTTCTATCAGCGGAAAGATGGGCCATCGTAATAAACTGAAAGCAAATGAAACAACAGCAGCACCTATTCTATCTAACAATAACTTAATCTTAATTACTCTAATCAGTGGTAATTAAATCAAAGATACCTAATTATGGCGCCCCCTATACACCAGGTCTTTCGATAATTGATTCGCCCTCTCATTACCGACTGTACTTACGTGAGCTCTAGTCCAAAATAGTTTTACGCTCCCCTCACGTACAATATGCATGTATCTAATAAGAAATCAGTCGGATTTTTCGAATTTACTAACGTCTCTAATACAGATAAACTGTCAGTTATAATTCGCATGTCCCGTATAAATTCTCATTCACGCCTAATATAACGTACTGACGTACTGCATAATTTATTGCAATTAATTCTGTCTGAAAATTATGACAATGATCCTCTAATTTATACTTTTGATTATACATATATCTTAATAACTCTATTATAAACAACAAAAGCCGTCCCTGTTCTACCCTCACCCTTCGACCCATTTGTAAAAAATTCTAAACCCTCTCCAAAACTCACAAGATTGCAATGACGTTAACGTATACAGGGTGCTCTATTTGAAAAATATGAGATATCCGCAATTGAAATTATCTGAGTTTTCACTTTAGTAACGAATACCTAGTATATTAATGTTGAAGTATAAACACGCTTAAAAGTGTACATAGACCTATACTAAGGTAGGTACTTGAAAAATTTGGTTCACATATTCTTCAAGCATATTTGCATTACATACGCCTATTTAGAGCAATGTAAGTGACATAATGTTTAGAAAAGGTATCTTGGAAATGAATGAGTTTAAGGTATGTTTCATCTCATTTGTTCAAAATTTATTCGTATTTTTAAAAATGCATTCACAATGCGGGTATTGTATTTTTGAAAACAAAATTGACGGTTGTACACCGAGATTACGAAACCCCATGTATAAGTACCGATTATTGTACGTTATAACCCTGCAATCATTTATAAAAATTGTTTGTTTTCCTATCTCTTACTTTTTACGAGGTTATGAGTTATAGAGAAAATCCTTGCCAGTGAAACACTCTCCCACGCGTCATATTAAGTCGCTGAGGTAATATTTAATGCTACAATAATAAATATAAAAAATGAACTTATTTAATTGATAATGAATCGAGAACAAAAGGAATACGGATTGAGGGACGAATCATTGTAATGAACACGTAATGACAGCATCTGACATGAAAGTGATTGTTGACTGAATAGATATGATAGACACTAAGTTTGTTCGCGTCCGTCGCATGAACTATTTGCACTATTATGCACTTTAAGAACT
The DNA here is from genome assembly GCA_004143645.1 of Protaetia brevitarsis. Lineage (NCBI taxonomy): Eukaryota > Metazoa > Arthropoda > Insecta > Coleoptera > Scarabaeidae > Protaetia > Protaetia brevitarsis. The sequence continues at coordinate 861,000 of RXPK01000029.1, read as the reverse complement.
TTTGTGTGCAAAAGTGCATAATAGTGCAAATAGTTCATGCGACGCGAACAAACTTACTATTATTGTTTATTATTTTATGTATTGATCAAGTCAAAATATACATAATATTATTTTAATATTAACTGCTTTGTATTTATATTACATATATAGTATGTATGTATATTTCTATAGGTTGTGTAATGATATCTATCAATCTTTATAACAAACTGGATGAATTTGCGTTATTATTATTATTTTATTGTAATGAACTTGACTAATAACTAATCGCAATTGTACAACCGATTGCGGCGAACGTTTGGAACCTACGCCGGCGTGGGTAAAGGTGGCCTTCCTCGATAGAGGCATCACGTGAAGATGGTATATTTGGTGATCACATTAATGCTTATTCATACACAAACAACGAAACGGGTTATCACGCACATCGTTCGGCAATACACTCCGCAAAATGGCAACGAGATTTGGATCGCGTAACGGAATTAAACTTATTAAACCAACAAAATTTAAAACTCACAAATTAAACTTACTCAGCCCCACCAATACGGCAGATCTTTACGTCCATCTTTTTGCAGTCATATCTACCCTTTGCTGGAATTTCTTCTAGGATGTCCAACACAAAATTCCTAAACATTGCAGAAATTGCAACTGAAGAAAAATAGGGTTGGAACGATCAAATGATTGGTGAGTTTAGCAGTGGCGCTATAAAAACCCACAACCTGAAATAATTTGCCATCTCAGACCGTAAATGAAAAATGAGTGTAACACCATTGAATCAATCCATTGCAAGAAGAGACCTTTAAGAGTGCTGTAGATGCAAAAACAAAGGTAGCAGTACATTAAATTCATAATAGAGTTCCTTTTTTTTGTGACTATGGGCGGGTGTAGACCCGAAGAAGGCAACCCCATAATAGAGTTAGCGTCTACTTAATTGCATGTTTTGGTACTGGTTATATTGCAGTTTCTTGCAAGTGAAGGTGACTAACACATTCTTAATTCCCGCAAAAAAAGTAATGCTTCAGTTGTGCAGATGAAGAAATCAACTTAAAGAAATTATTAAATCGGATGAAATATATAGGAAAACCAAAGATCCATAAGTAGATACTTGTCATTATTACGTATCTCATAAGGCAGGTTAAACGTGGGGATTCATACCACGCATTATGTACTGGTTATGTACTGCAGCGCTAAAACCGATGTCTAATTTGGTGTACCAAGACTACGCAGAGGCAGGTAATTACTAAACGCGCGGAGATAGAAATGTTAGCTTGCCTGTGCATCACTGAAACTGCAAAAAACCGGCCAACAGTTGTGGAAACTGCAGAACTCAAAATATTACTGGGCATACCAGAATAACAGACGACCATCATAAACCCTATCTTTGAAATGGACAAGCTCTCCTTTGACTAACTTTTCAAGGTTTTCTTGGACTGGGATGAGTGGAGAACAAAACAGATACCAGAGATTCAAAACCAAAACTGGCATGCAGATGTGTCAAAAAGACTCATAAGTTTTGGAGGTGGTATGTACGGAGAAATCTCGAATCGTAAAGGATGTGTATCACCGTGTTTCAAATAGAAGTATTAGCAATACAGATGTGTGCCGGTAAAGCATTGGAAAAACTGCTCAAGGATCAGTTCATTAGTATATTTTTAGACAGTCAAGGGGCCCGAAAGCCATTAGAAGCCTATCAAATAACCTAGAAACTATTTTGGAATTGTCTGACTGGAAAAAAAAACTCACACAACGAATTTACATTGGTGAAGGTGCTGAGGCATAAGAACGCAGAAAGCAATGATTTTGCAAACAAGCTAGCAAGAAAGGGCTTTAAAGCAAGAACCACTAGAGCTGAGCTGGATCTAACTACAACCAAAGCTGCGATGCGTAGTATAATAGCTGAGTGAATTATTCAAAAATCAAGCTGAAATAATAGGGCAACTATAAAGGCACCAACCTACGAATGTGCCAGATTTCAACAGTTTACAGCCTAGAACGGTGACGTGTCTGTTAACAGGGCACGATTTGAATCTGTTGCACTGGAACTAGCAGGGAGTAATCAATCGGTTAGTTGTCGGTCGGCCAGAAACTAAAAGTTTATCATACAGGATACATTACATTACATTTTAGAAACATAGAAATCTTCATTAAATATTGGTAGTTCATTTTCAAAGAGTATCAAAACATATGGAGGTTGTTAAATTATATTTCTTTTATTCACTTTAAAAATTTAATCTTTGTTACATTAAGGAACTATAACCATTATTGAAATTAAAGTCGGGCATTGATGTGTATTGCTAGCACTCCGTCTTCTTCATTGTCCGCTAGTTGTATGTGACCCTGTCCATTGCTGCCAACAGTAACTGTTTTTCCGGTACAGGAGCCTCCAACTAAGCTGCCGCTGATGACGTCGCAGTATGTACCAGCCGGTAAGCATGTCTGCATGTTTTGAGAGATGGTTCCACTGTTGGTAAATGCTATGAAGCCGCTGCCACCACGGCAGAAAGCGATTTGTTGAGAACCATTTGACCACCAATCGTTCAGACCAGTTCCTCTGACAGCGTTTCTAAATCCAACCATGTTGTAAATTTGCCGCCATCGGTGTTCGCACACCCAACCGTTAGAGCAGGATTCATCGCTATTAATTCCAGGGGAGATGATGTTTCCGTTACCATCAGCAGGCGGACCTTATCAAACAATTCGAATTATAAAGTTTGGAATTGCTAAATAGTGGCTCGCCTTACCAATATCAGTATCAGTGAAAGCAAAGCTTGACATAACTCTGGTTGAGCCATACGGATGGGCTAACATGAAAGCTATCGCCATTTTATATTGCTTAGGTTGTTTGTAGGTCAAAATGTTGTCACCGCCAGCGCCATGTCCTCTTTGGTTGTCGTGGTTGTCCACAAAGACTAAAGCATTACCACTAGCCAAGAAACCCCAACCTTCACCCCAGTTAGATAGCCAATGCAGCAAGTCGTATCCTCTGAAAACCCGTCCGATTTCAGCGCTGAATTTGAATTCAGTCACGCGACCAAGGTGCACGTACTCAGAAGATGAGATTCCTTCTCCACCTAAAGTAAGCATATATTGATCATTAAATCAAAACAAATCCAAAATGTCTAAGCTTCACATGGCAGTGCGAATATGTTTTTAAGATTAGCAACAATTATAACAGATAAATAATGCCGATTTAAAATTAGGGTAGCTTTGCTTACACGTATCAACACATCTGTGATTGCTAGAGAAACAATTGCATATTTTGTTCAATTTTAGAATACCGATGTGGCTGAAAGAATGTAACTGTATAGTAATTATGGTGGTTGAAGCATGCGCATTACCCAGTCGTTTAAAAACACCAGGTAGAAAGAACAGAAAAGTTATTTTGCTGTCATATGTCATGCTGCTGATATATTGTGTCATGCAGAGTTATAATAGTATGTTAAAAAACAATGACGTCTGTTGTAATAGAGGTATAAGTTTGTACTCAATGTAGGAGTATTACAACATGCATTGTAACACATATTTCTTGTACTATTTTTTTTCTATTTCACAATAGTTAACTTTTGTTTATTATTTGTAACATGGGATTTCTTATTTACAAGGAAATTTCCATGTTTCCACCTTTGTAATACAATTAAATGCGCAATAGTTCTATGGAAAAATCCATTCAAAAATCTCAAATGAGAAATGTTAAAGCACGAGTTGGATTACCAACTTCACAAGTGGAACTTCGTGACATTGTTTTTCCGCAGTACGTAAAATGCTCACTGTTCATAATTGGAAATAGGAAAACTGTTTTTGTATGTAAACTATGCGAAGTGAATGTAATTCCGTTATTGTTATTTTCAATTACTACCTTATATGTGTTCTAATTTGTGTTGTTATATTTTTACGGTTAATAAAAATTTGACAACTTTTCTTAAAATTAGAATTAATAATTTTGGCTCCAGAATCGCAACATTTCAAAATTTAGCCTTCTTCTGTGTCGTTCAAGTAATTATCACTAATAGCAAAAAAAAGTGATAACAAATAAGTAGTAACGCTCCAGTCGCTAAGAATTCAAAAAAAAAATTGGGCTAGGAAGTTCTCTCTAAGCCGGGTCTACTTGTAAGTGTAAGTGTTGTAAACACACCCTTGCGAAAGGCTGCAGAAGAAGCGGAGGATCATTCATGACCGCTAGCCTCAACCGGAGACGTTTCGATCAAAAGAGTTGATTTCAGCATTGTATGCGCGGATGTCCTATAAGACTCAAATGTATACATAGGACCCAAAGTTTAGCAGAAAGTTGTGGAATGTTATTGGAAAAGTTGAAAATACCAATAAGACAGAAACACAAAAAAATGTAGAAAGAAGCCCTCATATAGAAGATGCAAGACATTAAAATAACAAAAATACGAAACACTCAAAAGAAAAGGCCAAAACAGGTTGATCAATCAATAAATAAGAATTCAATAGAGTGCAGATGCAGAGATATCAGATAAGATACGAGATATTCTGAAGGAAAAAATAGTATTTAAGAATTTGGAAGACGTTGCCACACATTTTCGCGCGTTTTTTTTTTGCAATGGGCAAGGTCAAAAAATTTATTATCACAAGTAGTTATCAAAGACGCCAATAGAGAGATGGGCTTCTCTATGATAGTTCTTCTGTGATCACAACGTGACAATGGAAAACTTGACACATTAACTTGTTAATGCGCACCAGAACACAGATTGAGCAACCGGTAAACGCAAAAATCTCTTTTTAATTTGGCAAAAATACTTGTTAGATCAGTATTTATTAATATACAAGTTTTATTTTTTTAGGACTGTTAATTCCTTAAACAAAAAACTTCTACACTCACGGTTCCTTAAAACGTTTCTTTTAAATAAAAAAAAAAATAAAGAGAAATTGGTTCCCGAATCTATTGCGAAAAAACTTGTATGTATCAAACAATGTTTAAAAATGAGATTTAGAAAATACAGTCTTTCAAAAATTCAGAGTTCGTTAGTTACTTGCCCATTTGTTGAACAAATTAGGTATTCGTGGTATTTTAAATCAATGGGTGGTCTCTTTTTTGAGCGATAGAGAGATAATCGTAAAACATAACAATGTAAAGTCTGAACCATACTCGGTCAATGTAGTACACCGCAAGGTAGTGTAATGGGACCTTTGATTTTTTTATTATTTATTAATGATCTCCCACATTATATCTCTGGAGGGAATTTTTTTTTTTTTTAATAGTTCGTGCAGAACAACTTTTAGAACACATGGGTTTTTGACCGTAACTTCTACCTATATCAATAAACTTTTGATTCACTTGCATATCAACATTGGAAAGTTATCGACTTTTGCTAGCGTCCATGGATACTGCACCCGTCATAGGAATAATATTGTTTTAAACAGATATTGCCACTCTTTCTATAGAAAATCGCCAATGTTTGCAGGTTCATATCTGCACAACAAGTTAAAACCTGATATCAGAATCTTGACCTTAAATGAATTTAAACGAAAATTAAAATTTATGTTAATTGAGGGATATTTTTTATGATCTGAATGAATTTGAAACCTATTTGAATAACATCTAGATATTGAGATGTATTTCTGGGAATTCGCTTCGCTTGCGCCTTTTGCGTCGCCATATCATTTTTTCTTTACTATTTGTTAAATTTGGTATATTGTGCGTTGTGTTTTATTATTGTTTGTGTTTATATTTACTTTTTTATTAACATTACGATTATTAAGTATACACTAAATATTTGACGACGCCTATGTCAGATGTTGGTGATTTTTCGGCGAATAAGGTATCTATCTATCTAATCTATTTGTTTTTTAAACCCAATTCATAAAAAACATACCTCAAAAGGGTAAAATAATAGTAACTTTGAACTGAGCGAACGAAATTATTTTTTTATAGAATGCCCATAATTAGCATTTACTGACATACTTTTTTCTTAACTGATAGCTTAAGTAATTCTTGAGAAAAAGAAATATTCACTTTTTCCACCCTTATACATATATCTCGAATGGGTTACCTCGAATAAGTTGGTTTTCGTATTTACAATATATGCGACAGTAGTACCCATCCACTTTAATTTCAGTTCTCTAGCTTTAGGAGCACTTTTCAATGGCCTATTGACGTAGAGTCTTTAGTTGGCATTACCAAAAATCATTCTAGTGTGCAAGTAGGAAACTTGGATGAAAGAATAGAATCGGCTCTTTGAAAACTACTTTCTAGTATACGAACTTGGGTGACATTTTTTTGATTTACGTTATCCAAGTCGACCTAGTTTAGAAAATAGTGCCACAGTTCTAGACGAAAAAAATATAACGTAAGTCAAGCTTTATAATAAAAGTGTGTTTGATAGTTAGACGATAAGTACGACAATCTTGAGTAAATAACTGAAATTTCCTTATGGCATTTGCATGGCTGTTTAAATTCCCTTATCACTGATTTTTTAGTATTTCTTTTTTAATTATTACCTTCACCGTTGCAGTTTATCTGCATATTTGGATAAAAGATTGCTTACTTATATATTTTTAATTTCTAAATTCTGGTTTCATTAACGTTATCTAGTTTAGTATTCAAAGTATGTGAAATATTATAAATGGCTTCTTTAATCTTACCCAAATCAATAACTTCTTGGAAGATGAAAGGCCGAGCACCAGAGGGGAAACCATGAGCTGTATTAAGGTTGTTAACCCTATTGTAAATAACTTCTAAATCTCCGGGCCACATATGCTTGGCTGCGTCAACTCTGAAACCGGCTACACCCAAACTTACCAATCTATTTAAGAATTCTACAAGTCTTTCTCTCACATGTTCGTGTCCCTATTGCACAAAAGAGAAAAATGTTAACTGTTTTTTTTTTAGTTTACTAAATATTACTGATTAAATATTTACCTGATTTAAATCTCTTAATCCGACTAATTCACAATTTCGAACATTTTCAGCATTTGTGTAATCAACGATGGCACACCCGGGATTGAAATGCTCGGCATCGTAAGGTACTGCAGGATAATATTTATGTCACTGTAACCTACGCTTCCTCCCGTGCCCCAGACGGTTCCCCAGTTACCAGTCATATGGTTTATAACAACATCAACATATATCCTATTATGTCACATGTAAAATTAAAACCTTCCAATAACAATAAAGGGTATATAACAACCTTACTCCGACATTATTGCATCTCGACACCATATTGGCGAATTCGGCTTCATTGCCAGATCTAGTGGTGAGAATATAACTTACTGGTTGGTATCTTTCCCACCATGGCCTGAAGGTACCGCTGGTGACTACTGCATTTTCGTTTACTGGCGACACCTACCGCAGAGATAAATATGTGGCGGGAAATGATATTAAAATTAATTTAGATCTAACCTGAATGCCACCATATCCTCTGTGTTGAAGGAAACGTTCGCATTCATCTGCAATATCATTCCATTTCCATTCGAATAAGTGAACGATGGTGTTTCTATTGTCCCACATGTTTTCGTGCCATTGGGCCGTGGAAACCCCAAGCAATGCCACGAAAACAATAAAGAGTTTCGAAATAATCATCATTACTCCGTCTCGACGCTGACTGCAAGGCTACTGTTCATGATTAGTATATATATATACCCTTTAACCTATCATTTTATCTGGAAGATTAGGCGATATTTAGCAATTTGATATCCATTAGTTACTTCATTTTACTATTAAGTGGAATCACTTAAGTATCGCAGTACTTAACATTTGCAAAGGTCATTTTACTAAACAATAATGCCGAAAAGCTATTAAAGCACATTATTTAATAATTACGATCCATATCATATAATCCATTGTTTATATTTAGTTTCTCGGAATTGTTTTTAAGGTATTATAAAATGATATTTATATTTATCCAGATTTTGTATTCATCTGGCAAACATTTTATTGCAGTTTGCTACAGTACTTTACACAACAAATGTCTACACACTACTGTATCACTTTAATATTATTTTGCTAATCAAAAAAGAATAACTTTTCATTTCCTTAATTCTTTCACTGATCTGCATGAGTGATCTTAATTTTATGGGGATAAACCTGGAACTATTAGATTATTTTTCGTTTCAAGTATTTAAAAATCAACAGTTAGATTAGTGGAATAACAAGAGCTTTTGGTAATAAAGAAGATCCAGTGTCAATCTACTGCGAGTTAAACAAATCATTCGTTGGTGTAAACCAACAGATGTAACAAATTTCGTTGAGATAACTAAGCATCAAGAAACTATTAAATCTGGATGTTAGAGAATTTGAGCAGAACATTTTGCGAAGCAAACAAATATTCTTGAAGCAATGGTCTAAACATTAAAATCCACAAAACACTACAAATAATACTTACCATAACATAAAAAGTTATTCAGTCAAAGCAAAATTCATTAATACAGCACACTTTTTTGCTTGTACATAAACATCTTTATTAAATTTATATAGTTAACCATGAAATGTTCGTTGACCACTAAATTACGTTACAACACGAAAAGATGAGTACACCCACTAAACAAGTGTTATGTTATTTCGAGATAATCATTTAGGTTATGTTAAACTTTGACTCAATTGCAGAACTGTCTTTTATTTAGAAATATTATATTGTTACATCAAACTATACGGGCATTCAATTCGTGTTGCAACGGATATTGCTGAAGAGGCACGATGTAAGGCAAGTATGGGCAACCTTTAACATGTTGTGGGCCAAACTTTAGTGTGCAAATACGTTCGGGAGCCGCCTTTAAAAGTAGTGCATTTTAAAGTAGTGTTCATAATCTTTAGCGATAGATATCAGACATGAAATAATACGACAATGTTATTTTAATGCAATTTATTAAAATAAGAAAATGAAATGAAAAAAATAGATACAACATAATATAATTAAATCGTGAAATTTGGAATTATTACAAACTACGAAAGTTAAACAGCGACAACAAAATCAATGAGACCTTTGAGCTTGAATTGGGAAACTAATCCATCGATGTTTGGATGAATTCCACTGATACATAGACGTAAAGAATTTTCCAAATTATCGTCAGTCAGCCTTGTACGATGTTTTGATTTATTCACTTTCATCATTGAAAGGAACTGTTCGCATTTATAAGTACTGCCAACGCACAAATCAATCTTCTTGCGAATTTTCTAAGCTCCGGAAAATGGTCTTCTTCGAGGTATTTTTTGTAGAAATCGCACAAGTCTACGTCTTCAAATTTAGATTTTAGGAGTGAGTTTTCTTGAAGTTCGATCAACTCCATTTGCAAGTGTATTGGAGCATTTTGTACATTACTTTTTGTTGGAGTAGCTAATAAATGGAAACTGTCTTCCATGTTTTTAAAATCGCTAAATCTGTTCGAAAATTGCTCCGACAGTAACTTGAGTTCTTCAGCATTTTGAGCATAAGCAGTATTTTCATACGCAGAGAGCGTGGTGAAATGGTAACTGTTACCAGACAGCAACTGTGCCTCCCACAAGCGGATTTAGTTTTGAAACGCTTTCAAACGGCTGTACAAATCATTTACTAACTGTCCTTGTTTTTGAAGTTTCAAATTTAAATCATTCATATGGTCTGTAAGGTCGACCATAAATGCTAAGTCACATATCCATTTTGGGTCACTCAATTCAGATGTTTAGTGGTTTATCTTTTATTTGCATAAAATCTGCTATCTCATTTCTAAGCTCGTAAAACCGTTTCAGCATTTTTCCTTTGCTTAACCATCTGACTTCACAATAATATGTTACGTCGTCATATTCGGCTGATATTTCATCCAAAAACGCCTTGAACTGACGATGGTTAAGCCCTCGGGATCGAATAAAATTGATGGTTTTTACTACCACATTCATAACATTCTGGACACACTTAATTCAGTTGCTTTTTCATACAAAATTCCGATGAAACCTTTACGTAAGCCGACCATAGAAGGTGCACCATCTGTGCATACACCAACTAATTTTGACCATGGCGAACCAAAACTTGTGAATACCTTTTCAACTTCATTAAAAATGTCCTTTCCTGTAGTGTTTCCTTTTAGCGGCTGTAAAGCAGGCAATTCCTCAGTAACAGTGAACTCTTTATCAACACACCTCGAATAAATATAGCCAGTTGAGCTGTGTCAGACAAATCGGTGCTCTCGCCTAATGCTATGGAAAATGATTCAAAACCAGCCATACGGTCAGTCAATGTTGTTTTTATATCATTTCTATACGTCGCGCAACAGTTCGTCTTGACAAACTAATTTTTCAATTCATTTTTCTTTTTTTCAGGACACAAAACACTGCAAACATCTAACATACACTCCTTGATAAATTCTCCTTCGGCAAATGATTTTAATGACTTTGCCAATTTTGAACTAACTATAAAACTAGCTTTCACAACATTATGAAGTTGTGTTCTTTGTTTATGAAACATTTGCTGCTGTTTTTTCAAATTTGCGGCAAGCTTCTGGATTTTGTCTTTTCTTATTTGTCCTGTCAGTGAGTGCAGCATAGGATGCTTAGTTGAGTAATGCCTCTTTATATTGAATTTTTCATCACTCAAATGGATTCATTACACAGGAAACAAATAGGCTTACCATTGTGCAAGATAAAAAAGAATTCTTCAGTCCATTTTTCTTGAAACTGGCGAGCCTCTGCATCTACTTTTCGTTTCTTTCCACCAGACATCATTTTCGTTTACTTTTCGTTCGACAAACTTAATAACAAAATATAATTAGCAAGCACTCAAGATGCACACAAAGTCACAAAGCAAATTGACGGCACTAGCAGTTCGCTAGGATATCGCTTGTCGAAGTTATAACCTCGGTAGCTCAAATGATTGAAGAATGATCTAGAATCGTCTAGTGTAGAACATTTGAGAAGCTATAATCTTTTGTTGCGTCGCCAGTGAGGCGGCAAACATCAAAGGCTTTGCTGTTTACCGCCTCACTCTTTGATGATCGCCGCCACTCGGCTTGCTCGCTCACTTGATTCCGCAGGAGCAAGCGACAAACCCCATATCGCTCGATCTTCCTCATTTAGAGTGAGTATGAGTAAGTAGTGTAATATTTTTTTTTAATTGGGTTTTTCAAAATGTCTCGCGGGCTGGATCAAATCTTACAGCGGGCCGGATCCGGCCCGCGGGCCGGTTGTTGCCCGCATATGATAAGGCATATCTATATAACATCATGGCACAATATAAATATGCGGTGATGGATGTATTATGCTTCATGAAGTATAAAATAATTATACAGTAGATATAATATTCCCTAAAAAAAAACCAGTTATCGACATTACTGCCATTGTACGCTATCAGTGTCTGTTTTAATGGTTACAGCTTCTATTAGATGTGCACCTGGTTTAAATCAAACATAGTAACGGATTACATCGACATCATTTTGTTTTGGGCCAACATATAAGCAATAGCATTTTGTGTTGCATTAATCAAATCATTTTTCTCAGTGTAGGCTTTTCTCAGTTATGTGTTCTGAAGTGTAAACATATCAATTAAAACTGTAGGTTTAATGTAGAATATCGCTGTGAAAGATTGTCTTCGTCTACTTTTGCCATCATAGATTGATTGATATCAGTGCTATTGGCGCTGCCAAGATTGCGTAGATATTTTTGTGCAATTCGTACGTAATATTACTATGGTCTACATAACTTAGATAACGGAAGTATTCTTAAATCAAAAAGCAAATTGAAGGTTTTATTTTGGACTATAAAAACGACATCTTGAAAATCGTTCTACAAAAAGGACAATTTTGTTTCGGCACCATACAGGTGTTTCTTATATGATGTAACTAATTTTAAAGATACATCATTAAAAAATAATGCAATTAAGTATCTCTAACTGAGAAAACTCCAAAAGGTGAAGGAAATCAAGATATGGTTCAATATTCACAGTTATCCTTAAATATTGTTTAATTAATGCTGATATTACAGCTTACAACACTCATTTAGAGTTGAAAGCATGAAAAATTATAACCATGCGAGCTATTATCTGGCCGTAAATAATGTTGAAAAGAATGAATAAGATGTTCTGCTGACATTGCACTAGTAAATTTATATTTCATAATTTCAAAAGAAGAACTTAGAATTTGATTTCGTAATCCATACTAATGAAATTAATTCTTTTAATTCTTTCTACGTTATACATAATATTATTTAGTCAAACAGTGACCAACAATTTGTATTTTTATTTTACGAAGTAAATAGTGAAAAACAAACGCTTTCCCCATATTATGTTTTTAATCTTACCGGGAACGGTCAAATGAAATAATCTTGTTTATAACATTTCTGAATAACACCTTTCTTTCTATAACCGAAAACGAGACTGGCATTAGAAACACAGTTAGGTGTCAAACGCAACGATCTCCTTTCTACTGGGAAAATATGACTCGGTCCTTCAAGCTGAGGCGTACGCAATATTGCATTATGCAACGAAAATCAATCAAAGGACTTATAGAAATAAGTGGATCTATATAGAAACAGTCAGGCGATACTGAGGGCAATCTTCAACCCTAAGATACAATCAATACTGGTTTGGGAATATATTTGAGAACTGACCGAGACAGATCGTAATAAAGTTAGGGACTTTAGTGTGGGTATCTGGGCATTAGGCAATCGAAGGAAACGAAGAAGCCCATGAGTTAGCAAGAAAGGGAATATTGGCTAAGTAGGTAAGCAATTGGTTCACAGAAAAACACAAAGAACACTGGAAGAATACAACCAAGCGAAGTAATGGACAGATCTTTATTAGTGGATCACCAAGAAAGAAGACTGAAGAACCACTGCAACTTACTAGGGATCATCTTCGCGTCGTAACAGGTCTCGCAACAGATTACTGCACACTGGAAGGATACATGCAGAAAATTGGGTTCAACGCTGGAGATCCCAACTGCAGACTGTGTAATGGGATAACAGAGAACGCTTACCACATTCCGTGTGAATGCGAGGCTCTGGAAGCGAAAAGACAGGCAATTGTTGGAAAGCCAAAAATGAACTCTTAGAATTGCTTCGATGAACCAGCCAGATACTAGTATAGATTAGGATACTGGAGTGGCAGGTTTAATTTAATGGAAAAAATTACCTGCCTTTTACTTTCTTTTTTTTTGCAAATACCGATATACTGTTTGTAAATTTTACGTGTATAAATATTGGTGTAGCGACAGAAAAACAGTATTGTTGGCCTTAATTTAGTTAAAAGACCCCTGTATATATGGCTATGGACTATGCCACAGTGGAAATAATGACCTACTTATAGTTTACATCCGATGTTTCGGCAGTGGACACTTTCAAAGCTTCAGATTTAAACAATCGGACAAGCAATAAAAATAGCCCAAACACCATATAAGATATATCTTAACTCAACAATTTTGGAATTACAGTAATTTTGTTAATTTTTGAACTTTGCGCTCTTTCTAATAAGATCAAATATTTTATAGCTATTTAGACATTTAATGTTAATGCAAGTACTAGAAGGTAGGTATTTGCTTCTATATAGCGGTGGGCGAGATAGGAGAAGCGAATAGTTTTTTACGACTATTAGACATACTCCTATTTTGTCGACTCTTGGAAAACTGGTAGGCAACATAAACCCCACTCATGAGGTGAATAAACACGAGAGTATCTAGGCGTTATAAAAAAGGTATTTTCTTCCTTTATTTTGCCAATCGCTACTGTCATAGCAATACTCATCTAATCATGTTCACAGTGTTTAGCATTGCATCTCGAATAGGGATATTTATGAACTAACAAAACTTCTTTCTTTTTGAATGAAATATTGTTTATTAAATTTTTTTTGACTGCAATTTTGATTGCAGTGTAAAAATTTACATCAGTTAGTATAATAATTTGATATACTTTGTAATGTTTCACGTTCATGTAAAATAAATTGTTTAATTTGTCAATCACATTTAGAATTATAATTAAGAATTTAAATGGAATTTTCATCAATTTATTTTAATCAAGGGCACATTCTTTGATCACTTATATTTAGTTTTCGAACGTATTTATTTGTACATTGCTTTTTGAATATATCTGTTGGTAATGTTAATGCTGTTTTTGCTTTCATTTTATGGTATATAAGAATACTTATAGATTAACTTGTTTGGGACAATTAAGCTACCTGCATTTCGATTGGTATCCACACGTGCTTTATATCTGCGTCAGCAAATTTATGAGCGAGACCGCAAAGCTAACAGTCAATACTATAGAATCTCTCTTATTGTATTGTCCGAGGCAAAAACGAAGACAATCCAGAAAGATCTGATTCACTGCTGCATGCATCTTAAAATAGGCATAAGACTTATTTGTTGCATGAGAAATCTATAATGCGAAACATAATGCGATTTTAGAATTCCGATAATCTGGTAACTACATTCTTGATTACTGCATTGTGTATTTCCATGTAAATTCTAGACAGTTTTCGAAAACTGCAAAAATACTTCTTGTATAAAATGGCTTAAAGTATGCCCAATTTCCAAAAAAAGTAAAACTACCTTTTTCGTATTAAACGTTCGGTATGATTACTTTATAGAATGATGTCGTATTTATTTTTGCTTTGTTTGGATCTTATACTTGACATATGTACATATTTATTATCAGCAGTTTTCCAATTAGTAAGAAAATAATAATACAAATGTGGAGAAGGTTTCAATTAATTTTATAGTACCATTACAATTGTAGATGAAAGTATTATTAAATTATTTGTAACTTCCTCTACATTTCTGTCACTATTTTCCATTAACATGTAGTTACAATAACTATCTTCCTCATCGATTAATCGTTTTCCAATTATTAATAAATTTTATTTAGTTCTAGAGAATTTAATATTACCTACAACTAACTAATATATTGGCAAGCGGTAATTACTATGCGATCACGAATTTATCTTTTAATACTTTGAGTTCTCTTATAAACTGTTTGAAGAAAGGGCAAAACAAAAGAAACAGAAACTATAAAACTACTAACGCGTCCTCAAAGGCATAGCAGCCGTACTGAACATTTTCGAGTAGTTTAAACAATTTGTTTCTAATTTACGTCTCCTTTCTGTGTTTCCTAATAACTAGTTTAGTAAGTGGTCGCTGTTTGAAATATTGTTGCTCTATTTAGGTTGTTTCCTTTAATTTTATTTTCTTTAGGATTTTTGGTCATGACAAGAAGGTGTCGGTTACTATTTATTGTTAAATAATAAAGTTCAGCTATTTTCTTTGATGTATTCTTCGTATGCATATACACATAAATATAGAATATTATTTATTTATGTAACTTTCAATGTTCCTTTTGCTTTTTTCGATTTAGGATATATTACTTAAAAAGAACTTGTAAATTTGTAATAATAAACTAGTAATATTAAATAGCTGATATATAAAATGTATAAATACTTAAATAGGTCTAATAGATCATATACAGAATGTTCTCTAAAAAAATATAATATTACTAACTTTTAATATTCACTTCATATAGAAAACTTGAAAAAGACATGAAACAAATGTTAAAACATTGTTAAATTGAGAAAATTGCCTTTCAATTAAGCCATAAATCCACTAACATTTTGTCGCAGAATTTTCTAAATAAGAAAGTTAATAGAAACTTCGAAATATCGGATATGCTATAAGGTTGAAAATATTTTCCCTAAGTAAGTCATAATTGGTCCTGAAAACTCTGCATATTTCAAAATCAAATTTCTCCTAGATGTTTGAAAAAATCTAATGTGCCAGCTCAATGGGACGCCTATATGAAGTAGAAATTTGATATTTCACGAAGAAATTGACTTTGTATTTAGTATAGGAAAAACCTGCATAAGGTAAATAATATCAATGCTGGTTTATTTTGTGTTTCTTAATGCATTGCAGTTCACGATAACCACTAGACTTAGGGTTCTATTGAAAATATAGATCGCTAAGGTTAAGTTGATATAGAAGACAATACAATTAAATTTTTTTACCACTAAGTTTTCTAATTAATACACATATTTGTTTGCATCAATAATAATTGCGAATTTAATATTACGTTCACAATTAACCAGAGTGATAATATATTGGGGAGTGCATTGAAAATACCGATTGTGATCGTTTACACCATTGTAATACCTGTTAGTACATAGTATATGTAGTGTATTTGCAATTAATTCATATAAAATGTATTTTATATCTCAAGTATCGATAACTATCTCCATAAAATGATGAAGCCTAACTGAATTCGCAAGTAAACAGAGCTGTGACGCTAAAATAGGATATCACGAGTTTAGGGCATGATGATAGCATGTATCACATGTTTGTACATAACTTGTGTGAGTATAGTTATTCTGTGGGGGTCCTTCAGAATAAAGAGCGTTTTTAATGTGAAATGAAATTGATATAATAAATCGTCGCGATAGCGTCAAGTATGTGGTCGAAATAATGCTTAGCGGGAGAAATTTTCTAGGAGAGATTAAAAGCGGTATCATAAACATTTAAGAATTTATTGAATAGCAGCGTCTATAATATAGCTTCCATTAAAGCTTCGCATTAACGTGAATGGCAAGTACTCCATCCTCTTCATTTTCATCGAGAGCGATGAAACCGATGCCATCCGAGTCGACGACAATAGATTTTCCTGTACAAGCACCGCTTATTAAATTGCCAGAAATTACGTCGCAGTATACTCCGGAAGGTAAACATGTCTGCAAGTTTTGGTAAATAGAACCTCCGTTAGTGAATGCTACGAAACCGCGATTTCCGCGGCAAAAGGCTATTTGCTGTGCGCCATTCGACCACCAGTTCTGTATATCTGTTCCTTTGACTGTGTTTCTGAAGCCGACCATGTTGTAAATTTGCCGCCACCTATGTTCGCACACCCAACCGTTCGAACACGTGTCGTCATTGTTGATTCCTGGCGAGATAATGTTACCATCACTATCAGCCGGTGGACCTAAATAAACAATATTGATTTGTGAACGAAATTCAATAAAAATTGCTTATATATAAATTACCAATTTCACTATCATCAAAAGCAAAACTCGACATAATCCTGGTGGATCCATACGGATGGGCCAACATAAAAGCGGTCGCCATCTTATATTGTTTTGATTGCTTGTAAGTCAGAATGTTTTCCCCCCCAGCTCCATGCCCACGTTGATTGTCATGATTATCAATAAAAACTAACGCATAATCGCTGCTCATGAAACCCCAACCGGTGCCCCAATTATTTAGCCATACAAGGCTGTCATGTCCCCTAAAAACCCTTCCAATCTCGGCACTATGCCTAAACTCAGTCACTCGTCCAAACTCTATGTAGTCCTTGAATGTAATCACCTCATCATCACCTACAATAAATTGAATGAGTTTATTTGAGATCCAATTCCTAGTCATGCACGTACTGAAACTAATAACTTCTTGATAGACAAATGGCCTTGAACCAACTGAAAACCCATGCTCAACATTCAAATCGTTCACTCTGTTAAAAATTACTCTTAAATCATCCGGCCACATGTGTTTTGCGGCATCAACTCTAAATCCAGCCACTCCCAGCCAGACTAATTTATTTAGGAAATCGACTAATCGATCACGAACGTATTCGTGAAACTAGAAATCGCAAAAAAGATTAAGTGTCGGTTAATATTATTCAAATTCTCACTTGATTCAGATCGTTTAAACCGGCCAGCATACAATTTCTCATTTCCCACGGATTACCCCAATCATAAATACCGCATATTGGATTAAAATCTGCGGAAGTATAAGGAACCGCTGGATAATCTCTAGCGTCGGTATCAGCCCAACTGCCACCGGTTCCGTGGGCTATTCCAAATTGTCCGGTCATATGGTTCAAGATAATGTCTACATATATTCTGTTTTAAAAATAGAAAATTGTTAATTTTAAAGCCGTAAAAGTAAATTCAAGAGAAATATGCTTGCTTCACATGGTTTTGGTTTCTTTCTTTAACATTTTGCTTACCTGACTCCTACTGCATTGCATCTGCGAAGCATATTTGCGAATTCGGCTTCGTCACCAGATCTGGTAGCAATATTGTAACTGATCGGTTGGTATCTTTCCCACCATGGTCTCCATGGTGTAGTAATGATAGCATTCTCGTTTACTGGGGAAACCTGAATGAGCACATTTAGTCTAGTTCCAAATTTGGTAATTACAAAATCTCATACCTGAACTCCTCCATAGCCTTTATGTTGAAGAAATCTCTCGCATTCATCGGCGATATCAGAAAATTTCCATTCAAAGAGGTGAATGATGGTGTTTCGGTTGTCCCACATGTTGGGATGCCATTGTCCTAATACACCACTGCACAAGACCAACAGTCCAAGAAATGGGGTCCACATCATTCTGGACCAGTGTGAAACAATTCACATGTACAAAAATTGAGCAGGTTTATAAATACCTACTAAAATGCGTCGTTATTGATTTATTATCTATGAGTGACTTTTTACGTTATCATTTTAATTCTATGTTAAATAAACTTGGATAGATTTGCATATTAGAGATTATTTTAGTTCGCATCCATTTATTTTATCAATAAGTGGATGACGTTATTTCACGAATTATCATTCTGAAAATCAAAACTACTACAAAATTGAGATTTTGATAGATATCAGTAAAAAAGACAACAAGAAGAAACTTACTTGTTGCTAGCGTGGTAATATTTTATGGGAAAGTATTATAAAAACACGTTTCTCTAACTGCTTACTGCAGAACGTTGGAAATGCAACTTCAGGATCGATTGATTCGAATCTCGTTGAACAGTTAAATCAGCGAAGAGATAAATCACTTGCTGTTTTCAGCGGGTCTGCATACACAACTTTGGCATCTTGACCGCACTGTTAATTTACAGAGAGCGCCCTCTCTGATGCAGTTATTGTTGTGACGTTGATTTTGCTGGTTATTGAGCATAACTGAGAATAATTAAATTCCTTTGGGGTAGTTCTAACGCCTTTTCAATTCAATTTATAATTATATATTGGTTATATATATATATTAGTTCTTTTTCTTTGGCGTTTTCTTATTTAATAATAACAGTAATAATTTATTTACTACCATTCATCATATTCCACACAAGATATATAGGTAGGTTTAACGCCGCAGATGACAGCTAAAGCAATTATTTTGAGTTTAAATTACACTTCCCTCAGTAACACACGTTCTTTTTTAATTGGTGTAAATTAGAGAAGAAAATTGAGGCATCTGTTACAAAAATAATGGAGTAGCATCAGCAGTATTTTTTCTCATCATATCACATAAGCCATGGTTGTCTACAGAAATACAGACGAGGAAGGACATATTTTTTATTATTTTTAATGTGAAGCATTAAGCCAGCGAACATTGATATTGGTCGGGGCAATGAACTTATCGCGAAATACGCCGGAAAAGAAATATTTCGCAGGCAAGTTTAGTAAGAAGTCTAGTTAAAAGAAAGGATGTTATGATGTGAAATGTTACATAAAGTAAGCAGAACAATCCAACAGCTGCTGGTCGCAGTGTAAAGGTATGGAAGAAGCTTGCCCAATGCATGTGGAGACCACGATGATGTAGGTGTATGGTACTGTGAAAATCATAAATTTTATTGATATGATTTAGTGTACATACTTTACTTCGTTATTTTTCAAATATTTAATTCTATTAATCGTGAAAATGACCGCAACTTTCCATTAATTTTCGTATATCTACACTGTTGAAAATATTACGGTGTTGGCGTTAATTTTGCGCTAGTCAAATATTTTAGTGTTGATTTTTACAAACTTTGCCAGTGGAATTGACTACATGTGTTTAGTAGAACAGAAATTACTAGAATTTGGTGTGAATTCTTTGTTCAGATATGAGGATTTATTATTTTCTCTAGACATTCAGAAGCATCAACCAATCAGAATTTTTCCCTGGGATAGAAATATAGAAACCCCACCTAATCTAATACAGTATTGCATTATACGCACCACCTGCATTGCACGTGTATCTGTTTTCGAGTTTGTTTCTGCGTATTAACATATCCAAACAAACCACCAAATGTGACTGACCTGCAAAGTGTAACCTTGTGTTATTAAATTTTAATTCCAGTGGGCATAAAAAAAATTCAACATCTTAAAGATGTATTGGGAACAACTATTTACGTAATTAGTTCAGATTTGAATCAAATAGCATAAACATTCACTTAATTTTATAATGGTTCTCAAAAAATCATTTTAAAATTAGTACGTTTAGTTGAAACCAAAACTTTTGAATGAGTGGTTCTGTATATTTATAATTGAGGAAACGTCTTAAAGAGAGAATATTATAGCACTAAGAAATAGGAGTTGCATATTAAAAAGACGTTGTGTTTAGAAAACGGTGTTAAATCATCCAATAGATCGCATTCATTTAGTTAAACAGCTAGTAAATTTGTCTAGTCTAAATCAAATAAAATGTGACTAGAAGTATATCATAATTCCACGTGTTAGTTGGACAAAATAACCCCTTAGCAATAGGCAATACTTGACTATCTTTGTTCGTCAAATTTAAACTTCTATAGTTCTCGACAAAATAACACGAAGACAGTGTGGACCTCTCCTGACTATTAAATTAGTCAAAAAAGTGTTAAAATTTTCAACAGTGTATTCAATAATAAATAAAGTCGTAACTTGTTTCGTTCCTGTAGCATAGCAAGGAAGCTACTGAACATGTCGAGGTGCCGTTTTTCTAAATCGGTTTGTAAGTTCCGTGATCATTTTAAGATGTGTTTATTGACAATATGACAATAGAAAGTCATTTAATTATAAAGTAAAAGAACAAAAATTAGATTGCAGCGCCGGTTAGCCGACGAGTAATAGTGGGAACGCCACAACATATTTATGTCTGCGGTGGACGTACCTGAACTGCTTACATACTGCAACAATAATTTTATAACCGAAATGCCTGTACTTAAACTTTGCTTGTATGTGACATAAAAACATTAGAAATTCTAAAATTATTACACAGTGTGGTCCACTAAGTGTGCAACAACTGGGATTTTTTTTAGTAGTTGCGCTATTGTAAAATAAATATTGCCAAACGTTGGTGCATGCTTGACATCTAGATACACTTAGACTGTCTTAAAGTCTATCAACTTACAGGGCAGATCAAGAAATATGAAAATCGTACAAGAGTAAAGTACCCCAATTTCGAAGATGTGATTTCTAATGTTATTAAAATTAGTTGTTTAGAATTAAAAATGCACCCAAATATAAAGTCACGGCCTGCTACTGTAAAAAAGAAAAAGTTCGTAAAGTTTGTATTAACCCCTTATAATATTTGTTTTTTAAATATTTAACATTGTTACTGATTTAAACTAACTACAAGAAAATTTCCTTCCGATAATTTCTACCATACTCCATCAAATTTGGAAAATTTATTTAGGAACACTTTTTCATAAACGATCACAAATTACATGTCTGTTGCAACGATATGTAACTCGACGTTAAGATGTTGATAATGTTATTTTTGATAAGGTAACTATTTTACAATAATAATATGAATATTCAAAAACTTTTAAAGTACACAGTTTCATTGCAAATTCACGATAAGGTACTAGAAATAAGACTGGTGGTCGACATCGGTCGAAGCAACAACGTATAAGCCACCCCCAGAAGGAAAAAGTTTTGATATCTGCTCGGTAGGACATGACATTAAAAAGCGACCCACTGTACATATAAACTACAAAGGGTAGAAAAAGATACCAAAACATAGAATGAGACTGTACACAGCTGTAAAACGTACAACGTGAAGGTTAGGGGTAGTGTGCGGCGAAGACTAGATAAATTAGTTCGCATATTTTCCAACTGCCAAACTTACTTGGTCGGACTATAGTCTTTATTACTATTTCATCAGGATGACACGAAAAGTTGTACAATATTAATGAAACAATTAAACTCAAACTCAAAGCACTTACGTACGAGTTGGTCGTTAGTATACCAAAATATAAGAAACGTTAAAAATGACATTTGTTAAAATACGTGTAAAACAGTAAGAAGGATTAATGTACGTTTTAAAATCAAAACTTAAAAAGTAAAAGAACATTAGAAGTTCGCCATCCTTTTTACTAAGCTGCTACTTGCTACTGAGTTTGATTGTTTTATTAATGTTGCACAACTTTTAGTGTCATCCTGATAAGTAGTAATAAAAACTAGGAAAGCTTGATTCCACAGTGATTTGAGTTTTTCATTGTTATTGTTGACCGTTTATGCACTTACTAATTTATTTCTTTATTCTAATTTAGGGGAATTAGGCAGGAATTAACTAAAGTTAAGGTTATAGTTAAATCGTTTTGTGAGTTTTTATCTAAAACTTCTTTCATTCTTTATACAGCGCGTCTTACAGGGCTTGGTTGGTACATATGACTTAATATAATAAACCAGATATCTACAGGTACATAAACAGGGGACTTAAACGGTACTTAACCAAAACTAGTGGCAACACAAGACGTTGCAATGGACGAGATTTGCCTACAATGGCGTGGGCCACATGATCGAAGTAAGGGTCACAACTGGCCACAATAAAAAGTGAAAAAGGTAGAGGGATAAACACTTAAATTCAGATATCTTTTTGGAGTGGCTACTTTTTTTTTTTAATTCGAACAATATTTAATTTTAATATAGATTTGCGTGGATATTATATGTTTTATGTTTAATGTCATAAATTATCCTGTAAGTATGAGTTTGGTGCACAAACATGGAATGTATGTGCACTGAATATTTTTTTTCAGTTCATCCGTATTTGCACATTATGGAGACGGAACGAATATCCAGCGGACACACTGTGCTACTTGGGTACCTATTTTTCACTCAAATAAAATAACACGAGTTGAATCCTTAAAACACCTAAAATAAATAAAATATGAAAACAAACCAAAATTAACCTAAATGACTATTTATATCGACACACGCTTGACGCTGCAATATTTAAAGTAAATCTAAATAATACTATATTAAGCGAAAAATACAAAATTAGAACAGAAAAATGATGAATGTGAATACTACACACAAAACAAAAAAATGGAGATTGGAATGTGTAGCTTGTGTCTGCAATGCACGGAAACGACCGACCGGAAATTTTCATCGCCTTTCGCACCAACCACCGGGTTCAAAGAAACTAATTTCATGCTTTAATTTTGACAATTTAAGTGG
Organism: Protaetia brevitarsis; assembly: GCA_004143645.1. Lineage (NCBI taxonomy): Eukaryota > Metazoa > Arthropoda > Insecta > Coleoptera > Scarabaeidae > Protaetia > Protaetia brevitarsis. The sequence goes on along the minus strand of RXPK01000029.1, from coordinate 837,918 downwards.
GCCTACAGTGGTGAATACTTTCTACTAAGGATTGTATTTTATTGTATTGACCAAAAAACGTTCGGTAAACTAATTACAAAAATTTACCGGTAATTCGGTAAATGAAAAATCCAAAGCAGACATTTTTATGTACAAAATATTGTGATTATAGATATTTAAAGGTCTAAAGGGACATTGAAAATAAAAAAAAAACAGATAACTGTAAGTAACAATATACCCAATTATTAATTTGATGGGTGTTTTCTGTTTAATTTTAATTTAAATTTTCTTGAGGTTGAAAGCCGCTGTAATGGCCTGGAATGGAGAATAATATAGAAAAGAAACTGACTAAAGTTTTTGGTTAGAACGTATAACGTCCATTCCACTCAGTTAGTCAGAAAGAGAATGAGTCAAAAAATTCTCAACAAGAAAAGCAGAAGATTGAAAAATGTGCAGAAATTAAAAGAAAATAAGTCTCAAACGAGATGGATAACGAAAAGTAACGCAAAGAAAAGCGAGATTAATGTTCATTTGTTGCTAGGAATGTAGGAAGCAAAATACCTCACTTTTCCTACCTGCCTTTGTCAACAAGTGCATTTTAAATTCTCTCATTTTATGAGTTTTTTTGTGTGGATTTTATTTATCTCTCGAAAAAAGTTGAGTTAGCATATGTCATTTGGAGGTTGTCTCTGGAGTTTTTTAAGATTTTTAAAAGTTTAAAATCTTTTTTCTTAAAGAGTAAGTAAATGTCTCACTTTTAATATTTAAAAAATAATAATATAGAAGAACAACATTTCACGTATTTAAATTAATAGCAATTTTGAATACACCACATTATGAGAGAATGTTAATGCAACATTATTATAAAATAACATTAAAATTTGAACCTTAATTATTTTTTTTACTGCTAACAACTGTTTAAAATAATTAAATACAAATATTTATTACAAAATTCTAATATGCCTTAAGATTGTGCAAAGTATGTATTATTCTAACTTAACATCTAACTCTATTTTCTTGGGGAAGCCCCATTAATGTCACACATGAAAAAAAAATACCGGCAAACTGGTATTTTCATTTTCATTTACCGAATTACCGGTAAATGAAAATATCGATAAATTTACAATCACTACACTTTCTACCTCATCGTCAAGAAAGCAATGACGCGTTATTTGCTCGAGCTCATGCTCTGCAGTACTATATCTGAATAAGTGGGTCACATTAATGATGTTAATTTCCACTAATAATTATTGACATTACTATTGATTCATTCCTTATTATTGCTTTTTCGCGTTATTAATATCTATTTTTTTAATATTGTTTCTTTAGTATTACTTAATAACTTGATCTGTTATTATTAAATTAACATTATTACTACTAGTTGATTGATGGAAAATTACAAAACACGGAACTGCGGGCATTGGTTAATGCAACGCCAATATAGGTTAAAGATATCATGATATAATTGAACTATTAGTACCTTAATTAGTCGGATCCATTTACCCTCACATCAGCTGATTACTAGTTGGTGAGTGAGAACTACCCCTCCCGATATAATTTTCGTAAAACCTTAATTCCTAAATTAAAAAGATATATTTCACTTCAGAAGAGTATTGCGAAATCGTTGATAAAGTTGAGGCTAAACTTTGGAGCCGATTTGGCATAGATTTGAATACATATATTTTAAAATATGTACACATTCGTTATTTTCGGTCGCGTAATTAGGCAGCTGTGTAGATAGAACATAGTAATATACATGCAGTTACGTGTATAAAGCGATAGCGATTAAGAAGCTTCTAATTTTCTTCTATTTTTCCAGCTACATAATTATTTAATATTCTTATATGTTGGTTACATTGCCATAAACGATTATCATATTTGCGCTCAGTTCTAACCGTGGAAAGAATTTATGTACATTTCATGATTAAATATTTGCTCGCATCAGAACAATTAAAACCGCACTACATGCAAATTCTAGGAAATGCTCAATGCAAATAATGATTTTCGGTTATCATATTGTATCGGTTTGATTAATTTTCGTTTATTTATGAGAACCAGTTGTTACGCACCTACTGTTTCTGAAACAGTTGTTATAATCGAATATTCGCAGTTATGCTCAATTACTGTCAAAATCAACGTCAGAACAATGACAGCACACGTTATTTATGAAAAGCCAAATAATTACAAATCATCCTAACCCCGTGCTAGACCTAAACGTACTACACGAGGCTACCCATTCTAAGAACTATATGGACTCCATAACAATTTATATGTACCTACTCTAATTACATAACTTTCTTATGATTGTTGATAACAAAAATATAATGCAGTGACCTCGCAATTATGTGAATACTGCCTTTATGCGAAAGGCTGGAATATGTGAACAGTCAAAAATATGATTAGTTCACATAATCGTCAGTCTACTGCAAATCAGTCAGTTATCAGTTGTTATTATATTGGAACGACTTTGGTTATTTCCCAGTATTCGCCAAGGAGTAAGAGACAACCCTGGCAGACCTTGTTACTGATAGCTGGCTGATTTTTATTATCCTTTTGTATTTTAAAGAGGTAGCCTTCACGTCTCCTCAATACCCACAGCTGCTTCCTTTTTCATACATCATGAATTTGAAATACAAACAGGATAGAAGTAATGATCTAAAAACAAATAAAATAACAGCAGTACCTATTCTAATACTTAACAATGACTTACTTCTAATTTTTCTAACCAATAATAATTAAATTAAAGATTTATATTTTAATATGTATTTATATACCCCAACCATGCTAAAAACTATAATTTAACATTAAAAACACTGATTATAGTGGCGTCATCCCTGTAAATTGACAATGCTGTCAGGATGCGTGGAGGCCCGCTGAAAACAGAAAGTGACCCTTTTTGCCTTACCTCCTCGCTGCAGCAATTACTATTACACTATTGCATTTTTTCTTATTAGCCCTGACTTGGCTTGCAATTTCATTAAAGTGTGGGTTTGAATATCGCCATGTTCGGAGCAAAAATAGCTATACTAACTATGGATTGTGAGGTCACTATATATACTGGGTGAGTTTTTTATCTTGAGACAACGGAATATCTCTAAAACATTGCATCAAATCAAAAAAAGATCTTAATAAGATTTGCCAAACTCTATCCCCCACCAGATTCGGATTCTACGCCATCAAGTATGTAGTTTTTGTTTGAAACTTTTTTCGATTCGTAACAGATTGCGCTGTAATCGCAAAAAACATGATTGTGAACGTCTAGAAAAAATACACAAAAAAGAGAAGCAAGCAAACATGATTTTGTGTTTTTTTTATTTTAACATTAAACAAATGCAATACAAAATGGGGGTTCCCATTTAAGATTTCAAAGTTGTCCTCCCTCCCACTCGGAGGGGAGCGGGGGGGGGGGAGGGTTGAGGTGGGAGATCGGGTTCGGCACCATTCAGTGAGCATTATAACAAATCTTATTAAGATCTTTTTTTGATTTGATGCAGTGTTTTAGAGATATTCCGTTGTCTCAAGATAAAAAACTCACCCTGTATATCTAGGACCACCTCCACGTTCTTTTCTACTAGTAAACTACCGTCAACTACTTTAATTGTAGGGTCTAACTTTTCGTCATATACCCAGTCTATTCTATATTCCCAATGATATTTTTATTTGAGTCTGATATTATCATTATTATTCCTACACCTACTTCCATTGCATTGCCTAGTACCAGATCGTGGGTTAGATACTTCTATTTGCTGCGCTCGATACCTCCATCTGCCTTTGCTTGGTCCTTGAACCTGCATACACTCCTCGCTAGCTGAAATGGTAGAGCGTTCGTCCGGTAAACGAGTGTTTTTTTTCTTGGGAAAAAATGCTGTAATCTTTGCATAACACAGTATGGTTTATTAGAGCATGTTGTCGCAATGAATTCCTCTTTCCCACACTTCTCTATACGGATATCTAGATTAATTTGCATTCTCATGGCAGTTCACGGAAATAAAATTTGTAGCATTTAAAAAAACAAATTTTCATTTCATTCATTTGTTTGAAACCACAAATAAAGCTTTAGGACAAGTAGCCACCATAGGTTAATAAGAATTGAAAATAGGAATTCATTTTCCCTTTTTCAGCATGAATTAATTAATAAGAAGGTTTCAAACCTGTAAACAGGTTTCGTGATTCATTATGTGCGGTAAATGTTACCGGGGACATTTCTCAAGAGAAAAAACTCCTGAAAAGAGACTCACTTTATAATTGCAATATTTCAAAAGGTTCTTTATACTTTTTCGAAGCGTTTTATAAAATCAAGAGGTTGAATGATTAAATAATTTGCTTAACATGTTTTTATTTTAAATTTTCCTTCGTACCTGAATTTTTAATTCTTCTTTTCTTTATGAGGTTTTATTTGGTGTTTTGATGGCATTTATAATTGTGTAGGTTGCTACAGTACAATTTTTAATTACTATCGCGCTAAATTAATTCGCAACATAAGGAAAATTGTATATTTTTGACGATTTAAGAGTTCTGGAGAGCTTCTGGATTTAACTTATGATATTCGTAGGAAAGATAAAACAAAAGTTTGTGACAGAGGAGCTCTAACACATATGTTACGGAAATTTACATAAATAAACCCAAGAAGGCAGCCATAGTCGGAGTTCACGTCACATCGAGCTTTGAGAGATTATATTATTGTGTTGAAAAAGTAAAATAATGAAGGAGAAAGGAAAGTAAGAGTACACCAATACAATTATAAACAACGCGTTCGGCGTCTTTTTATGTACACTTTATTGAATCATTTGTTACACTTTGCGAAGAAATTGAAATTAACCACAAGGGGATAATTTGTTTCACTATTCCTTTTCTACTTCTATATTGTAATATACCTATTTATTCTGTTTGACCTTTTTCCCTGTTTTGTTTGTTCCACATTTATTCTTGTAATGTGTAATTGAAAACAAAACTAATTTTTATTTCTTTTGGGTTTTAGACAATAATGGAAAATAAGCTAGAATGCATTATTTTTTATGCAAGTATCATTACAGTTATAATCGACGTAACTCATTTCACTGCTTATCTTCTTTTAAAATCCACACTCGAAGAACTGCAATGTTCAAAAAGAGTGGACAATAAATCTATGACGTAGGATATTCGAAGCCAGCTTGTTGATCCATATTTTGTTGAATGACGCTTTAACTTGATGAGCGATCATTTATACTGACTATTTTCGAATCGATATAAAAGCAATCTCTACCTATTAATAGTTCTATAACGGTCTCCAGATTTAAGTCCGCTGGAGTACTTTCTTTGAAAATAATATTGATCTAATGTAAGATTTATTGATTAACCAGGAAGAAGACATGGTCTTACCACAAAAAATTACGTTTATTAATGCAATAGGTTTTGAGTATTAACACATCATCAGGTTGTAGGTTTATAAGAAGTCATAAAATTTGTGATTTATTAACTTTTACTTAAATTGAAAGGATACCTAAGTATCTCATTCTGAGTTAGTCTTAGATTTATAAAAATCTTTACTAATTTGAAAATTCCAACAATTAAGTATGCTGATGCAGTCATATGAAAGCTATCGCAAACAAATCTTAGCAGTCTATACATTTAAGAAAAGGAAGTTCGTTTAAAGGAATATCGATGATACATCTAATCAGGTTTACCAGACTTAACCTCAATGCATTATCTTCTCTAAAGCTATATCAAAAATAGGCGCATAAAACACAGTAACAAAAATACCGAAGACTGTGGCACTAATGGCACTACGTATTTTACAACTTCTTACCACAAGCTCCATTGCTTTTTGCGCACACTGTACTGTTCAGACTACGACTTGTATTTAGAACAAGAAAATTTGTATAAAATACTCTAAATACACAAACGTTACATAAGTATAGAGAGAGTATTTGAATGCTTCGAAAAAATATGTCTTCATGATATTAATGTACAATTTCGACATCTTTTATACAAGATATATCAGACAACAACATTTATTACGTTTATTTTCAGTCCTTCATCTATCACGAACATGTTTATTTCAATTATATATGTTGTTGTTGTTAAATGGATCAAATTGACATTTAAACATTTTCTTTTAATAAAAATTGCTTTATTTTACATATTTAACAAGGTAAATAATGAGGTGTGTCCTTTTTTTTTTATTATTTATTATATTATAATTTAATTATTACACGTTAATATTTCGGTACAGTTGTTTCATTATATGGGTTAGACACAAAATAGTAAAGAAAGATTTTTAATTAAAATTTCAGTTGCTCGTTATCATGTTCGTATTTAGACTCGAATTCAAGATTTTGTATGTCTGTATCTGGAAATTTTGTTAGGTTTCTCGATGCCGTTGTAATCATCGGTTAAATTTAATAAAGCATTAAAAGTCCACATTGACTAGTGAGAGCCTATTGTCTAGCTTTTTTTCTTGTTCCCATTATTTCTTGGCGTTTTCCATTAATAATCCAAAGTCTACCTTTTTCTAACCATGTGGAATAAAATTTAAATGTCAATTTGAGTAATAAAATTAGAGCATCGGTTAGGGTTACGTGGGGTTTAAACGGTAACGCGGCGGGTACTATTTACAGGGGCGCTATTGAACCGGCAATGTTGTGCGCGGGGGCGATACGGGCAGACGCGTGTAAAATTAAAGAAACTAAAAAATTAATCGGGGCGCAAAGATTGTTCACGGTTAGGGCCGCGAACGTGTATTCATCTATTTCGGCAGACGCGGCGTGTGTTATTTCGGGTATTTTACCAGCAGATTTACGTTTGAGGGAACTCAAATTTCGTAGGGACGGGAATAAAATAGGGTTTGAGGGTTTGATTACGACAACGGGAATTAGATTAGAGCCGGGCGATTTAGAAAGGCGAGTAGATATAGGGGGGCGAATTCATCCCGCGGAATTAAAAAGTATTAGTTATGATAAATTTATAAGCAGTTTTTGAGGGGGTTTAGAAATTTTTACGGATGGGTCCAAGGGTGAGGGTGGTACAGGGGCGGCTTTTGTTGTTTATAATAGGGGTATTAAAATACATAATCAAAAGTTTAAATTAGAGGATCAGGCAGTAGTTTATAGTAGGCGTGAATGGGAATTTGCGGGACGTGAGAATTATAACAGATAGCTTATCTGTATTAGAGGCGTTAGGGAATTTAAAAAAATCCCACCGATTTGTTGTTAGATACTTGGGATATGTTGCGCGAGGGGGATATAAAACTTTTTTGGACTAGGACTCATGTAGGTACAATCGGTAATGAGAGGACGGGTCAATTAGCGAAAGAGGCGGTGTCCAGGGGAGATAGCTCGATTATTAGATTTGGGCTAATTTCGGCTAGTGTAGTTAAAAAAGCGTTTGAGGTGAACTTGATAATGATTGGCAGAGTAGGTGGGATAATACCTTAAATGGGAGGTGGACTAGGAAATTTATCGGTAGCGCTACACGTTTTAGGGAAATGAGGGTTAATTTATCGTATCAGGCGGTAGAATTAATAACAGATCACGGTAATTTTAAATCATATTTATGTAGAATTGGAAGGGTTAATGATTCGCTTTGTGATGTGTATATGTATTTACTGCTCTGTTTTTCAGAACAAAATGCCCAAAATGATTATTAAATTTATGTTTTCAATTTATATTATTATTTAGTTTGTCCGTTTACCATTTTTTATTTTATTTTTTTTATTTAATAAAACAATTAAAATAAAATAGTGGTTTCAATTCACCCAGCGACCTCTCTGATAAGTGAAAAAATACTGTGAAAAGTGACTTCCTACCTGCTAGGTGTCACGGGACGCTTCTAGGAGCACCAAATCGCCTGTCAAAATCGCAATCCGGACGCTTACTAACGAATAGGCAGCAAGCTTAAATCTTTATTTCGTTACCAAAATGCTATGTTTTATCATCTATGAGACTCTTAAGTCACAGGTACGTACGTTGGAATCAGTAAATACTATCTAAAACAATTTATTTAATACAAAAATACGTATTCGAACTTCCCTGGCATTTTAAATGACGATGAGGTTATGTAAATGTCAAATTAAAATTTAATTAATTTAAAATACGGAGCCATCTACTCGTAAATAGCAAAAACTAAATTTAATAGAAAACGATCACCTGTGTAATCGATATTTGTTAAGAATAACTATTTTATTACAGAACAACTCACAATCAGTGATTCCTGAATACAACCCTTAAATATTAAAAATTCATAAAATAACTAAACTAAATGGCGGTTGATATCAATCTAACCCCAAATTAACGTATAGTGAACATAAATTATAGACATCTTATTTTTGGTTAAATATTGAAATGAAACCAATTAATTATATTATTTTTTTTAGGTGGGATATACTTAATGGAATACTGACTTGACACTACTCGACGAACTGGCAATTCTCTGGGTACAGGTTGGACTTTCGGTTGGACAGGCCCCCGTCTCCGTCAATAACATGGAATGGCAATTCTTGACAATTTTACAGGTATATAGTAAGGATTTAATTATTCGGGATTAATATCGATACTTTTTTAGGTGGATACTTTGTGGAACTTTGATAATTTTTAAAATGTGGCATAAAAATCGTTATAGGAATTCAATATCAACCGTCGTCTTTCGTCACCACAGGCAAAATGAGGATTAAGTCTAAAATTACCAGTAATCAGCCTTCGATTATTATCGCTTACAGGCAAGCCAACTTCAGTTTTGAAAGATACCGCTAACCGACATTAAGATACCGTTATTTTCTCTAGTTTGAGGGGAATACGGCAAAAGTTACCAAATAGACATCCCGAAGAATGAAAATTCTCTCCGAGCAAAATATAATAGTAACGTATAAATATACCAAGTAAGCTTGAATTAACATAGAAAATAAAGTTTACATTATAATTAAGGCAATAATCTATTACTAAAATTGTCCATTTCAATAATCATTCTTAACAAATTCAAAATTTGACTGTAAATTAGGCAACCGAATACACGCTTCACTTTTCAATTACTTCTTCATTTGGTTTTGAAACCTGTTCTAAATGACTCTAAATTAGATTCCATACCTTGGATTCCATAGCAATATATTGCAAAGGTGATATTACACTACGACCTAAGAGATCTATTGTGTTCCCTGTTCTTGCTGTTTTATAGCTGGCCTTCCAATCCTATTCCTTTCAGAAAGTGTAGGATATCAGAAGGCCCAAGGTTAGGTAAGTCTTTCTCTTCGATTTCACGTGCTCCTAGGTGCAACGCCCTTGAGTTGCACAGTGCCACGTAATTTGAGAGGGGATGGATGCCATCCTGTTCCTCAATCTGCTCCAGTCGTTTTGCTCCTCCCTTTGTTCGTTCTTTGTGAGGTACTCTCACTTTGGAAGTGGAAGCCATCTTATGGAGGTCTTGCTCCAATTCCTGTTTATTAACGGTGTCGTCCTTCCTCCATGGTTAATCCCTCGAGTAGCTAGGGAACAAAAAGGCCCTCCACAGAGCCCCGCATGCAGAGGTAAGGCTAAATACAATGGGGTGCGGCAGGTGCCCCAAAGTTGGACTAGTAAACTGGTCTTCCATCCAGCCTAGTCCGCCCTCTTAGGATTTAGGTTTTTGTTAAGGTTGTCTCCTCTAGGTCCATGCAGTTAAGCCAAGATCCCCATCCCTTTCGGGACCTGGTTTAACTGTTGGGCTTCCGGTAGCCGAAAGCAACAATTGGCATCGTTGTAGAACCCTCTGCAAGATCTTAGCCACGACACGACAGCTCGGGCGAGGGGGTAGTGGTATACGGCAACGGTCTTCATTCACCCTGCTCCAGTTAAAGCAGAGAGGACGAACTTATAACCGCCGCTAACCATCTCGTCTTGAGCGATCACTGACAAGATGGCCTTTCCCCTATCCACCACTCCGGGGACGCGCCTGGTAGGTACTCCTAACCCCCAGGGTTAGAAGGGTGGCACGTGTTTATGAATGAAGATTTTATGCTCTTTAGTGTTAAACTACAAATATTTAAAATATAAATTTTTAACTTACTTACTCTTGGTTAGAATAATTAGGATTAAGTTATTATTACGAATTAGAATAGGTACTGCTGTTGTTTTGTTTGTTTTTAGGTCATCATCTTTCCTGTTTCAACTTACAATGTGTGAAAAAGGGAGCAGCTACGCGAGGACGGTAAGGCTGTCGGAATTTAAGGAAATGCGTAGGCTGCTTCTTCAGCATTCAAAAGGATAATAATAATTTGCGGCTATCAGTAATAAGGTCTGGGACTTCTTCCCAGATCCTCCCAGAGTAAGGTTTTTGCCATGGGTTTTCCTTACTCCGTGGCTATTGATTTTATATAAGATAATATAAAAATATATATAATCAATGTCCTTGGCGAATGCTGGGAGATAACGAAACTCGTTCCATGGGCGCATTTAATAATAACTCATAGCTGACCGGTTTACAGTAGACTCGCGATTATGTAAACTAATCACATTTCACATATTTCATCATTTCACAAAAAGTAGTATTCATATGGTCGCGAGGCTACTGTATTATATTTTTGTTATTAAGAATCATTGGGAAATTATTTAGTTAGAGTAGGAACATTTCAATTGTTATGGAACCAATATAGTACTTAGAACAGGTAGCCTCGTGTAGCACCTGTTTAGGTGGAGCACGGGGTTGAGATGATTTGTAATAATTTAGTTTTCATAAATAAAGTGCATTTTACGCTACCTAAACTCACGTATTCAAAAGCTTTGACTCAACCTGTAATTTTTTGTAGCTAATGCTGAGACAAGAGCGGTTGATGATTTATCATATACAGATTGATGACTTTCTGATAAATAAACGGTCTTTTATCTGGTGTAAAGCTATGATCGATACTTAGGTTTTCTCACTCTGCTATAGATGACAGCCAAATCACTCGATGATACGTGCTTAGCCGCATCAATTCTAAATCCCGCAACTCGAAGAGAAATTAGTTTATTTAGGAAATCAACGATCTTGTCGATAACGTGTTCGGTACTCTATAACAAATTAAATTTGAAACAACCTGCCACATCCAGGTACTTTACAGCGCGTTTACGATAACCTGCTTGATCCAAATCTCTCAAACCGCTCCGCTCAATTCACAATTTCTGGCGTTATTAGGGTCGTTGTAATTATTAATATCGCGACTGCTGTCGAACCCGTAAGCCACCGCGGAATAGGATTTCTTGTCGCTGTAGGCAGTGTTCTCTACAATTCCTCTTCATTGTATCCTAATTATCAGTCATGTGATTAAATACCACATCTACGTATATTTTGCAAGCAAATAAGATTACTTATTTATTCTTTTTTTGTAGATACGTACACGGTACACGTTAGCAAATAAAATAGAATTCCCTATTTTTTTTTTATATTTATTTCGTAAGTTTAATCTAATTTTAAGTTGACCTTAGGCCCATAGAAATAAAATTTCAATGTACAATTAACGAAAGAAATATGGTAGGTACTACCTAGTCATCCCTAATCGCACATTAAAAAAGCAACAAGTCACTTTTTCTATATGTATTAGTTGGTTTGCTTACCTAACACCAACTATGTTGCATCTTTTAACCATATCGGACAATTCTGTTTACTTACAGGTTGATATTTCTTCCACTAGGGCCTGAATGTTTGTTCGGTTACTGTGTTTTCACTGATAGATGTTTCCAATAAAAAATATTGGAACGCCGCCATATCCTTTGTGCTAAAGAAATCTTCTACATTCGTCAGCAATATCTGAAAATTGTCATTCAAATAAGTGCACGATGGTGTGTCTGTCGTCCAACACAATTGTATTCCATAAGATGTTGTGGTACCGAAGAAGACTAACAAGGCCATATATACCTTTGAAATTAATATGATAATCACACACCGTCACTACTAACAAACGATATGGCTTCGGCTAATAGAACATTTGTATATGTACAATCAACTCAAGAAGTAGTGACATAACGATACAGCTACTTTCACCGCAATACCATCGTAATTCGTGCCGGAGCGACTATTGATCCAAAAGATAATAGCTTTTACGGAATGCGACAAAGAGCGCCACATCCTTTTTGGCTTGCGCAAAGACTTATGTTCGCCGAATTTTACCAGTGTAGTTTCCGCCAAAGGATCAAATGTAAAAATAATTTTATTGCAATTAACTGTTTGTATTAAAATTCAAGGTCAAAATATCTAATCCACGTTTTATACATAAATTTCAAATTATTCTTTATATTAGTTTATTCATCTACATTAAGACATTCTTACAAAACTGAACCTTATAAAGCTTCATGTAATGGGAGAAACGGTTTTAACAAATTTATTTCTTCTAATAACCATAACAAGAATATAATTGTAATTGTAAAGAATTTTTTAGTAAGGCTCGGCGCGCTGATATAAATAAATGTAGAACACATTAGGTATTTGCAAATTATATCGAAAGATAATACTATACTATATGTCACTATATGCTTTTGGCTAGAATTTACATTGGAGAATTTATACCTTTGTAGCTTCCGCCAAAGTGTGTGTCTTTGAACTGACTAGAGTTGGTATTTTTGTACTAGTTTATCTATTGTTGTTTTTATTATTTGTATCTAAGCTCTAATGAAAAATAAAAATGAACCTAGTATTTTCTAGAGTTTCTAGTATACTTCGCATACCGAATAGGATTCGTTCAGAGAGTGCGCCGCGCCGGTTCTTCGATCATAGTTAACCCGATTGGACATGCTAAAGTTACAAGCTCTCCTTTACACTATTACATTCAAAATATATTTTTAAATTCAATTTTTAATATAATATAGTTGCACTGTTATGAGTTAATATAGACATTAATGGATGTTAATACAAACAACCAAGTAAGACCTGCCCTGAACGGAATGATCGGTTTATTACTTAATATGCAATTATTCACTTTATTTCAGGGAATTGCGGGGAAAGTACAGGGCAATTGTCACGATACAAAAATATTTACGTTGTGGTTAATTATAACATTGTGTAGATTATTGGAATTGTGTTCGTAACCATATATAAATAAGTCCATCGTTTACCTTGCCAGCAGCTGTTACTAATATTCCGCGGTTATTTTTTTTTTTTCGATTGATACAAATTGCCCTGTTTTGTTGGCAAAGTAAGCAATATTTTGTAGATATGAGTATGATACTGAACTTTGAAAATCCGTCTAATTTTTATTAAATACTTTGAATAAACATTTAATTTCGGTTTATGTCAGTAGTAACGGTAGAATATCAGCACCACAAACGTAGTTTGCATATAACTCTTATAATGCATAAAACTAGTTGAATATGCATTTGGTATTGGTTTATATAAATTGTATAATAAATGTAAATATATACTCCTGAAATATAGTTTATGGTATACCAATAATTGTTACATGACGAACTCTTTTGTAGTGCTTTATACTGCGGATATTTTATTGCTTACTATTCAACTATTTTAGTATTACAAATTGTTATTTAATTTTTATGGACATTTTGCTGTTGATTATACAACAAGGAATTTTGCTTAAATATTAGCAGTTTTAATATTTATGCCAATCGTGTAACGAACAATAGACAGGGATAGTAGGACTTTTTAATTTTTTTAGTTAATAATTACGACACATTGCTGGTGTTTAAAATTAAAAAAAATTAAAAATAAAACATTAATTATACGAGCCGTTCTTTCTTCTCATTGTACTGTATTAAACTCATTGAAATGAAAGGGCCATCGAAATACGCTGGCATACGGATTAAACCTGCAAGATAATGTAAATAATGATACTTTTCTTCCTTCCAGTAATTGTATAAATAACTGTATCATTGCGTACTGCTTTTTTTATATTCAACTGGTTTCAATTAAAGAGATTAAATCTTCTCGTTTATATGGATGTGGTATAGATATGCAGCCAGAGCAAAAGTTGAATTTCATATTGAACGAGTCCTCTCTCTTCTCACTGCCGAAGTACATAATAACGAAATCCTTAATTTGTTTAAATGGAACGTCCAAATTTTGACGTCAAAGACGGAAAGTCCATTGTCCTCTTAATTCAGCTGCACATATCGCACAAGCCAACTCTGTTACAAATAGAAGCGTACATTTCATATATAACGATATATATAACTGTTTGTAGCAGAGATAGCTCGTGCGGTATATTCAGGGACCTTGTTCCACAATGACAATTAATGTAGGAGAAGCAAATCAACTCACAAACTTGCCAATACATATTCATCAATGCTAATATTCGAATCACCATTATTCACTTCTATCCATTGTTATGAAACTTTGCAAGACGCCATTTCTTTTTTTTGTGGGAGCCATCTGACGAAGTCTCTGGAAACATCACATCAATATTAATTTTTTCTTTCATCCAAAGCCTCAGATAATATGCGAAAGCTCTTTTGCTACCCTACTACACAGTTTGGAGTGAATATTTTCAGTATTAATGTCAATTTGCTGTAGATGTTTTTTCAATGCACAGTGCACGGCTAGGTTGGTAGATCCTACTAGTCTGTGAAGATGATTCCTACTAAGTTTTGGTAGTTATTCTCTTCCCTTCTTTAATGGTATCGTTATAAAGGTCTTTTCGTCATTAATACTCTCAGCACTGCTTAGCTGACTATTGCAATATAAATCTGGTTGTTTATAAAAACATTCTTATTGATTTCTATAGCGCAGTGTAATACTGCCTAACAGCTGAATGATGGTCAATGAACGTCTCACTTCACCAAAAATTACAGTCGCCGCCCTATTTTAGTAGCTTACCTTTCTTTCTTTGATATTTCCGTAACCATCCTTAAATTTGTCTGTGTCTTATACGAATGTATTTATGTTTTTCTTGGATTCAGTTCTTTGCTTTTGGGAAGTCCTGGGGCAGGTTCTGGGCTTATATATGAAGCCGGTGATCCTTTTCTTGGTCATCGGTTTTTTTATTTGTTTCGATTCCCGAAGTCCTATTTTAGTAGTTCTTTTTTTCCATCTTTAATGGTGCTAAAGATCTTTCCATAAATTTGCCTGGTTGTATTATTCGGATGTTGTTTGTGTTTTTTCTTGGACCCAATTCCTTACCTGCCCTTGTGTTGTATTTTCAGGAACTCCTCGGACAGTTTCTGGGCCTATGCGCCAAGCTGATGATCCTTTTCTTGTTCATCGAGTTTTTCATTTCTTTCAATTCTCGAATGGCTGCGTGCTTTACTACGATCTGTCAGGCTATGCAGTTCTCGAATGCATTTTCAAATCAGTACCTTAGGATTCATAATACTCTCACTGTCGTCTGGCTTACTATTGCAATATAAAGCCGCTTGTTCTTCCGCTGGATAGTCCATTAGCTATGTATAGAGGGATCTCCTAAATTAGAAACTAAGGTCAGCTTAAGTACGTTTCTGTGGCTGACTAACGAAAAGCAATATCGTTTTTGAAACTGATACACATACCTAACAGCACGGCTATTTATGTACACTCGCGGACTTTCGGAATGAGAGCGATCGCCGCGCAAGTTACAGTTTATTCCATTCCGCGACATGTGAGCAGGTGTGTTGGATGCGAACGAATGGATAGTATGTTTTTCTACTTATATGGTGAAACGCAATAGAACAGATTGTGACTAGTGTGGTGCTCACTGCCCTAGAAGCGGTCATCCGAAAGTCCACGACTGTATATGCGCTTATGTTTTATAAGCAGTGTCCTATAGGGATCTCGATATCTGCAAAAAAAAGTATGAGGCGGATTTTTTTTTTGTGGGGGTCGTCTGATATAGAATTTCCGAAAACAATGTAGCCTCTTGGATTTTTGTGTCTAGCCTCACATTTCTATCTGCATTTGGTATCTCCTGTGTTGATCCCAATTTTCTGTGTTCTTTCAGTGCACAGTGGCCTATAAGAAGACCTGTTACGGTGCGAATATGATTCCTACTAAGCTGCAGTAGTTCTTCAGTCTCCTTCTTTGATCGTCCCTTAATATAGGCCCCCGTGAATTTGCCTGGTTGTTTTATCCCAGTTTTTTTTTGTGTTTTCTTTTACCTAACGTCTTCCCTGCTTTCGTGCTGTATTTTTGGACACTCTTAGAATAGGCTCTGGGACTATATATGAAGTCGACGTTATTGCCGTTTATCAGGCTATTCAGTTCTCGAATAAATTTCTAAACTAATATTAATTGCATTTTGGGGCTCACTAGTGCCCTCAGTGTAGCTGTCTGTTGTAGTATCGATTCGCTGGTTTTTATAAGCCCTCTGATTGATTTCAGTTGCACAATGCAATGTTGCATATATGCCTTTGCTTGAAAGACCGTGTTTCTCACCCTACTATAGATTTCAGTTCCGTTCTCAGTTTTCCATCCGTCTGTAAACCAGATCACGTCCTCGAACGTGTCTCCATAGCTGGATCTATTCCAGCTTATTCGATCCGTGTCTTCTACTTCGAATTTTCTGTTAAATAGATATGTCAAAATTATGTGATCTGATTTCAATGCCAAAAGGTTACCTTCCACTTGATGTACAATATTATTATTCCCCAATCACGCATATCTGCCGCTTGGTGGTTTTGCAATCTGAAATGGCCCATTCTTGTCTTACCCAATATCACCAAGGGGAGAGGCGGTCTAGTAGGCATTCCACTGCTGCTGTAGGAGTAGTCCTCATTGGACCTGTTGTTTTGCTAAGTTCAGTTATAGCAGTTTCGTTTCTTCAGTCTGGAGTTTGGGAGGGCCAAAACCATTTAACTTCCTCTTTCCCGTAAATGCTGTTATGGTTGTTTCTGTTGCTCAGTGTAATATTGTGCAATAGTGGAATGATGATAAATTTGCATATGTATGTTTCACTTCACAAAAACCTTAGCCTCAGTCCTGTTCTGGCTTTTAGATTCGTTTGTAAACCAGATCAATTTCTCGAGCCTATATCTGTATATGATTTAATTCTAATTAATTAATCTGATCTATGATTTCCTAAAAAAATCTGTTAATCAGATAAATGAGAATCATGTCGTCTGATTTCATTACGGGTTGCATAAAGGGTTACTTTCCACAACACGAACAAAATTATGTACCCCAGTTCTCCATACTACAACTTGGGATTTTTTGTAATCTGATCTGATCTAATCTTGTAGCACCCATTATCACCAAGTAGAAAGGGTGAAGATCTAGGAGCCATTTTATTGAGGTGTAGTGTTGATTGGTTTTGTTGTTACTATACCCGCAACCCTCGGTGCCTTGCTGAGCTTAATTATGGTGTTTTGCTGCTGTATTTTTAACCATAATACTATAAATGTTAAGGAATGTTTTGGGGGGAACGAAGACAGACGGAGGCGGTTGGAGAAGAAAATTTATCGAAAAATAACTGAACTATATGGGCACAGCAACATAGTTCAGCATGTTAAAGCACAGAAGTTGTAATGGTTAGGACACGTAAGCAGGATGGGAATTTCAGAAGGGTATTGAAAGAAGGAAAATGGAGAAAAAGAAAAGGGTAGACTGAAAAAGACATGGTTGGATGCCGTGACAGCAGCCTTGAAAGCTTTGGGGCTATTGGATTAAAAAAATGCGTCACAGAAGAGAACTCAATTATGAAGGAAATTGAGGGAGCAGAGTGTCCGTAGAACTAATATATTATTATTATATATATGCATTAGTCTCTATCTTGGCTTTAGTTCTTTGAAGATTTCGGCTCCAACTTGCCTTAGAGTCAAGTATGACTGCATCGGACAGATTCATTTCTGCACTACACTTTTAACGGTCCAAGACCATCTAACTTTACCTCTTCTTGTGAACGCTGTTGCAGTCGCTTGGAATGACTTATGTTTAATTCCAGTTTCTAATTGTAGAGCATTTTATATTTTGCCGCATACGCCTGTAGTTGTTAAATTGTTTCTGAAAGTTGGTTAAAAATATAATGAATCAGATTTGGGAATTACTGATGGCCCAACTTATCTCGTTATTTTAACCAAGATGTAGGTATAGAAGGTATATTTCATAGAATCGCGGTTTATCCATCTATTGATCTCAACCATTACTTTATAATAGTTGACAGCAATGGATGAATAATTCCTTTTACCTTGAAATTATGAAAAAATAATAATCATTTGTAGTTATTCTTGGTCAAAATATCCGAAAAATGTTTTTTTCTCGATGATATATTGCTTTATTATTTGTGTTCACTGTTAACTCCAGCTAAGGAATTATGTAGCTGATGCTCTGCAAATACAATTATTCTTGTGGGTTAAACGCTCTATATTTCACTACCTATGTAGGTAATTGCTTTTACGGATGTCTGAAAAGGAAATTCTAGTTTGATACATTGTTTCCCTGTAGGTATGTAATACATATATTCCGCACGTAAACGTATTCATAGTAGTAACAACAATAGTAATAGTAATAATTCCGGATTTCTAACCACGAATTTTATTTTAAATAAAGTATAATAAATGTCAAAATAATTTAGAAAGGGGAAGTATAAGAAAGAAAAATGAAAGAAAATTTTAATTTCTTATAGTTTAATACAATACAATGTAATAATAATAATTTGCAGTGATTAACATCTACCAATAATTCGCCACTATAGCACATGTTTTACATTGGCTTCCCAGTTTCGTATTAATGAATTTTTATGGTTTAAAATGATATTTCTCTGGCTGAAAGGACTCTTTCTATAAGTGCAGATTTAAAATTCAGATGGCTATTGCATAGATTATACCATTTTATACCTTCTGTATCGAGTTAGATTTTGTAGCGGTTGTTTGCCTATGTACCTAGTAACTAAATTTGGTGAAAAATTGTGAGTGCATCCAAAGGGCAACGTAAAAAAAAACACTTGCACAAGAAAGGCAGGAAACATTTACTTAACTATTCGAACTCTACAATAATGCATATACATTTACAAAGATATCGCAAGCACTGCTATGTAATAATAGACACTTAAAATATCCGATTACAACGCGTTACACGAAATTTTATCAATTAGGGACACTTGTTTTGGAAACACCTGGGCTTCCATTATCAACCGAAGCCGAATGAATTCAGAAAAGTAAGAACAAATTTATTACCGAAATATGCACAGTTAGCTTTCTCTATCAAGGAATATATTTACAAGTACTTTTCTACGCCTACTTTTATTTATTGGTAGGGATGAGGGTGAACCATCTTACTACCATGAGGCCATTAAAATTAACTGATGGAGGGGTGTAGTTTGTTCAATAAGTTATATGAATGTTTTTTTCATGTATATGGCTTCGTACGCGCTTCGTAATACTTTAGGTGATTGTATATTCTTCACTAATTTAAGGTATTTTATATCAATCTTATGCCCGCTATCGCTTATATGTTGTGCAACGCTGGATGATTCAAAAGTCCCCCAATAGCGATAATTTGCTGTATGTTCCTCTAAACTAGTTCCCAGAGCACGCTTCGTTTGTCCAATGTGTGAACCTTATTACACTACACCTGATTTTGTATATGCCTGATTTTTCATTGAGATGACGTTTATTTTTTGCGTTGCCTAAAAGGTTTACTGTTTTGGGTTCGTCTACACATACAAATTCACTATTTCTTTTACAAAAATAAAATAATTAGATGTATGCTTGGGCTTACCCAGATGCAGACCTTGCTTCAGGGAATTGCTCATATTGCCATTAATTTCATTGGATATTCAAGAAGTACTATTATTTTATAAAAAAAATGAACACGTTTTTGCCCGTATATAATAGCGATGTGTTCAGTGCGATGACCATTCGCAAATCACAAAGTTTGAGTGTACCGAACCAGTTTGTTTGAGCAAAATCCATATTATAAAGCGATACAATATAACAAAATTCCACGCGAAATCGAAATATGCACTACATCTGTCTATACGAAAATTCATTTTATAATGTAGCAGAGTACCCTTCCAGCTGACATTTAGATGTGTGACATTTGTTTTGCGTTTAGTTTGTTGTCCAAACGTATATATCATTTCGTAATTTTACCACAAAAATCTTTGTAAATTTTATATTTACATCGACCATTTTATTTATTGTAATTTTGTATTTATCTATGGACGATGTCAATGTTTATTTCTAAATGTAAGCAAATAAAAAAAATATGTGTATTAGAAATAAACTTGATATCTATTTGAGTATTATATAATAAATTATTGAGGATGTAATAAAATTCTATCGTCTTCATAACTCATTAAATAGCCAGCTGTTATTAAGCAAGAAATATTAAAAACATCTTTTGTGTTATTTTTGTTCACAGCATAATTATGAAATTTGCAGCTTGGATTTCGGCATTTCCTCTACGTCGGTGTATATAAAATTAAAATATAAAAATCTTGGTACATACAGCTTTGCTCATATGTACTATTTATATTTATTATATTTATATCATTTAGCATCAATGTCCTGTATTGGCATTGTCTCTCATTGCTACAGATATCTTAAGTGCGAATTCAAGTAGCGTTTTTATGGTGATTCGTATTAATGAAATATGTATTTATATATCGTAGGGCTTTTGTTTCGCGACATAGGATTTTGAAACATGTTTTCGAAGCGGTTTTGTGTCAATATTATACGATACGTCATCAATTTTACGTTCGCTAAGATATTTGAAATATTTTGAAGTGTTAATTACCTGTAATAAAGGAACAGATATACGCACAGCAGGATAACCTTACCAATACAACTTGAAGGGGTAAAAAGTAAAAAGCCAAAGGACACAAGCGTATTTTTACATGTAAATAAGGTATGTGCAGACTTGAAGTAGTCTTGAGTCCAGATTCTTTAGTAGCATAAACTTCTCCACCTCTTGCTTTCTTTGCAGCTGTACCTTCTTGGTTCTTATCCTGTCATTTCAAAGTTATTTGCTACGTTCGGATTTTAGAGACAAAGGGTTATACAGGAATAAAAGAACGAAAGCGGGAGTGGGAACCTATAGCGGCGTTACTGATATACACTGTTGTATGTATAGAAAAAGGATATACATTTCATACATATTTTTTTTTCACCGATTTTAAAAAAAATGTTAGGTTACATTCCCCCACCATTCAAAATCTGCGAGCTCCCGTTGATAATCCGGAAGAGAAAAATTTACACTAAAGCATCTCAGAGCTAACATAAGAACGCTGCAAGAGTTTGCTCCATTTGCTCTGATGGAAATAAAAGAACGCTTCAGAGTGAAAAGAGCAAATCGATTGGATAGTCGAGCGTAGCAATTATCACACAAGAAACACCTCCCTCACTTTGAAACGTATTTTGAAGCGATCTTGTACACTGGTTCAAAAACTCCAGTTTCAATATTGACGTCACTACTTGAAGCGCATTTGTCGCCAAAATGACATGTTTTGGAATATTACGCAGCGCTTTCGTATCGCTGCATCGCGACAAACGCCTTAAGACTCATGGAAATCGTGTACAAGAGTTTAGGTAGTAGATGTTATTTTTTTACTGAATCGAAGGTTACTTCAACATAGAAATTAATGAAACAGTAGACCCGAACAGAAACTCACCGTGGAAAAGTGTCCCACAATGAGTTTTCTTTATGACGACGGTGTAAATTCTAAAGAGTAGAGCAAAAAGAGTAGTTTTCATCCCTAAACATGATCCTCCGCCGAAATGTAAAGCGCCGATTTACAATAGTTGATCGCTAAATGTCACTTTGCAATCTTCCCGTCTAAGCATATAAATAATAAATATAGTAATAGAACTCCATAAGTAACTAGCTAGAGAATAATTTTGGATTGGGTAAACTTTCTTTATTGTCTCATCTTAGTATTTAAAAATAGTTTTCTTTGCTGATTTCTTTCATAAGAAGGGGGGGCGGAGGGGATTAATAGTGATTGTGAAAAAAAAAACGATGGGGACACTGTAATCATTTTTAATTAATCATCAGTCCTTCTTATGCAATATTATCCCAAAAAATGTCGCCTTAAATTGTACAATAGCCGTCAATGTGGTACATTATGACAAATTACGTAATAGAAAAACAGAGGTTGCTGGAAGGAAAAAATGTTTTATAAAATTAATTGTTTTATGCGGTTAACGTTATAAGGCAAGGTATGTGAGTCGAGATAGAGATTGAACTAATTAAGGCAAAAGGCAGAGCGGAATATTATACTGTTTAAATAAAGCAATTCAGTTGGAACCTATAAAGTGCATAGAAAGGAAATAATAAGTAAAAAAGATATTTCTTAAGTATATAAATACTTAAAAAACTGTATTGTATTGCCTATTTTATCAACTGTCCAGCATGAGTTTATAAATGGTAGGTTAGCTGCGACTAAGTTATGTTCTTTTACACATTATCGTTCCGAAGCCTTGAATAAACAATACCATGTTGATGCAGTGTACATAATAATTTAATTTTCAGGAAATTGCATGATCATGGAGTTTAGGTTGACATTATTACCGTGTTCTATTTCTGTTTCAGCGATCAGAACAATTATATTGAATATCTTAGTTGCAAATCTCGTTCTTATAGGTAAGTTCACATCTGGAGTTCCTCAAAGATCTGTTTTGTGGGCCATTGTTATTCTTTGTTTTTATTGATGATATTACCAAGGTTGTAAGTTATTTTAATTATTTTATGTATGCAAACCTTTTTTTTAGAAGACCAATTCTTTACATAACTGATTCCTACAGTCTGCAGGAAGATTTAGCAAAATATGGTGCGAGCGTAACTACCTATCATTAAGCATATATAAATATAAAGCAATGCTATTTGATAGGAAGCAAACTACTAGTATTATATTTCCTTATAATTAAATAGGAGTAAATATTGAGTGTTGTAAATTGTATTTGATTACTTAGGTTTTGAATTGTTTGAAACTTACAAAAGCCGCTTTTCTCCGGATTTACATCTCGGTTTGTACGCTTTACTAAATAAAATTAAAAGCCAAAACCATTTGTTGCTGTTGTGTTGTATGGAAGGACAAGGGACGGAGTCGGTTGTCATTTGATACAAGTCCGTGCTACTTGAGTAACGTTTGTACGTTGATTACATTCGTACCTATATTCATAACAGTTGCCTAGAACAACATGTCTACAATTAATTGTTCGTACAGATTTGTAGCTCACGGGCTTTAGTCAGATTATTAATGTCAAAATAACGTCTCGACAAATTGTCACTAATTAACACACACTTGAAATTTAGATGCAATAAAAATAGTCGACTATTTATTTAGGTTTTTTTTTTTTTGCTGTAGCCTGTTTCTTATTTCGTAGCGCAGGAGTCAACTGGAAAGACCCACTTACACCAGAAAAGTTTTGCTGTTAGGTTTTTGCAGGAAAATTTAAAAAATATTGTGAACATTAATTGTGAATTTTTAACTCGCGTGTAACTGTATCAATGGCAAAGAAAATTAGTTGAGTACAGCAATTATAAAATTAGAAATAAAAATATAGATGTTTCTTTGAAAGTGTTGAGAAATATTTGAGATCACTTAGAAAACCTGACATATTTTGGTCGCGTTCATCCCTTGATATCGATCTAATATCGCTCACTTAAAACGTGATGAACGTTTATTTTTCTGGAACGCTACCGTAGCGGTACAGGAGCATTCGCCATTTTAAGTAGCAATTTCCTGGGGCAGTTGATTAGTGAAGAATGAACAATAAATATTTCTTTAAATATTTTATGGCTTGTACTCTTGGCTATGCCGAAATGATCACCCGCCGCCAAGAAACTTTCAGGTTTTGCTAGCAACCAGATTGTTAACATAAGTTTTTTTCCCAAATTAATTTGATCGTGTCTATATTGAAAATTGTTTCCGACAATATTTTGTAAATACTAAAATATAATGAGAAATAGCAACACATATAACTGCATGTTCTAAATTCTAATTACCTCAAAACTTACACGTGACATTCGAAAATGCTCTTTGAATAAATCATCGTTAAATCGCGGTATCGTTACTTCATAAAAATCTTCGTTTCTTGTTTTTTTTATTCGGGGAATGTATTCCACTATTTCTTGTGGCCCCAATGGTTCTAATAACTGTTCGGCAACCTTCCCGACATGATTTATTAGATTTCCATTCACCTCATTGCCATCCGCGGCTAAATATATCAACAAATCTCTGTTTCGATGCATTTATTTTATGCGATAGAACTTGCACAGTTTAGGTATCGTGAATAGGTTGTTTTGAGTTGTGATTATGTTTATGTCAGAAATGACAGCTCTTGAAGTAATATTTTGTAGTGTGTAAAATAACCCGTTCATCGCTCCGCAATTTAGATCACGAATCGATAATCTACCGCTATCTGAAAAGAAAAGTGCGATGAACGCGACCATTTCATTTAAAAACCCATTTACCCACTATTAAATTTTATGTAATGTGGACTTTACATGTGATTATTACCATGATAAACGATTAAAAGTTTATTATATATTTTTTTGCTTCTAGTTCATAGATTTGCTATAAAAATGCACTATAACATTTTATTTCAAAGTTAGTCAAAAATAAATATAATACATACAACATATACCTAGCATAAACACACATTAACAATAACATTTATGTAGTATCACTATCAGGTGTGGTACTCAGAATCACTGGTACAATTGACAGAAATAATAAATGGCTTAATTATATTATGCATTGAACCACCTAATTTGCACATTTTTAGTTTTTCCTTAATATCAGCTAATTTGAAAGTTTGTTTTTTTTGTTGAAATTTCCCCTTTAAACTTAGTCCACACTAACTCAATCGGCTTAGCTCACAATGATAAGGAGGTAAACGCAATATAATTTTGTTGTGACGTTTCATCTATTGTATATAAAGTGTAGTTATCCTCGTTGATCTTAATTAAATGAAGCACTCCAGCATGAACCATATTACATCATAAGCGATATTTTTAGATTGCAACAGGCATATCTTCCTTTCTTGACGATGAAGTAGGTATTTTCTCTACTTTGCGGCTATAGTATGAGGCATTACCCATTACAATAACATTATTATCTGATAATAATTTTAGAGTGTTCACAAACCAGTCTTAAGAAATTGTAACGTTTCATTTCTTCATGGTAATCTATGGCTTTTTTTACATTCGAAAACTAATAAACCACCTACTATAAAACCAAGCTTAGATCCTATCTGTGAAATTAATTAGACAATTTTCCCAGTAATTAAACAAATTAGAAATAATTAAAATACTTATTTGCTAAAGCCCAAATTATGAGTTCGTGTGTTTAACGTATTTTATTCATAAAATCATTTTCTTGCAATGATCCCACTCACAGTGTCGACCTGGTAAGTATTACACATATTAAGGAACGGCTGCTAAAATTCTTCCTACGTTGCATTGAAACTCTATAACAAGGGAATACGTAGGTAGCTGCACAAAACTGAAATATGCAAATTGATAGCTTACCTGACCATCGTAGTCAATCCCCCGAGAAATTGGGATTGAATTTAGGTTTGCCGCACCTAAAACAAAAGGAATTTACATACTATAACTTTTTGAAATGTGCATACCGTTATTTTAAGAGATAGAACTCTTGCGTCAAAAATATCAAAGGCTTTCAAATCGCGTATACCCGGGGAGGGCCACTAAGAATATAAAAGTACAAGCAGGCATATTCAACAAGTTTCATGTACCGTGAAAGATATTTTCAAACTCTGCGTTAGCTTTTATTTATTTAAGTAAGCGGTTACTGCAACAGTTTGTTCGAAATGAGATTAAATAAAATACGCTGAACGTAGTAAATAGTAGACACGAGATTTATTATTATGCGGGTAGCTCAGTAAAATGAAATACATGAAAACTTCAAAAGCCTATTTGCTATTTCGGTGAATTTCAACTATAAATTTCAGATTATAGGCCAAGAAATTTTTTTTATAATTATGCAAAAGTTATGCTATGGATTAATAGTCTGCTCCATCTTAATTTGAAAAATTTCTACAGGTACCATCTTTCTCAAACTAAATGCATATCTAAGTTTCACTAATCTTCGATGGGTTTATGTAACCGGCATACTAAGTACACATATTCTATACTTAGTGATGCGTAATTGAGAATTGTCCAAACGACGTTCGTACAAATTAATTTAATATTTTGGAAGGATTGGATCGGTACGGTAAGTATCTATAACGTTTTTCCTAGAAAGGAAAGTCATATTTCATAGGAGCATTACATGCACTTTAGTCATTTATGCTCTTACAAAAATAGGAGCAGATTTATACTCGCCCTGTATGTCTCTTACTACATACTCGTTAGGAACTTGCAAACACAAAACTGAAGTTTCTCGTGACCATCAGCATAGCAACGGAATATTAAGTTCAACATTTTATAAAAAATCTTACAAAAATAGCTGCAGATTCGCCCTGTATGTTCCCTACTTTGTACTCGTTAAGAATTTAGAAAAACATCTGGAATTTTTCGTGACTAACAGCATAGAAGTTTATGATGTTATATTATTTACTTATATTTGAGATTTTGGCACCAGTATCTGTTCGATTGAAACTATAAATGCAAAATACCTTAACCAAAACATCACTTCCGGTTGACCGGAAATGGATGTCAATTTTGTTATTTTAAATAGAATGATATAATTTTTTATTCATTTTTGGATTCTACAACTATAAATACGTCAGTTTTCATTAGCTATTCCTATAGCTACATGTTGCCGTTTTTGAGTTACTTAAGTTTTTCTTTTTTTTTTTAGTCATAATCATTGCATCATTGAGAAATTAATATCTTGGTTAATACTGCAAGTAGAGACTCCAAATTTGATATGTTATAAATGTAGATATTATTCTAAGAAACGGTGAGCACACTTTACATTCTAACCTACAAGGTTATTATATATTTTCAAATGCAGAAAACTCAATTTTTTTTAAATAGAATACCCTGTATTTTAATTCGGAATTAGGAAGTAAATATCATCCCCTATCACTTTATATCAGCATTCCCTATACCTATCTTTAATAGATTTTGAGATATGAGCGACTTTTTGTTACAAAAAAAAATGAGTTTTCTGCATTTGAAAATATGTCACTTTGTTCCTCAGTTTTGAACACCCTGTATGTTAGAATGTAAAGTGTGCTTACTGTTTCTTAGAGTTATATCTACATTCATAACATAGCAAATTTGGAGTCTCTACTTGCAGTATTAACTGAGATATTAATTTCTCAATGATGCAATGATTATGACTAAAAAAAAAAGAAAAACTTAAATAACTCAAAAACGACAACATGTAGCTATAGGAATAGCTAATGAAAACTGACGTATTTATAGTTGTAGAATCCAAAAATGAATAAAAAATTATATCATTCTATTTAAAATAAGAAAGTTGACATATATTTCCGGTCAACCAGAGGTGATATTTTGGTTAAGGTATTTTACATTTATAGTTCCAATCGAACAGATACTGGTGCCAAAATCTCAAATATAAGTAAATAATAGAACATCATAAACTTTTAATGAACCAGTTACGTGGAATACCTGTATACTGAGTGACATTAGAGCTGTTACACCCAGAAGAAATAATTTCTTCATCCTGATTTTTTGGAATCATAATGACTATATTTAAAGCAAGCTATGTGGACTTTTTATCTTTGAATTTTTTTGGCAAAACAATTTCTCAGTTTTTTGCGAAGAAACCGGTTTATGAGAGCTAACTAGAAATGAGAAAGAAGAAGAAAGAGAAATGTTTAGTTATTGCACGCCCTTCTACGAGTGGTAAGCGTAACAAAATGCCTAAAGTTCGAAGACGTCAAAATTATCACCGTGCTAGTGATTTTGACAGGGGTATAATTGTTACCTATCGACACGTTAGTTTATCCTATCACAAAATTGGCCACCGTGTTATTGTACTGCAATGACGATAATGAGTGTGTCGTTTGTGGACAGAAGAAGGTAGAGGAACAACTAGTCATCCGAGGCGTACAACACAGCATCAAGACCGGCGTTTCAGACAACTAGCTTTACGAGACCATTTTGCTATTACGGGTTACATCGCTGACCAATGGTTTGGAGAAGAAGGTAGACCTGTTACTATGCGTACACTACTTCGCCGCAATCCAGTCTTTTCACTTTTTCATACCGTCCATGATTACTGCTTCCTTTGGCTGCGGACCATTGTCATCAAATTTTTAAGTGATGCAGGGAACGGCAGCATTGCGAAGCAGAATGGCATAATTTGTTCAGCGATCAATCGCGATTATGTCTGGGTATGCACGATGGCCGTAGAAGGGTACGATACGCGTTCACCGGATTTAAACCTATTGAGCATGTTTGGGATAGGGAGGAGATTGTCCACTTTGCACCATCCTCCATAGACTCTGGCACAGTTAATGCACGAAGTTCAAGTTGCTTGGAACGAGGTGCCACGAGCAACTATCACATTGCCAAAAAATCAAGTTGTACAAATTATCCTTCAAGGTGTAACACTTCTAAGGTCAATTTTAATTAAAAATTTTATTCAAGGTGGGCAATTCATTCTTGTAAAGGAAACTATGAATAATTTGTCTCACTAAATTTTTAACGGTTTCATCCTAAGCGTTTATTAAAGAACACCTTCCAGTGCTCTGCTTTGGTTTTCCTCATGCTCATATATTCATTAATAGTATGATATACTGTAAATTTTGGAATTCCTAAAAAAAAAGATTTCTGTTAAACATCTCTGTAAATATGTACTTTTCGATATGTTAGCTACCCTTGATGCAGTATTTAATTTCGGTATACCGGTGATAAGCCGCTTATACATACACACAACAGTTTGCTTTTCCGCTATAGACAAGTGTACAAAACCCAAAGATTTTCTCTTTCGTGGGAGAATGATTAGAATCCCCACTCATACCTGGTTCTTCATCCATAGTTAAAGTGACGTTTAAAAATTGGTAGGTGTACTCAATTAGTTCTTAAAAGAACAGTTTTCTTGTAGAAACTAATAAAGAAGAAACGAAAAATAAACAATTTGCAAAGAAATCGAATACGATTACAATAAAAACGTTCAGCTGTCTAAAAAAATGGCGACCGACTAGTTTTATATTTCCCCTGTGTATCGTGGTTTACGAGCAGCCAATCACGACACTACCTTTCCTACCCTTTTGGTAAAATTTTAAATTACTGCTGCGAATGAAAATCAGAGTATACTGAATATTCATCAGGCGGAAGCTAAAACGCTGAAATAATATTAGAAATTGGTTTATGACTTAGGTTTATGATTTAAAAACCAAAACGTTCGTCTTCTCCTATCGTCGCAATATAGGTTATTTTCACATAATATTGAAGAGTAAGTGCGGTAACCGACATAGAAAAGAAACAAACAGAGAAATGTAGGAAGCTAGCCGGTTCTAGATGTTTATAACCAAGTAAAAGAAAATTATACCAATAAAAGTTTCATTGCTGTATCAGGCAGGTGTATATTTATAGCATTCATCCAAAACACACGCAAACTGCTCCACCTTTATTGAAGGTTTGAATCGGAACTACTTTTCTTCGCGAAGTAGTAACCGCACTAGACGGAACTGTAGTGAAGCGACCAAATAAAATGTTTATATGAATCCTTATGAGATAAAACGCAGTAATCAATATACAAGAAGGGGAACAGAGCTATATGCGATAATTACACAAAAACAAATTTACTGAGTACAGCAATGAATATATATGAAAAGATCATTGATAAAAAGATAAACCCAATAGTAGAAGACACATTAGGAGAATCGCAGAGTGGTTTCAGGAAAGAGTGGAGTATACAGGACATTCTTATTTACTGTCAAATCGATGTCCGAGAGAGCGATGCAACAGGGAAATAAATTGTATGTGGGATTTGTAGACCTAGGGAAGGCCTTCGATAGAGTAACAAGAAGAAAACTGTGGGAAATATTAAAGAAAAGGGGGATAAATGATAAAATAATTAGGATAACTAAGAATATCTACCACGATAATTACAACTGTATAATACAAAGAAATATAGTATCTGAATTTTTCGTAACAAGAGACAGATTAAGAAAAGGAGAAAGCCTGAGCTCAACATTATTAAATATATTCATAGATGAAATCATAAAGAAAAGCCATTTGTTAAAAAGATACATGTGGGTTATAGGAACCGGGTGCCTATAAATATCTCAGAAGGAGTTTTTGCGGACAATCTGATAATAATGACAGAAAAGGGAAAAGATCTACAACCCTCGAAGAATACAATATGGAATTAAACAAAAACAAGACAAATAAACAACAAAGAAAAAATAAATATAAATTGAACAAGTATAAAGTTATAAATATCTGGGAATAGAAATACAAGAAAATGGAAGACAAGAAATAGAAATTAATAATAGAATAGAGAACACATTGAAATTATATTACGCAATGAATAACTACTTTATAAACAACAAAGAAATATCGGAAAAAAAAAAAAAAAGAAAGAGATTTAAAACAATATACAGACCAATATTAAGGTTTGGATGTGAATCTTAGATCCTGAATAATAGTCAGAAAAGTAGAACACAAGCGATGGAAATGAAGTTCCTTAGATGAGTAGCGGAAAGACATGGAAAATTGCTGGGATTCGGTTTCGTCAAAATGTCATGTGCATGCGCGGTTGCCTACTTATTGTACAGTAATTATTTTTTTTTACATTGTAAATTTTAGATAGTAATAAGTGTTGAAAATGTTTAAATGTATTTTTCTTATGATCTAGAGACACCTACCTTAATTTTATATTAAATGTAAGGTGATTCCAGAATTTTGCAATAATTATTTATTTTAATTTTGTGTAAACATTCCACAGTCCACTTGGTCACATGGGTATTCTCATGTATTAAACATCTTATATTCCCCTCACTTCGGTGAAATTAACGCACACTCTGAGACAGTTCGTCCCCCTGTTGAAAGACAATCGCTATCAAAGTCTGTTAGAAAATTCCAATTCAAAAGGATTTACTAGCTAACCTCCGTCAGAGGCAGACATGTCTTAATTAATTTTGTAAAATTTAACGGCTATTTTGATAAAATCCAATTTTATTCCAAATTTCAACCTAAACGTGATTGCTAATTGTTAAACAAAGTTTATCACATTAATTTCATCAAAATTTTACCTAAAATCTTTGGGTAATTTTTCTCCAACGACGATTTTTCTGAGATATGTTGCTGTCCCGAGCTATCCTCCGTGTTTAGAAGTACGATGTACCAGGGTCCCCATCAGATGCCTGGTCATACCTGCCCATTTTGATGTTCGGTGAATTCATCCCTTTCGAAGGTACTCCTCGTCCATATCTACCTAAAGATAAACGTATTATTTGAATCCTAATCTAAATTTAAATATACTTATAAAAAATTTCATTTTATACGTTCGGCAAATTTTGGGGTTAGGAACTCTGTATAATCGCTGAACAGTTTGCAATCACTGAGGGAAAATTTGTATAAGTTGGTATTTTTCTATGTTAATATTTGATATGTATTTATGGCAAGAACCGAAATCCAGCAATTTTACCATCAAGGTTGGACATTCTGCTTCACCCGTCTTTTAAGCATAGAATAACTCAGATTGAACGTTCAGAAGACACGGGAATTTTTAAATTTAATTTTAAACGTATTTATGTTTCCCATGGTGAATTTATATTGCAAAAAAGTAACAAAACGTAATTGTTATTGAATAAGCGAACTCACGTAACTTACCTGAGATAAGATTATCCTTATATTTATGCTGCTTGTACATGGTTTCACATTGCGAACTTTGTTATTAAATAAAACTATTTTTGTTCGCACTTAAATGTTTTCTTTATCATACAAAATTGATTATAATCGATGTACAAGAGTCTCGTGCATATGATATCGAGGAAACTGGGCATTGTAAACACGCATATTGGAATAGAGAAAGTTTTAGCGACAGTCTCCCATAGCATCTCTCTCATATGTCAGGTAATAAAATGTTTTACAAGAAAATTTAAGAAACGAATGCATCAGAATGATGTAAAAATATAGTCATTGTTCAAAATATAATATAACATTGACTGGTTTTTTATTATTATTATTATTGCAGTTTTTAGTAAATAAGGTTTATATTGAATATTGAACATAAATGCTGAAAGAAAAATTCTTACTTGCATATGTATGACAAAGCTAAGGTAGGTAATATCAGACACAAAGAGGTAAAATAAAAAGTAATAAATTAAAAAAAATGCATATTACAACTGATGTAATATTTTATTCATTATTGAATAGTATTTGTTTATGAAAAATACTTCGAGCTCTAGAGTTTTCTCCCTTCTCTTATGAAAACTGCGTTGTTCATTTGTATTGCGGTATTTTTGGCATACACTGCACGCTTGTACCATTCTCTTGCACTTATTTATAATGATTTATAATAATAAACTATTAACGCATTAAATACACTATAAACAAACGTTAACTTGCGTGAAACAAACATGCGCGCAATACGCATACACCTAAACAAACGCACGTAAAAGATTGAAATTACGAACACGAGGCGATCCGATTTTACTAGACAGTGTTCATTCTTGTTCGTTTTACCCCCACTCTAGGAGGGAATAATGTAAATATTTTGGTTTTATCATGGCTTCAATTGTAAATGTAAACAAATGTTTCTGTTAGTCTAACTTCTTTGGTATCAACACTCTGTATACCGAAAATACTATAAAGTTGCAAATATTTTATTTAAGCGGGTTATAGTTGATCCTGAAAATCCAACAGTTTCGTGGAATACGTTGTATATCGACATTGTCATCGACATTAATATTTAGCACCACCAAAGCGTCGAGTCATTCGTTCGAGTGCTAAATAATAATGTCGGCGACTGTACACCTAACTTAAAACAAATAAATGGAAAATAGTATGATCGTCTCCGATCATTTACTGTATAATTAAAACAACCGTTAAATTTTTTCTATCTGTCATGTTACGTTATAGTCACCATCTTAAAATTCAGTATGTCCTTCCAAACACAATAGCTATGTTAGTTCTATGGATTTCATTTTAGATATTACAGCATAATTTTTTTTTAAATGAATACTTTTAACTGTTAAAACATAATATTATTTATGGTCGTACACTTTTCCAATTAAAAAAAGTCTTTAAACAGCATTGTATTTTTATTTTTTCTATTGGTACTTTTGTTTTCTCATTTCAAAATTTATTTAAATATCTTTGATTAGTAATTTTGAGCGGTGTAATATTACACCTAGTCATGCCAGAACCAAGAAACTGCTGGAACTTAACTGTAAAAATGTTAAGGTGATTGTCTCTGTCTTTACAGGTCACTGTAAACTCATAAAGCATCTACGCAGAATCAGACTCTCTGATGAGACTG
Organism: Protaetia brevitarsis; assembly: GCA_004143645.1. Classification (NCBI taxonomy): domain Eukaryota; kingdom Metazoa; phylum Arthropoda; class Insecta; order Coleoptera; family Scarabaeidae; genus Protaetia; species Protaetia brevitarsis. The sequence continues at coordinate 804,728 of RXPK01000029.1, read as the reverse complement.
AATGCCAAATGTGTTTAGATGACAGTTCAGTATATTTTCTGCCACTGCCCTGCTACTACAAAAAATCTCATTCAGCAAGATACTGACCCACCTTAAGGGTCTGAACTTGTGAATGAGCTTTAAGATAACATCCGCTCTACAATAGACCCTAGTGGTCGTGGTGGACGGGACGATTAATCGAACCATGCGAATGGTATCACTTACTAAACTAACTAATCTTCAGGAGCCAAATGTATGTAATATGAAGATAATGCTTGGTCTAACGATTTATAGTCCATTGTAATAAACGAAGAAAAAATATAATTTTCAGTAAAAGTAATGTTTATTATGTAATTTAGAATAAAAATGTTAGTCACATTTATTGATTCCTCTAAGATGCAGTCCTTTGTAACAGCAAGTGTAATATTGAAAACAATTTTTTTTAGTTTTAGCAAAATCGCAAAATTGTTTAGATATCAACCAGATTCAGAGGTCTTGCTTCGGTTGATGTGTCAAATCCGATAAAATGCACATCTGTAATTTATTCAAAGAAATATTTGAAGAAGTTGTGATTTACATATAATAATTCATTGTGGCTCTGTGTGAGTAGGTATAATAAGCAAATATGGATGAAATAAAAGGTCTAATTCTTCATATATTCTTTAATTAAAAATGGCGACAGGTTTCGTCCTCAGGGAGATATCCTCAGGTCAGTTAAGCACGTAACAAGCAAAAATGTGCAATTTTTGATTTTGTTTCTTTAGATCAATTGAAATATCTAAAATAAAATAAATTTGGGACCGCATACGCGCTTACATTGTTGCTACAAAATCAGTGCTAATCTAGATATAGCCTTACTTTGTAATACATAATATAAACACCTTTCGATATTTTGTATTTAACAAAACAAAGGTCAGGTGTGGTCATTTTAACAAATCCAATCTAAATTCAGCAAATTAATCGTTAGTCCCATCCCATCTAACCCCACTTTTTGCAGATTTATTGCCCACTTTTTCAATTTTCGGAATACATGTGTGATATAATTTTGGTATTTTTGTTTCGTATTTTATCCAGTTTTCTTGTTTTTTTTTGACTTTGCGGAAATTTGTTATGAATAAAAAAGCCAAATCCAATTTAGAAGTATATCACCATATCACCATTGTTGCTGTCGACAGCAACTTCTTCAGAAATTATAATTTTTTTAGGGATATTCTTCTGTTCTACAAAGTTCCTATTTGTTGATGCAATCTCACAAGATCTTGGAAAGTCCGAAATACTTCATCTGCACAGTTTTCTTTTATTTATCCGGTTATATACTAGGCCGCCCAATAACATACATATATGGTGGTATGGTCATCCTTCACCATGTACCTAATACTAATATAACTACTTTAAATTATCTCAAAATATATAGGACACTCTAATCCCATGTTGTTTTCCTTTTCTGTATATATGAAACTTCAAAAAGCATTTGTTTATACTGCGGTTTAATCTCTGCATTTATATTTTATTGCATTAGAATACTATTAGGATATTATATTGATAAGGTTATACAGAAAGTTCTTGGTGTGGAATACATTAGATTAATAGACAGAAATTAGAAATACAGAAAAAACGTTGTCATGTTAACTATCATTATTCGCGCGCTATCGCCTTTTGATATTTTTGTTGATATCAATGAAATTCCTTGATGTGTAGTTACATATTTTATTAATATGTAGCGAAAATTTAACGATGTACTTTATTATGTACTAAAATCATGGTAAATAAGATATATCGTGCTTAATATAAAATGACAGCAATAATGAATATCTATTTTAATTCTCCGTCTTGCGTCTTAGTGTTATTTTTTTTATTGCGTTATGTTCGCAGTATACACTTGCAGCCGAAAATAATTATTGGTGACGTGGAACAAACAGTCCCTTAATTGCAACGTCAAGATCGTCATAATAACAAAGGACATTTGAAAATAGTCGCTAACGTGTGTAGGCTTCGTTTGCATAAATTAATATTTATTATGCTGAAATATTTCAAATTATTGAATAGACCTTCAGTGGCGACTCGTTAATTATGCAGACAGTGTATTCCTGAACGGTTTTATTTATAACGTGAAAACATCGAACGTATATAGGCTTCATTAATCTTAAAACTAAATTAATGTAATGCTTTTAATTGACAGGGCTTACGAAAGTTAGGAACGCCATCAGAATGCTTAAGCGAATATTTTTTTTATAGACGCATTTGTTTGCATTAGGTACTAATGTATTTTTTTACTTTCGTTAACTTTTTCATTAAGTTTACAGAAGCATGGTATTTTAGTCGATTAATTCGAATTTATTGTTATTGATTTGTTTTAAACGAAAATTACTACAAACGAATGACTGACTTTATATTTTTATCTTCTAAAGAGCATCGAAATATTACCGTTTGAGTGTGTTTAAAGCGTTTCCATAAATTATATACCGCAGGAGCCACCTTAACTCCAAACAGCTAAATACGTTATTATATGCATGAAGCGCACGCTTCTATTTGTAGTTGATGTGGCTCGTGCAGTACAGGCTTTTATAAGATAAAAACTACAATTTATTGGCATTAATCCCACCTTAATTTTTGTGTTATGCATCTAGCATGTTTTATTAAACAGATTAAATGTAGATTTATTTTATAAGTAACGTGTTTAAGGAACTTTTTATGAAGTAACCTACAACAATTTTTTGGTCTATGGAATATGCTCAATTTTTAAGAAATAATGTAGACTGCATTCTGCACTTCTCAAGTTACTATACTTCTAAAGGTTTATTAGTGGGATTGAGTGGGCTTGCCAACATATCGTAAAAATGGATGAATGAAGAGATGAAAAACATTTCATAAGATTTTAATTCCAAAATAAAATATGAAGACAGTAATAGTCATTTATAGCGCTCGATTTCTTGAGGCACTCGTCTTCGGATCGTGGCTGAATCTCAATTCTCGTGCTGTAAAGGATACCTACTGCACTTTAATGTAAATAACAATATTTATAATACAAATATTTGCAGAAATATTGCTATCGCTGCTTGATGATAGAATTGCTCGTCCGTTCGTTTATGCTTGACAAACACTGTGGAAAAAAGTACTCGCTGTTCGTTACACGATGAAACTTAAACCTATTCCTCTTACATTGGCCTTACATTACAATTACATTGGGGCTCGCCGTCTGGTGTGTGCGAGCCGTAACTATCTACAGTACTTTAAAGCCTTTATGAATGATTTTGTAACGATTGAATGCTTAACACATTGATACATGGTATTTGATGACATTTCAGTAATACAAGTCCGTACAATTTTTTTCATGTATTTGTATACATACAAACATATTTCTATAACAATTTCTGTAGTTTTGATATTATTTAAGTGTAACGGTACTACTTTTACTTTTACATATTTTAAAAATAATAAGAATGTGACAAAAAAGGATATAGATGTAGCAGTAAACAGCCAGATCATCCAGGAGACATCTCTGCATTAGGCAAGTCCTTCAAGGTATTTTCCTTCAGGAAGTAAAGATGATCAGTAATGAAATACGTACACATCGAAATTAAATATTACAATTTGAATAGTATATTTTTATAACAGATATTGACAGATCAAAGTTTACCGTGTACTTATTTTACTTGAATTTAGTCTAATAATGATTTTATATGTATTTGCAACCCAAGTGCATTGATATGTCAACCAGAAAAACAGGGAAAATTGCTGGAATTCGGTTTCGTCAAAAATTGACGTGTATACAAGGTTGCTTATTCTATGTACAGTAGTTAATTTTAAGATTGTTAATTCAACATAGTAATAAGTATTGAAAATTTTTAAATATATTTTTCTCATGATGTAGAAACACCTACCTTTATTTTCTAATGAATGTAAAGTGATTCCAGAATTTTACAATAATTAATTTATTAAATTTATTTAATTTAATGTAAACATTTTTAGTTTCTCCTCACTTCGGTGAAAGTAACGGTGTTCTTCAAAGGCATTTGCCCCCTGACGAAAGACAATCGCTATCGCGTTATTAGAGAATTCCAATTCAAAAGGATTCGCTAGCCAACCTCCGTGAGAGGTTTTTAGGTTAACAGCTATTTTGATAAAATCCAATTTATTCCAAATTCCAATCTAAAAATGATGGTTAATTGTTAAACAAAGTTTATCACATTCATTTTAAATAACCATTGGGTAATTTTCTCCAACGACGATATTTCTGAGATATGTTCTTATCCTGAGCCATTCTCCGTGATTAGAAGTACGCGAGACAGAGCCTAACCTGCTGTCTTCAAGCCTGCTGATTTGATCCTCCAAAGGTATTCCTCGTCCATATCAACCTAAAAATAAAACGTTTTATTTTAATTCTAATCTAAATTTTAAAATACTTATAAGAAATTTTGATTTAGCAAGTTTGTTTGGTTAGAAATTTTATATAACCACTGAACAGTTTGCGATCACTGGTGGAAAAACTTTTATAAGGTGGAACTACTAATATTACTAGTCAATATGTATTTACGGCACGAACCGAATATCCAGTAATTTTATCATCAAATGTTGGATATTCTGATTTATCCATCTTTTAAGCATAGAATTACTCAGATGAACGTATCTAAAACGCGGGAATTTTGAAAGTTAATTTTAACGGTATTTATTTTACTTAAATGTTGTCTTTATCGTAAAAAAGTCGATCATAATTGATGTACCAAAGTCTCATGCGCACTAAATCACCTTAGCTAAGCACTGTAAATACCAATATAGGAGTAGTGTACATACTGGCAACATACTCCTACGGCACTAAGGGTCTTACCGAAGAATTATAAGGGGAGTAACTATCTATTCCTAATTTTTTAGTGACAGAGCATGCCATCTGGCATTTGAGGGTTAATTTATGATTAAAAGTAATGGATATAGAATGTTTAAAAGTTGATATTAAATAATTTAATTAAAGTATTATATTTAATTTTTTTTTATGTCGGGCTGTATGCAACCTTGTAGCGTTACAATACATATACATATTTAACTATGTTATGATACGATGTGTGCACATCACATTTCTTTCGCCGGCTGACGATATGTTTGCTGTACGAGTTCATTGATGCTTCGGCAAGCGCTGTGGAAAAGAAGTACTGGCTGTTTGTTGCAAAGTGAAACTTAAACCCATCCCTATTACATTCACCTTACATTACAATTACATTGGGAGTCGCTGTCTGCTGTGTACGAACCTTAAGTAGCTATGCCAATTTAAAGCTTTAATGAATGATTTTGTAACGATTGAATGCTTAACACATTGGTACTCCTTATTCATTTCATAACATTTCAGTAAAGCAAGTCGGTAATGACGATCCTCTAATATTTATTTTATCTACACTTGTGCACAATTGTGCAGGTATTAATATACATAAACATATTTTTATGTAGTTGTGTAACTACAAATATATGCATATATTTAATTATGCATATAATGTGATGTGTGCATACTATTTTTCTTTCGCCGGCTGACGACAGGAATGCTATAGAAGTTTGTCGGCGCTCGGCGAGCACTGCGGAAAAAAGTATTTGCTGTTCGTTTGACGGCGAAACTTGAATTCTTCCCCATTACATTTGCGTTATATTACAATTACATTCGCGCTCGCTGCCTGGTGTGTATGAACCTTGCTACGACACTGGCTCGCTATATTATATTCAAAAGATTATAATAGAACATGTTTTTCAAAAATGTTAAATATCAGTAGGACTCCTAGAAATGGAACAATGTATCTATAAATTGTGCCATTGTAATAACGAAGTAGGTATCCGACTGTGGTAAATCGTGATAGTTAAAAGCATTTCTGATATTAGCAAAATGTAAGAGAGTATGACTAAATGGAGATGAGTTTACGCAGAGGATGTAACGGCACATAGATGGGGTATTTTTATTTATTATTTTTTTTTTCTACGCACCAGAACGTGAAAAACCCATGAAATTGCGATATATCGTTATCATTTTGAGTTTAATTTTAAAATTCCTGCAGAATTATGAACATGTGGGGTCGCAGAAAGGAATTTAGCTGCTATATTTAAATCCTATAAGGTATTGACGAGTTTTGACGCGTCTATATGTACACATACATACTTGGGTTAGAGGAACATCGAATGCCAGGAACATATTTGATTTTTATCGAGACATCTTTTTGTCAGCGCACTTGGTTCGACACTACCTACTACATTATTTATTGTGTACTCTTCGCATTTATTTATTCTGACGGGAATATAAATTATATTGACTTTTTCAATAAATCTCAGAATAATTGATAGGTAACGCGATAAATCCTTAGAAACAAAAGAAAAGTACATAATGGTTTGATATACAGGATCAATGAAATCAAATATTTATTAAATTAAATCCATCCTGATTATTACGACGAATTGCACTTTTAGTGAGTTTAGCACTTTAACTAGTATATAAACTGTAAGTTTCCTAGCTTATTGTGCTTTATGTAGTTATTCTTAACTTTTCTAATTATAAGAGATTACACAGTTTTTAACGTTATATAACTTCAATCCTTATTGTTATTATATGCTTTTGTTCCAAAAAATCACAATTTTACGTATCTACAATAAAAGGTAGTGGGTAGCTGCTGTAATACTTGTAAAGATTCACACGCGATTGCAAGACTATATATTGAAATAATGAATCACAGTGCACTGCTGCGTCAGATTTTTGAGCCGGTATGCGGTGGAGCCAAAGCAGTGTGCAATGACTCATTCAATTTCATGTAGATCAAAATCTTCCAATTGTGGATGGGAAAGAATCCGCCTGATTTAATCCGATCCAGTGCCATTCATGAGAGCGCTCTTTAAGGATATAAAAGCATTTTTGGAAAATTTTTCAGCAATTTTCTATTGATTATCATCAGACCCGCTAGAAGATATCAAATTAAACAATGATTGTACCAATCGACTAATCACAATAAAAAAAACAAAATATTACAAGCTAACAGATCAAATAATTACAGTGAAATTCAAAACTAAAGAATATATATTTAAAGGAACCATTATTACAGTGCAATAGAAGTTTAATTAAGAAAACATATCTATAAATGACAACAACGAAGTGGTGTTTTGACCCCATTCGCTCTTATTGTTAAACTTTGCTGTAAATTCTTTCACAAAGCTGGTATTTTTGACCTGTTATTCCGAGGCCGCATCCTCCACCACAATTTGGAGATGGATAAAATTCAGTATACTAGCTCAATGACTGCTGTTGGATTGGTTCTCATAGTTCCAGTTATGCATACGCATGCTAAACTGGCACTTTGGAGGGGCTAATTCTCATGGTGACCAGAGTTGTTCTTTTGTTTCAAACTACTCAACTATAATGTAACCTATATATTCAAAGAAAGCAATAAATTGATATTATATCAATCTAAGTTAGTTAAACCAATACGCACTTTCAACGATTTTGAGTTCTTTTGCCCATTTGAGTTATTACCTTTAAAAATTAAATTCATTACTATCATATTCATACAGTTTATTTTGGTAAATTATTTTGTTATCTCATAATGCTACCGCCACCATTTTCTAATAGCCAAGCTATTTTTATAAACGTCACACTTTATCATTTACTAATACATATTATGTTTGCTCTTAATACCCAGAATTTTAATGTACAAACTGATTAGAGTGTAACAATCAACTCGATCGAGTTTATTCCCACACATAAGCTTATACTCAAATTTAATCGAGTGATAAAAGCAAAAGGGCCATCAGTAGTATTGTTTTCACGATATTTTGAAATGTTTGCCACGATTATTTAATGTTATCGTCCATCGAACGAAAAAAGTGAATTTAATCACTTCTGTAATAGTATTCCGCTTATTTGATTGGTTTTGCAAATTATAATCAGGATACGGATAAGCTAAGAACATATTCCATTAAACTATTAATTTAGACATTAAGGACAGAGCGCCATTACGGAAGATTTTGGAAGAAAACTAGAAGAAATGTAGCTCTTGTTAAGGTAAAAGAACCGGATTCAAGTTTTTCTACGCTTAGAGAGCCCAAAAGACGAGGTGTGAAGCAGGCATACAGGGAGCAATGGCAGGTAGCAAAGAAAACGGTGAATGTGAAAAAGTGATTAATTAATTGAAACCACATAAATTGGATCGGATGGCATTTATCCAATTATTCTACAAAAGGTTCAGAACGTTAGTACGAGTTTAGTATGTTATCTAGGGTAAGCCTCGCCAAGAGGATACCAATGGTCTGGAGGCTGATCATAGTAACTACCTGGTAAGATAGTGGTACCCTGGTAGATCTGGACAGGATAGAGCAAATGTCTAATATGTCTAATATGTCTAATGCTTTTGTGCTAAAGACTCTTGAAAAACTGCTAAATAGATATATAAGGGATGCTAAGGGATTACCGCATTGTCACTACATCAAGATCAACATGCATATCAAGCAGGAAAAAAAGACGGCTCTGTATCATCAACTCGTGTGGAGGGCTGAGCATGCTCTTCAAACAAAAAGTGCTTTGTGTACATCCTCGACGTAGAGGGAGCATTTGATAATACTTCCGCAGCATTAATCTCCAAAGCATTGAGGAATAAAAGGATTGATGAAACGAGCTGCAGGTAGATAGACTGCATGTTGAAAGGGAGATCAGTTTACGCAACCACTTAGGAGAGACACTGGTGGCTCAGGTCGAAAGAAGATGTCCGCACGGTGAGGTTTCACCCTGTTCCCTCTGTTATGGAACCTGGTGGATAATGATCTAGATATTCCAATCTAGGGTAAATTCAACAGCCGTAGTGCTGGACAAAATGTAGAAAGCTCTCCAATTGTACAAGCATGGGCCGGAGAGGAACATTAGCTCCTCCAAAAGGACGCAATAGCATTAACGAGAAGGAGGGCTTAGATGGTCTTGAACACCACACAGGAGTTTGTGGAGAAATAAAGCAGTCAGAGGAAGCAAAATATCCTGGTGTCATCCTAGACTCCAAGCATACTTGGAATTGTCAACTTCAAAGAATTAAAACCAGGCGGAACAACACTTATGTTGGCTAGAAGGGCCCATGGAGAACATGTGGGTCAAGACCTAATATGATGTACTAGCCGTACATCATGGTGGTCACTTACTGCTATAACTGAACTTACCAAGATACATACAAAGGGTTGCGTGTTTATGAACAAAAGTAATGAAGAGTACTCCTACAGCAACAATGGAGTGACTCCTAGACTCCTTCATTTGGTGATAATGAGAGAGGCAAGAATGAGCTATGTCAGCTAACTACCAAGTGGGAGATATGCAGAATTGAGACAATAATATTGTTCATCATGTGGAAAACAATTTTCCGAAAAAGATCAGACCACCTGATTTCAACATATCCTTTCAATGGAAATTTCGAAGTGGAAATCACGGATCAGATAAGCTGAATCAATCCAAACTCAGAGGCAAGTTTGAAGAATTGGCCTCGTTCTCAGACGCATCAAGAACCAAAAACGGAAGTGGAGCTGGAATCTATAATGGGGTGAGAAACATAATGATCACCCTTTCACTAGGAAAGTATGTCACGATCTTTCAAGCAGAGGCTTATGAAAATAAGCGAAGCTATATTGCAACAGACAGCTAGGCGATGCTGAGGGCACCAGTGGGCCCTAAGAGTAAGCGCTGAATGACCGGACATTCGGCAATCGAAAGAAACGAAAGAACCGATTCGTTAGTAAGAAAGGCGTAATCGTCTTCATATATAGACCCAGAACCTGTTCTAAGAATGTCTAAGAACACAGCACGAAAGCAGGTTAGGAGTTCGGTTAAAAAGAAACACAAAGAGAACACACAAATTCATGCAAAGAACTTTAAGACCGAAGAACTACTGTAGCTCAGTAAGAAAATGATCTTCGCACAGTAGCAAATCTCCTAGCAGGACACTGTATACTGAAAGGACACCTACAGATATAGTGGAGAACGCTTACCACATTCTGTTACATTAAGAATTAGTAAATCTTGCACTAACTTGCAACAGATAACCATATTTTATTTAAAATTATATCTTGCGCTCTTATTGTAACACCATTATTAAGTTATATTAAGCTATTTTTATTATAAACATTGAAAGTTTTATTAGAATTTTATAATATAGTTAAGATAAGAATTTATATATTAGAATTTGAAATGCCTTATAAAATTGTGAAAAAATCTTATAATTCTAATTCCTTTAAACCCGCCAAGTTATGATTTCCGATGTAATTAAATTGTAAGTTATTTACAACCATTTATTTAGCGGGAAAGAAACTTACTCATTCTATTTAATATCGCAAAAATCTTGTTAGTTATCCAGAATTGATCTAGTTTCCTTAATTGAATGAGTTACATCTCAGTTATTTTGTTTCTTAACTGCTTTGTATATTTTCTGCAAATTTTGATGAGATTTTCATTTTTTTTTCGCCAGAAGCATTTTGAGTAAGAAATATTTTTTAGCATTGAGATTTAATAAATGATTCACCTATACCCCAGTGATATCAAGATCTGTTTTCTTCTGTTGGAGAAGCGTTCCTGCATCGCATATTTTACATTTAAAAATCACAGTTGAGTTCTCCTGAGTTTTTTTTAAATTAGAACAAGGCAGGCGGTGCTTTTTGACTCTTTTTGTCCCCGTGGTTTTATTCTTTTGTGAAAACCTGTAGACATTTATTTATGCAAATTTATCCTAATTAAACAATTGTTTAATTAATATTTTTCCATAAAACACCTTGTAGTTGTAAATTTATTGTTAACTCAAACAAGGACTTTGGTTTATTTTATTTTTTTGGCAAATTTAAAAATAATCTGTGAAATGATTTATATAATTCTGGAAGTTAATTGCTTGGTTAATTTGTTATATTGTTAGTTTGAACGGATTTGAGCTAGCTTTTTTAGAATAAATGATTTTTAGAGGGCTTGAATCATTGTCTAATAATAATGTCTGTAACCTATTAAAAATTTTTCAGTTTTATTCTGTATTAAATAAAATTAATTATATTTAAAAGAGTAATCTTTAATGTAATAAACGAATAGGAAGCTCTAAGTTCTACTTATTTCCTCTACGGAATGCAACTCTTAGGCGCATCTAATTATTTACCAAGGTAATAATATTTCATCAGATAAAGTATTTGTCTAAGTTTTGTTTTATGCCATACCCATTTCATAAGTCACTCTTTCATTATAGTAAATTCTAATTAGCTCTTGTAATCTGAAATCAGAATAAATCTAAAATTTAATTAGCTCGTGAATCTATGTCGCTTTAATTAGATATATTTTTGGTAAATTCCACTATACCATCAAAAAAAAACCATGACGTATTGCAGCTTTAGGAATCGCTTTTTTTTCTTAGCGAAACATCATGTTTTTCTGCATCTATTATATTTATTTCGGTTGTGAAGTATACGTTTTATGAAAATGACTTTATCTTCAATAATATCATCTCTTTCAACACGGCTGACAGGAATCATCATCGACACTTTACTATATTATATTGAGAACGATTGGCGGAAGAAACAAGTTTCAAGTAAGGTTTCTTTGTAATGTGCCGTTCGAGAATGTTTACTGAACCCTTGTTAGTATATGTTTACGATCAATTCGTAATATAATTTTAACGGAAATTGTATTTATACATTTTTTATTCTTAGGTACGTTTTACAAAGAATATGTATCTAGTAAATTGATATCGATGATAATTTTAGGTCATTTTCAGAAACAAACAGAACCCTTCTTGTTGCTTCAGATTATTTTATTCCATTACGTTAATTTGTACATGGGTGAGACCGTGTGGGGAGGTAACAGACTCTTACAACAACAATTCAATTCAGTCCAATCTACAAAACGTCAAGAGGCTATCTACCGATGTTTTGGATTATGAAGGATTAAAGATTTTTTTTTTTTTGCTATGAGAGCTGTCTGACCTAAAGTCTACGGAAACATTGCAACATTTTGGCCTTTTATCCTTAGTCTATCATTTTCTTTTACTCATTAAATTATACCAACCAGTCCAGTGTCCTACTATACCTGTATTATTTTGCACGGATCTCTGACTGATTGATCGGAGTAAATCTTTGGGTTAATTTTTGGCTTGTCAAAAATTGCGTCCAGAGCTACATATTCAGACAGAATGTGGTAAGCAGGTGTCTAGGTGTCCTCTCAGTGCACTGTCGTTGCAAGACGGCTACGGTGCGAACATGATTCCTTCTGAGCTGTAGTAATCCCTCAGTCTCTTTAATAGATCTTTCCATGAATTTGCCTCGTTACATTGTTCCAATGTACTTTGCGTTTTTCTTTGACCCATGTTCGTTTCTGCTTTCGTGTTTTGGTTTTTGACACTCCTATGTAGGTTCTGAGCTTATGTGCAACCGACGATACCTTTCTTGCTAATTTATCAGTTTTTTACCTGACTGTCTGTTGTAATATAGATTCGGTTGTTTTATAACCCTTCTGACTGATTTCTATCGCACAAGGCAATATTGGGTATGCATTTACTTGAAAGAGAGTGGCATATTTTCCTAGTGGAAGAATAATCATTGTGTTTCTCACGTCATTGTAGACTCCCGCTTCAGTCCTGCTCTCTGTTCTTCTATTCAGATCACTTTTCCAAGCCTGTTTCTGTAGTTGTATTGATTCCCATTGTGCCGATCCGTGATTTCCTCCTTGAACTTTCTGTTGGATTCTATATGACAGAAAATATTATAGTGCCTCAATCCTGCATATCTGCCAGTTACCTCCTCCTTTATCACCAATGTCTGAATATTTATTCCAAGACCGTTGAAAACAATTAATATATCTTTAATACTAGCCTAAATATTCAAACGACAATCGCATGAAGATTATAATAGCTTATCTTGAAAAAAGATTTATTACCTTACTTATATGTTAAGCACTTATTTTATTTTAGTGTCATTACACATGAGTAATTGGTAATTGAATTTTAATATGTATCCTTAATCAATGTTGTGATTTTTATAATTAATGTGCGATGACATAGTGTAGGCTGATTCTCTAATTCTTTGCTTTTACAACAAGATAATTACTTGTCACTTATATTATTTAATGTATATAAGAAAAGTGACAACAACTTGATTTAATAGTATATCGACACCTTTTTGGTTTTTACTACTCTCTAGAAATAAACCGTCAAATTCTCCAACGAAACGCGAACGGTCACTGCTCGGCTTTTCCTGACAGAGAATTGTCTCAATTGTCTTCCATCAAATGGTCGTTTCCTTCTTCCTTATCGTCAACCTCGCTAACGTCATCACCAGCTAGGACATCTTCTTCAGACTTGTCTTCCTTCAAATTTGCATGACAAATCAACAGCTTGATTCTCTCAGGTGGTAAAACACTTCTATATATAAGCACCTTAGCAATTGGATATAGACCAACAACCTTCTTGTCCATTTTCGGATTACATTCACTAGGTCCGATTTTACGTGTGGATATACCTTGGGAATATTTGTGATGAGGTCTTCTTTTCTCATGGTATTTGATCTTGGCAATCTTTTGATTTCTTCTTTGTTTTCGATGACTTTGTTCCGAAGATTCTGTTGGTCCTTTCTATAATTTTCGACTTTCAATTGTTCTTCGAATATCTACTCTAATTTAGAAAACGGAGTGATATTCAATTTAAATCCAAACATGGTTTCAACGGGACTGTATTTCGTTGAATTCTGAATTGTTGCATTCAATGCTAATTGAACTTTAGGCAGTGCAAAATTCCAAAGTTGTGGTTGTTTGCCATCTTTAGTAACGCTGGCATAACAGTTTATTACAGCGTTCGATCTGTTCATTTGATTTCGACTGTTGAACGACAATATGTACGAATTTAATGGGGTCATTCTTCACAAAAATTCTTAAATTCCTCACTGGTAAAAGCAGTTCCACGATCTGAAATGATTTGTTTTGGATTCCTAGATATATCAAACACCTTTTTCCTAAACTTTGAGACACTCTGGTGAACTAGGAGTCTTGCTTGGTTCCAGGAATAAAAATTTGGAAAACCATCAATTATACAGAATATGTGTTTATGTCCTTTTGTTGTCCTCTCTAAAGGGCCTAAATAGTCCACATATAACGTATCCCATGGTGTATCTCCCTTATCTATGGAATGTAAGAAAATGTCATTCGTATTTGTATAGTTGTATTCTAAGCACTTTACGCTGTTACTAATGCATTTTTTAACATATTTGCGCATATTCTTAAAGTAGAATTTACGTCTAATCTCGGCTATTGTTCTATCAGTTCCTAAATGAAAGATCTGTTCTCATTGTCCTAGGTACCACAAATAGTCTTATCTCTTGGTGTTCTTTCATGACGATTTCATTAATCAAAATATAATCATTAACATTCTCGCCATTTTCTATATTCGCCTTAATGCCACTTAATCACTTCTTCGTCCTTCAATTGCATTCTTGAAATTCTGTTGGCCGATTCTCAATTCTGTTAGCGGATACAAAAAACCTTCGTAGATCACTTTAAATATCCCACTTCCGAAATTGTGTAGGCCAATTCTCTAATTCTTTGCTTTTACAATAAAATAATAACTTCTCACTCTGTATTAATTTAATGCATGAAGGAAAAGTGACAACAACAACTTGACTTACTTGTATATCAACAACTTTTTTGTTTTTATTTCTCTCTAAAAACAAAGTGTCAATTTCTCTAACGAAACGCGGGCGCTCACGATAGTTTGTTTAAATTGCTTAATTAGTAATATTAGTTTGTGTTTCTTGGTTTTCACTTACATGCATGCCTTTAATATCCGTTACCTGATAAAGACATTGGTTCGCTCTCGTATTAAGTATCGATTTGGGATCCTTTATGTAATATTAATAAATTGGCTTTGGAAAAAAAAACAGGGCAAATTTTTTAAGCGCTTATGGTTTATATCTACAGGCGCTTATCTCAAACGGAATTATTCCAAGCAATTCTATCTGCAATTGCTGATCGTCACGCTCGTTAGCGGACCTAAAATTTTTGTTTAATATTATACATGGCAAGATTGAATATCGGTAAATTTTTGGCGCCGTGGACCTTTTGTTTCCTTGACAGTCTGCTTGTTTTACACTTGCGTTTTATACTGCAACGGCAATTACTAACTTAATGGTGAGTTCCCCACTACATATTAACCACTTATAATCAGATTAGTTCGCAGTGTGACATTGTTAACTGTAACGATTACTAGAGAGTTTGCTTTTTTTTGTGAATGACTGTCTCTAAGGCTCCTCTTTTTTTTCACGTAATATTTCTTATATTGTGATTAATTTTCTTCTATGCATTCAATGTGAAATGATATACTTATTTGTGTTTTGTACCTTTTATTCTTTTTTGTTTGTTTGGTAATACATATAATTTTATATGTTGTCTTTAATTTGGTATAGCACTTATGGACAATAAAGATTTAAACAGAATTTTTAACGACATTCATGACTTACATTATTTCGCCAATAAATTGCAACTGCGCATATTTCGGAATCTTTACCTTGCCGATTTCCGAGTTCTCGGCAAGCTAATGATCGATCATTCATTTGGTATAACAAAAACCGCTCGTTAAGCACATCATTAGTTTTTATTATTCTTCTATAATTACCTGCTCTTTTGAGTTTGAAACACGCAGTAGATATAATTTAATTAAATTTGTGTTGTCTAATGGATTATAAGTTAAGTAATCCTAAAACATAATAATTTCTGGTTGAAAACACTGATGCAGTTACTACAAAAGTAATTTAAATAATACCAGGTTCAGTAATTTATTTAAATCAATTGCATCAACAATACTCTTGTTACTAAATGCGCAGCATGTAAATACACAGGTAGGTACAATCCAATATCCATATATCCATATGAACTATGGCAAATGATTTTGACAGTAAACTCCATATGCGGATATTTCAAACAGCTAACTTACTTGAGGTTCAGTATAGGCATCACACTCGTTAATTATCAGAATATATCAGCATTAACGGAGATTAATTAATTTGTAATTTGTAACATCTGTTTGTTCCGTAATATTGCAATGCAAGGCTTTGTTGAACGATGTAGATATTGTAAATATTGACGATTCTATCATACCAATACGGGGGATTACATGTTATTTAGTGCTTACTGATGGCTTCTACAAATATGTGTCGTACTAAATAATACTGAAACAGAAGTTACTTCCGCTTGATTCACAAAATGTAAGCCAATATACCTATACCATTGATTTAGTTTAATACTTGTTCTTTACCATTGTTCATAAAATGTGTCTTAATCATAATCGTATTCGCTCAACAAGACTAACGTAGGGTAAAGGTTAAAGCCACTTGAGGGTTGGTGCGTTTTGCATATTAAATGATAGAAAATCGTTAAGCTCTCTTCATATACTAATACCTTGTTGACAAGAGTTGCTAAATTGCTTATGTTTATTATGGACAGTATAATAAAAGTCACAACTTTAACGTCCTTATATTTTTAAAGAATTGAATTGAATATAAGTATTAATGTCAGTCTATTCGTCAATTGTACGAAGTCAAGTGCCCTTTCAAGGCGCGGTGTGGTCCCTAGTCTCTTCGACGATGCCGATGATCTCAGCGAACGATATCAGCTGACGACCTCCACAGTCGCCAGTCACACCTCTACTTGTTTCGTTTGATAATATAGACCCGCAAAACTGACTTCTATTAGTACCGACATACGTACATTGTGTATGTCTTTGTTATATGGACGGTATATTTGGTGAACTAAGAAAAAATGTATGCGATCGGTATTAGTCGGTACAGTAGTACTTATATTCAACAATACATACGCATACAGGTATATTGGCAATCGCGGGCTGTGTAAAATTCCAAGGATTTGTTTTTCACGGAGAAAGAGGTGATGGTATACGGATTTGATTTTAACCTAAGGCCGTGTTCTCACCAAAAGCAACTAGCAATGGCAACGCAACTGCAATGCGACTGCAACTTCAGTTGAGTTGCTCTCGTGTACTTAACGAAATCAACTTTAGTCTCTTATTTCCATAGTTGTGAACAAAATGTCGTCCTCGTCAGATGAAAATATAGCCGCGGCTCACACTGTTTTAGCAATATATTAATCGATAAGAAATATAGGTATCCAAGCGATGTAATAGCCGACGAACTAGCCAAGGAGGACTCTCAGGAGACACTTCATGGGTCCAGAGCTCGTGTGTGGGATTACTAAGGATTCTGCAAGAAGGGAGACTGATTAGATAAAGAAAGTACAAAGAAATGGAGGTCGACTGAAGGTCAACTCTATACCAAAGCGCTGACAGGGGATGGTGATGTTAGTTTCTCTGATAACCTACTCAGGCGCAGTAAGAAAGAAGTTAAAACCATTACTGGGTTGGTAACTGGACACTGTCCCCTGAAAAAGGATCTATACAACACAGGCCGGGTAAGCGAACCATGGTGTACCAGATGCGAACTACAGGAGGAAACGAGTTTACATGTAATCTGCACATGTGAGGAACTGAAGGTACTCAGGCAGAAATATTTCGGGAGAGATCTATTGGAGCCTTCGAAGGTTCTCAAGTTCCCACTGGGCAAGATACTGGGCTTTATAGAGAACACCAAGATGCTCGAGTGGAAATAAGAGAATTAATAGGGATGAACAATGAGCACCTAGCCCAAGTGCCCGGACATTAAGTGCCCACCCTAACTTTAATGAATGAAATAGGTATCCAAGTCTTCAGTTTTTTGTCTAGTATGTTTGCTGTCTTGATTTTACCGATAATATTAGCAGCTTACAATATACCTTTAAACCATGTATTTAAATGTTCCTATAGATGTAATTATAATAAAAAAACTTACCTTAGGTTCGCACATGACTTTCGGTATTTCTCCCCAGGCTTTTTCTTTTATGTCAACACGTGTATACGATATGTCTATGTCACATCATATACACACTTGTGGGCTTGGGCAAGGAGCACAAAATTTAAAGATTTGGCTGTCTCATCCGCCATGACACAATAGCTCCTGTCAACTGTAGACCGCAACTGACGACGGCGACGCGGTATGCAGCGCTGCTGGAAACCAATTTGCACCTGGTTGAGTTGCAGTTGAGTTGCCTTTCAGTAGGTGGAAACACGTGTATTTAAACATTAGCGCCGAGTGTCGTTGCTGTTGCGTTGCGGTCGCCGGTTGCTTTTGGTGAGAACACGGCCTAACGCCGCTGTGGCTGTCAAGAAATTGTTGTAAATGGCGTAGAAAGAGATGAATATGAAATTTTCTCATATTTAGTATTGTGTTATTAAAGTAAATGGGAAGGAATACTACAAGAAGAATTTTTCATTTCAATGTTTATTAACATTACTATATATGTTTCTAAATCAGTATTATAGTCACAGCTATGCAGAAAAAGGTGAATATTTATAAGGTTGTTTTGAGTGCACTACACACTACAGCACTTTATATACGTATTTAACAATCAAATAGGTGGTTACTACAATGGAAATGAGAGGAAAATAATCATAGGCCGCTATTCACATTTTGTTGTCGTTACACATATGCAAAACAGCCAATCACAGCTGCACTAACAATAAGTTACAATTTTGTAAATCAACCCTTACACCTTGTACCCAATATGTTCCACATTATAACCGAGTATACCTAATGAGCAGGGTCCAGTGAAGGGCTATTTCGCAGGTCATCCGATATGGAAACTTTAATTTTGGATACTTGCTATTTGGAGCAGACAAAATCAAAGAATGCAATACATTACAAAATACATCTGCAGCCACATATGCGCACATCCATCCATCATTTATGTAAAAAACAATTTGTATCTATCTTCCGCTTGTTGTTTTGGGTTGAACTTGTTGAAATATATCGCAGTAGACATCCATCTATTGCGGTATGTCAACAAATTCATTTCACTATTAATGTAAACACACAAATGCTGCACCAAGTACATTTATCAGATTCATCAGATTATTGGTGCTAGCCGTTCCTTTATTAGGTTAGGTGTTTTGTTCAATGCTGTGCGTTATTTCTGTACTATTTATCGTTACCATGTGATTGTTTTTGTGACGTTGCTATTCGACTATTGTCGGAATTCTTTGATGACGCCGAATGTTACCATCAGAGGCAGCACTTCGTGATGAATGTTTTTCCTTATTTTGTATTTTCAATAGTACGGGTATATTTATGTTGTACTTTAAATTTAAGTTTACAGAAATGTTTCAAAAACTACTGCCAATTTTACTAGAGTCGTTTTTCGCTTTAGTGCGAAAAAAAAATAAATAAAATTCGAAAAGGTTTCTATACCGATAAACTATAATTCATTTCGAAGGGTTCCGTTAAAGAAATTTCTTTGCGTAATTTCGAAAATTGGATTTGCAAAAAATAGGAATCAACGATACACTGTTAACCCTCAACGTTCTTCGATCACGGCACATACTAGGTTTCCTATTAAAGTTGTAAGCCTCGGTTGCGGTATGTGGAGCTTCAGAGTATCGTTTACGTTATAGAACTTAATGAACGCATATAGTTGGGATGCTGAGAATATAAAATATAAACTTGTTTTTTGTAGAATTTTAATAGATGCAATGTTAGCAGCGCAAAATACAAAGTGATTAATGGAATCTTAGAAAATGTATAAATTAGCATATATATGTGATTCAATTAGATAATTCTCATAAATAGTGGTGGGCACTATTGATAGCGACTATCGATAGATTTGACTATCGATAACTATCGATGGTTCCCTATCGACAACTATCGATAGTTGACTATTGATAATTATGGATATTCGAGTATCGATAGTTGAACATCATCGTGCCCACCCCGAATATATTTATATTTAGTTTACAACGCAGAAGGATGCCCAAATTCAATAGGAATACTACAAGCATCGTCTTAATGTGTTATTTTTTTTTATAAATAAGTTAAAGGTTTGTGCTAATTAAAAACGTTTGGATTATCAGTCATCAACTATTCACTGAGTGGAACTAATTCTTTTGTAATATCTATAATAGTTAGTATTGATGAAACCATGAAACGAAATACTAGTGTTAAGACAATTATCATTAGCATGCAATAAAAAAAACACACAAATAATAAATAGCAAGAAACAAATGTAATTCTGAGGACATGTTATTTCAGTAGAGTGGTGGACACTATCGATAGTTATCGATAATCAACTATCTATAGTTATCGATAGTCAACTATCGATACTTATCGATAGTCAACTATCGATAGTTATCGATAACTATCGATAGTTGGTCCGACTATCGATAGTACTATCGATAGTTGAAAATATCGATAGTGCCCACCACTACTTATAAACCATTTGTTTTATTACAGAAAACATACTATTATAATATCTAAGTAAAGTCTATTATTTCAGATATCTCGACAAAAATGAATGCCACTTCGCCAAAATCGTCCCTGGTAAAATTAGGCTTATATCCAAAACAGAAAACACTAAAGGTTATGGTTTTAGGACAAGCTGGTGTTGGAAAATCAGGTTTGTACTATTTAAAAATAGACATGTTTTTGCACTGCATGTGTTTTATTTTCTTCTATCAAGCTAAGAGTCTTTCTTAATTGAATGTTTCACGTTCTGCATTTTTATCGAGAGTGCCTTAAATTAATGTTTGAAAATATTAATAACAGCAAACAAATAAAATAGGGATTGGGAATTTGAAAAGTGGTTATTTTATAGTTAGAACACGGGAAATCCTAAGTTTTATATTTCAATAAATTACTTCCTTGGAAATGTGACTGATTTGCCAATGAAACAAAAGTTTCACGGCAAAGCGTTTTGGTAGTGTTGTATTTTCCATTTTTTTTTTTCAATTAAATAACTGGAAGAGATGTTACATACTTATAGTCAGTTCTGGTTACGCTACAGTATATCCTAATTACCTTTATTTCAATGTAGGATTAATTTATACTGTCTACTGTATAATTGTCAAAAGTGGTTAATTATTAGCGGCATGATTTCCTTAGTTAATACACATATATAAAACCATCACAAATAATTTAAAATTTGGTATGGATGGGATGAAACAAACAAAGAAAATGAAACGAAATGCAATGACTTTAAAAAACCATATTTTTCGAAATCTGGGCATGTTGTTAAATACGGATATCTATTTTTAACAATACTGTAAGAAACTAGCATTTTTACATTAACGATAGTAATATCAAATAAAATACAGGGAGAAACTTTAAAGTTTATAATAATGGGTCATGGATTATGGATAAACTAGCGGTGTCATTACGGTCAGTTACCCTACTTTTGTTCTTCCTTATATAAATCATTTCTAAAATATGTAGTAATATCTTTCTTTAGTTATGATTTTTGTTTTGTAAGAATTAAATTTTATTAAAGAAGTTATGATTTCATTCTTCTGAAATAGATGATGATGTGAGAGCATTTTGGTTACGATCATCAAATGTATAGATTTGTAATAAAACTTCAGAGTGACAAGTGATGAGGACATTTAGGAAGGGAAGAGCATCCTCCAGCTTGTTTTCCGTGGTGAATTGTGTAGAAGAATGCTTAGAATTGAGGAATGTGAGGAAAGCATTGAAAGAATCGCACTCATGATTTCAATGATCGTTAACGTATGTACTAAATTAGAATTTCGACTTCTGATAATCGAAATTAGGATTTGTAGCTCAAATGTCTCCATAATTTTTTTTTTGGCGATAATAGGAGAAAATGGGTCCATGACTAGATTTAAAATTTGTTCCTATTAATAGTGGCAGAATTGGTTATGTGTAGGGGTATTTGAGTATGATAAATTTTAATAAAATCGAATGAGCAGTTTTGAAATTATAGTGATACGAGTACGGTTTGTCTTGAGATGTAATCAATAACTTTCGCTTTCTCCATTTCCTCTTTTAGAATGAACGAAATAATGTGTATTTGGCATAGATTTGTTCAGGAAATATACTTGAACAAAGTTACTATCCTTGACTTGCAGGTTGAAACCTCCTTCTGGAACTGCTCCTGGTTAATGTTTCCTCCTCACTCCCCCCCACCCCTATCTTTAGGGAGGGCTATTGACAGGTTGACTTAAAACCGTAAGAGTAGTAGCAAGTCTAAAAATATCCATACAATTGAGGAACGCCAGTCAAAAGCAGTTCCAGGACGTGGCTCAACCCAAAATCTAAACGATGTATAGTATGGATAACGACCACGAAATTCTACATGTAATTGTTAGTTTGATGAGATCGTTAGTTCCGAAGATATTGCGAAAGCGATTAACAAATACAATTGGGAACTCCTTAAATATAATGGATATATTATTATGGTACATACGTAGAATGAACCACCGACCATAGTAAATGTAATTATTATTTTATGCACACACCTGTTTGTAAGTCTAGTAAATACTTGGGTTTAATCAATTTGCATCGCAGTTGTGGTAATTAAATGTAAATTTATCGTCTGGTGACTGTACGAAATTAGGATTCGAACTTTACTTGAAAGGGGTAGAGACTCAATGTAATTGGTACGAAATAAATGAGTTTAGGTCCATGGAGAGCAGATGGTTGTTGATAAAAAAAACTTCTTTGAAACTGTTTTGTTTTTCATCAAATTAAACCAATTAAGTCATATTCCTGCGGTATATCCGACATCGTGGGGGATCTTCTTTGTAAATCAATGTATTCACCTTCGGCCTAAAAATATACAAAAGAAACGTCAAGATTGCTCAGTAAGAAATTTGCTGTGTACCTTGGTACATTTTCTCATGTGAAATCATACATGCCTCTGCTGTTTTGAGTATAATTATACACTTTGGATGCTTTGAAGAAAATTTCTCCTTAGATTTCCTGATATTCGTGTTGTATTTCTGATGTGGATCTTTTCTGCAACATATTTGGTTTGTGACTGCGAGGAAACATCATTCTGAAGTACTCTCTGGTGTACGCAAGCTGATATTCGAGGTATTTTGTCCAATTACTGTTTAATTTTTTGAGTAAATAAGTATTTAACATTTCGAAAACTTTGAGATTATTCTTCATATTTGTAAATGACAGTTGATACTGAAATTTTAATATGTATAGGTTGGTAGACATGGACGGTGGTTCTGTCTTATGATAGCGGGATATTCAAAGATTATTTTAAAAATTTATAAATCCAAAAATATAGTAAACTTCTCCTAAACCCCTCACCACAAACTGCACTGAACTCAGTTCAGTGTTTCTGATGAGCTTTGCTATCGAAACGTACGTCCAATTTAGTGCAGTTTGCGGTGAGGGGTTTAGGAGAAGTTTACAGCATTACCAGTATCACAGTTTGGAGTATTTTTGTAATCCAAAAATATACTGGATAGTAGATAATATTTGATTTGAACATTCCAAATAAGTATACTCATCTTGGGCAAGAGTCTTATACTGTTTAAAATGTTTTAATGTATTATTAAACAATAAATTGTGTACGTTTTGATATTCATACTGTTTTTATTAATATAAATGCATTTAATACATTGAATGACCAAAAGTTTAACTATAAATTCAATATTTAACAAAGTAAAAGTCCAATAATGTATAAGTTAGTGATTTAGGAGACCCAAAAACGTATAGCCACTTCGGCAACGTACCCATAACTGATAATTAGATATGAATATAAGGATTCATTGGTTAGTAAGAGGGGAGATTAATAATGCGCATGATCTGCAGTGATGAACTTAAGACATATCGGGCATATGCATAAGCTCACAGCCTTCTAGCGAAGTGGGATTGTATTTTTGTATATCATTAATCATAGAAATGTAGGTATCTGTAAAGAAAAGGCAGATTTAATTATAAAGTTTATTTATTAAAAAAATAGCTAGGAAATCTATTATAAAAATCACAGCATAATTTTATTGGTGCTCAACGTGGGGCCACCTTATTTGACAACTTTATGTAGTATCTTTCACTATTTATTATAAGTAATTTTAAAGAAAAAATGGATGTTAGAAGGAGGGGAAAATCAAAATGAGCATTGAGGGTACCAGCAGTTAGAAGGGGTGATGCAGAAAAATACCAGAAATGACTTTTAAATATTTTGTTAAGGTGTATATGCAAGATAGAATTGAGCAGCGACAACACATAGCTGAGTTAAGAGAAGAGGTAAGGAATATGCGGGTAAAAACACAAGGATTGATCAGAAAGGAGATAGAAGACCAACGGAAGGGTTTGGTTACAATGATAGAGGGTACCAAGGAGTGAATTGATGTTATAGAAACAAAATTTGTCGATCGTACTGAGAAGATAGAAGAAGGATATATGGATAAATTACATGAGTTGAAAAGTAAATAGGTATATAGTGAGCGTCAATTGGAGATGGTCGCAGAAGAGATGAGCAAGATCAAAGTAATAAGGGCCGAACCAATGTATATAACGATGCATACTACACTTTCAGACAGTATACCGAAATTTTGGAATGATTAGAAATTAAATCCGATAAAGTACTTACAAAATATCAGTAAATATATTGAGGTGTATATGAACAATGATGTAAGTCATATAAAAGTTATGGATATTGTAAAGAATTCTTTGAAAGGGGAGGCGGAAATTCGGTATAGTGTAATCGAGGGGAGAATTAAGAATTTTTGGGGAATTTAAGCAGTTATTTTTTTAAGAGGAATTGAATAAGATAGGGCGAGGGAGAAAGTGTGCAATGGCAGATATTATGAAAAAGGGTTTTGAGAGCAGAGAGAGGTATTTGCTGAGGATTTATGATCAGGTGATTTATTTGGATATGGAAATATCTGAGGCACAGTTGATTAATAAACTAGCTAGACATTTTGGGCCAAATATTGTGATGCAGGTAATTACTCAAAATATAAACAATCTGGAGGAGTTTATCATATACCTCAAGAGAATTGATGAGACGGAAGATAGTTCAACAGGAGAGCAAAAAGTAAATGTTAGACAGATAGAATTTAGAGGGGATGAAAGAAGAACTGATTATAGGAATAGGAGTCGGTATTATACAAATTATAGACCAGGAATATATAGAGGTGGATTTAACAATGGCATTCAAAGAAGCGGATTAAGAGGAAATAGATACAGGAATTCAGGAACGTCGGAGGACACAGTGGTATCCAGAGGGAGGATAATGGTCAACAGAATTCAGCTTTAATAAAGAATAGAGAGGGAAAATCTAAGAGTTTGGGTGGGGATGCAGCAGAAGGGGATTTTAGACGTTGGTATGAGTGCCAAAGACAGAGTACTAATTCTAACAGTTGACTAAATGTTATGTTTACATATACTCATCCAAAAGAATTTGTTGACGTTGATTGTGAAAACACTCCTGATATTGACATTATTTTACAAGAATTACCATTTGTTACTGTATATCTTAAAGGAATTCCAGTCCATACATTGCTTGATACTGGTGCAGAGGCGTCTTTAATATCTAAAGAGGTCATCAGAAGAATGGGGTTGGAGAATAATGTTCTGCCTACAAAGAAAATAAATATTATTTCAGTAAATAAAAAGAAAGTAAGCAATACGAACAAATCATATATTGGTAAAGTCGAAATTGGATCAAATGAAGGGGATATGCAGTTTTTAATTGTTGAAAATATGAATTTGGAATGTATAATTGGCATGGATAATATGGTAAATTGGGGTATAACAATTGATGTAGAGAAGACAATTATTACGAGTAAAAGGGATGTTATTGAATAGAAGAAATGTAAGAAATAACAATCATCTGAAGTAAATTTACAAGAAAAGAACTTATTATAAAACAAGAAGATGTACAAGAGAGCAAGTAGAATGTGCTAATTTGTCCAAAAGAGATGTTGCCTGAAATTAAAGCAGTTGTTCATAAGATAAGGATTTGACGAATAGCAAACATAGGATTGCATCTAACTATGTGCATCAAATACAGTTAAAAGATGATGAGCCATTTTATTGTAAAAGCTATCCTATCCATAATGCATATAGAAAACCGGTTAATGAAGAAATTCAGGACATGTTAAATAATGGTATTGTAGAAAGGTCATCTGCATCATCATCACGGTTCGACTGGGTATGGATGCAAAAAATTTGAATGAAAGGACCATACCACAACACGAGGCATCTCAAAATATTAATAGTTTACTTTAGAAAGGTTACAGTTAACTTACCCAGTAAACTATCAATATTTTGAGGTGCCTCATGTTGTGGTATTGTCCTTTTATTCAAATTTCTTGCATCCAAACCCAGTAGAACCCATTTGCCTATTTTACAACTATTAGCCGATTTATATTTGGTGCAAATGACCTTGGAAACAAATGTTTACAAATATGAACTTGAAGAATTCGTTTTGGTTAATACTATTACATCCAAATTCAAGAAAATATTCTGGCTTTAGTGTTGAAGGAATAGTGTATCAGTTTTCTGTAGTTCCATTCGGTTTATATACTTCATGTTCAGCATTAGTAAAAGGTATGAATCAAATTCTTGATAAATATGAAGATGTTTTGTATTCATTATGGAGATGATATATTTATATTTAGTGAAAATGAAAAACAGCATTTGGAGCACATTAGAAAACATTTAAGTGGATTAGGTAAAGCAGGTTTAAAATTAAATATAGAAAAGTGTGAATTCTTTTAAGAAAGTGTGAAATTTCTGAGTGTACAATTGGGAAGGAAAGGACTTAAGATAGATAAGGAGGGGTTAAATGATGTTAGAGCTTACAAAAGACCACATAATTTGAAAACATTGAGGGGATTTTTAGGAATTTTAAATTATTATAGGACGTTTGTACCAAATTTATCAGAAAAGGCAAAACCGTTGTATAAACTTAAAAAAAAAGGAAAAAAAGCAAGTGGACTGTTGAAACAGAAAATGCATTCTTATCGTTGAAAGAGGTATTTGTTAATACATTAGAACTTAAACATCCACATTTTCAGAAAATTTTAAAAGACGATTATGATGCATAAAGCAGAAAAATCAAACAAGCAATTAATAGTAGCATTGCTAGTTTGTTACTTGTTCATTTCCAGTATTGACATACAATCAATCCGAAAAAAAATCCCTAACGTCCTTCATATAAACATATATTATTATGCCATATATTCGAAAATTCTAACACTTAATATGGTACAGAACTACATATATTCGTTATTACTTCGCAATATTTGTACCTTACGTCGTTAACAGAGATTTTATGTGATATATACCCTACATCTTAACAAGTTGTTTCTGCGGATGCCTATAATTCATGAATTAACCAATATTATTGGGAGCTAGTGATAAAAAATTTATAGATGCTATTTATTTGATCGAAAATTCGACAGGGAGACTATAGCATTTTTTTCGACAATCAATTTCTCATGTTATGGGATCATTCGCCACATAAATGCAATTACCTGAAAACTCGTTTGCGATGTGATTTACGTCACCGAAAAACTAATTTCGGACAGCTTTTTTCGTACATTACTCTAGTTATATTACAACCCAGTTAGCTTGATGGTGTAATTTAGATATCCCGTACGCATATTGATGTCTGACATACGACAGTTTGAATTGCGGCAAAGTTAAATTGAGTATTTGATTGATTGACATATTTTAGTTTTCTTTTTTAATAGGTATAATGTGTTTTTAGGGACACTAATTGATATTTCGAAACGTACAACACATCTTTAATTTTATGTTTTCAATATATTTTATATGTATTAAATATGAAGAAAAATACATGCAATGTCGCTATTGTTGGACATACATGTTTCGCCTTACTAAAACTCGTTTCAGTAAGAGTAATGAGAATAGGAATATCTTATAACTTACATTACACATAAGTATTTGGATCAAATATCCGACTCTTTTTCTTAAACAAGTTGTGTACATATGTATATACACATAGTCAAGCTAAGAATTGTCTTGTTTCGAATATTTCATGCTTGATATATTGCAATAAATAGAACTGCAGTAAATGTGCGTTTAAAGATTCCATATTCCCCTCTCCTTGAATAATTTCATTTATTATTATTATTATTATTATTATTATTATTATTGGCCTTGGTATATAACCATCCGCCACATACGCCAGTCCATGATATATTTTTTCTACTGTAACCCATTGTTTTTCTCCACTATGTTCTTGCGAAAAGATTGGTAAATCTTCGTATCTCCTAAATTCCATTGTCTTATCCACAATTTTGTCAATAAATTGTTTAAAATTTATTCGTTATTGTTGTCCTCATCATTTTCTGTATTATATTCTTTCAATTCTACCTTATTTGACTCATTTTCACTTTCACTTTGTACATCAATCTGCGTCAAACCTGATGAATTAACTTCCAATTCGAATTCTTCATAATTTTCATCATCTCTTTCGCTGTTAACATTTGCCTCTTCATCGTTTTCACCACTTCGCCATTTTCTCCAGAAACTATCGTTTCCCCATTTCACTGTGCCTCTATATTAATAAGACCCATGTTTTCGTCACTGTAGGGCAATGTAGTTCCAGGATCAGAATCACATATAGAATTATTATCAAAATTATAACCATCACGATATTCTTCATTTAGTTTACTTTTCTCCACTTCCTTTACAATTTCATTTTCCCCTTTTGATCCATAAAATGGAGTTCCTGTGGTGTGAAAATTTAATTTAGTTCCTATTCCAGCAGTCTTTTGTAGTAAACACATAAGTACAAAAAACTGCGTATTGCAAAGGTCTCTCTTGCATATGTGTGACAAGTAAATGAGTACCTCACATAAGGTACTGTTTGAACTTAGCATTATGTGGGGTACCCATTTATCACACTAGTGTATATGTATTTACTACAAGACTCGGTAATGGGCTGTTCTACGATCAATATGCGCGCCTGGCAAGAAACACTTCCTTAGTGTGCAAATTTCCTATTCGTGACAGACATGAAGTCTAGACATGATGCAAACTTTATTCTCGCCCTTAAGTGGTTAGTTACAAAATTTTGCTAATTGGATTACATATGAGGGCAGAAACTTAGTTTTCAAAGCAAATAAAAATAATCTGATGACTACGTTATTACATATAATATATTTATTTACGGTCATTCTACAATATGTGCATGTTAATATATGTAAAAGGAATATAGAAAAATATAATATAATATATAGTGGTGGACATAAAAATAGGTACATTATAAAAGCAATAGGAAAGTGTGTCTTATATAAGATATTATACTAGATATTGCAAGGAAGTTCTCTATTAATTATTACACGTATACGTTTTTCTTTACTTAAATAGTTGTTAAATTTAGATAAAATAGGGTCGCAATAGACGTTGTTCGGAGGGTGAGAGGGAAGCCATTAACTATGAAAACAGGTCAAAGTTTGGTAAACTCCATACCAAATAGATACAGGGAAATAATTGGAAATAAAGGACACGCTAATAAGAATTGAATTCATTCAAATTTTCTATTGTAACA
Source organism: Protaetia brevitarsis (assembly GCA_004143645.1). Classification (NCBI taxonomy): domain Eukaryota; kingdom Metazoa; phylum Arthropoda; class Insecta; order Coleoptera; family Scarabaeidae; genus Protaetia; species Protaetia brevitarsis. The sequence goes on along the minus strand of RXPK01000029.1, from coordinate 775,369 downwards.
TCATCATAAAGATGATTAATTAAACACTTTTATTTAATGTACACGTATAATGATTGGGTTATGAATAACCGAATTATAATGCACAAATATGACGAACAAATGTATTTATTATACCTACATGCAAAATAACGTAGTGTTGAAAAAAGATTGGTATTATAATATCTTATATTATAATATTGGAAGCATTTTGTAGTATTTTTAAGAGCAAATTGAATACGAAAAGTGATGCTAAATACTATACTCAAGTGGCGGCTCGTGAGTTATGAAACAGGGTGGGCACAAAATAAGAACTTGCCAATTTTTTGTATGTCCATAAAATCCATTCTCCTATTTATCATGCTGGAAAAGACATCTATGACTTTGTTTTAATGCGTTTGAGGGCGGAAAAACATCGTTCACATTCTGCTGTCGATATAGGGGTTGTACAAATAATATCCAACAGTTTGTATGTTTCCGTCAAAACTCTTTTTAGGTTGTTATCTGTTATGAAGACTAAAAGTGCCAAAACGCCGCCTACACCTACATCACACATGTCATCGTGCTCATAAATTACTGAAGATTCACTTTTCAATTTTAGGCCGTCCAACATAGGATGAGATCTCACAGTTTTTTATACATATAATTAACCGACGCAAAATATGACGATTTTTTTCCACATCTTCGTTGTACTTAATTTTATGTCGCAAATAAGCACTGTCCAACTATTCACTTTACCTAGAACATTAAAATCCACGCATGCATTCATGTGAGAAACGGAATTTTCGTGTTTCTTTACCCTGTTTTAAATCATTCAACCCTTGTTTATTCCACGCATTAACCTCTTTCTTAAAAATTAAGCAGATAAAACAAAATAATTTATTTGTTAGTAAACATCCGCACATCCACTCATATTTTTCATATATATTTTTATTGAATACTCTATTGTAACTTCGAGAGCGGTTTTTTTTTTGAGATTTTGCACTCACTTAACTTCCATCATTAATAATAACATCACTTCAAGCCTTTGAAATCACACATGCGCAGTACACGTTGAAAACGATGCAGTCCCAATGAATGCAAGATGCTATAACTGAAGACACGAAATTGCGTGCCCCAAAGCGACCGTATGAGCGCATATGGCGAAGATAAACGGAGCCGTCCGATTCATACTCGAAATAGGTATATCGGAAATAGTGCCCCGGAACATAGTTTTGAGCGTTCGCATATGTGCTAGTGTCTGTGGTGCGGAAGTAACCTTTGGTACCATCGTTATGAAAATACGTAAAAATAATAAAATAAAATAATGCACTGAATTACATGCGAATTTCTTTCTGTATTTATTTAGTACCAGTCGCCACTGCTATACTCTTAAGCAAAAACTATGAAAATGTATGGCTAAACAATAAAGCATTTACTCAGACTTACTTTAATATTATTTCTAAGTACACCATCCAACACACGTTGCTTGTATGGTTCATGCTTTTTACACCCAATACACCGCACCACAAAACAAAATGGCTTGCACAGCGCACGGCAGAAGCTTGCCTGCACCTTACCTAGCTTGGTGGGAATTTGAACGAAAAATACGAATCAAAAGAGCGGCTATTCAAATGCTTATGATGTAAACTTATATTTTAGTATTAGCATTAAATTATATTTAATACTAATACTAAACTACTTACACTATGATTAGAATATGAATTTTAACTGTATAACAGCCTAATACTATAAATATTATATGATTTGTAGTCGATTATTTTTAAATTTAAAACAATATATACGCTTTTACATATCCGGGTACAAAGATCACAAATATTTATAATAATAAATAGCTAATGTAGCCGATGATGGTAGCAAGAGTTATATTATTAATTTTATATACTACTTTTGTAGCATATTTTATTTTGCTAGCAACAAATGGGGTCGTAACGTCGTATCGGCGTCTTTTCGCCGTCAATTAAAGACGTACTTATTTGCTCATTAAAATGACGTTTATTTCTGGTCGATACTTGGTGTATCGACGACCTCATCCATTTTTTCCAAATGTCGATGTTATTTCCACGTGCTGCTACCTGTGTTAACTAGAATTAAGAGTAACGGAAGTAGACCGGTTTACACTGCAAAATTTTATTAAGGTAATAGGTACTTCTTAAGAGTGCGTTAACAGTTCTGTGGCGGGAATTCAAAATACTCATATTTTGTTGTATGATATTTATTTTGTGGAAACTTGATTTAAACGTGTTAACGATTTAAATATTCATGAAGAATACTAGTGTAGAGAATGAATGAAAGAAGAAAAAGCCAATAAGAACATTAGAAAAAATATTTTGTCTACTTTTCAGCTACCTATATAGCTATTTATCTTGATTAAGCTTTTGATATTAATCGACTTTGTAATATCAATTAAGAAAATGTTATAAACGCGAAGAAATAAAGGAATGTGTGATATGTAGCCACAAAATGAGCAAACTTTTATATTGATTTTAATTGCTATTGACACTCTACTTCTTGAGTATTTTGTTTTCTACTTTTCATTTACAACAAGTTTCCACGAATACCACCTTACAACAGAATACGAATCGTACTGTAACCCCCACCCATTGTAAACGCATCCTTAACAAAGACGATAGAAAATAGCGGCAAATTTAAATTTATAGCCAACGCATAATTTTTTGACATACGGCTTTAACAGATGCCAAGTAGTTAACTGACCTTATAAATCAGTTTTAAAGATTAGAATTCTTGAATGTTAAACGATGATTTGTAGCTTAAAATAATAAAGTCACTGATATTTTTATTTTAAAAAGTAAATAATTAAGTGATGACTATTTGTCCAAAATCAGTTTCTGTGTCACTATCAGATTTAAGGTACATCTGTTACTACTTCTTAAATTAATTATGAATGCTTCTATCAAATTGTCCATTATTCCATCTATATTTTCATGTATCTACGAAAAGATATTCAAAGTGTTGCAAACATTTAATATACTTGTTCTAATGGACTTATCAGGTGACTTCAAAACATTTTACACGCATCCAATTTTTTTTTTTGATCTAGACATAAATCGCTCACACAGTAACATTTTTCCCATCCAGAAGGGGAAATTGAAAAAGTGAAAATTTATTCTTTTCAAGTGAGAATCGACATAATTTTGACAATTGGTGAATGTGAAGAAAACTGTTTAATTGTATAATAAATTCTCTTTAGGACTCTATTTTTTACAAACGCAATTTGTATAGTTAGACTTATTGTTAAGTACTAATAGTAATTAACCCAAAAGGAGGTATTTTCTAGAAATTTAGATATAACTTCCGTAAGCATTTCTAGGTATCTACGTGACGTCAATCTTTCTCATACATTCTGTAAACTATGCAACTATAACAACCCCAAAAATGTAATTTTTGTGTCAAGAAAGCTGTCAAATTTTGAACAATATACAATATAACACGTTTATGTCCCTAATAACTCATGGCCTACTGCATATTGAATTTGGAAAAGTATAAAGTTTTTATCTTGTTTGTTAAAATAAATATAAATAACTATATTTTTTTAAATCTTCAAATTATGTTTAATCAAAGTAGAAAATAATATATAAGTCCTTAACCCGGAAACCGTTGCACTTAGAAAAAAAACCAACTACACTGCTGGGCTTTGCATAAAAAATTGTAACATATATGTACTCCATTTTTCCTCTACGCTAACTTTCATCGCAACATACATAGTAACGAATGGTGTCCGAGAATTAAAACTTTTCAATTTCATCCTGTATCTCAAATACGAAAGGAGTTATGAAAATTCTATTTGCAGCATCTATTGTTTTACAAGTAGACCATTGTACAAGGCTGTATGCATACTATCCACTATGGATAATATACAATTTTAATCACTAAAAAATAATACGGATAAATCAATGAAAATAACCGATATTATATATTGTAGTGATTTAAAGAATTGATATCATTTAATTATATCGTTATTACCTTACTTTTTTCTGTTTTAAAATAATAAAAAGCATATAACAAAAAGAAAGATAAAAAATGTATCAGTAAACAGCCAGACGATCCAGGTGATGTAGAAGACCTCTGTATTTGGCAAGGCATTCAAGGGCATTTTCCTCCAGAACGTTCCCTTCAGTGAAGGGGGAAGATTTCTAACTGTCATAATTATTAATTATTAAAACACTGGCATTTGTATGAGTATACGTATCTAAATAAACTTTATTTGAAAATGTAGGAATGTACGACTGTTTATTAGGAGCACGTTTATCTGCACGTGAGATAATACTCTAAATTTTTGGACTATGCAGCTAGCGTTGCGAACGAAGCTTTCGCCGTTATTCACCGCAGATCCTTTGTATCATAGCAGGGCTTCAAGCAGTATATTTCATTCTTTACCTGAGTGAATGAAGCGTACTGCATGAAGCATTTCTCATTTCGCCTTCACGCGTGAATATTGCAGGTTGAACCGACGAAAGAGTGAAATGAGCCTTATTCTCAAGTGACTGTATGCATTGCGCACGCACTACCTAATATCTACTTCGTGAAAGATTGCGAGCAGGCAGTTCCGTTCATGGCATAGTTTTTGTAATCGGTTACATTTTAATATTAAATCAACAATAATGAAGTATACGCCAATGAGTATTGTATTTTCTCCGACATTTATTTTTGTGGTCGGTCGAAATGAGGAATTTTTTCAGTGTCGACATTTATAACGAAATTAAAGACATATAATGTATTTGGAAATTTATATGGTTGAATCATGGTTATCAAAATAAACGCAGCAACAATTTTCAATTTTAGGTGGTTTGTTATTACAACGAATAAAATTTATAATACTAACAAAATGAACCGTGAAATAAAACTAACACGTATTATATGTGTTTTATTTCGTTACCTTTGAATCATATTTTTTTTAACATTGTAAGGGCTTTACAGGAGAAGGATGACTTTTTTGAACGTTAATTTTTTTCTTTTATTTAAACATCGGGAGAGAAGGTACAATAAAAAAGTTTCAAACCATATTTCTTTAAAATTGGATGGGATGAGCGGGGAGGGTGATGCTTTTTTAATGACAATCTTTTTCCTTTTTTTTAAAACATCAGGAGAGAGGACACAATAAAAATGTTTCGAATCATAATTTTTTTAACATTGGAAGGGGTGAGAGGGGGAGGATGAATGCCAATTTTGTTCCTTTTTTTTTTAAACATCGGGAGAGAGGACGGAATAGAAATGTTTTGAATCATGATTTTTTTAACATTGGTAGGGGTACGAGGGAGAGGATGATGGTTTTTTTTTAGTGACAGTCTTTTTCTTTTTTTTTAAACATCGGGATAGAGGACGCCTTGAAAATGTTTGAAATAATATTTTTTTAACATTGGAGGGGGTGAGAGGGGGAGGGCAGTGTATTTCTTGAATATTTTTTTGCGATTTTTTTGAAACATCGACAGAAAGGATGCAATAAAAATATTCGAAATCATATTTTTTTTTAACATTGGTAGGGGTGGGAATGGGAGAGATGTTTTTTTAATCATTTTTTTTAACATAGGGAGAGAGGGCGCCTCAAAAATGTTTAAAAACATATTTTCTTAACATGGGAAGCGGTGAGAGTTAAAACAAACCATCCCCCTCCCCCTCCAACCTCTTCCAATATTAAAAAAATATGATTTGAAGTATTTTAATGCGTCTTCTCTCCGATGTTAAGAAAACTAATCCTCTCCAATTTAAGAAAAATTGACTTGAAACATTTTAATGCATCCTATTTGTTGATGTCAAAAAAAAAATGATTGAAAAAAAATCTTCTCCCTCTCACCTCTTCCGATGTTAAAAAAGAAGTATGATTTGAAACATTTTCACATCCTCTCTGCCAATGTGTAAAAGAAAGAAAAAAAAAATTCTTAAAAAACATCCCGCCCCTGCTCTAACCCCTTCTATTGTTAACAAAAATTTTGGTTTGAAACATTGTAATGCGTTCTATTCTGCCGAAAAGAAAAAATAAATATCCTTTAAAAAAATCATCTCCCTCCCCTCCCACCCCTTCCAATGTTAAAAAAAAAATATGCTTTCAAATATCTTTAATGCGATCTCTCTCCCGATGTTAAAAAAAATAGAAAAACTATATGTTCAACTCAAATTCAACTGGCGTCAAAACGTCCCGGCGTCGAAACATCTTCGCGTCGAAACGTCTTCGCGTCGAAACGGCCGCGTCGAAACGTCTTCGCGTCGAAACGGCCACGTCGAAACGTCCCATTCCGTGTCTCACTTAGGTGTCAGGTACTTTTTCCCCTGTTGTACATATTCTTACCGCTATTGTTTACTTTGTCGCCTTTACCCTTGCAGCTGCCACTCGTTATAAACTCTATACAATGCGCGTTTTAAAATTTATTTACGTACTGGAATAAGTCCCAATAATCGTTCAAATGTATGTCTTTTCAAATCTAATTATTAAACACTCTGTTTTTAGGCAGGAATTGTATTTTCATTAAAATAAATTAAAATAAATAATTTCAAATATTAAAGATTATTTTATTTTTTGTTTAAAATTAAATAAATAGTGTATGTATTGCTTAACAAGCCTTTCCATTGTTATTTGAGTGGTGAATTGCGAAATCCCTCTTGCATGTATATTGTTTATATACCAAAATATTCCTGCTTCAAATAAGCATTAGAAGAATTTCGAGTTAGTTGTGCATTACATTCCAGTAATATAAGTAGCGATGTGAAAGATTTACTTTATGCACAACGCACCATTCACGTAATTAGGGAATCAAATATACTGCTTGAAGCCGTATGATACGAATGATCTATCGCGAATAACGGTGAAGGCATCGTCATCTACACTATACATTCACGCCGTGAAGGCAACCTCGTTAGCTTCACATTGCAATATTCACACATAGCTATACATGTTAATGAAAGCTACGTTCATCACAACACTATATGCAGCGCACTCCGCACCTTGTCGTTTGCAATAGCTGCAGCAGAAGACAACCCTCTAAATTTAGAACACCACATTACAACAATCAAATTACTTTATTTTCTAATACAACATACTTATATATGCACATAAAGGGTTAAATTACGAGAAAGTCTACATTAAAATTGTTTGTGTATCGAGATAATTATTGAAATGTAGTTTTAATTTCAGCAATGGTAGTGCGATTCATTACTCGGAGGTACATCGGAGAATACGACCCAACGTTAGAAAAGGTTTACACGTTCCACACAGTTATAGACAATGAAATGGTCTATTTCGACATTTTAGACACTGCAGGTCAGTCCGATGTAAGTACATTCGTGTTAGACACATAGCTTCTGGATTTTAAATTGGAGCTCCGAAGGTTAATTTAATGCACTTGTTCGTCAGGAAAGCGAATCTCTAGCACTGGAGGCTAACATACGATGGGCAGAAGCTTTTATACTCATGTATTCCGTCACGGACAAATGTTCCTTCGACGAATGCTACCGACTAAAGTTTTTAATTAACTATAATAAAAGACGTCGTAGATTAGGTAGCTCGTCCAAGGAGAGCCTAAACGAGGTTCCAGTGGTATTAGTCGGCAACAAGATTGATCAAATCGACGACAGGATGGTCAGTGCCGAGGAAGGACAGAGACGTAGCAAAGAAATCGGATGCGTCTGTTTTCATGAGATTTCCGTTAGAGAAAGTATCGATCAGGTAATATAAATCTAGACATATCGGTTTAAATATCTCAAGAGCTTTTCCTGTCGTTGCTGAAAGGTTTATATGTAGTCTGAAAAAAATAATTGATTCTTAACGGACATTTTGCTTTGCCTCTACATTCCTTTTAGTCTTGTAATTTCGTGGGTTTAAAGTATCAGGAGGATTCCTGTCACGAAGTATATAGCCTGCGGGAGAATTTAGCTTGGGATTTACGTATCCATTTCGAATTAAAACAAATTCATAGCATCCTGAATTTTATTACATAAGGCGCTTCACGATTGTAAGAGAGAGACGATAAATAGTTATGTTTAGGAAAATTATGAGGGAAGAACATTAACCGTTGGAGGTTATTTACTTATTCACCGCTTGTTTCCGAGTTGTAGAGAAATTTCATGTCAGTGAAGTATCCTGTAAATATCTACGCACAAGTGCGGCGAAATTTAATCTAGACTAGTTTTCATCCACACATTAATTCCTAATTTACTTTAACTGAGATTTACCATGTGACAATCCTATTATTTTGTAATGTCACATCCTAAAATTAAATTAAAATTAAATAAAAGTTACCCCTATGTAAATCGTTCTTAATTTAACAAATAAAATGCTCAAAATATAGTATATTTGTGCGCATTTGTGCGTAGATATTTATAGGATACTTCACTAACATGAAATTTCTCTACAACTCGGAAACAGTAGTAACAGATAGGAAAATTTTCGTGAGAATATGATACTCTATAACGTAAAAGTTATCGGCATTTGTTTGGAATTTCTAGGTGAAAGTAGTTAATTAATTAGCCAATCTTGGGAATTGTACAAATTCTTCAAGGTTTATTTTTTTGGATAATATGGGTATTTTAAAACAACAAAAATCCAAATTAAACAAAACGTTTTGACATTTATTTCTGGCTTTTTCAATTGTGCGTCTAGAAAAGTAAAAAAATGTAATGAATACGGGATAGCAAATAATTAAATTGACGATTAAACGCGTCCATAAAGTTACCATCATTATGAAATCGTGACCCACTAAGATTATAAACACCGAAATAAAGAAAAAATAATGAAAACCAAAATAATTCGGAAAGAAATAGACATAGGTAATACTTAAGAAAAATCAAAGCAGCTATAACAGGAATTTAACGATGTAAACATATATTGTTCTAATCAAGCAATCCTATTGAATAGTGTTAGTTAAAATGAAAATAGAATAAGAATGCCCTTTCCATTCAAATTTAACAATTATATTTAATACTACATGTTTCGGCAGGTAATAAGTAATGTCAGACGAAAAATAATACATAGATATATATTGTTTTAATTAAAAAATGAGGTATGTCCAATTAAAGTTGACTAAGTTTGCACATTAGTGACAAATCCAGATAGTATAGCTATAAACACATCTGAATGTGTAAGTAGAGCGGTGCTAAGATATTTCAAAATTTGGTTCATTTATTCCAAGTGGTAAATAAACTATAACCGCCTTTTTCACAAAATACAAGTGCTATAGTTTTTAGAAAATTAAAGACATCTCAAAAATTAACCAGTTTAGGCCTATCTAAGAAATGGTTTATTAAAAAACTGCTGTTACAATGATGATGAGAGATTCAATGTATGGGTATTACATCAGTCATTGTAACACGCGTTTTTTAGGGCAGGTACAGTTTCGCCCGATAATCTATACTTAATCCTTTTCTAATAACGCTAACCACCTCACTATGTTACAGTTTCGTCCAGCCTTACCACAATCGTTGTCTTAATACTCCCCTTTACTTTTGTTTATCTGTCGGACGAAAGCGTATATCCTAAATATGAACCTGACATAATGGCCAGACGAAAGTGTATATTATGATTTATGCAAATCTGCTAATCGGATGAAACTGTAATCGCCGGTTTTTTATAATATTTTTTTTCGCATTAATTTATTTTTCTTTATTATTTATAACGGAATTTCTTATCCATGCAGGGAATTTCAATTCAATTTTTCATGTTTGTGACAATTCTTCTGCGAATCCGAGCTGAGCTGAAGTACTTGGCCTTGCTATGCGGCAAATATTATCGATGTTTAGTCGTTGCAAGGGGAACATTAGATCTGGAGAGCATTGTACATTTGTACATACACAAACACCTTCAAATATGTTCAAATACTGCATTTGCATATCTCCCATACTTCTCTGTACTGAAGCTATATTGAGAAAACTGAAAATTTGTAAATTTGCAAAGGGGTTTCACTTCGTAGTAAACACTGGCAGCAAAACAAATCTGTGTATTGCATGCCTAATATATGCAATATATATATTTCCAACATTTCTTATTTTTTTCATTTTTCGGGTTAACCCCGTTTCAGTTACTTTTCCATAACTTTTGCACCTTCACTGTTTAATGTGATACGCCTGTATTTACAACCTTTACTGAACCTCATAATCATTCTCAATTAGTTACTTACGTTAGAGAGCGGTAGATGTCATTTACGGCCCTAGAACTCAGTTTCAGGTACGAGCCGAGGACGAGCTCCTTGTGAAGAGTTTGGGCGCTGTAAATAACCTAACGCACCATAACCACACATTTGTATTAGATTAGATTGAGTAAAATATTTAAAAAACCTTATTTAAAAATACAGCAATTTAATAGTTGGTAGATGTGGATTGGTAACACTAGATTTTGACAACTCAACTCAGTGTTATGAAAATAACAGTTAAGACAACACCGATAAATGTTTTCTTTTTAATATAAGTTAAAGGATATTTGGATATTTTTGCATTGGAAGCAACTGTAAGATGAGAAAAAAGGCATGCTAAGGCAAAACGTCAATAAATGAATTATTTTGTAGATTTACTTTTCTTGATAAAGAATTTGATTTTATCAGTGCAGAAACTGCGAGGAAGGAGATCAGGAACGTTTTAAAAGGATTTAATTCAAATTCTGAGTTCTGTTAAAAAGGTGAATAAATTAGTAATCAATAGAATATCTTTTAAGACTAACATTAATTCTAGATAAATACAAAGTATTATTTTCACATTTCTAATGTATTAAAACGCATTTAAATCGAATACTAAAAAAAATTGCTGAGAAGAAGCATTACGGGGTATTCAAGTCAAACAAACAAAATAAAGCATGTCTTTTGGATATCATTTAACGCCAGATAATAGCTCTTGGATTTTATTTCCGAAAGTTAATCCAATAATAAATAAGTGTAGGATATAAAAAAGATGCATTATTACTCTATTTCCATATATTTGATCATCAAGCAATTATCTTTTTTTGCCGCTAAGTTAAACATTGCTCTGCTTACTATTTAAGAAATATATTGCGGTTTTCTGGCTTGGAGATAATTGCGTTATTCTTTAGTAATCTTTCTATTTTTTGAATTTGTGATACGATTTCAGAAACACCCTGCATATAAGAATATCTTCAAATTGACACACTCAGGATAATCGATCTAACGTGTCTAACTTAAAAGCATAAAAAGTTTCGTGTGGTTATAATCCTATATTAAGAACTGTTTCGTTGCTATGTATTCTCAGAAACTCCTAATTTAGAAGAAACTTAGAAAAAATTAAAACGATGTTAAGAAAAAACAACTATCCACAATTTCGTTAACAAACACAAATTGAAAAAAAAAAATTAAAACTCATAACTTATCAGTCGCGCATAAACCAATTAAAAATAATAAACAGTTATTTACACAAACAAAACAAAAAATTGAACACCTCAACAAGACTCACGTAATTTACAAAATAGATTCTAAAGAATGCAATAGCACTTATATTGGCCAAACTCAACAATATCTCCGTAAAAGAATATATACGGTTATGGTACATAAGTAGGATGAACCACCAACCATAACAGATGTAATTATTATTTTATGTACACACCTATTTGTAAGTCCAGTATATACTTGGGTTTAATCAATTTGTATCGTAGTCGTGGTAATTATATAAAATAAAAACAGATATGGTCTGGTAACTGTACGATATTCCGGTATGAAATAAATGAGTTGAAACCCATGGAGGCAAAGTGGTTGTTAATAAAAAAACCTTCTTTGAAACTGTTTTATTTTTCATCAAGTTAAATCAATTGAATCATATTCCTGTGGTATATCCAACATCGAAGGGATCTTCTTTGTAAATCAATGTATTTACCTTCGGCATAAAAATATACAGAAGAAACGTCATTTGAAGATTTGAACATTCCAAATAAGTATACTCATCTTGGGTAAGAGTCTTATACTCTTTAAAATGTTTTAATATATTATTAAACAATAAATTGTGTATGTTTTGATATCTATATTGTTTTTTATTAATATAAATGCATTTAATACATTGAATGAAAAATTAAATTATAAAGTTAGTGATTTAGGAGACTCAAAACGTACAGCCACCTTGGCAACGTACTCACAACTGATAAAAAAATATAAATATAATTATTCATTGGTTAGTAAGAGGGGAGATTAATAGTGCGCATGATCTGCAATGGTGAACTCTAGATATATCGGGCATATACATGAGTTTACAACCATCTAGCGAAGTAGGATTGTATTTTTGTATATCATTAATCATTGAAATATAATGTATCTGAAAAGGGAGATTAATTATAAACTTTATTTATTAAAAAAAAAATAGCCAGGAAATCTATTATATAAATCACAATAATACACACAAATATAATATAAAAACAAAAAATTATAATGCATCTTCACTAGGGCTACATCAGTTTAATTTTGGTTACACATTTATTTTTGAAAACACAAAAATACTCGAAACCGAATGAAACTACAATAAAAGCCTAATTAAAGAAATATGCAACATAAACAATCAATCAATCATAGAGAGGACATTAATTCACTTAGTTTAATATATAACAATTTAATTTACTAAAACAAACAATTACTTGTTATATGTATTTAAATGTTAAATCATTCCACTTTTATTAAACAACAACACATTTTTAGCTCTATACCAATATTTTCGACTCTAATATATATTTCAAAGTGTTTACTAGTCTAAAAATAATATAAGAAAAAAAAGAAAGAAAAAGCAAGTATACACATTTAACATATGTTAAACGTATCATCGGAATATTTGTTTGTTTGTATTCATGTTAACACGTTCTTTTACATTTGTTTGTTAAATGTAGTTTGTTTATTATTTTTAATTAACTAAATCATATAGAATCTGTGGTTCATTGCTTGACACTATTCCAAATAGAACATAAGAAAAACTATGGTCACAACGTAAAGTTAGGGATTTAAATTTATATTATTAGGTAATTGTAAATAGAAACAAATTTTAATAAGTAACCACTGATAGTTCCATGTTTTACAGATATGTCAAAATATTAATTGCTTGCAAAAGTTATTACAAAACGAAAGGATCCTAGCAGAAATAAGAAAAATAAAAGAATAAAATGCAATTGAAGATTTAATTATTTATTGAATCTACCCGACCTTAAACCCAAAAAAAAGTACAAGAAATTACAGATACATAAGAACAGTAATTACAAAATCATATTACAATAACTATCAGCTATCACATCGAATATATGATAGTATTTAAATGTACATATAATATACCAAGGATACATTTTTAGATACCCACACAACGTGCCGAAATTCCATTCGTACCGTGCTACTGAATGAAAATAGTTGACAATAACATATATTTTTAACCGTTTCGTGTGTTATTGTTGGCACAGGTAGAAAAGTAATATAAACAGCGTAAGCGGTCGGTTTATTTATAAAATTCCATTGTAAGAATTTTATTTTAATATAATTATTCAGTTTCTATTTGAAAAAAGAAAACAAATTAATGTTTATAATACAATGATTTTCTGTATAGTATGAACCCTTTATATATGTTTTGCGATTAATTAAATATTCTCACTTGTGTTACCAGGTGTGGAGCGTATTCAGGGACGTCTGTAGATTCTGGCGGGTGCAAAATAAGAACCCAACGAAACTGAAAAGATCCAGTAGCGATCGGGAACAAGTTTCTCCAGATACAGTTCGCCTACTGTGTTCGGCAGCAGTTTCCCCCGGTAGTCTAATTCCATCCAGTTGCAGACCATCCGGACTTTTGAATAGACGCTGGACAGAGGTGGAAGTCGAGGAGGAGGATGAAACGGACACTAGCAAAGATAGTACTTCCTCAAGTCCATCTGACGCACCGTTTAGGGAACGAGCTTCGACAGACGGCCACCTCTTGCAGAAACCTTGGAGATGGAGGTATCCACCACCGAGCACTGGATCTCAGGCTTACTATCCGACCACGAGAGCGGACAGGAGAATGAGTATATCAATGAGGGGAAGCAACGCAAGTTATTAAATGAAAATTAAGATGTAAAAGTATACAAGTATATATTACGAGCTTGAGCCAAATTATGTGTTCCTGCTGCATCCAGTGCAATTGTGACAGCTAAAAGTTAAGAAAGAGTCTCTGTTAAATGTGATAATTTTATCCAAATATCAATTAATTATTACATAGTGTAAAATTAAGATACAGGGGAAGCAAAACGCATATACATGTAAAAAATATCATATTAAATGTACATATATAAATTTACATATTAATGTGTTAAATTAAGACTAGATTTACGTATTTCCATACTTTTTTATACGGTATAAGCGTTTTCTTTGCGTGACTGAATATATTTTATTCAATGGTTTTTAGATATAAAAAAACTATCGACATATGTATGTTGTATTAAGCAATTAGGTACATACTATACAAATACATATTTAAAGTTAAATGTAATATATTAAATGTATATTTTTATTTTTTAATGTAATGCGATATTATAAATGAATAAAGATGTATTACTGTTTTGCAAATTCTTATTATGTATGTCCTTGGAAGTGTAGGTAATATAATTCAAAAAAAAAAGTGAAATTACCAAACCATGCTAGAAAATATATAAAACTTACAAATCTACATGTATTAAAGCGTCAGTATATTTTGGATACATTTTTAAAATATAATCATAAATTACCATTAACCGCTTTAGTGCAATCGTTTAGTAAAAAAAAGATACGATACTAAAAAAAACAATTATTCGAAAAAGAGTTAATGGTCGATTCACACTATCGATCATGTCCCGGTCAGTCACTATCAGATCAAATATTATAACACTCTTTTTGCCACGTAGACCATCAAGTTCTTCAAGGCATACTTCAAGTAGGACAATATTTTAAATTATTAATTTCGTATAAATGCCTAGATAATCTAATCAATATCCAGATTTATTAAAACATGAACCTTCGAAAAGGTACGTTGACATTTGATATATATACAAAACGATGGTTTCAAATTATTATTATTTCTCGCGCTGCGTAAAATTGTAGTTTAGTGCAATGCCAGTTAACATAGCTAATGTGCTTACCATGTTACTTGTGACGGTTCAATATCCAATATCGCAGTAATTCCTTTGACACCAGAAGAAAGTGAATTGCTTTCTCGAACAAAACAGCATGTTTTCCTTTGAATATGTAACGGGATAGGAGTTTGCCGAATCAGCTAAACCAAATGAAATGAAGAACACGATTATGAAGATATGACATGTGTTTGAAGGCGGAAGTATTATTAGAAATCGAAATTTGACACCTGCCGGCGTTCCCTTGTAAGTAATAGTATTCCAAATAGCTACGTTTAGTAGTTGCCCATATGTTTCGTGATTTGTATATGAAATATTTAGTATCTGTTAATATATTTGAGAACTTGAGGCCATATCGCAGTGTTAGAAATCTTACTTTACTCACTTTTAATGCATAGCACATTAATATCGGATAACTATTAATCGTGCTTTATTAAAAAATATAGTTACCATTAATATAAAATGTTAAACATAATGTCTATTTAGACCATTTCTCTCGGTGTAATACGTGTATCTAAAGCAGTTGTTTAGTGTTCAGCACCTAATCTAATGTATGTCTAATACTTAATGCAAAGTAAGAGTTTCCGAAGCAGGAAGTCTTCATTAACGAAAACAAAAGAGAAAAATAATGGAAAATAAGAAAGAAAGAAAAGAAGTCTTCTGTAATTTTCATATAAATGACTCGAATAAACACGTTATTACGAAGATTAATGGAATAGATGGTTTAAATTTTTATTACTTGACCCAAAAATACCTTAATAATTGTTGTTCGAAATTTGTTAGTCAGTTCACGAATAACGAAGAGATAATGTTAGTATTCTTTTAATTTCCTATTCATTTGTACTTACCAATCACTTTTCTAAATAAATCGCTTCGTAATTTAGCATCTAATTTTTTCTTTATTGATGAAATGCTAAGTAATTACAAATCGTCCTCTGCAAACCATTCTGCTCCACCTAAACGCGATATTAAAGCAATCTATTCTAGTACTATATAAACTACTCATCAATTTCAACGCCCTCTGGTATCAAATAGAGATTAAAAAATCGGTGTTTATTAGATATTCCCCGAATATTTAAGGCGTGTGTTTACACATCCCTCTATTTTCGGTAAACAACTAAATACTCTAATGCGACTCTCTGTCGATAATTGTAACATGAGATAGGCTATAGTACATTCGCTTACTATTGTTGAGAAAAAGTTTAAAGTGAAAATTTAGAAAGTGATGGGTAGTTCTGAAAAGAGATGGTGCGTGTTTCGACCGTAAAAACATATCTTGGTGAAATTCCTTTCAATTATGATTTATGATCATACGTGTGGGCGCTTGCTAATAAGGTCGCGGCGTGCATATCACAGAAACACAATAAATGAGAAGCAGTCTGTTACAATTTAGGAGACACGTGACGTCAAACTGGGCGGCCAGCAGAGCCATGTTTACGCAATATGGCGCGATTTTAAAATTAGATATGTTGCGATTTTCCTTAATCTCATCAGTGTGATACGTCTGCTAATATGGTTCTGTATTTACAGCTTACATTTAATTTACACATGTCGTGATTATAGTTTTAATTTTATTTTTAACAATTTTTGAGATTGTAATTTTTTTCGCTATAATGATCGTAACGTGTTTCTTATCATTCATATGATATGAACAATCACATTTTTAAGAACTTAGAACTTAAGAAACTTTGTTACAGCATTGTTAAATGAATATTAGGCGTGTATTGACGCATATGCTTGCAAAATCACAGACATATCTAATTAAACAAATAACTTCGTCTACAAGTTAGGTTAGAAACACAATCACTAATAACATTTAATTCTCTTTTAAACATGTTGCTTCTGTTATAAAAACATAATGAAAATTTAGATAACAAATGAAGATCTCTCGAAACAGGGAAACTTAACTCTGAAAATTCTAAAACAAAATAAACTCTAATAACACATAATCAATAAAGTCTCAAAGGAATGTCCTCTGTGCCCATATTAAATTTGGTTTATTTAATTTTGAATACTATTTATAAGCAAGACTTTTAATTAAAGATTAGAAGAAAAGGAAATTTTGTTGAAATAACTTGGATTGCGATTTGTTTAAGGAAAGCCTTTTGTTGTCATGTGTTTAGATACATAGCCGAAGAATTTCTTAATAAAACTAACGTAAGAAGAATGTTCGAGTAACTGGAACAATTACCGAACACTCTTACTTTATGTGAGTGACAGGAAATGGGTGGGACTGTCATTGTTAGAGATAAACTGTACAGATTGTGATAAATTAGTACATGACATGAATTTGAAAATTAATTGTTACTATCTTGTTAAAAAGAACAAATTACTGATTAATTTCCAAAAGTAGGTGACATGGAGACAATCATTATTAAAAATATTAAAGAGGTTGCCAGAAAAATAGCATCCGCACTAAAAATACATTTTTAATAATGATTATTGTACATAAACTATCAAATGCCTCGAGCATATTCGATAAGTTCTTCTACCTCGCGGCATTCATATAATTCCTTCCAAGTTTCAGCGTTGGTTTATTATTAGAAACCTACGGCAACGAATTTCATTATTTAACTCTATCAATACTTTGATACCCAGGATTTACAATTTCTGTGATCTTAGCTGAGATATGCAAATTACAAACGAAAATTTTGCGTTAAATCTAGTAATTAATTTTAAATAAGAATTTATTAACTTAGTTTGAATAGCACAGGACGACGTTTCAACCATTGCGGGGTAATTACATGTGGAATATTAGCGGGCAAAGTGGCAAATCGTCATTATGATTGGGCAAACGTGGGAATTATAATAAATCTATTAGAAAAAATCGGAATTTTCCTAAATCTAACTTATCATATTTAAATTACCAATGTTTAAGGTTATTAGATATTGTATTGTGCTGATACTAGGGATACTAGGTTATGAAGCGATAATTGCCAACATTCATTTAACGACTGAAGTTTGTGACAAGGTGGGCGGCGCCTCGTGGCTATGCTTTCGTTTGTTTCAATAAGCGTATTACTTTTCATTAACGCCATTGGTGCATATTCACTTTCTCTATGCATTTGAATTGAAATACCGGATACTAGTGATTTTATTGTTATTGATTATATAGTTACAGTTGACGGAATTTCGTCCCAGATACAATTTAAGGTTAATCAAGCTTTTTAACCGTTGGTTTCCGACAAGGGAGGTTGTCACAAGCTTGTTATCGGCAAGGGTGTAAGCTTACTGCAAAGGTATGAAAGCTTGCTAGTTGACCACAGGACAAGGTTTTTCCCAAGTAAGGTTACAGGTTAAGTTGTCTGTAAAAAGCATGTGTTAAGGTTACCATGGCAAGGTTCCATAAGCTTGTCTGTAAAACGATTATGACAAGGTTGGAATGACTAATGTTGAGCCAAGCTTTAGAGAAGCGTACAACCTGATAAAAGTTTGTAACAATCAAAACAAAATAGGAATTGGATATTAATTTCTTCTTTTCTTGGTTACTAGGTCATAAAATATAGAAATGTACATTAAGGACGTTTCGTTTTAATTTCAAGAGCTTTTTCAAGATAATATGTAAAAATATAAATTATAAATGGTATACATTTTTTTTATTTAATAAACAAAACATGGTTTACTATGATTTTGAAATTATGATTTTATCATTTATTAAACAATTTACTTAATAGTTACACATTTACAATTTATATTTTTTATATGTATACTTAAAAGCTTTTGAAATCAAAGTGAAACGTCCTTATTAATGTACATTTCATATTTTTGACCTAAAAAACAAGAAATGAAGAAATTAATACCCAATCCTATTTGTTTTGATTGTTGTAAGCTTTTATCAAGGTTTGTATAAGCTTTCTCTAAAGCTTGGCTATAGTCAAGGAAAGGAGTTGGTATATGACCTCTTCATTCAGTGACTTGAAATTACTAAATATTTAAGGAAAGATTAACCAGCAAGCTGAAACAAAATAAATTTCGTACAAATAAACTTTATGTAACTTCCAAGTGATTCCAAAAATGTTTTTTACAAAATTATTGCAAACAAAACTCAGAGAGAATTTTAGTAAATTTAGATTAATTTGCGTTCTTTTTATTATTTTCGGATGCCGTCCATCGTCTCCTAAAATAATTTATTGTTTTCAAAATCACATCTGTTTCCATCAAGTAAAATTCATTCAATAAAATTAGAATTTCAGTATTTAATAATAAAAAAAAAACTTCTACATATTTATATATACTATTTAGATTGGCGTTTTAAATATTTATATAGAAACAACACTAGATATTTTTTCCGTTGCCAACGTATTCCGGATTCTCTGATAAAAAAAAAGACAACTATTAAAAAATTAAACAATACCAGAAATGGAAACAGGAAACGCTATCAGTTCCAAAGTCGACAAGCGTCGGGATATTAGAAAAGTAACGTTTCCCTCTAACAACAAAATAAAAACTATCTTATTTTACATACTGTGGTATTATAAAATACCACCAAAATATTAAGATTTCAGTCTCTGGAAAGGGTTTTAAGCTTTCCCCGTGAAATGATTTGCCGCAATATTGTCCTCTAGGGATTTTTAGATGTTGAGGTCAAATCTTAACGTCCTTCAGGGTAATCAAATATCGATCTTAAATTTTTTGGAATTTTCAATAAAGAACATGGTTTCGACTAAAAAACAGGAATAATTTAATAATATCAATTATCACCAATTTTTTCTCAAGAAGATTTTCAACTATTGATGGTTTACTAATCAAGAAGCTTATATATCGCTGAAAAGAATTTATAAGTTATAAATTATCTCCTCTTATCCTATTAGTTACCATATAATGCCTGTATATATGTGGAGCTGTGGCAAACCAAAACATTTCATTTTAGTTTCTAAACACTCTGTATGAAAGAAAATTTCTAAGACCTTCCACATTACGGGTGTAAGTTAATTTGTGACACTCATACTGAATCGTTCCTAAAAAATATATAAGATTAATATTTCTGGAAAAAGAACAAAAATATATATAATTCTTATTTATAAAATAATTATATGGTATTTTAATTTATTGAAAAAATTCTATTACACTTATTAAATGAAAAAAAACTCAACATTTATTATTCATAATTCTGAATATACAAATCAATTATACTACAGCTATTATAGCAATATAACTATAACTTTTTAACAAGTGCATTGCTATGCCTTATGTGTAGAAATTAGTTAGAATATTGCATAGTTGGGCAATGGGCAGACACAGTTCAATCATCGGCTAGAATTATAA